>OZ057399.1:11007800-12245300 GCA_964056695.1 Melieria picta | reverse complement strand
TGGTACAACAAGTATCTGTGTCTGCTACCTGGACGTAGAAGTTGCGATTCAGAGTTGATTTGAATTGGTGGTTAGTAAGAAGCGGTCGAGTCTCTAAAGAAAAAGCCTGATGAGTTTTTAAGAATGTACAAAATATGACATAACTAGCATTAAATTGCATCAATATTGCATCATAATTTAATTCATGTTAGTGTGTCATTAATTGCCTTTAGAAATCAGAGTTTGTCATTTCGCTGAATAAGAATCCACACACTTTGTGATCCAACCATGTCAACCATTCAACATTTTTTGAGTACTAAAATCATTAAAAAAATTGGTACCATGTCTCATCAGTGAGAGCTGATTAACCTTGTGTGGTTAACCGAGTACCGGTTATGCATGGAGATTCTTGAAAAAAAGCTCATCTCACAGCTCTTTCACTAGGCATGTCTTGTTTAATCCAAAGTCTAACTAATGCATAAACCTCAGGGCTTCAGGCAGCTGATGTGCTGCCACAAGAAATTCAAAAGCCGCAAAATTATTAGTGGTGGGTAGTGTCCGACCGAATATTCGGTTTCGGCCCAAATAAGTGGTTTCGGTTTCAGTTTCGGCCAAAAAATGGCCGAATAGCCGAAACCGAAACTTTCTAGAATATTTTTTACATTTTATTGTGTAGCAGATATATAGTGAAAGGAGGAATAATTTAGATGCCACCAATGTAAATAAACTTCTTTTTTTAGCATATAATATTAAATTATTTAATTTTGAATATTAGCGAGTAAGGTACGAAAGGGTGATTTTTTTCATGTTTACGTTTTTAAAAAAATTAATAAATTGTTTTGTTTTAATAAGTATTTATTTATTTATGCTATGTTTGTTTGTTTGTTCTTTATTTACTTAATGTAAAATTCGTTTGTTGAAAAAAGGGCTTGATACGGTGATTTTTATTTCAACTAGAAAGTTTCGGTTTCGGCCGAATATTAAAAAAAACCGAATATTCGGTTTCGGCCCAAAAAAGTTTCGGTCGGACACTAGTGGTGGGTCTCATGGACGGAAACCCATCGTAGGTGAGCTGCTGCTATTTTTAGAGAAATGCTCAGAGTTGGGCAACTTTTGACTGACAAGTTCGGTCTTGTGTTAGGTTCGATTAGTTTGGAGTGGCAGTCTGCATACGAAAATTCACTAAGTTCCTGAATAGAATACAGTACCACACCAACTTCAGCTGATCACGATGTGTGTTGTCACAATGTCACAATCAAAGATTTAAACACAATGATGTAGCAAGCGATTGTCAAAAGTTCTGAAAGTTGAATTGCCCAAAAAAAAACCATTTCAACATTTTATGAAATTTGCACAATTTTCAAAGAATTTCATTACTTTTAATATTTCAATAAGTTTTTATGGTACACATGTATTTCAAAATTAAATGAAAATGTTTGAGATCTCCAACGTGTGGCGCGAAAAAGTTAAAATTAAATCAGTCTTCTTCACAGTCACAGTTAAGCATTGTGCGCATACAAATTCATGCATTTTAACTTTTGACAGGTCATACCACAGCCACAGCTACAGTCACAGCTACAGCCACAGCTACAACATTCTGTTTAGGCACTTAAACACAAAATGGTGATTCACTTAAGCACAACTTGTGATTTAAACACAAAGTGATGAGTCATTTAAGCACAAGTTGTGACTTGAATACAAAATGTTGACTAATTTAAGCACAAGTTGTGACTTACGCACAAAGTAGTGACTCACTGCGCTGCCATATTGGGACAGCGTGTCTACTTAATTCATAACACTGGGAAACACGAGAATTTAAATATGATCCTTGCTATCTATTTAATGTTTAGATTTAAAATCTCAGTAGTTTCACTCAATGGGGTGAATATGATTTTAGGTTTTTCTGACCAGGGACCGACATTGACATATAAAATGTAATAGGATTTTTTCTTCTATTTTAATACAATAAAATGTGCTCAAACTACGAACTATGCAGACTGATGCATAGTTTGTAGTTCCTCTCGTAATTACGAGGGCTGTCTGAGAAGTTTCCTACCTCAACTTTAGGATGCTGCACTTGTCACCCAAAGGTATTTGCGCCTCTTTCAATTTGTCAATTTGTGGCTCTTCTGAAAGGTTCTCACCAAAAGTTTAGCAATTTTGGATGTACAGCTGTCATTTGGCAACGGCTTGAATCAGTTGATGTGAATGTTTTTTATGAGAATGGGAAAAATATAATAGCATGAAGCAGTGGTGCACAGAGGGGGGTTTTGGGGATTTTAAACCCCAAATATAAAAATTTCCGGTACAAAATAAGATTTCAAATGGTATTAGGCTCAAAAGTTTTACTCAAACCCCCCCAAAAAATTATTAAATCCTGTGTGCGCCACTGGCATGAAATATAAACCATTCAATAAATATTTGTTTTTGAAAGTCAAACACGAGTTGGAGGTTGTGCACAGGCACTCTGAAGTATCCATCACTTATCGCTGTGAAATGTTGGGCAGCTGAATTGAAATGTGGCCGTACCAGCTTGAAGAGAGTGAACGTTCGGGATGGCTGATGATGATCCAAAAACTGCAATGACTGATGATTGTCAAATCGTTCGGATTCATTAAATAGTGCTAGAAAAATTTCGAATTAAAGTGAGGCGGATAGCAGAGGCGTTATGAATATGTCCAAAGAAAGTGTTTGTTGTACTTAAATTTCCAATGCAATCTCAACTTTCAAGGAACTGTACACCCCAAAGTATTTTGTGTGAATGCTAGTTAAAATATTCTAAAATTTCGAATAAATTTTTAATAAATTAAGCAGGGACCGTAAAAATTATGAGCTAAATATAAAAATCAAAATACTTAAGTATAAAACTTATTTTTCGGTTTTTATTTTCAGCTCACCGAATAAAAATTATTTGTTGATTTTTTTGTTTTGATCAGAAAATAAAAATTATTTGTTGAGTTTTATTTTTTGGGGAAAAATAAAACTTAACTCATTCTGAATATGAATACAAAATATATATTTTGTCTTTGTTGATGGAGTTAGCTAGGAAAGCCCAACGCTCCAAAGATGGTTCTAGGGTTTTATGTTTCAAATTAAATATTTCATATTAAATATTTTATAGATTAACTTACTGATTGTACATACATTGTACATTGTACAATTTATTATTTATTTTTTATTTATTTATTTATTTACTTATTGACTTATTAAATAATTAATTCATTTATTACTTTATTTATTTAGTTGTTTATCTATGTATTTATTTATTTATTTATTTATTTGTTTAAATTAACTTACTAGTTGTACATACAATTTATTATTTATTTTTTATTTATTTATTTATTTACTTATTTACTTATTAAATAATTAATTAATTAATTACTTTATTTATTTCTTTATTTATCTATGTGTTTATTTATTTATTTATTTATTGGCTGAAGGGCCAGTTGCTAGTGCTGCGTTTATTGTATTTATATAAAAAATGTTTATTGTATAAATCTTTAAAATAAAATAAATAAATAAAATAAAGTACTTATTTATTTATTTATATATTTTTTTATTTATTTATTTATTTATTTATTTGCTTATTTATTTATTTATACAGTTTAAGTTTCTAAAACAATTTTCAACTTCTCTGTCGCTGACTCTGTCGCCCGATGGAAGCATCTCAAGTGGCATCGTAAATGCCACTTTTGCAAAGCACAAATTCCGCCAAACAAATTCCTGTGGCATTCAAAGAGACTACTGAAACATACACTAACTAATCAACAAACTCACAAACAAACACAGACACCTAAGTACAAACAGACAGCCAGACTAACAGCAAACAGCAAAGGGCAGCGTGTGTTTCCGTTTGCGTTTTTTTTTTTGTTGCTGTTCACATTCCACTCTGACCGAGAACTCAAGTGTCGGTGCGCTGCTAATGGAGCGTTTTTTATGTGTTTACATGAAAATGGCAACAATTTGTTGAAATGAATATCTGCCCCGTGCCGCTTACCCGCGTCGCTTCCATCTTATCTGAATCGCGAGCACTGCCTTTCGTTAGCTGTCCTGTTGCTTTTGCCGAGTTGCTGCCTAATTCACGCAACTTTATCTGTTTGCCGCTGTAGAACTTAAAGTGACTACAAGAAAATTAGGACCAGAAAACGCAATAAAAAAAAAAGCAAACACAACAACAGCAGCGCAATAAATGGAAAGTGTAGTTAGAAGCGAACGAGCGGATGGGGGGAAAAAAGTGCAATTGTATTTTGCGAGAAGATTTTTTGGCCGGACGCCAAAGTGTATTGTTGCACACAGCGCACATTTTTGGCAAATACAACAACAACACCGACACGATAGCTGCTTGAATTCGAAAAAAAGCTGAACGCAGAAGTTGGCCAGCATGCGAACATGGCAAAAACTGTGTTAT
The DNA here is from genome assembly GCA_964056695.1 of Melieria picta. NCBI lineage: Eukaryota > Metazoa > Arthropoda > Insecta > Diptera > Ulidiidae > Melieria > Melieria picta. The sequence continues at coordinate 12,240,913 of OZ057399.1, read as the reverse complement.
CTTAATGGACATTGCTGTGGTAGGAATCGACTTGCAGCATTTGGGGTTTTTCTACTGCGCGGCGTTTCTTACTTTTGGCTTTTACTACATTTGTGTTTGGTTTACGTGTATTTGTTGTTGCTGTAGTAGTTGTAGTTGTTGAGCACTTTACAGGCTGTAGTGGAGTTGTCTGATGGCCGCCTGCCTTGCCTGGATGTTTATTGAGACTGTTGAAAAATTGTTGCCGCTTTTTAGGCGCCAACAACACAACATTGCAAACTAGCAGCGGCAAAGTTGTGCCAAGTTTTCGCTCATAGGTTTGTTGCCATTGGTGTTCTAGTTGTTGAATTGTTGCTGCCGTTGTTGCTGAATTGTTGATGGCAAAAAGCGTAAGTAGTCGCAGCGATGGCAGCGATAGCAGCGCGCAATGGATGAAATTAATTTTCGACATTAACTAGGCGGCAGTAGTGAAGCACCAAAGAGCGAGGCGAATGCAGTACTTAGCGGTTGAATGATGGCGCTGTGAAGTATGGTGCACTTTTAGGCGCTTTATAGGGCAAGCCATGAAAAATGTTCGAGTGGTTGTTTGAGTTTTTTGTTGGTATTAAAGAAATTGAAAGCTGTTAGCGATTATTTTCAATGTGCATAATTTAACACAACTATCAACCTTAGTTGAAAGCTGAAGCTATAGTCTAACAGTATTTGGTAGTATTTGTGTTGCTACGAGAAATCTAGAGGGCTTGGGGATTGTGATGTTAAAAAAGAAAGAATTTATAAACAAACTGTTAGCCGTTTGTGTTTTGTCTTTTGACGTAACGATTACACTGGGCAACAGCCAAAATTTTTCCAAGTTCTGGAAAACCTTTTCTAAAGGATTTTTGGACGACGATTACAACTGCGTACTCAGATTTTAAATTGTAAAAACGGGTTGTAAGTTATTGGTGGTTTTTGCTAGGAGGTGTTTTCCACTAAAAATTTGACTTTGCAAATGAATAAGTCTTGCAAATTTAAACCGATTTTAATGTATTAAATTTTAAATACATAGTTAGAGTATTGTTAATCTATGTTAAAAAAAATGGCACTTTAGACTTCAGGTTTGTAGGAGCTGCATGCGTATAATGGTAAAAAAACAAGGAAAACGCCCTCCAAGGAAAACCATCAAAATTTCCTAAGCCACTCTTACAATAAAAAAACTGAATACGTAGTTGTCATCAGCGTCCAAAAATCCTTTAAAAAAGTATGGTTTGATTTTAGAAACAAAAATTGCCAATTTTGTTGCCCTGTGTTACCAGAGAACTGGTAGAACTAACTCAAAAACACGCGAAATAGAACTTTTCTTGCGAAAACTAGTTCCTTCTTAAAGTATTTTTAGTTGTAGCATCATGTCTGATATCTGGGCCCTTTAGCTTCAAACTTATTGAAATCATTTGTCTCCCATGCAAACTTTGAACCCATTTTTTAACCCGTTAACGCGAATTCTCTTTCTTTCAAATTTTCCGTAAAGATTTTCTTGAGCGATTAATTATGAAGTATAAATTAAAAATTATATTTTTAAGTGCATGTTTAGTGTGACCATTTGGTCACGCTAGGCACTACCGGATTAAAGGTAAAATTTCAAAAAATCAAAAAATACATGTCAAATTTTTCTGATTTGGTAAGTTTGTAGTTAAAAGGTCCTTTTAACCCTTTCGCTACAAATTTTTACTGGGGAAAGTTGAAATTTTTAATTTACTTTTTAGTCTTCTCATCAAGTCATGACCACATGTCAGCAACATTCCACAGCATTTTTTTAACTTTTTGTTACCGGACCCTGTTTTTTGGAGAGTTGTCATATGATAAAAATAAAATTGTTTACGCATAACTAAAAATCGAATATTTCTTTATTTACTTCAGCTAAAATTATTTCAAAAATATATCTGATCGGAAGTAAAAAGTAAAATTAAAAATGTATTAAATTTTTTTCTTCTGCCTTTACTATCTAAAGATATTGTAACAATAAGGCACACAGTCGCTGTGCTATGCACTAAAATGCTTTTACGGGCATACTTTTAGGCACACACTTTTAAAATACGGCCGGCTTGCTATACTTTTGCCATGGCAAGGACGGCTCGCGAAGGTAATGGAAATTTTGAGTCCAATTGGAATGTGCGAGAACGAACTGCGCGACAAGCAGACAAGTATAAAAGACAGATGGGTACAGCGCAGAAGGTGAAACACGGAGTAGTCCAATATGTTATAAGTGTAAAAACAGTAAAGTGTGAATTTGCAAATAAAAAGATCGCTGTTTGTTAACTGCGTTTAAGAATTTAAGTGTGTTTTATTTTGAAGCACAATCCAGAGATACGAACAAGCCTACAGAACTAATTTTCGTAACAATATAACATTCAAAAACGTGCCTACTGCTTTTCTTTAATCTAAATTTACAGTTTATTAATTTCGTATTATTTCTAAAACTTCAAGCTATTTTAGGAACCAACAAAAAATGTATTCTTAAAACTATACAGGGGTGAGACGACCACAAAGCAGCATGTGGCCATATGGCAACAAAATAGCGAAGAGGCTAATCACTTTTCTCCATATAAACTCAAACTTAACCCATTTTTGACCATATCAGAGGCAATTTGATAAAAGATGACTAACTTTCTATTCTAGATTGTCTAAATTTAGCCGGGCTTACAACTACTTAAAGTAGTTTTACCACATACAACGTTGCGTAATGATGCGGTCTTCAATAGGCAACACTGGACATCAAGTTTCTCAGAGACAGTGAATCTGAGGGCTGAGTCGGCCCAGCAAAGGATGTTGAATTAGTTTCATAATGCATAATGAACATAAGTCTCATCATCTCTTTAGACAAATGTCGCAAATAGCCGAGGCACTTTCAGTTGCCATACTCGGTACGAAGCCCCGCAAAGGCTCTCGAATCACGTTTGCTTAGCAACAGCAATTAATTGATCCTGCTGGGTGCATCAATGAACAACTTCGACTTTCGTTGTAGTGTTTCTGTTGCAGACTGCCACTCAAAGCGCCACTATCGTTGGCTGAGGTCTTACGAACAGGGTCTCCGATCCAGTTCTCTGAAAATTTTAATCCTTTATATCCTTGAAAATTTACATAGAATATCCTTGAAAAGTAAGTATGTTAAAATTTCTTTACTCAAACTTTATTAGTTAATTAAAAAAAGGCGGAAGCTGCAATTCTAATGAAGTACAAAAATTCAAATTTATTTGAGTATCAGTATTTTAAATAATAAAAAGATACAAAATCAATGAAGCGAGAATAATGAAATTTTGCCACGTGATCAAGGAGATTTGGAATTTTAACATACTTACTTTCCAAGAAAATTCTAAAAAAATTTTCAAGGATATAAAGGATTCAAATTTTTAAAGGACCTTTTTCATATCCTTTTCTTACAAATAGACAAAAAATTAATTTTATTTAAATTCTTGAGCCTTTCCTCTTTCATTTGACATACATATCGCCATGTTCTGACGAGGTTAAGTATTTTTTATATTTTTTTTAATTTTTTTTCTGCATCAAAATTTTGAAGTCCCTTTAAAAAGACAAAGGATGTAGAAATGAAAAACTGAGTACGCAGTATTACTATGTATGGTCTCTAGTTTCACGCCCATATGGATTTTTTTCGGTGTGAAAAATTTTTTAAATTTTTGTCGCACGGTGTAAGCAACTTAAGCTGCTACACAGACTGCGAAACACATTGGCTTGCTTAGTATTTCAGAGGTCTAACGTTTCCCGTTTTAAACGCTTGAAACAAAAACGCCTCCATAATGAAGGTTCGGTTTTTTAAGCATAAAACTGCTATTAAAATTTTATGTTTTTAATTTCAGCGGTTTGAACTCGGTGATGGTATATGAGTCAGTCAATTAGAATAAACGAAAAAAAAAATTTCCTATTATTAATCATTTGCTTTTTTAATTAACTTACTTTTTAAAAATTTTAAGTCAATTACATCAAAGCAATTTTTTTTCCAATTTCTGTGAAAATTCATTACAACATCAGTCATACCAGATCTGCAGAGCTCCAAAGCTGAAGCACTCAAACTTACTTTGCTGTGAAAAATTTTGAATTTTTTCTTGGGTGATTTGCATCACCCACAGCAACAGCAACAGCCACTTCAGTGCCAACCATAAACCACAAAACATCACATCACATCGCACACATATTCCACAAGGCGCACTCTACACACTCACACACACACACAGACAGAGCCCATAATCATAGATTCACACCACACATCATGTGCGCTCGAACATGCGCTCATGTATTCGCAAATCACCAATTAAATATTTATACTTCAATCTACTCAACATGCGAATTTATAACGTTTCATGATGTAATAAATATAAAAATACGCAAAAGGATATCAGTTGAGGAATGCAAGGTAAGGGAAAACAAACACTCGAACGCACAAACGCACATATAGACACATGTATGTATTGATATAAATACAAGCAGCCAGAGATAGCGCCACAGTTTAGAGAAGCAAGCAGAACGACAGACAAGCCGGAAGATAAAGACAGACAACTGAAGGCAGCCGAATCGATGAACTAGCGAGACCACTTACAAGAGTTGTTTTGTACGTAAGTGTGTGTGTGTGTGTGTGTGTGTAGGTTTTGTCGAGTTTGTTGCAGCAACCTGAAAAATTGTAAGAAATCTATACACACACACACACACACAAACCTGATGAGACAGCAGAAATCGTAGCAAAGACGAAGATGAGAATCGAAACCAGTCGCCGCGTGCGCCGACCGCCAAACCGGATAGACTAATTTGCTACGAAAAATCATGAAGACGGATAAGCATGAAGGTGGGTGCGCTAAAAATGAACCCAAGCTGCGGCGATGCTATCGCACCAAAACACTGCTTACAACTCACGGCCGGCCCTGACATCGCCCGCCACGCCAAACCAAGGAAGATGCTTATCACGTGGCGCAGGTTGGCGGATGTGCGCACTGACTGACTGGTGTGCGGTGTAGTGGCACTCAGCAGGGGCGCATTACTTTCGTGCAACACTTAACATTACACTACTCGACAAAAAATGGGTTGCTGGCGATGAAAGTTGTAAAAAAGTGAATTTTTCGACCAATTTCAAAAATCATAAATTTTCGAATACTTTTTTTTATAGATAAAATAAATGATCTCCTCTGGTTTTAAAATCTAAGATGAAAGACATATTATTTGATCAAATATTAAGCCTAACATCAATAGAATTGAAAGAAAAATAACAAAGTTATGTATGATGCACGGAGTGAAAACACCAACTTTTCATTTATTACACCGTGCGAAAAAATTTTTTTATTTTTCCGAGACCCATCCAAATGTTGATATAGACGTGAAACTAGAGGTAATTTATAGTATCGTGGCATAGTCAGTTTTTCATTTTCTGACCCAAAAACCTTCTAAAGGACTTTACAATTTTAAGGATATACACATTTAATTTTTTTTTTTTTTTTTTAAGGTTAGTTATAAACTCAAAATGTTGAAAATCACGTATTACTGATGTGCAATTAAGAGAGCGAAATCTCTCACTGCGCTACCTCTTGTCCTTTAAATAAATAAATAAATAAATAAATAAAAATAAATTTCAAATATTTTTTTAAATATTTGCGGTTGTGCAATGATGAAGAAAAAATCAATATTTCAAATGAAAGAGAAAAATTGCCTCATTTTAACTAAATTTTCTATTTTGAACTTTCAGAACTTTGAAATAGAAAAAAAATTAGATGTATGAATCTACAGACTGAGATCCAAAACATTTATGTTTTCCATACCTGACATATTTTGGTGCACTTGTGTTAGTTTGATGGTTGGTTTACGAGATATGTGCTCATAACTGAAATAAGAGGGGAGAAACGTGTTTTTCGAAGATTTTTCGAAAACGCTTCTTAAGAAAATTTTTTGATTTTCAGTTTCGTGTTCAGCAGCCGAAGATTAGTCTAAAAAATACTTTTATTTTTAGGAGCATTTTTTGTGTCGAGTAGTGTTATCCGGCCCCACCCGCCATGGCCCCAAACTCGTCGACTTGCTGTCTTTGTGCTGGAACATTTTTTGTTTTTTTCCGTTCCTATCTTATTTGGTACTTTTTGGGCTGCTGTTGTTGTTGTTGTTATTGGTCTTGTCTTGTCTCTGTATGTACGTCGTTTGAAGTGATATTTTACATTTTGCTGTTGTTGTTAGGTTTTCAGTATTTCTTTGTTGTTGTTGTCGTATTTCTTGTGCGCATTCAAAGTTTACCGTTAGCGCTTTTCGCGACGCTAATGTGTGCGCCGTGTCTGCTGCGATAGCCGGCTGTGCTCGCTTGTTGCTTCGTCGTCGTCGTCATCGAAGCTGTTGTTGTTGTTATTATTGTTGTTGTTTTTGTTGTTGTGGCTTAGCATGTTCAAATCCACTGACAAATTCTTGTGCATAAATTTTAAGCATTTTTCGGGTGTATACAAATCCGCCAAAGTATCTGTTGAGCACGCTGCCGCCTTCTCGCCGTCGTCGGGCGCACTCTGTGGGCGTACTTAAGGCCCAGATTAAGGTACATTTTTATTTAGGATTTTTTGCGCGCATTGTTTGTCTGTCTGTTTGCCTGTGGTGAATCGAAGCGCTGCGATGGTTCATGGCGCATTTCGATGGTTCAGTCAGCCGATGGCAGCGCAACGACCGAGAACGACCGTCATGAAACGTTGGCAGGAAGACAGGAAGGAAATTGTAAGTAACTCTTGAGCTTGTAATTCGTGTACTTATTTACGTATGGCGAGCCGGTCTGAATGCAATTTAGTAGCATTGAGTTGGCCGTGACGAATGGTGGTGGCAAATGTGGGCGTTCGCTCGTCTGGCTTCGTAAATACTTGGAATGTAATTAAAATTTGCTTTGAGAGCAAAGAAAAGTGTACAGTCATAAAATCAGAAAGTTTATTGATTTGCGGCTAAAAGCAAAATTAAAGCAAATGCAAATATTTGTAGAGAAAAATGAAAGTTGCATTAAGCCGTCAATGATGTGCGATTGCCGAAGAGAGACAAAGAAGGCAAACGAAATGCGTTTGAATTGTGATTATTTATTTAATTTTTTAATGCTGGTTAAGTGCACAGCTTAGAGTTGTTTGTAATATTTAATTTTAGAGAGAAATCGAGAAGATGAACTTGAAAATTTCAATACAAAAAAGTGAGTCATTATTTTCTGAACTTATGATGAAATAAAACCGGCTTAGAGTTGTTTGCAATATTTAATTTTGAAGAGAAATAAGTTCATCGAGAAGATAAATTTGAAAATTTCAACACCAAAAAATTAGTTTTAAGTGTCCATCGAGAAGATGAACTTGAAAATTTCAATATAAAAAAGTGAGTCATTATTTTCTGAACTTATGATGAAATAAAACCGGCTTAGAGGTGTTTGCAATATTTAATTCTTTGAGAGAAATAAGTCCATCGAGAAGATAAACTTGAAAATTTTAACACCAAAAAGGGAGTTTTAAGTGTCTTATTTTCTGAACTTGTGATGAAATAAAACTGGCTTGGAGGTGATTGCAATATTTAATTGTTGAGAGAAACAAATTCGGTGTTAAGCCGCAGAAGACAGACTTGAGGATCTCGATACCAAGAAAAAGTTCTAATTGTCAATTATCTCTAAAACTGTGGTGGACATAGACATAGACTTACAGTAATGACTTAAACGACTTGACCCTCTAGTTCCCAAGTTTTTAATCTTGTTAAAAAAATGTCCAGTGATAGTTCTGTGGTGGAGAAGTAATTTTTGTTCGGGGAAAAAAATTGCATGTCAATAGGAGGCGTGATAGAGGGTGTAGAAAATAGCAGGCCGATAGGCCTGCTTGGGAAACAAAGCCAAAAAAAATCCCATATGAAGATTTTTTTTTTAATTAATTTTAATTTTTAATTTTTTTTAATATATGTAAACATAAATAACGGGTAATATTTTCAGTTCATACGCGTAATAGACAATAAATAAAAAGGGGTGGGGTAAGGCTTTGGGGGGTGTATAAACTAGGAAAACTAAAAAAATCGGTATAGGTATATCCACATTACGGTTCTTGTTTTTTTTTAATGCCTTGTTATCTTTTCACACAGATGTCGATAAATCTACTCCATGAAATAAAGGACTAGGGGAGACTAGTTCTCTCATCTATCCCCACGGACTACGCCTTAGTATAAATTTTTGCAGTGACATGATATTTTTTACATTGCGGTGTATCAAAATTTCGGTTCAAATAGAAAAATAATGCTTAAATAGCGAAAAATTATCATCAATGACCGTTAATTATTTACGCTTTTCATCCCAAGCAGGCCTACAGACACTCTAGAGTTTGGGTTAGGTAGGAGGAGTGTAACAACTTTTTTCATAATTTTTTTTTATTTTCTCAAAGAACTCATTAACAGCTACTCACCAATAATTTTTTTAGTTTTATTGAGGCTCACAATTTATTTAAAAAAATTTTTGTTTCTCACACTATTTCCAAAAAAATTATTGGCTTACTTTCTCACGAAACTTTAACTTTGTCTTACAATTACTGCCGTTGTGCATATGCCAGCGTTATCTGACAACATTTATTTTGTAAAATGGAGATTCCCCTCTCGATACGTGTAAAATCAGCTAAAAAAATCTTAAGGTGTAATTTACAGAATTTTTTTAAGATTAGGATGTCTACAGGCCTTCTTGGGAACTAGAGGGTTAAAAAAAATTGAGGCTGACTTGAGTTACATCTGAGTATTTAAGTTTTATCAGGAAAAAAATCCAGTGTTAGGGTGAAGAATGGATTTTAGATCTCCATACAGGTTAAGGTTAAATTGTCTCAGTTTGAAATCTTCACACAAATGACAATGAACAATTTTTTTTTTTTACAAAAATCCAAAGAACGCTGCATCAAGGCAGCGAAAGTAAGCTGCATTGAAATACGCGGTGGGTTCTGCTGGCTAATTGCTTTAACCCTTTCGCTACAGGTTTTTACTGGGGAAAATTAAAATAATTCCATAAAAATTTTTGAAAATTTTTATTACCGAATCCTGTTTTTTGACTTAACCTTTCACTTTGACCCTGTTTATGACTTAAACATACACAATTTTTTACGCATAACTAGAAATCAAATATTTCATTACTTACTTCAGCTAAAATTATTTTAAAATTGTATCTAGATTAATGTCAAAAATGAAATTAAAATAACTCTTATTTTTTCTGCTTCTTCTTCCTTTACTATGTAAAGATATAACATTCATAAAACGAAATTAAAATGTCTCTTATTTTTTCTGCTTCTTCTTCCTTAACTATGTAAAGATATAACATTCAAGAAACGTGTCAATTTCTCTTATTTTAACTTAAATAGTCAATTTATTAATTTTGTATTATTCTTAAGACTTCAAATTGTTCTTAGAACCAACAAAAAAATCAAACCAAAAATCAATCAAAGTCGCAAGTTGCCTTATGGCAACAAAATAGCGAAAGGGTTAAATAATTTTAAACTGTTTTTGAAGGACTCTCTCTTGGATCATTCTAGCGTATTCGCTAATTTTAATTGAAAACATTATAAATAAATAAATAATATAATATATTACAAAAATTCGCCGAACAGTCTATTTAATCCTGTTTCCTTTATGCAAAGGATAAATGGTCTAGAGGTTTGCCGTAGTAATTGGCCTTCTCCCAGACCATTCTCTCTCTTGTCAAATCGAGTATATCTTTGAGTTTAGTGTTCCACAACTCATCCATCTGTATGAATGTTTGTCCAAAATTGCTCACCAATGCTGGACTCACTAGATGTGTCGCTGCTTCAGCATCATCGATATTAGCCAACACAATTTTTTCTCAACTAGTTATATGCTTACATTTATAGAAGCTAATCCTTGATTCAGTCATTCATTTCGACAAGTTTCGATTTTATTTTTTATGCTTTAAATTGCTTCTTCATTCCTTATCTTCCAGTTGTATTAACGTCTACAAAGGATTTACTCTGAACAAGCGAGCAATATGATCAATAAAGTTTAGTTAGTGTCTAACATTGTGGTTGTTCTTTTGCACTCACATTTCTATTATTCCATTTATACGACAGTTCAAGTGGGTATGAGTCATATAAACATGGTACCTGATACGATTCCCCACAATTTAGTATAATTCAAATACACCTAATTCTGTTTTTACACGGTAGATTGGTTCCAGGAAAAACCGTGTAAAAAACCGTGTAAAAAAGACATTGATCGTATGTAAAAATAGGTGATTGTTTCCTTATCTCTAAAACCTATTAAAATTAGTGAAAAATAAGCATACATGAAATATTTAACAAAAATCAAAAAATATAAATAACTGAATGAATATAAAATATTTTTTGGCTTACCTTTTATCGTTAAAATTAAAGCGTTAAAATTAAAATAAATGAAACGTTGGAAAAACTTATTTGCCTATAAAAAATTTCTTTACCAAACACGTCTGATTGCATTGATAGATCACAAAATTTTAACACATTTCAATTGCTTTGAAAATAAATTTGCTTGTATCCACAAAAAGGAAATTTCCCTAAATTTGTGATTAAAAAAAATTAAATTTGACAACAAAAATTTAAGCTCAAAAGATTTTGAATCGTGCCAAATGGAATAAAATCGTGTAAAAAAATTTAATTTTTTTTTATTTTCAAACCGTGTTAAATCAAAACCGTGTAAAAAAAGACCGTGTAAAAACCGAATTAGGTGTACTGGTGAATTCTCTTTTCAGTAGAAATTAATAAAACAGAACCACGATTCCTGTCCATAATTTTCTTCCATAATCTTCTGTTCATTAATTTTTATCATCTATCTTATTTATCTGGATATAACAGTATATCTATTTTATTTAAATGATTTGTGTTCAAATCCAAAATTTGACTTAAAATTAGTTATTCGCCAAAGAATTTCTCGATGGAGTTTGCATTGTTTGCTTTCCAAATAGTTTGTTTTTTAGATAGGCACAAAAATATTTGTTAATTATATTAACACTGAATAACACTTAATAACACTGAACCTATGTATATTCAAACTTTTTATATACTCAACCTAGATGATTGTATGGGCAATACTGGTCCAGACCAACAAGTCAATGTAGATGTAAGAAAGGAAAGAAGAGTATATTTTTGTATTTATATTTCTATGAAAAGGACGAGTTATGTAGCCTTGGGGTCACCGGATACAGAAGATGCTCCCTAATCGAAAGAAAATTTTAAAAAATGAACGACAATATCGTCGAAAACAGAGCACTGTCATCACTTGAGAACAGCAACAATTCGAGATCAGTGTTCAAGCAGATCAAAACATGATTATTTGACTTGTTATTTGAGTGAACAAAGCCAAGAAGTAAGTAAGCTTGTCATCCTTTAGAAGCTGCAGAGGAGGCTGTCCTCAGCCAGATTAGACTTGAAAGCTCATAAAGGCCAATTTGGTCTTCTGTGATACCTCAACTTAGAGTTCCAAATAGTTTAATACACACGTAAGTAAAATATGAAAGCTTGAAATTGGCATAAGTAATATTTTAGAATTATGAAATACTTAACGAACTTCTTGAGCTAATATTGTTGGTTGCTTGCATGGTGTCTTTGCTCTCCTTCGCGCATGCAAAGAGCTAAGAAAGCTACTTATCTAAGTTTTTAAAGAGATCACTAATAAATAGTAACCAGCGGCGGATTTCTAAAGAAGTACAAATATTTAAATTAAAAGCCGCAAAAGCCATTCAAGCAATAAAATTTGCAAGAAAGCTCAAAACTTAAGCATTCACTTTAATCAAACTTCAACGCCCATAAGCAAAGATTTTGCTCCTACCCGAGCAACTTAATTTTAATCTATTCACATATTTTTGTTGTTGTTGTCATGTTAAAATTCTACTTTAACCTTTTTTTAATAAAATCAAAATTCAAAGACCAACACACACACACACACTCGTAGAGAAAAAAATGACTCTAAATGACCAATTAATGTAAATTGAAATTACTTCAAAAGGCCATTAAGCCAAACACAAACACAAAATGCAAATACCGCACACTTCCGGGTTCATTGTGCGCGCAGCGAGCCGTTTCGCTGCCCGCTTTGACACACCCTTGAAATTGTACCTTCATTTTGCTGTTGTTGTTGTTGTTGTTATTTTGGCGGCAAAGCAAGGATGACACTCGTCTCGGATTACTTTATTTGCCTTTTTTTCTGTGCGCAGCGACCATGAAAAAAACGCACAACAACGTGGCAGCGCAGAAAAAGGGACAAGTACAAAATATGTATAAAAATATTTTCAGCCGAACAATCAACACAAAAGGCGCTAGAAAAATCTCATAAAACGCACACAGACACACACGCACACAAACGCATACAAACGCAGGCAGAGGCAAGCAACAGTTATGCGGTGGCCGTGTGCCCATTTAAAATGCGAGTCTCAGTTGGTGAGTGAGTCAGAGTGGATAAGCGAGAATGTGTGCGAGTGTGCGTTGTTGTGTAAACTAAGGGGCCGTCTTAAAAATAATAACGGTTTCCGACACATTGTCATACATAGTCAATCCGAAGCGTTGCGCTCAAGTTGTCGTCAACTTGGCAGACTGATTTGGTTGACTGCTGAACGCTTGGCTGTGGTTGGCACTTGAATTGAAGTGACAGATTTGAGCCAATGCGACTGAACAGATACACAATCATACAACAACAATAATACTTATGATTTAAAGTTGATAATAGACGGCAGACATTTAGTGGCACTTTGGAATTTGTGGATAAAGAAAGCAATCGGAAGTGTTTGAGATTATAAATGGGACAGACGAAAATATTCGGTTTGAGTGTTAATTGTTATTGCTTTACCAGACACGTAAAATTTATATATGTATATTTATAAATTTATTTTTATAATTTATAAAATTAAAACAAAAATAAAGTTATTGTAGAAAATTCAAAATAAAAAAGGTTAACTAAAATTACAAAAAATCATAAATAAAATTAATTAATGTAGACAACAAAACTAATTTATTTAATTTTACAGTTGAAACAAGTTTGCAAATACATAAATAAAATTAAATACTTAATATAGCCAAAAAATAACTTTTAAGCTTTAGATGATAACCACAACAACAAAACTAAGGCCCGATTTTACAGTGGCTGAATAAGAATTTTTTAATGGTTGACAACACTTTTTCGATTTCATAGTTTCTGGTTGACCAACTCTTAACCAGCCAAAGCAGAATGGTTAACCAAGGGTTAAACAAGAAATAAATCAGCTATAAATAAATCATTTGAAAGCGCTCACAATGAAAAAAAATAAAAAAAATTGTGAAGTGAAAAATATTTTGAATTGAAAAAATTTTAAATTATTGCCTTTTGTTTTCCACCAGTTAAAAAAGTTCAGTAATTTGTTAGGTTAGTAATTCTGGTCTTTTTTACTCTCCAGAAAAAATAAAAAAACCGATTTTTTAATCTATTTTGTTTTGATTTCAACAGCGTCAGAACAATGCGAGCAGTGTTGCCAATTTTAACCCTTTCCGGAAATTTGTACGATATATCGTACAATTTCTTCGAAGATTTTTTATTTGACAGCGAACGCACTTTTTATGGAACAGCTTTTTAATTTTTATTAAGTAGGCTGAATTGTATCATGCTATTTAAAAATATAAATCATAGTAGCCGTGGCTACACAGTATGAGTGCTTTTTGTAAGCAGCTTTTTGCAAGAATTTGAAAAACCAGCAAATGACGGCACTTCTGCGTAGGAATTTTTAAATATGCAATACCTTTTGGTACCAAAAAGCGAAACAATTTCAAAGTTTGAATCTCAGTTGATATACGGAACTTACTAAATTTAACATTTTTTGCGTCTAAATATTTTTCCCGAGTCTTTAAAAAAATTGTACGATATATCGTACAAATGGAAGGCAAAGGTTGCAAGTTGTGTTTGAATTTTTTTAAGTTATGGTTTTGTTAATAGAATTTTTGCGTTTGCATGCTTGCCACGCCCATCTGTAAAACACGTGGCTAATAAAATTCTGCTATTCCGCAATTTTCGATTAAAAATAAGAATTACTAGACGATTTTGTGTTTTACTGGGCAGACACGGGTTATGTAAGGTTAGACATGCGTACTTGCCACTCCCACTACGATAAAAGGAATCGGCTATATTCAGTATCTTTCTGTAAAACTGCACAAATTTTAATTGAATCTGTGTTTTATTGAGAGGAAAAGGGCTTTGCAACAACAACAATGGTTATATAAGGCCGAATAAATGTGAATCAATTGTTTATATATATAATTTATATAACTTTCGATCAAAATGAAACCACGTTTTGATTTTTTGTTGTTATAATTTATGTTTTCTATCAAAAAAAATCAATGAATTGTTCATAAAACTTAAAAACCGAAACCAAAAATTCATGAATTTTGACTCCTTTGCGGACCATTGTACGATATATCGTACAAAATTGATTCAGCTGTAATTCTCAACCTAAATGATTTTTGTGAAATTTTTTTGTATTTTATTGCTAAAATGTTCAATGAGAGTCAATATTTTGAAGGAAAAATTTTTATCTCAAGAAATGTGGAAATTTACCGGAAAGGGTTAAACAGTGCTGCCACACATAATTTCAAAATCAGCTGTTTAGTTAACCAGCCACTGTGATAGCCAAAACTATTTAATCAATGGTTAGCCAGTGGTTCTTAATTAAACTTAACAATTGGTTAACTAACCACTGTGAAATCAGTACTAATTCATGTAATTTTGATATTAAAAGAAATTTACATGCGCATAAATAAAATGAAAAAATATAGTAAACAAATTTTACATGGCAACCCCAACAACAACTTCAACTAATGCAATTTTGCAATTTGTGCCGCACTGAAGCAGCGCCAAAATTCCATTCCTTTGCGTGTTAACTTTCAATTTCCGCTATTAACACGATTTATAAAATAAACATTCTCTTTCCAAACAACAACCACAACAACAACCACAACAACAAGTGCTATAAGAAAAAAATGCGATAAACAATAGAGGTGCTAAAATTATTGCCTGACCGACAGTTGAGCGCAAAGCTCGAGAAAACGACAAACGAGCAAAACAAACAAAAGCAAAAGTCGACGCCACAACAAATAAAAACGACCACAACGAGGCGAAAACGTGTGGGCACAAAGGAACACGCGGCAAAAAATGTTCACATTAATATTCACACGTTTGTGCCGGCGGCATAAATTGCCTTTCAACAGCCGCAGCAACCAAACCACTCGAAATGCAGACAGCAGCAGTCAGTCGAATGGCGAAAGAAAGCCGCCGCGGGCATTTAGGCGTTGTTGGCACGCCCGAACCAAACCGAAAGAAAGCGGCCGGCACGTGGTTAGGCAAAGCGGCAATCAACAAGCGCGCTGTCTACTTGCGGGCGCCAGCAGCCACAAAGGCAACTAAACAAAAAAGTTAACAAATATATATAAAACGCGATAAAGCTGGCGCACCAAAAAAAACGCAAACGAAAAACAATGAATTAGCGTGCCACAAAAATAGCCACTGGGATATATTAATTTTCTACACAAACACACACACACACAGAAAGCCACACAGAGAGTGGCACACAATCGCACTTCTACTTCAAACGGCAACACTACACTGCAGTGAGTTGTGTCCATAAGCAGCCGGATGTGGCTCTGGCAGGACTGGCTCTACTTCCACTTTGCCGCAACGGCGCACAATGCCAACGCCTACGGCTATGCTACAAAATCTGTTTTCCTTCGGCGCTGCCTCTTTCTGTTGCGCCCTCTTAAAATGGTTTGCTGTTTATTCATTTGTACCTTCTCGCAACGATTTCAATGAAATTAAGCACATAATAACAATAAAATTATATTGATGCCTGCTGGCTGCTCGCCCATTCGTTCGCTTGACCGTAGCGCGTAGCCGTCGCAGCGCAACTTTAAGCCATTTAAGTACTTTAAGCTCTTGAAATGTTCGGCGTTTTTTTCTGCGCTACTCAGCCCTCGTGAGCTGGTCCTTTTGTTTTTGTAGTTGTTGTTATTCTTGTTGTTGGCAGCTAATTAAAAACATTAAGCTTTAATGGTAAAACTTTTTGACTTTTGTTCAATACTGGTTTCAGTGCTGCGGGCGTGTCTGTCTGCTGCCTGAGCGTGACGGCAACGGTGTTGGCGCCTGCGGCCGCCACCACCACACACACACACACACACACACACTTACTGCCTGTAAGGTGTGATTTTGATTGTTTGTTGTAAATTTGTAGCAACATTTGTACACCACTAAGTGCCATTGTGTGGCTGATATTGAATCGAATTAAATCGCATCGAATGCGCCCTTCGGCACTTTGAGTGCTTTCATTGGCAGTTGCGCAGCGTACACTTAAGAATGAAGTGAATGTCTGCCAATACTGCCGTCAGTAAGTGTGGTTTTCTTTTATTGTTTTTGTGCGCAATTTCTTTAATTAACAGATTACATGTTATGACTGCCCGTAGGCTGGGTGTCCATTAGGCAAGTTTACAAAGCGGGCGAACATTTCAGTTGGGCATACAGTGCGTATGAGTGATTAATGGAACTATTGATAGACGTGCTTCCCCCACATCGGTAAAGTTTATCCGGGGAAAATTTGAATTTCTTAGGAAGGCTTAAAAATTGGGATGAACCATTTAAACCCATTACTTGTAAATTACTTAGATTTGGTTTAATTCATTTGTGTAATTGAATGCATTGAGACGTTTGCGAGTGAGAGAGATAGATAAGTTGAATTTCATGTAAGGGAGATGTGTAATTTCATTTATACTTTTCCATTTTAAGTCAAATGAACAAAAACAGACAGAAAAACATTCAAAGATGATAAAAATGCACGAATTCTGATGAGGCAGATAGAAGAAGAAGAGGACATTCTAATGTGACGATGTGCTACAAGACGACTTTGGGAATAACAGATATGTTACATGAATGGATGAAAGAAATGAAATTGAAATGAACAATTAATTAACTGACGATTTGTGGAATGAGAGCAGCAAAAAATAGATATGAAGAGAAGTTGAATTACCAAAGAGATAAACTATTTTGCGGAAAATCATAAATAAATACCGGTAAAAATGCACTAAATATAACAGAAAATCAAGGGGGTCTTAAAGAGGTTCCTAACCCAAAATATTTGTTTGTTACCAGGGACCGTAAAAATTAAAAAAATCAAAATATAAAATTTATTTTCCGCTCACCGAATACAAATTATTTGTTGATTTTTTTGTTTTGATCAGAAAATAAAAATTATTTGTTGTTTTATTTTTTTGGGGAAAAATAAAAATTATGCGGTTTTATTATTTAGTTTTATTTCAGTTTTATTTTTCACTTGCAGAATGAGAATTATTTTTCAGTTTTTTTTTTCAACACAAAATAAAAATTACGGGACGAGTTTTTGTTTTTGATTCAAAAATAAGCCTCATGTGGTAAGTTCAATTTTTCAAATTGTATTCTGAAAATTATTTTCTGAGTAATACTTTTCGCTCATGAAATAAAAATTCTACTATGAATTATAAACTTTTTCTTTAAAGGAATGAATGAATTGTGGGTGATGATTTAAAATGGTATTGGGCTCAAAAGTTGTAATCTCTCTCCAAAAATGAAGTCCTATGTGCGTCACTGAAGGATATATACAACTTTTTAGATAAATATTTTTGTGTATCTTTTTTGATGTATTAAGAAAAATATATTTATGAGTTAATAATTAATTAATTAAAAATTAATTTAGAAATATTTGAATAATAAATTTTTAAATTTATAATTAATTCAATTTAATTTAATTAATAATTAATTTTATTAATTGATTAAAAATTAAAATTAAATAATGAATTAATACTTAATTAATTAAAAATTAATTAATAAATATTCAATTAATAATTAATTTAAACTAGTTTAATTAATAATTAATTTTATCGATTAATTAAACATTAAAATTAATTAATGAGTTAATAATTTATTAATTAAAAATTAATTAATAAATATTTAATTAAATTGCTAATTAATTCAATTTAATTGAATTAATAATTAATTTTATTATATAATGAAAAACATTAATTATTAATTAAAATTAATTATTTTAATTAATAATTATTAAATAATTAATAATTGATTAATTAATGAGTTAATAATTGATTAATTAATGCAGTTAATTAATAAATGTTTAATTAATAATGAATTTAATTTATAATTCATGTAATTTAATTTATTAAATTATTAATTTTATTAATTAATTAAAAATTAAAATTCATTAAAGTTAACACACCCGCTCCGCTAAGCGCACTTACTAAAGCGCTGACGTTGCGTCTACCCAGCGCAACCTGATCCTCGCGCACTGCACGCGCATCCGGACAAAGCGCTGCCAGTGCACCTCGTCGCGGTCACGTTGCACCAAAACCGTGAGAAGCGCTGCGTCAGCGTTAGGCTAAGTCTTAGGCTACCTAGTGATAAGCTTTAGCGCTAAGTAATTAGGAGTTAAGCGGTCAGTCTGTATTTGGAGCTCGAACGGAGCATAATAAATTTCTTTGAGTAAAAAGACGGATTTGAATCCATAAAGAGGAAGGACCAACCAAGGAAAAAGAGGGCGGACTAACCAAGGAAGTAGGTATGGAGGTATGGACCCAAGTGGCTGGGCCCCAACTTTAATTTTTTGGCGCTCCCTACGGGAAGCGCCTTAACTTTAATGAGTTAATAATTAATTATTATAATATTATTTAAAAAATACTAATTTAATAATTAAATAAATTTATAATTAACTCAATTTAATTAATAATGATTTTATAATTTATTAAAATTATATATGATTATAAAATTAAATGATTTAGTTAATTGAAATTAGTTAGTAAATATTTAATTAATAACTAATTTAATTTACAATTAATTTAATTTAATTCAGTTTAATTAATTATTTATTTTGTTAATTAATTCAAAATTAAAATGAATTAATGAGTTAATAATCAATTCATTAAAAAAATAATTAAGAAATATTCAATTAGTAATTACTTTAAATTAATTTAATTAATACTTAACTTTATTATTTAATTAACAATTAGAATTAATTAATTAATTAAAAATTAGTTAATAAATATTTAATGAATAGTTAATTTAATTTATAATTCATGTAATTTAAATTCATTTAATTAATAATTAATTTTATTAATTAATTAGTGATTTATTTCAAATTTTTTGAATATTTTATTTAAAGATATTTTTATTTCTGCTCAATAAAAGCATAAAATTTTTAGTACTAAATATTTATCTCTTTTCCACTCTATTCAAAGCAAATAAATAACTTTCAGTTACTAGAAGCATCTCTCCCAGCTGAGACTTTTCAGTTCCCATTTAAATACTGCAATCCTTCTGGCAACTCAAACACAGCTTAAATGCTTACACCGCAACCTCAAACAGCTCAGGTCATTGCCCAGAAAATCAAATACTTTCGCAGTTAACAAACTTGCCATTTCCTACGCATTGCTTACGCATATGTTCCGAGCCGCGTCGTCTTAGGTCTGGCCAACTGTGCTACGCCGAACGACAGTTGAGTGGCTCATATTTCATAACAAAACGTTTACATGTTCTTGCGTTGCGACCGACATATGGCGACGCGCCAAATCCCCAAAGTACACTTTAAGCGGTAAATAGCTATAACTACAATAAAAACAACAACAATACTCGTAACAATCAGCGCAAATGCTCGCAGCAGAACGGTCCGGTCCGTACGGTCGTAACGTGTAAATATTCAAAATACGCCGTGACTGCTGCGTTCATGAATCAGCGAAGGGACATTTGTTGATGTTTGCGCTGCTGTGTGATGCTTTGTTTGTTGTTTTTAGGTTTTTGTCTTTCCTAGCTATGGGCATTGCTTTGAGGCGGCATGATCTTGGCCTTACGCGCAGCAAAAACGTGCGTCCTGAGGACGAAGGCCTCCTTTTTTTTTATTTATTTTGTTGTTTTGCGTGACTTTGCATGGCTCGTTTGCTCGTTGATAAATGTGAATGGCACTTGACAGCTGTGCGGGGTCTTTAACTTTGTATGCTCTGTCTGTCTGTCTGTTTGTTTGTCTGTCTAGCAATTGTTTACTTAGTTTACTTAGCTTATTGCTGCTGGGCTGTGCAATTGATTCCCAAGGCAATATTTGCCGTCATGGTACCTTGACACGGTGAAAGCCGTTGCGGCTTTGTTTTCTTTATATTTGGTCTCGGAAGTTTCTATTTGCTATGGTTCAAGTTATTTTTACGTGAAAAATATTCAGGAAAAACTTTCATGATATGATGAATGATTTATTAAGTTTTGCCAGAAGCACAAATTAATACCTTTCACTTTTTTAATTCATTGCCTAAATATATAAGAGTGCAAGTGTACTTTTGACTCATCCAAAAGATGATATAGGCGTGAAATTAGAAATCATTAATAGTAACCTGTCATACTCAGGTTTTCATTTTCTGATCCAATGTCTTTTAATGTACATTTCAAAGACTTTTTCTAAATATTTCTGATGAAGATGTGGAAATCAATTTAAAGAGGAAACTTGCCGTTTGTTGACTAAATTTTCTATTTTGAACTTGCAGGACCAAAATATGTGTTTTTCCATACTTGGAAAATCTTTCTGTAATGATTTATTTTAAATTTTCCTAAAGTTTGGACCATAAGTAAAGCACTACAGCGCCCTTTAAGGATTAAGGTCAACCTTATTGCAACCATGCAAGTTGTGAGTCCTACTTCGAATCTGATTACTGCTCACAATTTTTTACTGCAAAATTTCGCTTACCTTATTGATGTAATTTTGCATTTGGTCCATATTCCAATAATAGGGGCCCATTGTGATACCACAACGAGAAACTGATCTATCTTACTGCAAGTGGGAGAGTCTTCAGAAAAATTCTGTAGATGTTAAAATATACCCTAGAAAGGCTCTGATGATGACTGATCTGAGGCTGTCCAATTTGTTGAAGAAGGGGGAGCAAAGTGATTTCCATTTTCGTGGTGGCATAAAATTTAATTTATAATGTCTTTCTCCTCTTCACTTTGAATCCCAATAATAATATGAGATAATTTTTTGAACCATGGTAATGTAAAATCTCTAAACAATGAGTGTTTTTTTAGGTTTCAGTTTCCCAACACGATCAGACCTGACAGTTTTCCATAAACATAAAGATCTCAACCTGCGGTCTTGTAGGATCATTGAAATCGAATGACCATCAATCACGCCGCAAGTTCGGTCAATGGGCCAAAATTAACTGAAAGTCAATTCACTGTTTGATTGCAACAGTCTGTTTAGTAATGAGACTCATTGAATCAATAGACATTTCAATAAGTCAAATGGCCATATTTGAAATGAAGAGAATTCGCAAAAGATACATGAGGCACCACAAGAACTCATTGTTTGATTTCTTTGAGCTATTGAGCCATTATTGCTCTTGATTGACTGATATTTGGGAAGTTTGAATCCCCACAACCTCCTTGTGTATGCCACAAGGGCTTATGTAAACAAACTGAAATCTTTGAACATCTTGGAAGACAGCATTGTACGAACCATAGAGATGGTTGTCGAAAATCGCACCCGAAACTATATTTTTTATTCTTTCTCTCTTAAATTCGTCAATGAACAAAAATGCACACACTAATGGCATAAAATTATTTTAACCCTTTCGCTATTTTGTTGCCATATGGCAACATGCTACTTTGTGAACGTCTGCATCCCCTATGGTTGCAAGAATAAATTTTTTTGTTGGTCTTTAGAATAGTTTGAAGTTTTAGGCAAAATACGAAATTAATAAACTGAATATTAAAGTTTAAAGAAGAGAAGTATACACGTTTTTGTAATGAAATATCTTGACATAGTAAAGGAAGAAGAAGCAGAAAAAATTAGAGAACTTTTTAATTTGACGTTTTCTTTCAATTTAGATACCTTTTTTTTAATTTTGGCTGAAGTAAATGAAGAAATATTAAAATTTTCGTTATGCGTAAAAAGTTTTGTGTTTAAGTAATTATTACAGCCACAGCGATGTGGTTGCTCTCATAGAAAAATACTCTAAAATACAGGGTCCGAGTATACAAATTAAAAAATTTCTTATGGAATGTTGCTAATATAATCACATAGAAGCCTAAACGTAAAATTTAAAATTTTAACTTTCCCCAGTAAAAACCTGTAGCGAAAGGGTTAAAGACAATTTTCAGTTTGAAATTATGTAATCTTTCCTTTGATTAATTTGAAATTTCTACACCTCTGAAAAAACACCTTACACCCTGAGAGTAATATTTTATGTCCACATAAATGAATCCTACTACAGTTCAGCTGCGGCGAGTTTGTCCTTTAAATTTATATTCATTACAGCAAAAATTCATCTTCCATTCGTATAAAGTCTAAAAAAAAGAGTTTTCTCTCATTAGGGTTTTTCCAATAATTTAATCATAGCAAATGTAAAAAAATTACTCATACGCCTCGTATTGCACATACATTTATGTACACTTTAAATTGAATTAAGTAATTTGAAACGCAAATGTGACCATTTTATTAAATGCGCAACACTGAAATTTAAATTAAATTTCAAACAAAACTACTTTTTTCTTGCAACTTTGTTTTTTACGAAATAAAAAAAATTAAACTGCACAGCTAATGAGTTCGCGTTAATTGCATTGAATTTTTCGCCTTGTGGCCCCACCACAAGCGGCCATAATTAGCTCAACTAATTACCGCCAAATGCCACAAATGCAAATAGCAAACAACAAAACAATCTGAAACGAACAAAAAATGCGGAAAATTTCAAAGCGCCAACAAACATGTAACTACTCACCATGCGTCACCAGATTTGTCAGATAGATGAGGAACATCACTTTGCGATTCGTGAAGCGGCTGGGGAAAATATTCAGCGCAATTAGCAGCAATTTGATGACCGTAATTATGAACATGTTGCCGCCGTTGATATGTATTGCTGCTGCTGCTGTTGTTGTTGTTGTTGTTGATTTCACTCGATTGTTGTTGCTGATAAATATTGACGTCAACTGCGAAATGCGTTACTGATAGATATGCGACGACGATATGCAATTGTTGCGTTGCGATATGTGTCGAGAATGTGTCGACTAGCTGCTCACCGTTATTGGCGTTGATTGCACATCTGAATGTTGCACTAATGTTGTCTAAGCGGCCCCAAAGCCATTACCATTGCGTCCATGTGCAACATGCGCAATTCAACTCAATTCGATTCGATACGATGCAATGTGTCGTAATTCAATTGAATTCGCCGCGTTTCAATTCACTCGATTGCAACTGAATGCAGCGCAGCGTCGGGCGTGCACGCGCACAGTCGCACTCCATGCAACATTTATTATTAATCGGCATTTCTTTCCGGCCATTGCAGCCATTTGTTGTTGTTGTTGTTTTTTGTCTGTGCGCGCATTTGCTGCCTATTTATTTATTTATTTTCGCAATTTTATTGTATTTTACATTTTTGAATTTTTTTTTCAATTTTTGCAGTTTTTCTGTTCTGCTTTTTGCGACAATATGAATTTGTGTTGATGATTTTATTTTAATATATTTTTGTTGGGATTATTGTTGGCTTTTATGTTTTTTCTCTGTGATTTTATTTCATTTTGAGGTTACACGGGGTCGTGTTGTTGAATGCTGTAGCAATTTTCCAAATGATTTATGAATGTGAATGCGACATTAACTTCCTGCTGCATTTTTGCGTTGTCTTCATTGTTTTTTTTTCAATTATTTTTTGTTATTGCAGGCAGTTTTTTGCTGTGAAGTTATCTTTACACACATTTACACATACAGATTGTGTTAATTTTTAATGGCATTGCATGGCGCCGAGTCAGTTCACGCATCGTACACGCACACACACAAACACAAGGAAACACACAAATTTGCTGAACGTGGGCTGAATGCGCTCAATTTAGCATCGAATAATTATGGCCAAAAAACTATGATGCAAATAACCACCGGTGCTTGTTGTTGTATGCAATTATATTGCCATGTCAAAAAATCGCCAAGCCGCAGAAAAAAAGTTTTGCCGCGTTTTGGTTATTTATTATTACCACAACAAATGGATGGCATATTTAACGAGTGTTTTAGTTAATGCACAATGAAGCGAAATATACTTAAAAATAAATTTGTTGAAAGCAGAAGCCTTTGTTGAATTGTTGCTTAATTGAACGCATGAGGTGACATTTTGAGTTGCAGTGCAGTGTGATGTATGACAATGATATCTACAAAATTTTCTCTACCGTTTCAGTTGCTTTCTATCAATGGTTGTGAATTAATATTTGAATGATGTATTACCCTCAATGGGCAACAAAAACGCAATAATTTGAAAAGGCAAAACATTTGAAATATTCTTATTGTCTAGAAACATTTGAACTTTTTTATAGATCGAATTTAAATCTCGAGTTTTTGTATGTGTGTGTTTTGAGATTTATAAATTTTTGTTAATAATAATTTAATAATTAATTAATAATAATGATGAAACTGCATCCAGTATTGAATAAGTAAAGCAGTTCAGCTTCAAATTTATATTCATTATAGCAAAAATTCATCTTCCATTCGTATGAAGTCTAAAAAAAGAGTTTTCCTCTCAATAGAGTTTTTCGAATAATTTAATCAAAAAATTACTCATACGCCTCGTATTGCGCATACATTTGTGTACACTTTAAATTGAATTAAACAATTTGAAGCACAAATGTGACCATTTTATTAAATGCGCAACAATTAAATTTAAATTCAATTTCAAACAAAACTACTTTTTTCTTGCAATAAAAAAATTAAACTAACTTAAATTTATAAATTTTTGATAACCTTTAACATTGCGGCTCAAGAAAAACCATTTAAAGATTGGAAATTTTGCCAATTATTCTAACTTTTTTATTATCTAAAAACTTGTGTACATACATTTTGTTAGTTTTTGGCAATTCGAAAAAAAAAACATCTGAATAAAGGACATTTTTTTTAGCTTCTTATGATATGAAGTAAACCTTTTTAGCTTTCCCTCGCGAAAAAAAGTCTATGTAATATCTCTCAATGAGAAAACCCTGCTAAAACGAAATTCTGTACTAACCACTGGTATCACTGATATCTCTTACCAGTTCCGCGATGGAGACTGCTGCGTTAATACTGTTTTATAGGAAGTTTTATGTAACAAACTCAGCGGAAAGCAGCCAAAACGGGACAGTTGCAGACTGGGAAAGTGTCGCTAATTAAAATCGAATTTTATTGATATTTATCGATGTTGTTTATAGGTCGAATACCCGTTGAAGCTAACACCAACAAAATAAAAGAAAAACAATATTCTTCTCAATCATTTTATTTTGTTATACCCAAATTGTTATACCCGTTTAATTTTATTTTCGAACAATTGAAAGATAGATACACGCCAAATTATTTTTGATTTGAAATATTCTCACCAAGTTAGAAAACAATAGGGCCATTAAATCATGATTCTTTATACAACACTTTAACCCATGTTTTGGCTCCTTAACCCATTGCTGCCTAATGAGTAAAAATTTACCCATGAAAATTTACTTTTTAAAAAAATCACAGAAAAGTTCGTGGTAGAGATATCTCAAAATCATTGATAGGGATGGTTGGGGTAAAGATGGAACTACCTTAGTCTAGTAGAGGTCACCCTAAAATTCCGCCATCTAGCTAGAGTTACCAGACTCAAAAAATTGTTAATTTTCTGGAGGTGGAAAATGTGGCGAAACGTAGTGGCCCTAGACCCTCACAAAAATTTGCCTCCTAACTCACCTGTAAAAAATACAACTTTTGTTCACGTGTTTAGCTGATCACTTCAAAAAGTATGGAAAAAAGGTACCATTGCTGCGTATAGGGTAGAAAATACCCAATGAATATCTCAGCAATGTGCAGAGATAGAAAGCTGAAATTTTGTTTCTGATCATTTTGGGTCAATTCCAGGTCGTGTATGAAATTTTATCAAAATCGTATGGGCGGAACTGGTACCCGGCTTTAATGGGTTAAATCCCGATCTAAAAAAAAATCCCATTTTAATGAACGTTAGTTTTTTCAAGTGTACCCACAGTTCATCAATCAGTCAGTCAGTTACTCAGCCAGGACAAGCAATTATATATCTTCTATTTATATAAAAATTAATGCATGTTTTATTGTTTGTTTATTTGTTTGTTTGTTTATTTGTATATTTGTTTGTTTGTTGTTGTTGGTCACATGACACTAAAACTCAAAAACTAGATGGCCGATTAAGCTGAATCTTTCACGGAATGTTCATCTTGACTAGATCTAGATAAATCATGTAGTGCGAATACGACCCAACAAGTGGGCGTGGCACCTCCCATACAGCCTTAATTTTCAATATGGAATATCTTTGGAATTATGAGTCGGGCAGCATTTAAATTTGGTATAGCGTCAAGGCTTGGACATGTCGATACAGTGGAAAATTGTATGGGCGTTGAATACGAGGCGTGTCACTTTTCAAGCAACCCAAATTTTTTAAATAACTTTGGAACTACAGGTCACACATCAATGACATATGACACAGAGTTATGATTTAGACGTGGTCTTCGATAGGAAGAATGGGATGGATATTGGACGAGAGGGCATGGCACCGCCCATACAACTAAAATTTGGAATATGAAATAGCTTCGGAACAATAAGTCGAATAGCATTGACATTTTGTATAGCGTCGTCGCATAGATGTGTCATGAATCAAAATTTATGGGCGTTGGACAAAGGGCGTGGCAAATTTTTTGTGACTCAAATTTTCCGCGTAATTTTGGAACTGTAAGTCGCACTGGGTCACACCCTTCGACTGGAGAACTAGATTGGGATTTGCATAAAAGAGGCGTGGCATCGTCCATACAGTGTTTTATCAAGAAACTTGATTTATTGGGCCCATTGACTTCATTTAAACATTCATTTGTATTCATTTAAAAATTCAAGTTAAAAGGATTACAAAACTAATAAAATAAATCAGTAAAACTTCTCATAAACGTTTTCAGATAAATGAAAAGATTGAAAGCTAAGGCAAACGATTTTAAATGGCTCATTTTTGTAATATGCATTCAATATTTAGAATCCAAATTTAAGATAAAGTAAACATCGATAGTTGTTTTCTATGGTTTTGTGATGCAAATATTTAGAAAATCTTTCGAGTGCTTAAATAGCAGTGATTGCTTCAATCAAATAGTATTTAGCGACACAAGCCATGAATTATTAAATTAATTAAGTGCACACATACACACACATATGCATGAATGTATGTGTCAATATTGATTATGTGAGCTTCAATGTATATTTGATGTAGTGTGCACTTGGCAGTCTACATAAACAAAAAACTATTTATATATTAAGTAAATACAATAATAAAATTATATAAATAGAAGAAACAATAATAGGAGATAGAAAAATACTATACAAAAATTAAGGGAAGGTGCATGAAGAATGTGGAAAGCCAGACAGTCAAACAGCCAAACAGCTGAAAATCCGAACACACAGAGGAAAAAACTAACACACATACACATAAACATACAAGCATCCCTGTGGGAAATCGGACTGGTCCAAGTCTAGTTTTTCAACTGGTCGCTTGACAGTCATATATGACCTCAGAACCGACTCGTTTTCTTGGAGCAAACTAACCCTTTTAACATGGCGGTGTCCTAGGCGACGGTCAATTGTCCCCGTCTGCATCCATTTGCAACTAGTCCAAGGTTAGTCCGAAGTAAACCAGTTTTCAAACCAGTTGCAAAGCGACTAGTTTGCAAACTAGTTTATTCTGGATTAGTTTTCTAACCACTCGATTTTTATGGGGAAAATAAAACAGTGCATTTTTAAAATAATTATTTTATTTTAAAAATATTTTAAAATTTTTTAAATTTTAAATTTTTTAAATAATTATTTTATTTGAAAAATATTTAAAAATAAAAACAAAAAATCATCGCGAATAAAAAAAATTTTGGTGCATTTAAAGATGAACTGGAACTGTTGGAGGCCTGATGCAATACAACATCCTTACTTCGCCTGCAATAAATAAATAAATAAATGAATTAATAAATAATTACATAAATAAATAAATTAATTAATTAATACACACCTTTCAGCTGCCGCTGCAACCACGCAAAATTCTAACTGAAATCATTCAAGACAAAACGTGCAAATCGAGCAAACTTCGTGTCATAGAAACAGAAAGTTCGAAAAATGCAAACATTTCTACGTTGTTGTTGTAGCAGAACAATCGCAAGATCAGCCTTAACAGTATTTTTTGCTTCTCTCACCCCTGTTTCGTTGTGCTAATTTTTATGTGCTCTTCTCGCCTATGAACGCGCACACAGATCGTGAACGATTAGACGCGAACTGACTGACTTCTGCATCCGCTGACAGTCACTTGGACAACTAGTTGTCCAATTGACTACAAAAAACCAGTTGAAAGACCAATGAATTTTGGGAACTAGTTGTCTCAGGTCCGACAGGGATTATTAACACCTGCACACACACACATATATACACACAAATGTGTAAAAGTTGAGTCCAGTAGCGGAACACTCTGCCATAGGTGAGTGCATGGCAGTTAACAGACAAACAGACAGACACACAGACAGACAAGCATACAGACAGACAGACAAGCAAACAGACAGACAAGCATACAGACAGACAGTCAGACAACTTACAAACAGATTCCAAACAAACAAATGTAAGCAAGTCGAACAAAATGCAACAGACCAAAAACTTTTTTAAATTGTACAAAGCGCTCGTAGAATGTTACAAAAAAACAACTATAAATGAGATAAAAAATATAAAAAAAAAACTAGAGTTAAAATTCAGCGCGTTGCTGTAATAAAACAAAAAAACTAAACGTATACGTAAAGTACCATGAAAACAACAACCAACTGTACAGCAACATGTCGACATGAGTTGAAAAATTTAAATTTAAATCTAAAAACAAAAACAAATAAATGAAATCAAGTGAAAATGAAAGAAAACAAAAAAAAATCGAAAAAAATGTGACAGCACACAAGTAGCCAAAAATGTGCGCCTACAACAAAAACCTCGCAAATCGGACTAAATAAGTGAAGAGCAAACATTTATGCTAAAATGGACCACAAAACTCACAAAACAATGAACCGGCACAGAATTGCCGTCGACGCCACCATCAGCGACAAAGCAAACACACACACACGCAGTGGCCATGTGTGTGTATGTGTGTGTGCGTGTATAGTTTTGAAACGGTCTATTTGCACAGCAGCCCAACAATAAAAACTTTTGTCAGCCGCTACGTGCGACACTCGACCGTGGCGCAGCAGCTCTGTGAGTGGGCAGCGAAAAACTGGATGTGAGAAAGGTTGTGTGACCGGAATACAGTGAATGTGTGTGTGTGTGTGTGTGTGTGGCCGGAGGCGAAAAACGGATTTGTTTGGGTTGCTGCTGACACTTGCTATGTGCGGTCGCATATTTTGTCTGTTGAGCTGTGACTGTGAGTGAGAGTGTGTGTGTGTGTGTGTGTGTATGGGGAGGGGGGGGTTGGCAGCAACGACAACAGCAACAATTCAATTATGAAGTGTGCGCATTTATGCGCAACAAACTTGCCAACTGTCACCCTCGTTCGCACTCACAGACGTAAACGCACATAGCACTCACACACACACACACACACACACACACATAGAATGAAACGTTTGGGGGGGCCAGCACATTTGAAATGATGTTGCCTGCGCATCCTTTTCCGCTTTGCGGCAGCCTGAAGCAGGGACACTTTTTCGGGCATCATTGTCTGCTACTAAATTAAATAGTTAAGTGTTGGTCTGACACGCAGCGCCGCTGTGATGGGGAAATGAGTCACCAGACGACAAGGTTGCATGTTTGTTAAAGCGTTGTGTGGAAATATTTAAACATGTCTTTATTAAATCTGAAATATTTGGTAGAATATGTGCTTTAAAGTGAAATGCACGCAAAGAGTTTAAGATATAATACGATTTTCATGAATACGTTTTTTTAAAATTTGCAACATCATATTATCAAATTTTTAACTATAGTTTTTATATAAATCGTTCAAAGGTTAATTGCTTGCTTTGTCGATTCGAGGATACGAAGTTGGCGTTCTTTTTTAGAAGAATTTTGTGTTAGACCTAAAGGCTGTCTTGACTGGAAACCATCCACTTAATTATGAGCTCAATACTTCAATAGAAAATTTCGTTAAAACATGCACGATTCTATTTCACACCAGCGCACAGTGATTCGACTCCATACAACCGCGGTACAAAATTAGAAGGAGTGGTCCGTTCTTAATAAATTTGGTATACTAGTTAATCATGATCTGCTGAATTGAAATATCCATTTCGTTTTTCTTAAAATTTTGTAGTTTGGCATTGTCTGACACTTAAATTTGCAATTTTCGTCATTTTTGGTGTGCTATAGCAACGAGTGTGTTGGCTATATTTTTCAGATTTTACATTTAATCGGTAAGGTTAACATTGATAATTGCGAAGAGTAACAGAAATTGTCTTAGGAACCTTTAGTTTTGCAATAAAAATTATAATAATAGGCGTATGTTTTGCTTTTTTGCAGTTTTCTCAATTTTTCATGCTGATTGCATACATTTAGGGATGAAAAAAATAAATTTTATCGAAAAATAGTTTTAGACCACTTTTCAAATAGAATTATTTTCTGAGATCGGAAGATATCGAAGGATATAATTACATTATCCGACAAAGAAACAATGCTTCTTAAAATAAAAAGAAATCCAGGAACATAGCTTTAAGATATTTTCCTCTAAGTTTTGCCAATTTTCAGATTTTTAATTTAGAAAAATATTTTGAATTAAAAGTGATGTAAAAGTCTCAGCTTTGCCAATTTTGACAAAACATTAAAAACGAAAATGGCCACATTATTTCTTAATCTATATTGAAAGTTTTAGCACCTTTTTGATAACCATGTAATTATACAATTTTTTTTACTCAATAGATTAAAAAACAGAAATTATGTGTTTAAATTTTTTTGTGAAAAAAGTTTCAACTTTGAGCCGCTTTTGCACACACACTAATTAATTTTTTGCACAGCTTTTTTGGGGTTTTCTTAGTTGGAGTTGACATCAAAATCATTAAATTCTGAGACTATAAATTTTTTGAATTTTGTCTATGGAACGAATCACTGTGCAGCGCACCTAATCCTGACCACATCTAGCAATTGTGCAGACTTCGGACCTTTGTAGCATATTCCATCTATCTATGGCACATCTAAGCATCTGAACTGATATTACAAAGGATTTTCACACATTTGCGTAAAAATATCCACGCACCCAAACTGTTCTGAAGTTTTTTTGATGCAATTGAGAGATACCTGGTCCTGTTCATGCTATAAAACCAATTTTTAATAAAAAAATACTCTCCACTAGGAGATTTTGTATTTGTTATATGCGCAATGATTGAGTATTTCACTGTTTGGATATATCTTGTTCCATAAAAAGATATTAAACCATCTGGATTGAGTCACAGCTTGGTAATGTCGCGTCATTCTACGGGCTATAGAACCATACGAAGTCACTTACAGCTCAAAGACGTCGTTGTTTTATGGTTCTATGGTTCGTTGTTCTATGGTTCTATAGTCTCCCGACAAGTTGTATAACCATACAAAGTCACTCGTTGCTCGACGATGTCGTGGTTCTAAGTTTCTATATTGTCTCGAAAGATTATAGAACCATATGGAGACCCTCTCTGCTCGAAGATGTTGTGGTTCTATGGTTCTATAGTCTTTCGAGAACACTCCCTACTCGGAGATGCCATGGTTCTGTAGTCCCTCGACAGGCTATAAAAACATACGGAGTCACTCGTTCCTCGACGATGTCGTGGTTCTAAGTTTCTATATTGTCCCGAAAGACTATAGAACCATAGAACTACGCCATCTTCGAGCAGTGAGTGGCTCAAGCTGTAGAACCATGCGGAGTCATGCTCTGCTCGAAGATGTCTTGGTTCTATGGTTCTATATTCTTTCGAAAAGCTGTAGAATCATCGGAGTCACTCAAAGATCGGAGATGGTTCAATGGTTCTATAGTCTCTCGAAAAGCTGTAGAATCATACGGAATCACTTACAGCTCGAAGACTTCGTGATTCTATGGTTCTAAGACTTAGCCTTACAAGTGGATAAAGTCCTTTACAAGTAAATAAATAAATAAGTATGGTCTTTCGACAGGCTATAGAACCATATGGGGTCACTCTTTGCCCGGAAACGCCGCATCTTTCGGCAGGCTACAGAACCATAAAGAGGCACTCTCTGTTCGAAGCTGTCGTGGTTCTATAGTTTTATGGTCTCTTAATAGGCTATAGAACTATAGAGAGTTCGAAGGTATCGTGGTTTAAAGATTCTATGGACTCTTGACAGTCTAGTCATCCACTGCTCAAAAATGTCGTGGTTCTTATGTTCTATAGTCTCCATCTCTCTCTCTCTTCTATGGTCTCCATGACCATACGGAGCCATTTTTACTCAAAGATGTCAAGTTCTCTCAACTTATAACTCAGAACAGAAAGGACCCACCATTTGGTTTCGCTTTGGCAAATCTCCAAAGAGGGCGTAGTTTTTAGTCGGTAAGAATTCGATAGGCTGGTGACCTGGGTCTTCCAGTTTCTATGAAGATTTACCACCTCCTACGCTAAAAAATGGTAAGGAAAAAAATGATGGAATTGTTTTTTCTTTTCTTTTTTCTTTTAAATATATTTTAAATATGTTTTACATTTTTCTCGGTACAAACTTTAAATTATAGCCATGGCCGAAAATTACAATGCACAACAGCATTTCTGTTGCATGGAGTTTTTTACATGAATCTGAATTGTTTTTCCACGCTGTTTTCAAAACCATACTCCGTTTTTATGTAACAGCTCTAGTTTTCGCAAAAAATAGGCGTGTCACTTTTTCGAATTTTACTCAGCTTTTTTCTCGTTTTCGACTTTAATTTCTGAACCAATAATCCTATCAACATGATTTTTATATAGTTGCACTAACAACATCGTTGAAATAAGGATTCAAAATAGGAAAATATTGAATTTCAAGGCGTTTTTTCTGATGGCGAAAATTGTACAGATGTTTCATAAATCAAGTTACGAAGTATATGAATATCTTAAGAAGAAACATCAAGCAATACAACACAGCCAAATTATTTGGCGGAATACACATTCGCAACGAAATAATAGCAAAAATATACCATAGCCATTTTCATCACTTTTCATACTTTTTCCTTAAAAAATTAGGGGCCTCAAAATATGCTATTTTATATGTTCCATTTATAGTCTGAAATACAAGCAAAAAACAAAAAAATTTTGAATTGCTCGGAACAAAAAAAAATTAAAAATGTTGCATATTTTTAGGCTCCAATTTTTTTAAGGAAAAAGTATGAAAAGTGATGAAAATGGCTATACTACATTTTTGCTATTATTTCGATGCGAATGTGTATTCCGCCAAATAATTTGTTGTATTGCTTGATGTGTCGGCTTTCATTATACACCTAACTCGTTAATTGATGATGTTTTTGACCATCAAAGGAAACGCCTTAAAATTCCATTTTTTCCGACTTTAAGGTCCAATTACCGCGGCATTTTAAAACTTATAAAAATAAGTTGCATCGGAAAAGAAGCCGTGCGGTGTTGTTAATGCGATAAAGTGAAAATCATGTCAATCGGTTTTTTGGTTTAGAAATTACGATCAAAAATATGGAAAAAGTAGAGGAAAAACTGAAAAAATGACATGGTACCTATATCTCACAAACTAGAGCTGCTAGAAAAAATCGGAGGGTAGATTCGAAATCAGCGCACCCAAATTAGTAAGAAACAGTAGAAAACTCCATGCAACAGAAAAAAAGTGTTTTTTGTTGTGCTGTGTTATTTCAGAAAATGCGTTATATGATTCAGATGGTTCAATTTTCAGCTGAAAAATTTTTTCGTTGTGAATTCGCTATATATATATATATATAAATATATATAAATTCGATATAAGGAGATCACACGACACTGAAAGTAGAACGAAAGAGCCATGTTCTTGAAATTCGTAACAGACAGAGAACTTTGTTGTATTGAATTCATTACAAGCAGGGACCGTAAAAATTATGAACTAAATATAAAAATCAAATTATAAAACTTATTTTTTGATTTTTACTTTGTGCTCACCGAATAAAAATTATTTGTTGATTTTTTTTTTATCAGAAAATAAAAATTATTTGTTGTTTTATTTTTTGGGGAAAAATAAAAATTATGCGGTGAGTTTTATTTTTCACTTGCAGAATGTGTTTTTTTCTGTTTTATTTTTTGTTCACAAAAAAAAATTAACAAAAAATTATTATTCGGTGAGCGGAAAATAAAAATCGAGAAATTTTGGTTTATTGTTTTTTTGATAACTGCTTTCAAAAACAATCACTTTTATGTACTACATGATATATCTGCAATGCTTCCTTCATCTTGATTTTTTTAATTAAAAATATTGCGATAATAATTATTTACGGTCCCTGATTATAAGCTCTTCATTATTTAGCTCTCAACGGTTGAGTTGTCTTAAGAGAAATGTTGTCTATTTAGAGTCCTTTGAGTGGTGCTTCGAACATATAACCCCCCGAGCCCATGAAAAAGTCCAGGTTGTTGTATGACTTTCGCTTGCTTCCTCGCTCGCTTCCATCCAGTGTGAGACCGAATCGACCCACCCAATCCAGCACAGCCCCATTGCCTGCCCCAAAGCAAATAGAAATCCCTGCTAATTACAATAATCATCCAGTCCATGGCCACATTGAAACATTGAAACAAGAAAAATAATTGTAACATAACCTATCATTATCAGTCCACTTGTAATATGCACAAATGGCTCGACACACACACACACACAAATGAGTGGCCAGTGTTGACAATTACAAAAATAGCAGGCGGCCCGGTGACAGCTGGAGCAGTGTGGGGGGGGGGGGGGGCTGTCGGTTGGTTAGTCACTCAGGCTCGTAGCTGTTATCGCTCGCAACAGCGACCGCTCGCACTACACGTCTGGCCGTTTGTTATCGTTATTGTTGTTGTTGTTGTTGTTGTTGCTTTTGGCTGCGATGATGTTGATGGTGATGGTGATGACCTTTCAAATTCGGCCTGCTTAGCCATTTTGTGTAATTGTTGTGGTTGTTCTTGTTGTTGTTTTTCCCAATTTTGCCCTTATTTCATTTTATTTTCATTTGTGCTGCCCTGCTGATTGCACCAAGTTTGGTTGTTGTTGATTGTCGGTTAGTGTTGTTGGTATTAGAAATGGCGGTTTTAATGTTGGCTTTGTCGTTGATGATTTTGATGAAATTATTATTGTACAACAACAATTGTTGGCCTTTCTAAACACAGCGCACAAACCAGAACCGAAGCCAAAGCCATAGCAGCAGCGACAGCGGCAGCGGCTGCGCTACTCAAATCAAAATCAGCACTGCGATTATGATTTTGAGTGGAAAACTCACATTAAAAACCACTTAGGACACATTTGCAAAGGAAATTTGTTTTTCGGAAATTTCAGTATTTCGACCGTGTGTGTGTGTGTGTGTGTAATTCAATGGGGAAAACAGCATAAATTATTTCATTTCCAACACCACAATTCATGCATACATACTTTTCCATTATATTCATTACTTGATGGCGCTTTGCGGCTTAGCTGCGCGCATTTGTTTTTGTATTTGAGTATTTCGTGCATTTAAATGTTTTCGGATTGCTGACTAATGTTGCTTGGTGTGCGTTTACCTTTGACGGTCTTGGGCAGATTTAATGCTCTCACAGATTTGCAAATAAATTCCGGATTTGAAAGCATAAATCTTGAAATTTTCAAGCAATTCCCGCCCAAGTTAGTTTGACTTTAAAAGCATCTGTTGTGATTTAAGGCAGCTGTCAAATGGTAAATTAGTATTGTTAGTAAATGTTCAAAGCAATTTTCTCTACTCGTGCGTAGTGGAATCAATTGTTGCCGCTTTTCCATAAATTCAAATATGAAATGGATGGATTAAAATCGGAGCATATTGCTCGACACTAAGTGATATTGCATAACACCGACTGCGCATAAAGCCGCTATTTGTGGGCAAAATATGACAGCGCAATATTCGGTTTTATTTTATTAAAAGCATGAGATACAAATTTGTAAACATTTCATGTTTTATCAACGACAGCCATGTGTAATAAAAGCAAAAGTAAATTTCTTTGTGTTGTGAAAAAGGTTGATTGACATAAATGGCAGCAAAAAATATATTTTCAAATATTTGACAGGTGATTTACAAAGTTGCAACTTTTGGTTTGTTGAAAATTAATTTATTTCATTTTCGTTTTATTTCCACGGTGGACAACTCTGACCGCTATAGAGTTCATTGTCATTCAATGTTGGCAAGGTTCAATTTCAATTTGCAGAAAATGTGTAATTTTGACAGATTTGAAGTAATTTATATTTCAATATTTTATTTTAAAATCACTAAAATGAACTCTGGGCTTACTAAAAACATTTTTACTAAATATTTTTAAATATGGTCTAAATAAATAATCATAATCTAAATAAATAATATAACATTGTAACATTGCAGCGTCTTCCAAGCTGAATTCAGGGCCATCAGTCAGGCGGCATTTGATCGACCAGAACAGATCCAGAATTGATCTTATTACACCGTGCGACAAAAATTAAAAACATTTTTCAAACCGGAAAAAATCCATATGGGCGTGAAACTAAAGACCAAACATAGTAATAGTGCGTACTCAGTTTTTCATTTCTAAATCCTTTGTCCTTTTAAAAGGACTTAAAAATTTTGAAGGGGATACAAAATAAAAAATATATAAAAAATACTTAACCTCATCAAAATATGGCTATATGTATATCAAATGAAAGAGGAAAGGCTCGAGAATTTAAATAAAACTGATGTTTTATCTATTTGTTAAAAAAGGATATGAAAAAGGTTCTTTGAAAATTTGAATCCTTTATATCCTTGAAAATTTATATAGAATTTTATTGAAAAATAAGTATGTCAAAACCCAAAATCTCCTTGATCACGTGTCAAAATTTCATTATTCTCGCTTCATTGATTTTGTATCTTTTTATTATTTAAAAAACTGTTACTCAAATAAATTAGAATTTTTGTACTTCATTAGAATTGCAGCTTCCGCCTTGTTTTTAATAACTTTCTAACCAATAAAGTTAGAGTAATGAAATTTTGACACGTGATCAAGGAGTTTTTGGTTTTAAGATAGTTACTTTTAAAGAAAATTCTATACAAATTTTTAAGGATATAAAGGATTAAAATTTTCAAAGGACCTTTTTCATATCCTCTTTTTACAAATAGATAAAACGTAAATTTTATTTCAATTCTCGAGCCTTTCCTCTTTCATTTTATATACATATCGCCATATTTTGATGAGGTTACGTATTTTTTATATATTTTTTATTTTGTATCCCCTTCAAAATTTTTAAGTCCTTTTAAAAGGACAAAGGATTTAGAAATTAAAAACAGAGTACGCAGTATTACTATATTTAGTCTCTAGTTTCACGCACATATGAATTTTTCGCGGTGTGAAAAATGCTGTCGTACGGTGTTATGATTAAAAAGTTCGGTCTACTCCAGAAAATGTATCAAGCGTAACTTTAAAGTGGTATAAGTTGAAAGGAAAATTGCCAAGTTCTGTCTTAAGCCTATTTAATCAGTTGAAATAACCTCAAAAAATAATAAAAAAGTAATTAAAAAATTGCACTAATTTTGTAAAATCCATCCTGAGGTAAAAGTTTAATTTACCACAAAACATTTCTAAAGTCTAACATCAAAGGTGAACCAATTCGACAATGTTTTTAGGTCTAATTTGAAAGTTTCATTACCAATACAAACAATTTTTTAAGTCCAACTTTAAACTTGAACTAACTAGAAACAATTTCTAAAGTGTTCCCTCAAAGTTGTATCAACTAAGAAAATATTTTAATGTCTAACTGAAAAGTTTGACTAATCACAAATAATTTTTTAAGTCCAACTTATATTTCGTACTAACTATAGTAGAAAAAATTTCTAGAGTCTAACATCAAAGTTGTATCAACTACAAAAATATTTTTAAAGTCTAACTGAAAAGTTTGACTAACCACAAAACAATCTTCGAAGTCCAACCTAAAACTTGAACTAACTAGAAACAATTTACAGAAGTCTAACCTCAACTAGCAACTATACAAATATTTTGTAATCTAATTAAAAAGAACAACTAGCAAACAAAATGAGTAAGGACTAACTTATAACTTTAATCTACTATTTACAGACGATTTCTGAAGTCCATACTCAAAGGTGCTTGAACCAGAAAAATATTTTGAAGTCTATTGTAACTAACAAATAAATAAATACACAAATACATGTTTGTAGTATTACTCCTAACTTGATGCACCCTGAAACTATTTTGATAGTCTGACCAACTAGAACTAGTTGGGCCAACTTGAAAGATGCATTTAGAGTCTAACTTGAAAGTTTGACTAAACTCAAACTATTTTGATAGACTTTGAAAACACAAAATAAGCTTGAATAACACAACTCGATCTAACAATTCCAACAAGTCGACTAACAAATCGCAGACGGTTGCATTGAAATCTTACATGTGTCTGTTTGAACTCTTATTGCTTCTGTAATAAATGTTACTCATACGCCTTCGATTGAATTGAATGGTTTCTTGTTTGATTATTTCCAAATAGTTTCTTAATTACAATAATTCTCATAGCAATTTAAGGCCTCGAGGATATACAATAACAAAGCATGCACTCGACATAGACACAGCCGAAAGGTTTTATTAAATGTTACTCATACGCCTTCGATTGAATTGAAGCATTTCTTGGTTCATGATTTGCAAATAGTTTCTCGCTTATGGCATTTCGCAAATCTTAAAATCCCACACCGAGTGCATATAAAATGATAACCTAGAACTGCCAGTAATTAAGATAATTAATATTAAAAGTCAAGCACGCTACTGCCGCACGCTCATCACTCATCAAATTTATCCGCACACATTTTCTTCGGCAATGCATTTGCGTAATTGCAGCAAGTTGGAGCGCACAACTTGCGCGCCATTTGAATGACTTTGCTGCAATTTGCACAAACCACGAACAAAACTGGCGACGCTTGCGGCTTATGCAAATTTCATAAATGATGCACTCCAAGTGTGCGCACATTGCCGCCACCGCCACCGCCGCGTCGTATTCAGCAGCCAGCAGTGCGCACTAAGTCAGCTGCAACTTCATCACGGCGACAGCGCTGACAGCTGCGCGCACGCGTTGCCATTAAATTACAGCATTAAATATGCGTCGAGCTGACACAAAAAAGTAGACTAAATCGGCAGAAGAAAACTGCAGCAGTAAAGTGAAGCCAAAGTTGCTGGCTGAACACTTTCCGGCAGCGAACGCACGAAGGGCTGAAGGGGAGCGAAGAAGCGCCGTGCGAAAAACCGCAGACAAATTCCGACGCAAGCATCGCAGTGCATTTTAGTGTTTCCTCTTCGCGAGCTGCTTTGGCGTTGCTGCGGTTGCCGCCGTTTCTGCAGCCACACATTTGCGTCTGTCTGCTGCGCTGCTATTTTTTTTGTTTGCCATTGTGCGATAGCCGACAATGGCGAATTGAATTCAATTTCATTTCTGATTAAATTCAAAAGAGTCTGAGCGCGCCGCCATTGGGAGTGGGAGCAAAAGTTGATGCAGTAAAAACGTGCAACAATGCGCCTGGAAGCTGCGGTATGCATCAGCAAAATGTGTGGCTGACCGTGTGGCGGTGTTGGTGTGTGCCAGACAATTTGTCTGTCATTCGGCTACCTTATTGCGTGCCGAGTGACGCAGCTTTTAAGTGGGAGCTGTTGAAATTCTACGAGAAATTCTACTCCATAATAAATTTTTAGTTAATTTATTTTTATTAGAAATTAGTTTGAACTTTAAACTAAATAAAACTAAATAAAAATGAATAAAATTTTCATTCTTTACTCTTACAAATTTAATGATTTAAGGCCACTGGTCGGCTTTATGATGGATCTTAGAGGGAAAAACGTCATAAGTTGGTTTTGGCTAGGCTTAGAAATGTAAAGTTTTTGGCAGAGCCTTCAAATGCAATGAAGCTACTTTCCATAAACAATAGACGAGAGTTATGGCAAGGAAATTTTCATTTAGGAAATTTAAGCAGTTTCTGCACAGATTAAAGTTTTGCAAAAATCAATTTTGTAAAATTAATTTTTAACCATGATTTTATTTGATTGGTTAAAGCACTTGAAATGTTAACTTTAGCATTTGGCGTGTCTACTTTGAGTAAAAATAATATTTATAAGTCATAAAAGCTTTTCATAGAAGGCCAAGAAGATGTTAATTACGATCGCCTTGAATGCCACAGAAAGTCAGCAACCAATGAAAACTTTGATGCAGTGAAGAAAATTTTTACGGAGAATCGTCAAAACACTATTAGAAAAGTTATTGAGAATGTTGACATTTTGGTTGGTTCATTATTCATTCAATTATTAAGTTATTATTATAAACCAGTCGATCAATTATTACGACAAAAATAAAAAATTTCAAAACACACAAGAAGTATTAAATGTTTTATATCCTACGCTACTAAAGTTAGAAGGACGAAATTTAAGGGTATGGTAGTGCACATATTAGTCCTTAAGATATAGTTTTTTCAAAAAAAACTATTGGAAATTTCCAAGGATATTCAAGAATAAAGTTTTTAAAGGACATTTTCAATACCTCTTCGTCCTTTTGCACCAAAACATTAAATTTTCTAAGATTCTAAGGATTTTTCTATTTCATTTGAAACCCATACTGTTATTCTACAATGCGCTCAATTTTTAAAATAATTTTTTGAAATAAACATGTCCTTGAAATTTCAAAGTCCTTTTAAAAAAAATTCTGACGTCAGAGAAAGAAACTAAAAACGCAGTTTTACTACATTTGGCCCCTAGTTTCACGAGTATATAGATCTTTTCTTGTGTAAAATTTCTGGTTGCACGGTGTTAGATATCATTCAATGATTTCGAATGTTTTGGGCATGAAATGTGTAGCAGCG
Organism: Melieria picta; assembly: GCA_964056695.1. NCBI lineage: Eukaryota > Metazoa > Arthropoda > Insecta > Diptera > Ulidiidae > Melieria > Melieria picta. The sequence goes on along the minus strand of OZ057399.1, from coordinate 12,199,979 downwards.
ATGATTGTTCTGAAATAGCTAAAATTAGCTAAGGAATCGTTGCATTAGCATCATTTAGAAGCTGCTGAATAACTTCAACGAAGATTCAGATTTGCTCAGATTCAGATTTTTCAGATCCATAACTCGTGACGTTGAAGTCAAAACAAATCATTCCACTGGAAGCAGTCAGAAGAGCCAAGATCACACAAGCTCGCCGAGTTCAGTCAAATGTGAAAGTTTTACTCACTGTTTTCTTTGATTATAATGGCGTAGTGCATTGTGAGTTTTGGTAGAAGATCGTACCGTGAATAAGAATTTTTGCCTAGAAGTTATGCGCCGCTTTCTTGAAGAAATACGAGAAGAAAATAAAAAAACGCACAGATTTGTGGCACAATAAGTCATGGCTTTTGCTGCGCAGTAATGTTCTTGCTCACAGATCGATGCTTGTTTGTGACTTTTGTGACTTTTTGGCCAAAAACAACTCCGTAATCATGTCTCAGCCTCACCGTATTTACTGAACTTCTCCAATTTTGCCAGCGGACTTTCCCAATCAACCATAGAACTTTATAAGTGACGTGCTTGCAACTTCATCAGTTTGATAAACCATCAAATTTGATTTCCCTTGATGCAACGAAATAGTTCTAAATTTTCTTTACTTTGCACAAGCTGGACAACTGTCAGCTAACTAAATAGTTAAAAATTTTTAAGTTTCGAACACATAAATTTTTTTCCAGCCAGAACCATCAATTCGGGTATCGAATACTTAGTCTGAACTGTCTAAAGTTTTAGTTGAAGATGTCCAGTGGAAGGACCAACTTGAGGATGCCTTATCATCTGTTAGTGTGACCAAGTGTGTACGAGGCGGCGTGCGCAAAGCAGTGACGTCTTGAGAGAACTTTTTTAACCCTTTCGACCCCAAAGTTGCCTGAGAGCAGATTCACCTACTTATATTTGTCATCGTATAGCAAAAGCTAAAATTGATTTATGGGTTTAATTTAAGTAGGCGCCAACAAATTAATATTTTTAGAAGTGAATTCAAAGCAAATTACAAAAATTTTACTGTTATCCCCAAAATAATTTCCAATAATTTGCAGCGATATCAGGGAAAGTTTGTGTTCTAATTGAAGTCTACGAATTGGGCGCGTTTGATCAAACCCTGTTTCTTTAATAATGGTTAAATAAAATCAAATAGTGATAATTTTGTATTTTTCCATAAATATTAAATAATTTTTTTTTTAATTAAAAAATATTTATATTAAATTTATTTAACCCGTTTTAAGCTAAAATTGTCCAAAAGTAAACTAGCTCTAGAACTCTGACAAAGAGGCGTGGCGACTTCAAATGTCGTGTGCACACTTCTTAGGGAAGTGTTTCATGATTTAAATACCAAAAAGTAATATCGAGACACAGGGTAAAATTCGGGGTCGAAGGGGTTAAGTAATGCTTAGTCTCGTAATTGGGCTCTTGTGCCAGTTATGTGTTTGGAACTACACAAATTATTTATTTATATGATTTTATCAATGTTTTCGCTTAACCCTTTCGGTACAGCTTTTTACTGGGGAAAGTTAAAATTTTAAATTTTACGTTTTAGGCTTCTATGTGGTTATATTAGCAACAATCCATAAGAAATTTTTTAATTTGTATACTCGGACCCTGTATTTTAGAGTGTTTTTCTATGAGAGCAACCACATCGTTGTGGCTGTAATAATTACTTAAACATAAAACTTTTTATGCATAACGAAAATTTGAATATTTCTTTATTTACTTCAGCCAAAATTTTTTTAAAAAAAGTATCTAAATTGAAAGAAAACGTCAAATTAAAAAAGTAATATAATTTTTTCTGCTTCTTCTTCCTTTACTATTTCAAGATATACCATTAAAAAACGTGTATACTTCTCTTCTCTCAACTTAATTATTCAGTTTATTAATTTCGTATTTTTCCTAAAACTTCAAACTATTCTAAGGAACAACAAAAATATAGTATCCACAAGTTTTTTGACCTAAAACAGGCACTGAAAAGAGACTATGCCGAAAGGGTTAATATCGATAGAGAACTCAATAAAGTTGCTCATACGCCCCGATGTGCTGCAAAGCTCCTCATTTCAACACATGAAATTTATAACAGAAAAGAAAAAATATATTAAAGCTAAATAATTATTTTTTTTTTCATTTCAACGCTGACTGACTTTCAGACATTCAAAGTAATAAAAATCATTGAAATGTTTCCATGTGACACCCATGATGGAACGAAATCGTTTACTAGTTTGCATCTATTTAATCTCTGCAACAACTGCAATGCTTTTGCCAGCTACTATTTCTCTTTCTCTTGAGATTTCATACAATTTGCGCTCTTTCTTTGTGTCGTTGTTGGCTTCTACAACGAATTCATTGCTCAAATTTAGCTGAAAAACTTGAAACTTTCCAAATCAGCCAACATGCAACATGCCAGTCAGCCGCTGCCGTCCACATTGTAGTCGACATTTTAGCACATAGCATAGTGTCTAATGGCAGCAAATCTGTTGGGAATTTTCACTCTAGAAAAAGGGTTGCTCTCCTTTCGACTCTATTCGTTTTTTCTCTTTTTCCACTACCAGCAAGAACGTTCCGCGACGTGCTCAAATTTTATTTCGCCCCATTTGTTTGTTGCTGTTGCTGTTGTACGCTGACATTACACTTCCGCTGCAATATTCATCAGCTGCTTGTATTGCGCGCTGCTTTCCGGTTGCCATTAACGCTGCCAACGCGGCAGTGCGCATTCCTGCTCCAGCATGTGCGAGGCGGTGTGCCGTGTCTGACGGCGAACGGGTGACGCGACGCGAGTGATGCCCCATGATGAATGTGCACGAAATACGCAACTCGACTTTACGTCTGCTACCGCACGCCATCAGAAACATTATCATCGGTGCCGGCATGCCGTGGAGAATTTAATCATTTGTGCACCAGTGCTTCGGCGGCACCAGCGGCTGTGGCTGTGGCTGTGTCCCCACTACACACATAAATGCCTTCACATTGAGATAGATATAGATATATAAATTTATATGTTCAGACTTTCATCCATCAGCCGCTGAGTTGGTCGGCGTTCGTTCGTCTGCGTTTGAGTTGGTCTCACCTTCGTTCCTTCGCACTTGTACCACGTGTGGCATTAAGGTACAAATGCGCATACTGTATGCATGCCACAATATGGCAAAATGAATGATGAATATGAAAAATGTACAACAACAACAATAATGATACTCGAAACAAAATCAACCATTTTCGGCGGCTGCAGCTGCCTACTTAATTTCCTGTCTGTGTGTGTTTCGCTGCCTGCCAACTCCAACGTCCGTGCTGCCGTCTGGCTGGTTGGCCCCGCTTACCGTTTTATAAATAAGCATTTCCGTTGTATTGTGGCTGCAGAAACACTTTTCACACAGCAAACAAAACTGTGCCACATACAAATAAAATTCGACAAATCAATGCTGGCGTTGATATGAAACCATTTTCAAGTTATTGCAAAAAGCTTTCAAGTCTGCATTAATTCGACAGTCGAATGATAGAGTGAAAGTGCAGTTCAATAGCCACGAGGCGGAATAATGAGTCATTGGCATTGCTGAATACACAACACAACCTGAATCAACACATACAACAGACCACACGAAATTTTAGTAAATAAATGGTGATGCAATTATTTACCAGAAAATGCATTCGCCAATAAATAAAAAGCGGGCAGACAGCAAGTAAGGAAAAGTGGTCTGCTGGCAAGCTGCGAAGAATGTTTGGCATGAAAATTAAAAAAATTGTTGCATGCACTGATGCGAGGGCAGTGCGGTGCTGCTGAAGCATTATTGAAATTAATAAAGCAACAAAATGCAACGCTTGCCTTGCACTCTTTGCTCCAGGCAAAAGCGGAAAAGAAACAACAGACACAGACACAAAAGCAGCTCCAGTCACTGTTGTCGTCGGAACGCAATCGTAGTCGCAGTAAGAGTCACAGTGGTAGTTTCAGCAACATAAAGTTGCATGTTGCTGCCTGCAGTAATGTGGCCACAATTTCACTCGGCCAGTCAACCCTTCAACCATTACTTCGCTTGAAACTTAACGGCGCGCACAAATTTGATTGAATATTGCCAGCGAGTGATTACACTCGTCAGCCACGCCCACTTGCCGGCCTGTGCGCTGCCGCTTGCCACACTTCAAACACTCCACAGCCACTCACTCCCCTCCACTTTTTTGCATTACTTTTTGACCATTTTTTTTTCATCCTAGAATACATTTTTTTTGCAATAAAGTTTTGCAATCAAACTGAAAGCTGTTTGTGGCACAAACATAAAAAATAATCGTAATAAAAGAAAGCATACCATGAATATTGCTGCGTTGCCATCGTTGTCGAGTGCGAGTGCGAGTGCGAGTGCGAGTGCGAGTGCGAGTGCGAGTGCGTACGTCAAAGTGTGCGCCCGCATACATTTCTCATGTTTTCCGGCAAGTTGTGCTTAATCATGCATAACCATGGCTTAAACTAACAACGTTCATGGTTCATGGAAATCTCATTACTTTTGCAGTTTGTTTTTATACGAAAAGTGCTCAACGCTAGTGGCATTGAAATTGAAGCAGAACACACATTGCAAAATTGTGAAAATAAATAGCAGATGTTGTAGAAGATGTTGTGGACTATGTTGTGGAAGATGTTAAAGAAGTTGTTGCTGAACTTTTGCGGCTTACAAGGAGCTCAAGTTGACGTGCTGCCCTGCGGCGAGTGGCAACAGCCACGTCAACGTCTTTTGGCTAGTTGAATGCTTTTTTGCTACGAGTTTATCGAGTCATGGTGGCCAATACTTTTCAAAGAAAATTCAGTCGTTTTACAAATATTTACGCTATTAAGTTACTTAAATGTTGAGTGTTGTTATTTGAGAAGTGTGGAATAAGTTGTGTAATTTTTTTTTTATAATTTTTTTGTTTGTAATTTTTAAAAACAACAAAAATATGTTATATATAGAATAAAATGACCATAAAATCTGAGAAAAAGAAATGTGCGGTTGCTGTGAAACATTTTTTAAAGCATACTTTTCGGCGTTAGTTCATGGAGTTGCACAGTGATTCGACTTCATACAACCGCGGGACAAAATTAGAACGAGTGGTCTGTTCTACATAAAGTTTGGTGTACTAAATAATTAATCATGATCTGCTGAATTTAAGTCTCTATTTTTTTTAACTTTTGTAGTTTGGCAATGCCTGAGACTTAAACTTGCAATTTTCGAAATTTTTGTTAAGCTATAGCACCAAGCGTGTTGGCTAGATTTTCCAGATTTTACATTAATCGGTAACGTCAACATTGATAATTGCAAAGAGGTACAGAAATTGTATTAGGATCCTTTAGTTTTGCAATAGAAATGATAATAATAGATGTATGTTTTGCAATTGTGCATTTTTTTCAATTTTTCATGCTGATTGCATACTTTTAGGGATGAATAAAATATATTTTGTCGAAAAATAGGTGTTTAGACCACTTTTCAAATTGAATTATTTTCTGAGATCGGAAGATATCGGAGGACATAATTACATTATTCGACAAAGAAAGATTGGTTCTTAAAATAAAAAAAATCCAGGAACATACTTTCACATACTTTTTAGATATTTTCCTCTAACTTTTGCCAATTTTCAGATTTTGAATTTAGAAAAATATTTTAAATTAAAAGTGAAGTAAAAGCCTCAACAAATTTTGAGAAAACATAAAAACAAAAATGGCTACATCATTTCTTAATCTATATTAAAAGTTTTAGAATTTTCTTGCTAACCATGAATTTTTACGATGTTTTTTAATCAATAGACTAAAAAACAGAACTCATGTGTTTAAATTTTTTTGTGAAAAAAGTTCCGACTTTGAGCAGTTTTTGCACACACACTAATTAATTTTTACACAGATTTTTTGAGGTTTTCTTAGTTGGAGTTTTACCTTTCAAATGACATCAAAATCGGTAAATTCTGAGACTAAAAATTTTTTAATTTTGTCTATGGGACGAATCACTGTGAGTTGTGATCAACTTTGTTTATACTGAAAACGTTCAGGTTCTAATGACTTAAATAAATAAATAGCTTTGTCTGTTTGTCATACTACATAGTACTTATAGTAGATTTAAAAAAATTGTAATTCCTACAAAAAATTATTATTAGGTATAATAAAAGATGCAGTAAAAGAAAATCGAAGATAATTTCATTTTCATTAAATTTAATGGTCTTGCAGAGAGAACTATTCGATTCATATCAAATATGCACAGTCTTTTTCAATAAGTCAGGTTAGGCGAATTGGTCACTCAAAGACCCTGTTATGCTCCTAACGGTACCAGATAAAGTTCCATAATGTTGGGAGATGGTTAAATTAAGATCGCTTTGAATGTCTGAGTTTTTAGTGATATCTAATCTGTTTTGTTCGATAACTTGCTGCCATTTTGAATATAGTTCCATAATTTCATGATTCACTCATAGAAACTCTCGTACCTATTGGCCAACAACTGGGGTTAGTAGATTTTCACGACTTTCTCTTGAGGCAAATTTTTTTAAAGCAAATTCATTTGTCTTTTGTTCGTGAACACTTGGTGGCTTACGAAGCTCAGAACTAAGCTCTGGGAGCTGCTGGCGGGTCAATGTTTGATGCGCACTCAAGCCAAACTGAGTTAAGTGATCACAAAACTGTCTGAAAAGTTTTCTTAGCATGAAATCTTGTCTTTCTAACGCAATTTTGTGAAACTCGACTAAAGTCATATTTTGGGAAAAAGGTCTTTGTCTTTTTACTACACTTAAAATATTGATACGAAAATTAGTTCTGCTACCTAACGCAGGCGTATTCGTTTCTCTGGATTGTGCTCAAAAATTAAAAACTTTAAATTGTTCAGCGTACAAAATTTGACACTTTACTGTCTCTACACTGGTTACTCGTTGCAACGCTGCTTCCCAAAATAAAACTCTTTCCTCTCTTTATAAGTTTTCGATGACCCAAAATTAGTCTAACCTAGTCTAGTCTAATCTAGACATAAATTTTGTTTTTAGAAGCACTTTACATGCGGACTATTGTCATTCATTAAAGTGCAGCTGGAACTTCGTACAAAAGACCTTTAAAGTATGAATTTATTAATATTGAATTTATTTTGGACTATAGTGGAGATGTTCAGCATATCAGATTCTTAAAAGTCCATTCAAACTTGGCTAATAAAAAAAAATTTTTTCATTAATTTAATTTCCCAAAAATGTGTTACTGTTTCATAGACGGTTTGTACTATTGAGGATTTTTTCTATTTAAACTTGAACAATAGAAACAAAAAGCAAATAAAATAAAAAAATATAATTGCAGTTATATATTTTTTATTCAGCTAACCCAGCTTCTTTTTGTAGAACTTAAAAGCTTTTACCAGCTTGTATTGAAAAATTGCAATTTATATATTTATTATTTATATTATATTAGATTATTTATATTTATTATTTATATTACAATTCAACAAGTTCAACTTTAAATGTCTCAGTTTCTTATGGAAAAAGCAACACACTTTAAATCATTAAAAAATTCAAGTTCTTTAAAACGATCAAGTTTTATATCTGTCGGTGGTGTTGGTGTTTCACATTTTTCATATTTTCCCACGCTGCCACTTTAAAGCGAAATAAAATCCAGCGTCAGGCAAAACAATAACAAAAACAGTTAGGTGAAAAAATATAGCCATTTAACATTGTGTCAATACGGTTAAGGAGAAATGTCAGCGGATTTTATGCGACATGTGCAGGCGGAAAATGCCAGCCGCGCTCACACACACACACACACACACACATACACGCAAAGACCGAACGACGCGACACATAAAGGCGAAAAAATGTAAATAAAATATGAAAAAAGAAACACAGCGGAAACCATAGCATACCATGTGGTGCATATTAAAATGAGAACAAATGCCAAGCAGAAACAACAGCAACACTAACAATACAAACAACAACCACAACAACAACAAATAAAATGACGGCGTTTCTACCACAGGCGCACTCGACATTTTTATTGTGGCGTAAAAAAAGCAGCAGCGAAACTAAAACACTAAAACGTGTGTTGGGGAGCGAAAAGTGCAGAGAACAAATACACACACACAGACATACACGTGAGACATGGAAACACAAACACATGCACCGAACAGCGAGCAGTGAGCGCAGCAAACAAGCATAAACTTAAATATGAACATAGGCGCATATGTGTGTGCGTGTGTGTGTGTGTGTTTGTGTGAAAACTTAAAGCAAAAAATTGCAGAAAACAATGCCAGCGAATGCGTGAATGAACGCCGAGCGGCAAAAAGGCCAAGCGCGACAATTGTGACAGGCAAAAGCTGCGCAAAAATACAACTTGAAGCGGCGCGTTATGGGTTTGGTTGTTTACGTGTGTGTGTGTGTGTGTGTGGTAGTATTCCTTTACTCAAGTCGACACACACACACACACAGATATTTGTTTATTTGTGTTGTTGCTGGCAGACGCTTCGCTTCACATAGCCAGCGCGTGAATGGCATCAAGGACGTACACGTGACATTGCTGCCAACAACAACGCCGCGAAAAGCGAAAAACGAGCGCGCGTCAACAACAATAACGGTACAAGCGTCATGCAGCCAACGTTGCACATTACGTGAAATTAAACATGCAACAATTGTTGCTACTGACGCTGGCGCTTGTGCGCCTAAAACCATGCACGCTTATGCTATGCAACTACTCAAGCAGTGTCAACATGAGTTTATGTGTGTGTGTGTGTGTGTGTGTGTGTGTGTGCAAAACGTCATTATCAGCGCCAACAAGTTGTCACAAGTGCGGCTGCGGCTGCAGCTGCTGTTGACTTTGACTTCGTGCCTGCCGTAAGTGGATAATCACTTGTCCTCGTTATATGCCCAATTCGTGTGTATTTATATTTAGCCTCATGCAAATGTCTACATAACAGAACACACAGCAGGCACATAATGCACATTCACTCAAAAATGCTCGCTGCAACAAGCAAGCCAGCACCAAACGCGTTGCAGCCAACGCTATCAACTTCACTTCTCAATGCAATAACAACAACAACAACAACAAAATTACAAAAACAACCTTCTAACATCGTAACAACAACAACACAACAACAACCAACGCAAGTCTTTCAAGCAATTTGCGTTGTTGCTGCGCTCCACAGTGTCGCGAGTGTGGCCAAAAATGGTAAAAATCAATGTTACAAAATGACTAAAATGAATATGACAATCGACAGATAATATCTCAACTAAGAAAAATGCGTTATTCGATCTTCAATATCCTATTCCGTTCCATTTTTATGTAGCTTCAAAGTTGATGTTAAAAAATTCGCATTCGTTCCAAGTTTTTGGATAATTCTTTATGCTGAATGAAAAATCAAATACAAATATAATTTATGTACTAATATATTCATGTTATATATTAAATAAAACTTTGGAATTTTTCCTGTATGGCAGCATTATCTTTTGGTTTGCGCTTTGAAATAACAGTGAAATCCTGTTACATTGAAAAATTACGTTTTTCGGTTTGCTTCTAACAAAGAACCAAAAGTTTGGTGGAAAAAAGTTTAAAAAACGTCAAAAAACACTTTTTGAGTTCCAACCCTAAATTACTCAAAAAAGTATGTATTAACATAATCCGGAGTAATTTTTTGCTTATAAGTGCTTATTTGGTTGTTATTTGCATTTTTCTAGTGACGCCTCCACTAAAAATACGTAATTTTTTTGAAGTGTGGCGTAAAGCTGAATCCAGAAAGCGTTAAATAAAACTTGATTTTCTTATAAATTTACTTAAAGATAAGACGGGCGTTGATGTTAATCATGAACAAAAGCAAAGTTTGCGTTCCCACCTAAACATTTACTTTTTGCAGTGGCACCTACAGTCAAAAATGGTAATTTTTTCGAAGTATGGCCTCCGACGTTCAATGAAAGTAGCGGCAAAGCAGCTGCTGAAATGATGAGCTGTATAAAGGACAAGGTTGGCACATTGTTCGTATCATCAAAAGTAGGCAGAATGCCACGCCCACTTTAAAAATCTAAACATTTATACCAAAAAATGGTATCACAAGCTGAAAAAATTAAACATGAATTCATAAAGGAAATGTTTTGGCCACTTTATATGTATATATGTTCCAGCTGTCACGCCCACTTTAAGGTTTTAGAAAGCTTACCAATTAAAATAACATCGTGGAACGAGTATCGCAAACAGCCTTCAAAAAATACAGTTTTAGTTGTAGTAAAATACGAATACGAAAGTGGGCGTGGCAGACCGCCCATTTTTAGTATGAGCTTTTATGTCATTAGTTTAAGCACAAATACAAAATTTCATAATTCTATCACTAATATTAAGAAAGTTATTTCAATATTACAATTCCTTTCGTATGGGAGGTGGGCGTGGCAGTGGTCCAATTTTAATGATTTTTTGTAAATTTCTTAATTTCTACCACGAAAACAATCTCACCAAGTTTCATCGAAATAGGACAACGCTAAGTATTTTTGGCCACGGCTTATATGGAATCGCGACACTGTGCGCTCTCAGTTGGGCGCCTTTTGCGTTGCGGTTGCACTTGTCAGCAATGCCAACAACAACCGACACTAGGCTGCAATTTTGCATTTTCCACTTCAACTGTTTTTTACGCAGCTCGCAACGTTGTTGTTGTTGTTGTTGTTGTTGCTTCTCAACTCAACAATCATCGTCACTGTGCCGAAGCCGCTTGTTGTAACATTTGTAGATATGTATTTGTGGCTGCATTGTTGTTGTTGTTGTTGGTTTTGTTATGCATTTCGCGTGCATTTCACGTTTTTTTATCGCAATTATTTCGCACACAAATCTGCACAAACATTCAAATGTGGCAATTATTGTTGCACAAATGTTACAAAAGTTAATTTGTGCAAAATGTTGGCAACATTTTTAATTGCCAACATTTTGCATTACGCTGCATTTTTAATGACATTTAACCATGAACACAACAACGACCAACACTGCAACTGTAGTTTGTGCGTGCCGATGAATTTTTCTGTTGGCCATTAACAACAACAACAACAATAAACACAAAATCTGACACATCACGCAACTTTTTGCAAAGTGTCAATTCTAATTAAAATAAATTTTGTTTTTATGTCGCATGAACACTCAACACAACAACAATAACAACAAAATCATTGCCTTAGCTCTTCTGCACAGCTAAATTGGGTCAATTTCGAGCGATTGACACACAAATTTGTTTAAACCACTAACAACGAAGTAGAAAAACTTTAACTGTGCATGTATGAGAAGAAATGCAACAACAACATTGTACGAATAGTTATGTGTAGATTTGCATTTGAAAGCAAAGATTTAAAGTCTATTTTTAGGATTGATTGATTGAATTTAGCACAAACAATATTTTGGGAAGAAACTTACTTAGGTCTTTCATGTCAAATTTGAGTGGCAAGTTGACAGGTTTTTATGTTCAACTATTGGCCCAACTTTTTCTGACCTACTTAATGTTGCATCTACAGCTGAAATCATTGTTCAATCGAGTTTAATGAATTACTACTAAATACAAGAAAATTAGTTCAATTCGATGATCAAACATTTTGTGTAGAGTACCGAAAGTGTGCCTGAAGTTGAAGTGAGTTGGCCTTTGTATGACCTGAACTTGGTGTATGTTGTCAAAAGATTGGACTAAGGTTCTGAAGAACTGAAGTCCCTAAAATTCACCAAGTCCATCGTTCTTGATTCTGATTGATTGATTGATTCAAACTGATTGATTTTTTGTAATGATCAACATTATTGGTCGAAGAAGAAGTTAAAAGTATCAAGAATCTCCATTGCATTCGGAGAAACTTATCTACTGCTCGGTGTAGATTTTGGTTAGGTGGAGTCGTTTTTACTTACTTTTGAAACGTGAAACGCTAAATGAAAGCTGACAATAGCCACCGTTACTTACATACTTACTTACATAGGTTAGGTTAGGTTGAGGTGGCTGCCTCTGTATGAGACACACTTAGGCCTCTTAATGGGCCCGTTGTGATACCACACTTACTACTTACATAAGTATTCCTTAAAAAACTGAGATGACATTCAATCTAATAAAACATTTGAAACCTGACGTTCAGTGGCATCTTATCACACATGATAGCCAAAATTTGTTTGTCTCAATTGAATGACTAAGACTTGAACAACATTTGATTCTACAAAACGGTGTCAAGATTTGTTGAAAAACAATTTTCCAGAACGTCTTATTTCCAGAAGACTCTATGAGGGATAGCAGCCAAAATCGTGCAATTTAATGCCCTTACACTTTTTTCTCAGAGACTACAATTAGTTGCTGGTTTATGGCAATAAACTGGATATCAACATCATTCCAGCCCGATCCCATCCGACTTATGCAACAGAGGCACACAAAATTGACGCATTGAGTCCTGTAAACGGGGGCCATTTTTATGCTTTTAAAACAACGAATTTAAATTTGCTTTCATTTTCAACTAAGAAAACGACATTGAATGTAGTTTCAATGTACTTTCAATGTCAGTTTACTAATTGGAATTTACTTGGAAGCAAATGTCACTTACGCCTCAGAATGAAGGACATCTTTCAATGAATTAAAAATCGAATGTCTTTAGTTTATGTATTAGAAACTTAATTGTAATTTATTCATTTGAATACAAAACTATGTATTTTTCAAACATTGACAAAGGCGTAGAAAATGTGTGTACATAAGATTTGACAACTTTTTGTTGGCTTTCCTTAAAACTGATTCAATATGAAATCAGTATGTAAAAAAAACAAAACAAAAATTTGCAATAAAGCTTACCGTCATTTTATAACTAAATGTAAATAAATAAATTTTAAATAAATAATAAAAAAATAAATCGCTCACCCACTAAAAAAGTGACACAACTCAAAATTTTTAATTTTTCAGAAAACGCAAAAAACTTTTTTGAGCTGAATAAACATTTTTTTAAAATAACGTATAGACCGTTTAGTAGAAAATCCCTACAGATTATGCTTTAGGATAAGTTACAAAGATTTTATTTTATTTTACACTATAAAATCCAAAATTTTTAGTTGTGACTTTTTTGATGATATTTTAATTCAATAATTACCGAATTATTTTAAGTTATGTCACTTTTGCTGAATTTATTAATTATAAATGACAGTTAAAAAGTTGAAAGAAAAATTTTGAAAATTCGAAATTAATTGTTTTATTTGAAAATATATACTAAAATTGTCAAAAACTTTACTTAAAATTACCTTCAACAAAAATTTATTTCGTCAAAAGTGTCACAATTTGAATGAGGATTCTTTTGCATTGAGCTGCAGCAATCAAATAGCATCAAAGTTCTCGACATGAAGAGAGACCTAACTGTATTTTGGCAACAGTTCACAACAACAAAATATACTGAGCTTTTGCTTATTGGTAGATAGATGCATTGTGCACAGTATTAACACATAAACCCGAAAAATAAAAATTTTATATAAATAAATTTTATAAATAATAAATTATAATTATATATATTAATTTATAATTAATAATTTAATTTTAAAAATTATATATTTATAATAATTATAAATAATAAATTTTATAAATAACTAACTACTCCTAAACTGTGAGACATGCTTCATACAAAATCCTTTAAATTTATAAAATATTTTTGTAATGAGTCATTCAGCCCACAAATATTGAAAAAATCTTTTTTTTTAAATATTGTTTTAAAAATATTTTTCTTAGAGCCTCCATGCTGACAGTTTTTTGAGTGTAATATTGTCTCTGAAACCACTTCCAACTCATACTTTGTCATCGAGTTTAAAACGTGGACTCCTTTCATTCATATATTAGTTTGAATTCGCACGCACAAAGCAAAGCGGTCCTTGATCCCTTGACCAGACTGTTGTACCAGTTATGCAAACATAAATCTATAAAAATGGTCACTGACATGTCAGAGTCTATAGTTGCCCCACAAAAAAACCCTCTTTGAACCTGATAGCAATAAATAAAAGCCCAGTTAAAAATGCTTCACTGAATAGTGAATGTTTTTGTTGTAATGCCAATACCTTCGTCATACACTCAGATCCTGCCACGTCATTGTTCGTTGGTAAATCCCCATCAAGTATATCCTTCAGCAACGTTATTCGTTCTCGAGCGAAGCAATGCTCGGTTCAGCGATGCTAAACTGTTGGGAAAAATTTTCCCATTTTCATTGTGTGGCTTATGCAAGAAAGCAGCTGTATGGGCTGCATCGATGGGGCAGCTGCTATCAGCGGCATGCAGTCAAAAGAGGCCACAAAAAAGATTGAGAAAAACTACTGGCCAATGGTAAAGAAAGACAAGGGTTAAATTCTATGCGGGAACGAGCTGTTTGCATAAACGACGACGGCGGTTGCTGTTCGTTGCAGCTCACATAAATAACAACAACAATAGCAATGTTCAAACAACAATAACCGATAGCAATAACAAAAATCAACGAGGCAAAACAACGGAAGCACAACAACAGCGGCGGCGAATGGAAACAATGAACTTGTAAGATGCAGTTGGCGGCGGCTGAACAAGAAACCTTCAGCTCAACACGGCAACACGACACGCCAACGCCAACGCCAACGCAGCGTAGGCGAAACGCGGCTGCAGTGAGTGGCGAATGCGAACTTTGACTGTGAAATTGCGGCACACTGATGTTGCACGATTTATGCAGCGGAACCACACGCTTCAACACTCGCCGAAACAACAGCAAACAAGTCGGGCGTCGGGCAGCCGTACAAAAGCGAAAACTTCGACATGGACGCGACCGGCGATGCTGCGAAATTTCAACGCTTACAATGTTCCAGCGGCAGTCGGACTAGCAACCAACCGCACCAGCAACCAGCGCCCATGTGGCAGCAGCCGAAACGAATGCACATACAAATTTAATGACTGTTTAAATATTTAGTGGTGATACTCGTCGGGAATTTTTCGCCGCGAAATACGGACCGAAGAAAATGCATGAACATTTAATTGGAAAAGTCAAGGTTGCCACTTCGACGCGCTTCAGCTGTAGTAGGCGGCGAAGTGGCGAGCAGTTCGTAGGCACCTGAACGCGAATTGAATGTTTAATGTGTTGAAGTAAGTGCAGTGAAGTAAGCGAGTTGGGGCAGCTGAATTTGTTTGTGGTGATGGAGGACATTTACAATATGGCCGAGTTGAGAGTAGTGGAAATGTTGAAAACTAGTCAGCTTTTGGTGGGTGGGTTTAATTCGGGTGGCTGCTTAAAAAATTTTACACAAAATTGAGTTTTTCGATATACCCCAACTTTCCTAATAAAGCGGAAAGGATAACACCGTGCGACAAAAATTAAAAAATTTGTCACACCCATAAAAATCCATATGGACGTGAAACTAGAGACCAAACATAGTAATACTGCGTACTCAGTTTTTTTATTTCTACATCCTTTGTCCTTTTAAAAGGGCTTCAAAATTTTGAAGGGGATAAAAAATTAACAAAATATACAAAATATACAAAATACTTAACCTCGTTAGAATATGGCGATATGTATATCAAATGAAAGAGGAAAGGCTCAAGAATATAAATAAAATTTATCTTTTATCTATTTGTGAAAAAAGGATATGAAAAAGGTCCTTTGAAAATTGTAATCCTTTATATCCTTGAAAATTTATATAGAATTTTCTTGAAAAGTAACTATGTTAAAACCCAAAATCTCCTTGATCACGTGTCGGAATTTCATTATTCTCGCTTCATAGATTTTGTATCTTTTTATTATTTAAAATACTGATACTCAAATAAATTAGAATTTTTGTACTTCATTAAAATTGCAGCTTCCGCAATTTTTTTAATAGCTTTCGAACTAATAAAGTTAGAGTAATGACATGTGATCAGGGAGATTTTGGGTTTTAATATAGTTACTTTTCAAGAAAATTCTATGTAAATTTTGAAGGAAATAAAGGATTAAAATTTTCAAAGGATCTTTTTCATATCCTTTTTTTACAAATAGATAAAAAATAAATTGTATTTAAATTCTTGAGCCTATCCTCTTTCATTTGATATACATATCGCCATATTCTAACGAGGTTAAGTATTTTTTATATATTTTGTATCCCCTTCAAAATTTTGAAGTCCTTTTAAATGGACGAAGGATGCAGAAATAAAAAACTGAGTACGCAGTATTACTATATTTGGTCTCTAGTTTCACGCACATATGGATTTTTCCAGGTGTGAAAAATGCTGTCCCACTGTGTAATCAGTTGAAGAGGTCTGGACAGTTGGGTCATCGAGTGGTCTATGTGGACGTCGAATGGTTAGTGAGGTTATTGTGCCGTTTGTTTGATCACCCAGGGATCAGTTAGATCGTGGAGTGATTATTAGGTTCATTGAGTGGCCCGTTTAGCCGTCGAGGGGTAAGTTAGGTCCTTGAGTGGTCTGTTTGGATGTCGAATCGTTAGTTAGGTCTTCGAGAGGTTTGTTTAGGCATCGAGTGATCGCTTAGGTCATCGTGTGGACATTTAGGTCGTCAAGTGGTTAGTTAGCTCATCGAGGGGTCTGTTCGAACGTCAAATGGGCAGTTAGGTCTTCGAAGAATGACATCTGTAGAAGGTAAAGACTCCATTCGATCATAGGAAGTGAAGCGCTTTGATTTTTATATCTCAAGCGGCAGTTGTTATAGAAAAGTATATTAGTTCTCGATTTCTCGGTCGAACTGTTATTACAACTGAAACCGATGTAGCATTGGACATTTTTCTTAACGTTCTAAATTAGTTCTTTCTTCGCAAGGAGATGTTCTACAAATAATGAAAAGTTTTTTAGTTAGTTTTTTTTAGCTTTTTAGCTTTTTTTTTGTTTTGTTTTTTCAGTTAACTGGAATGTTCTGAAGTAATGTCAACTAGCAATGCTGACCGCTTCATTGAGAAATCTGCCGTAGTTGAGAGAAGTCTAAGATGTATTGGGAGAAAAAATAAGTTGCTTACATACTTGTACCATCAATAATTGAGTCTTAGTACATTGAGACTTTGAGAGTTGCCAGTCTGTCTGAAAGAACTAAATAACTGGACAACTAAGTATTAAGAAAAAACTGTTTAATTGGCACCCACGCTAAAATATTGGGACTGTTTTTCAACGACTTCTGTTGACGAGGACGAAAATACATTTCAGTATTCAGAATTACCGGGGCTACTTTTTCTTCGACACTTTTCGTAGAAGTATTCAAAGTATTCACAGTCCACTAAGCTTTGTTCGAAGCGCAAACTGATTCAATGAGTGAGCCGATAGGACTATTCACAGTCTACTAGGCTTCGTGTGGTATCCCAATGGGCCTTCATGGTCAAATGCGGTGGAATTACAGAAGTAGATAAAATCAGGGGCGGATTCAGAAAAATATTTCGGGGGGTTTCAAAAAGTAATTCTTTAATATTCATAAAATGCAAAAAAGTGCCTTTAAATTTGTATTTAGTTTTAAAGTCGATCCTAATATTTCGGGGGGTTCAACCCCCAAAAGCCCCCCTGAATCCGCCACTGCATAAAATCATGAAATAGAACGTACTACATACATTTCCTCCGTGTTTCTAGCATCCGCTGGTCACAAAAGACAGTAAATGATCAATCGGAGCAAATGTAAAAAATCAGCAGTTAATCTTCTTATTTGAATTTTTCATAATCCACAGACAAAAATTAGAGCAACACACTCCAATTTTTATATGAAAACACAACCTTTTCATTAAAAACGAGAGCAATTTTTAACTTGTATTGAGTCGAGTCTTAGCTGTCTGTGGGTTGAGTCTTAGCTGCGTTGGTACATTGGGCTCTGACTAGTGATTATTTTCCTATTGTTTTAAAATTTGTGAACAAGTTCCGAAGAATTGATCTGTCAACTAAAGTTTTTACGCCAAAATTTTCAAAAGATTGTGATATGTGATTGTAATGGAACTTTGACTAAAAACTGATTATTATTGAATGTAAAAAATAATTGAATTAATGTGTCCAATTTAGATTTAGGTGGCCATGTAAAGCTGTTCAATGTTAAAATGTTCACAATAATATGAATAATCCGAAATTGATGGACCTATGCTCGCAATTTCCTTCACCTTTGTGCAGCAATTTTAATAAATTATTCCTTAGGAGTACTATTCCTAAAGACTTCTCCTTAAAGATCGGTATGCAGCTCTCAAGAAAATGCTCAAGAAAAGCATAAATTTCTTAAGCGTGAAAAAGTAGCAGTCAAGTAAATTTGACTTTTTAAATATTACATTAGAAACACATAAAAATATTAAATTACTTTTGTTCAGGCAGCTGTCACGTTTCCTTTAAGAAATAAATAGCTACACATATTTTTCTTGCAGAAAACAGTGTTGTCATTTTTCCTTTTCAATGAAAAAAAGTATGTAAAAACCGAATCAGTTTTCTTGTGAGGTGCGTACACCTCAAGAAAATATGTCTCAAGGAAATTTTCTTGAACTTGAGCTTTTTTTTATATGAAGTTTTCGCTTTACTTGAGAGCTATCTTAAATAAGAAATAATAAATTGGAATTTTTTTAATCAAGTTCATGCATTCAGTTTTTGAAATTTAGTCTAGCTCAGAATTTCAAATTGATTTAATTGCTTTAAGACTTTTCGTCTTAAATGATTCTGAATTCTTATTCTGAACTCTGTCTTCTTTTATTCTGAACTCATAGAAGCACAATGACTTTCACTATTTTCCATATTTGATTTATTTGAGGCTTCATTGATTGTCTTTTTTTATTGAAGCTTGAGACCTTTAATGCTTCGGCAAGAACTATTCGGCCGCATAACTCGTTTTCTAATCGGTCTTCAAAGCACCAACTCGGCCTTGAATGAGCCCACGGCATGGGCCAAATGGGATATGCCGAAATATAAATCAATTTCCATTTATTGTTGTACAAATAAAATAAAAATTTAAAAAAGAGTACTTATCCTAAAGACTTCTCCTTAAATAAGTAATAATAAATTCGAAATTTTTTATCAAGTTCATTGTATGAGAATTGAGCGTCTATAAAAACAGTTTATGAAATTTAGTCCTTTAGCTCCGAGTTTCGAATTGATTTTATTACATTATAAAATAAAACATTAAAAAAATAGAATCGATTTCGAATTATGAGGCTGTAGATATGTCTCTGAGTCGTACAGATTTTAAAAAAGCTTTGTTTTTTAAGTAGAAAAGCTTGTAAATCAGAACACCAGAGTCTTCAAATATCCATCACAGATGGGCTGGAAGTTGCAATGCTGAAATGTTGCATAGTAATTTCAAAGCCCCATTAAATTTTAAAAAATTTAGAAAGAGTTTGTCGAAGAAAATCTATGGTCACGCATTAATATCATAATTTAAATACAAATCATGTTTAAGCAGAAAGTGTCAAATTAAAGCAATTAAAAAGCAGCTATGTTCATGTTTGTTGTCACCTGCCCAAAGCAGCAACGTTATAGTCCAAAGACTTGTGCAAACCGGAAGCGGAAACAGCTGCCAAAATAATTAATTTTTTTTTAATTCGCATGTAACGACACTTGCTTCCTGCTGCTTCTGTTGTTGCAATTGCAATTGTTGCTGCCTAAATGATTTGAAAAAAAAAAATAAGATAACAGTTCGCAAACAACGACACTTGCTTCCTGCTTCCTGCTTTTGTTGTTGCTTAACTAACTAAATACATTTGCTATATGGAATGCAGGACAGTAAAATTTGCAATGTGCTAGAAATGAAAAGTGCAAAATGTAAGATCACTAAAAATTTTACAGCTTTATTGTGGCAACCATATCGTCGACAGTGGCAGTCAAAATAACAACAACAACAACAACTACAATCACCATTTTATAGCAGCAGACAGCACACCCTCCGACACTCTCAAACAAGATTGAAAGCACAAACAACTCAGCCACTCTGTGGCCCAATTGTTGTAGTTGTTGCTGTTGTTGCTGTTGTTGCGGTCTGTTCTTTTGCATTGCTCGCTGTAATGTTTGCTGCTGTTTTACAAACCGGAAAGCGTAAGTGTAGTCGGTAGTTACGTTTTTATTAAAAATTATGTTTCGAATTTTTATGGTTTTCAGCTTCATTGCACCGCAACGCTGCTGGCCGCCACAACGTCGCTTTGTGTCGTGCTGCCACACGAGCCACAACGACCGTAGTGCGCGCCGAAGTATTTAAAAGGAATTTATGTGGCAATTAAGGTCGTGAGATGTTTTCGTGAATAATGCGACCGCCGCCACACCAACGATTCGACGCCAGCCTGTGTGTTCACGTTCACGTTCACGTTTCCGTTTCCGTTTACTTGCGCGTTCGCAATTCAAGATCGCATTCACATTCACTTTCGCATTCGTATTGGCGTTGACGTTGACGTTGTCAATAATTAAGGCATAAAAATGGCTGCCGACCATTTAAAATGCCGCATAAAATTTGTGCCACATTACGTTTGCTGTCGTTGCCATTTCGTTTATGGCGTTTATTCGCCTATAATTGCCACACTTGGACGCGCTCGACGATTTGTCATTGGATGATGATGAACGCTGTTGCGTCGGTTGAAGCCGCTTTAATGCGCCTCTTAATGCCAATTGGCCATTAATCACAGTCCTCCCATGCACGCACACACTCACGCACATCCACAGCCAGATAGCCACCGCGCCTTTACAACTTTATGGCCACTTTTTAATTACCAACACCACAAAAGCAACAACGACGACGCTGCGCTCTTTGGCGCAATTAAATTTTTTAAATTTATTGCGCGCCCACGCTTGACTTGACACAGCAAAGCACTGCCAAAATGTGGCCAAACCGTTAGCCGAACGCACGCAACACGCAACAACAACGTCCACTTCCGGCGCCTGTTTGAATCGAACTGAAGTTTGGCAATTTGGAATTCGTCGCGCTCGTGCCGTGCGCCGCACGACCACTGCTGTCGTGGTTCGTGTGCGGCGAACGCTTCGGCTCCTCGCACGTATCCTTGCAGCCGATTTTCGTCCAGTTTGGCTCGTGGCGGCAGCGCCAACTTTCGTTCAGTTGGCGAATGCAGTGCCGAGATGCAAAGAGCCGCAGTGAGAGAGCGATTGTGAGAGTGCGAGCGCACTGGTTGGTCGGCGTGCGGTTCAAAGAACTTTTCGCCTTTCGTGATTTACGTGCGCGTTTACGTTTTATCGACGCTGCACCACGCTGCGCTGCGTATTAACCTGCCTCAATGGCAATCAGCATAATGCATTGCTGTGCAGTTGGAAGTCGGAAGAGAGTTGGAGGCGCAGCGGCGCCGTTGCAGCTTTGCAGCGCACAATCGTATGTAGCTGTAGCGGTATAATTATGTCGGAGATCCGAAATGATAGCAATTTTTTATATGCAAAGTGCTACAAGTTGTCATGAAAATAAATTAAAAATATTATAATTTTTGCAAATTTTCTAAAAACAGCAGGGACATAACAGTTACAACGTTTTTAGAAAAAAGTTGAAAAATAACTGTTTCATTGTCAAAAATATTTTAATTATGACTTATAATTATTATTTTGAAATAATTATTTTTACATCTATGTATAAATATTATTCGTAAAAAAAAAGTATAGTCGCATTCACCGATTAGACATCTATTTCTTTGTGTGCCGGTATTTTCAACGTAAAAAATATATAATTGCAAAATAATAGTTACCACTCAACGTAAAAAAATATTTTTCATTCATAATAGTTACTGGCAACGGAAAAAATATTTTTCAAAATATAAACGTTATTTCCAAAAACAACCGTTACCGAGCAACGAAAAAAATATTTTTCTCTCATAACAGGTTTGCGATGACGGAAAAAATATTTTTCAAAAAATAAACGTTACCGAACAATGGACAAAATATTTCTTGCTGATAACAGTTATTAGGCAACAGAAAAAATATTACTCACGAATAATAGTTACGAAATGACGAAAAAAGTATTTTTTTTCATAATAGTTGACATTTATAAATATCTCTTAAAAGTGGGCAACGTTTTCGAATTTTTAGAAAATCATAACTGTTATTTTGGGTCCCTGAAAAACAGTTTTATTTCGAAAATTTTGAAATTTCTTTGCAATTATAAGAGGACTATAACCAATACAAATACTAAAACTACAACGTAAAGAATCGATGTGAGGATGGGCAGGAAGGCTTCCATAACATTCAATTCATTCGCATCATTGTCCTGTGCAAAGGATCAGTTAAAATCCAAGTCCTGATCGTCATACAAATCATTGCCGAAAGACACACCTACCATAAATTTAGTGGTGACAGACTTTTGAGGAATAGAATTTCATTTCAAAGCGTTTATTTAATACTAGCAGAGCCCCGCGACTTTCCACTCAAGCTTGAAGTCAAAGGGCCCAATTAACCCATTAAAACCTGACCCCAGAAAGGCTTGTGCGATTTCAATTTCAATTTGTTTATTCAGTCTAATGTTTACGCAACCTTACAGACTATGAAACAATAAATTAAAATAACTTAAAACTAGTTAAAAATTTTACAAAGAAATAATTTAAATTGAGCTCTACTTATGCTAAAATCAAAATGATGATTAACACAGAGCAAATTAAAATCCAAAAGCGCTCTATTGATTGGCTCATTCAGTGCATAATTAACTTTATGACCCTCAGTCCAAAATATTTGATGTCGCCGCAGCGACTTAGCTGCGATTTCCATACAATTTTACACAATCTTATTAATTGACCTAATCAAGAAAAAAAATCAAGCAAAACATTCATATCATGTTTTTTTTTTTGTCATGTTTTTCGCAAACATTACACAAATAAACAAAATCAAACATTTGCGGAAAATAAAATGTGCCAATAAAATATCAGCTGCTTGGATTTTGGCATTTTCACGCGTTGCGTTGTATGAAAATTGGCAGTGTTTAGGCCCAACGTTGCATTCGCGCAACACAAAACGTAAAGCATATTTTTTGTTTAAAAAATTAAAAAAAAAATGTTCAAAACTTATTTTTAAATAGTTTAGCATTGCAAAATGCAGCCCACTAAGGGATTTTGATAGGTTTGAAGAATAAGTATTTTTGATTGAATTTCAAAAATTCCCCAAAAAAAACCTTTGACTTTGGATCGAAAAAAACGTATGAATATTTAAATAATTTTGAAATTTGAGTATGGCAGAATCTAAAACGATCAATTCTAATCCAATTCTACCCATTTTCAAGTCTTTTGTCTTTATGAATTACTTAATATAGCGAAATTCCCAAACGTTGCGCAAACGCAACGCTCAGGGCTTAATGGGTTAACCAAGTTTCTCTTAACCCTTTGTTTACCACGTCAAATTTTTATGGAAAAAAATACTTATCTAATTATTCCTCATTTGAAGTGCTTTCACCATATTTTAAGTCAATTAAATCAATCCACACAAACTCTTAACCCATCGTTGACCAAGTCATATTTCGATTTTCGAAAAAATGAAAAACACGTTTCAGTGCTTTCGCCAAGTTTATAGTCAAAAAACCATTAACAAACCAAAAACCAAAACAAAACCAATCTTTGAAATTGCCATTTCATAAATCTTCTTGACAAAAAGATGGATTTCTTACAAAGTATACAACATGCAACAAAAACCTACAACATTTTATCTAACTACACTAATCCTGACAGTCCTGCTGATTCATCTCCGCTGAGCATTGAACCTGAACTAAGCAACTAAAATGGGATTTTTCTAAATTTTGAGCTTAAAACGGTCAAGAAAATGTTAAGGTGCTTTATTGAGAAACTTGATTTCGTGGGTCTATTAATTTTAAATTTGATGAAAATACTTCAAATCAAAAGTAATTCAAAATTTTTCATTTTTTTTTCAAATTTCAAAAACTAATTAATTAACCGTAGACCTATGCTGGGGTCGTTTTCAATCAAAATTTCTTTTGTTCTTCTAATTTTTTTTAAATTTGTTATTATTTTCAGCTGTTTTTTCATGACCTTCTTACTTGGCTATTATCTATCGAAATCAAACCGTTTTATATTTTAAAAACTAAGTTGGCTTTGCATTTTTTGTAATTTGTGTGTGTGATTTTAAGCTGGGTCGTTTTCGACCCTTTTTTAACGTAGGTCTACGGTTAAGACATGCAATCTTTGTAAGGAATGACCAGACGTCAGTGATAGTTTTTCCAATAGGAATGTCTCACCAAAGATATCAAAGATATTTATGATGTGTAAATGTCAAAATATTTGATGAACGAGTAATTTGCCATTTTTTTCATAAATACGCAACGTGAAATTTAAAATTATTTTCTGGTCATTCTTATCTGGTCACTTTTTATGATTGTCTATGAGACTAAATTGAAAAAAAATGCCATTATAAAGTTAGCGTAAAAATTTCAGACCAATTCGTACAACAGTGTTTACGAAACATGTCGTTTCAATTCAAAAAAAATAGTTTCGAAAATATTTGTTCACTGTAGAACCAAATGAATATTGCTTTCGTGGCTGTCGAATACTATTTTAACCCATAAATTAATTGAATTTTCAAAACTTAAGGATATTTAATTACTGCAAAATCCATAAAAAGTGCAACTAAGTCAAGTTTATTTATGTTTGAACCAAAATAAATATCTAATGTTGAGATATTTTCATTTAAGTTACTTATTACAGAAAAAGAAAGTGGAAACCTTGAGCTTCTCACTTTCATTCAGATAGAGACAGCCAATTGCAAAGAAGTTGAAATAAGGTCGCTTTCCTTTCTTTGTTGTAGCAGTGTCCACTTTCAAGACATTTTGTTGCTTTCGAAAAAAATATCATATGTTGTATTGAGTTTAGTAGCACACACGACTATGATTTTCTCAAGCGACTCTGGTTTATTGGCAAGACGAGTATAGGGACAGTACTTTTGATTACTTTGAAGGTGGTCTCCTTCTGCTATTTGTTGTATGCTTTGTCCTGCAAGTCTTGCGCCATTCTCTGCCCATTACAAAAACAAAGGTGTTGCTGGAACCTCATCTTAGAAGGAATCAATTCACGTACAAAACGACTCGCTGGAAACTGCGCCTGACATGTTCCAGGCATACCAAGTCAGATGTGCTGAAAAAATATTTATAAGGACTATAGAATTTTCTGGGACTTGGGGAGACTTTCAGTTTAAAGCTCTGCAGCATTTCGAAAAGTTAAAACCAGGTTACTTTTGAAATTCACATTTAACTTACCGTCTATCGAGTTTCTGGTGGGGTTCAAAAGACTTTGAGCTTTGTCTATACATACATAGCATCGCATACCAAAATAAAATAAAATAAAATAAAATAAAATAAAATAAAATAAAATAAAATAAAATAAAATAAAATAAAATAAAATAAAATAAAATAAAATAAAATAAAATAAAATAAAATAAAACAAAATAAAATAAAATAAAATAAAATAAAATAAAATAAAATAAAATAAAATGAAATGAAATGAAATAAAATAAAATAAATTAAATTAAATTAAATTAAATTAAAATTAATTAAATTAAATTAAATTAAATTAAATTAAATTAAATTAAATTAAATTAAATTAAATTAAATTAAATTAAATTAAATTAAATTAAATTAAATTAAATTAAATTAAATTAAATTAAATTAAATTAAATTAAATTAAATTAAATTAAATTAAATTAAATTAAATTAAATTAAATTAAATTAAATTAAATTAAATTAAATTAAATTAAATTAAATTAAATTAAATTAAATTAAATTAAATTAAATTAAATTAAATTAAATTAAATTAAATTAAATTAAATTAAATTAAATTAAATTAAATTAAATTAAATTAAATTAAAATAAAATAAAATAAAATAAAATAAAATAAAATAAAATAAAATAAAATAAAATAAAATAAAATAAAATAAAATAAAATAAAATAAAATAAAATAAAATAAAATAAAATAAAATAAAATAAAATAAAATAAAATAAAATACAATACAATAAAATAAAATAAAATAAAATAAAATAAAATAAAACAAAATAAAATAAAATAAAATAAAATAAATAAAATAAAATAAAATAAAATAAAATAAAATAAAATAAAATAAAATAAAATAAAATACAATACAATACAATACAATACAATACAATACAATAAAATAAAATAAAATAAAATAAAATAAAATAATAAAATAAAATAAAATAAAATAAAATAAAATAAAATAAAATAAAATAAAATAAAATAAATAAAATAAAATAAAATAAAATAAAATAAAATAAAATAAAATAAAATAAAATAAAATAAAATAAAATAAAATAAAATAAAATAAAATAAAATAAAATAAAATAATAAAATAAAATAAAATAAAATAAAATAAAATAAAATAAAATCAATAAAACAAACTAAAAAAAAAAATAAAATAAAATAAAATAAAATGAAATAAAATAAAACTAAATTAAATTAAATTAAATAAAGTGAATTAGAAAAAAATAAAATAAAATAAAAATAACATAAAACAAAATAAAATAAAATAAAAGTTAAAGTAACTTTTAACGGCGAATTGCCAATCGGAGATTAGGATTCTTTGGGCCAGCAGAAATCAAGTAACTATAGTAAGTAAATAAACTAATTACATCTAAAGATTTTCTTCACCATTAATAAAAATGGTAAACTCTCCCAAAAATTATTCAATAATGCAAAAACTTTTATAAAAAATTGTGACAACTAACATTGTGCGGGCACCATAACTAAACTCTATCTAACCTTCACTTGAAATTCCAACCATTTTTTATTTGAACCAAACACTCCAAAGCATGGCAAACTATTGCAAAAATTTCTAAGGCACACAACTTAACGACACAAAAAAATACTAACAAAAACATTTGACGCCTCTTTTCGAACATCTTCAAATGGGGAAAAATCCGTATAATTTGTGAGTCCAAATTTCATTTTTGATTTTTGGCTCTCATTTCCGGCAGCTCATCGAAACAGAGCATAAATCACCTACAGATTACAACTGCCTTCAAATTTTCAAACACATTTTGCTGTCATGGCATGCAACAACTGCACACCGCAACTCTTCGCTGTGCACTCTTCAACACATTCAGTTCTCTTCTCTGCACTCTTTGCGTCAAGCCGCTCTCTGAACAGCGCAGCGCCTGCGTTGACTTTTCGAACGTAGCACGTGCGACTTGCCGATTCGATTCAAAACAAACCGAAACATTAGCTTTCGGAACAGGAACAACAACACCGAATCGGCGTTGGCTGAATTTTGTGTACCACGAAAAATGTCAACAGTGGCTGCCATATGAGACACATTGCCGCCACTTTGCGACAGCAACAGCAACAAAGCCGCCACCGCGGCTGTTGCTGCCACATAATGGGACAGTGGCAGTGGCACCAACTTCGAAAGCGGCGCGGAAAAATCGCATAAATCTCATTGGCCAAGAAGATGAGGCGAACCAAAAAGAAAAAATGAGTAAAAAAATGGGCCGTAAGTAATGTCAGCAAAAGGGAGCCGCAGCCTGCCGCTAGGCCTACCGAGCGTGGGCTGAGACGAGCCTGCATGGCAAGTAGTCAGCCTATGTGTGTGTGCGTGTGTTTGTGTGTGTGTGTGCAAAACAGCGAGCGAAACTTGGGTGTTCTTCTTCGTTTTTTGTGGTTCGTATTTTAACATTTGTGCCATGTTTACTGTTGGATGGATGTCCTTGTTGTTGTTGGTTTGATTTGTATTGACAATTATTTGCGCCTCAATTTTCAGGGGTAGAGAGAGTGACAAGTGCAAAGAAAAACAAACAACGCATGACAAATGCTGGCATAATCGTTTTTAGGTTATGTAGGCGCAGTGTGCCTGTCATAAGCGGATGTGTGTAGGTTTTATTGCACGCTGAGTTCATTCTTGATGCCTGCTGACGAAGCCGCTTAATTTCCGCTTTCCTCGAAGGTAACTTTGAACAACAGAAAAAACATAAAGAGTAGGCAACTAAAAGAGAAGCAAGCTGTCATGTCGTGCCGTGGCAATCATTACCGGAACCTATCCTAATGCATTTCACCTGCTGCACCAACCCACACACACACACACACACACCTACACACAGCCTTGACCCACTTGCATGCACCTTTTACAACTTTGCCGCTGTTGCTCAAACCAACCGCACTTTCTCCAGCCCGCTTTCTTCACGCCGCGTCGTTTTTACAACTTTTGCTCGACTCCATTTTATAGAATTTTTTCGCAATTTCTTGCCACCTGCAGCTTCCGCTGACTGTCAGGTGAACGCCGCCGGAACATTAGTGCCAGCTGTTGCTAACCTTGTAAGCGCTGCTGTTGCTGCCGCCACGTTGCAACATGTGCAGCGTGCGACGTCTGCAGGCAGTGCGCAAACGATATTCATGGCAATAATGAAATGAAATTGTCTGCGTCGAGACGATTTTGCACAACGGCAGCTGCCCGGCGACCTTCCACCTTAATGGCAGCACTTTCGTCTGCTGTTTGCCGTACTTCGATCGTTTGGCACATTCTCCGTTCTGCATAGTTGGCCGCGCGCTGTTGTGCCGAAGTTGAGTGGAATTTTTTTGTTTTTGTTTTTAGTGCATAATTGCTTTTAAGTATATTTCTGAGATGTGGGCTTGGTGGCTTAATTGAAAATGATTGCTTTGGCACGTGCAAAAGTGTTGCGGCGCGAGAAAAATGGAGAGTGAATGCGTTTAGAATTTAGTAGAAAGTGAGGTTGTTGACACGAGGCAAGTTTCAAGTTGTTATATTACGCAGTTTCACTTAAAAATTACTCTAATGTAGCAGACAGTAAATTCGATTCAAATTTAAACAGCCTAAAAGTATGTTTTTAAAAATGATATAAATGAACTATGGCATTCAATTCAATGCTTTCAGTGTAAAAAGATATTTATAGTATACGAGTACTTATGGGCTGAAAGTGTTGCGGCGCGAGAAAAATGGAGAGTGAATGCGTTTAGAATTTACTTAAAAAATACTCGAATGTGTCATGGAGTAAATTCGATTCGATTCGAACAGCCTAAAAGTATTTATTTAAAAATGATATAAATGAACTATGGCATTCAATTCAAAGCACAGTGATTCGTTCCATAGACAAAATTAAAAAAATTTATAGTCTCAGAATTTAACGATTTTGATGTAATTTGAAAGGTAAAACTCCAACTAAGAAAACCCCAAAAAGCTGTGCAAAAAATTAATTATTGTGTGTGCAAAAGCGGCTTAAACTTGAAACTTGTTTCACAAAAATATGTATTTGCTGTTTTTTAGTCTATTGATTAAAAAATTCAAAAAAAAACATGGTTACCAAAAAGTTCCTAAAACTTTTAATATAGATTAAGAGACGATGTGGCCATTTTCGCTTTTAATGTTTTCTCAAAATTTGAAAAGCTGAGGCCTTTACTTCACTTTTAACTCAAAATATTTTTCTAAATTAAAAATCTGAAAATTGGCAAAACTTAGAGGAAAATATCTAAAAAGTATGTGAAAGCATGTTCCTGGATTTTTTTTATTTTAAGAAGCATTCTTTCTTTGTCGGATAATGTAATTGCATCCTCCGATATCTTCCGATCTCAGAAAATAATCCAATTTGAAAAGTAAAATAAATAAATACCTAAATACCTATTTTTCGACAAATTTTATTTTATTTATCCCTAAAAGTATGCAATCAGCATGAAAAATGATAAAATCTGCAAAAATGCAAAACATACATCAATTATTATCGTTTTTTTGCAAAACTAAAGGGTCCTAAGACAATTTCTGCTAATCTTCGTAATTATCAATGTTGACGTTACCGATTAAATGTAAAATCTGAAAAATCTAGCCTACACACTCGTTGCTATAGCTTACCAAAAATGACGAAAATTTAAAATTTAAGTCTCAAACATTTCCAAACTCCAAAAGTTTAAGAAAAACGAAATGGAGATTTAAATTCAGCAGACCATGATTAACTAGTACATCAAATTTTATGAAGAACTGACCACTCCTTCTAATTTTGTTCCGCGGTTGTATGGAGTCGAATCACTGTGCAATGCTCTCAATATAAAAAGATATTTATAGTATACTTGTAGACTGAAAACTGGAAATCTGTCATATATACTTACATGTAGAAGCATTAATTTGGACAAGGACCTTTTTAAGTGGACAAAGGAACAGAACTGATATCAATGACTACGGCAAAACTTTTAACAGCTTAACCGTCGCATATAGAGAACGAAACGGGACCCGATGTAAAGAACGTTTAAAGCTGTTATTAACCGGCGAAAATCTGACAAACAAGCCAGTAGTAATATAGAAATAAAAATATTATAAAAAGCCAAAAATATTTCAATAAATGGGACTTTAAATTTCAGTTGTGCGCAGGTTTTGGTGCCAAAAGAGTGTCGAAAGAGTTAACTTCCCAGAGTAAATCACAAAAAGTTGTCTGTTCTGTTGATATCCTTTTATGAGCATCACCTTGCCTTCTCTTCTTCTTCTTCTTTTACTTCTTTCAGTACTCAGTCAGTAATTTCTTGGCTTGACGGCCAACAAAGATTGCAATACTTGTCGCTTAAACCAAACTATCTCATAAAAACTTAGTTGCGTTTTTAATGACAAAAATGTTGGCTTGGAAGGCACTTAAATTGTCTGGCAGAAATATTGAAAAAATATACATAATTACATATATGTAACGCAATTACTTTGCTTCTTAGATAATTTTACTTATGCTTTAGGGTTTACCCTTTCGCGAGAGGGGTATTAAATTTTTAATATCTTAAACTAATAAAGTTAGAAGGACGAAATTCAAGGATGTGGTAGTCTACATATTAGTCCTTAAGATATATTTTTTTAAAAAAAGCTATTGGAAATTTCCAAGGATATACAAGGATAATGTTTTAAAAGGACATTTTTAGTACCTCTTCGTCCTTTTGCACCAAAACATTAAATTTTCTAAGATTCTAAGGAGTTTTCTCTTTAATTTGATATCCATATTGTTATTCTACAAGGCGCTCAATTTTTAAAATAATTTTTTTTAAATAAACATGTCCTTGAAAATTCAAAGTCCTTTTAAAAAAATTCTGACGTCAGAGAGAAAAACTAAAAACACAGTTTTACTGCATTTGGCCCCTAGTTTTGCAAGTATATCGATTTTTTCGTGTGTTTTGAAATTTTTGATATTTGTCGCACGGTGTAATGTTTTTTCATAACACAATGCTTTTCAAATTTTTTTCAAAAGAAATCCTATTCTTTTTAACATACTTTTAAAATAAATGGTCAAAGTCTTTTAATGAATTTCCACTAAAAGCATAAAATAATTTTGTTTTCATTAAATATTTTTACGTTGTTGAATATTATTGTACTATTTTTTTAAGGCATTTAATACAATAAATATTCTCAATAAAAACTATTTAAAGCTGTACACATCTTCTTAGATAATTTTTATGTAAAACCTTTAATTGTTTTTGTGCACAATTCTAAATTAGTTGCATAACTCAGCTGCCACAACTTGTGCACAGACAAGTTCACAGGCACACTGACATCGCCTCGCATTGCTGCAACTCATTTAGAACATTTAACAGCAGTTCGCGCTGAACTGTCGCAGTTCATTAAATAAATTTTCAAAAATTGTGCGCAGCTGTTGCACGCACAGCTTGTCATCAAATATTGCACACAAAAACCAAGTAACGCTGTAAAAAAAACGCGTTTAAAATAATAGATCCAAAAAATACGCCCCACCGATTGTGCGCCAAAATGTATGCAATGATTAATTACAGCGAAATATTTGCTTGCAACAAACGCCAGCAAAACAGCAAAAATGCCATCAAGTACAACAAAAAGTGCACAAATAAATTGGAAAAAAATATATAAAAAAGAAAAGTAAATGAAAAACAACAACAAATCATGTAACAACATTGTGCAGGTGTGAGAATGTGTGTCGTGGCGTTGTCAATTTTATTGTGCACTTTATTTATTTTTATATTTATATTCGTGTGTGACTGTGCCACGGCTCTTTGTGTGTGGGTTGCATATTAGGGTGGGTCGATTCCGGACTTTTTTCGATTCGAGATTTCTAATAGTGCGGAAAAGTTGCCTTAGTACTTCCTGATTCCAATGCAATTTTTTGTTTTGAGATCGGACTGCATCTTCAACCCCAACTCCGGCCTTGAAATTTCGGAAATTTGCCTAAAATCGTGAAATTGCCTACCTAGCGCCTGAAATACGCCTCTCATGGCAAAATGTATAAAAGAAAAGTTGTTTGTCGCATCATTAGCTACCGAAATGGTATTATGATCATGGCCGTAGGACGAACCGTTCCCGAGATACGAGCGAAAAGGCGGCGCGCCGCAGCGCAAGGTGAAAATTGTTGCAGCTCTCAGCTAACCTGTGTTGGTTACCCAGAACCCACCACGTGGAGGTGGCTGCACTTCGGGTTCCTCCCAAGCCCAACCCAACCAACCAACCATATGTCAGGCTTGTTTTAGTCGGAATCTGTATCAAATTTATTGATAAAATCAGATTTTGTACTAAACTTTGGCAGTTGTTGCCTAGATTTCAGTGTAGAGCGTATAAAACGATCACGAGACTGGGGGCCAATAACTTTAGAAGATGCCTCTGTCACCAGTTTGACGGTTCTCTCGACTGCCACGGTGTGAGAGGGGAATTCACTAAATTTCCATATCTCTGCAGTGTCTCCCGACAACCCTTTTATGAGCTCTTCGTTAGAAACTGAACGAAGAACTGGTGGAACAGTCAAGGTAATAGTCTTCCAGTTAATCATATCGTAATAATTATTAGCTTTGAAATTCAGCTTTGGCACTTTATTACATCTAACCCATCCATTTACAGTGTCAGTCTCTGCTTCTCTGGCTGCCAGAAGACGGGCAAGGGCCAACTTTCTGACTTCTACCCGTTCGTCAGTCATCATACTAAGGATAATGTTTTCTGGAAGAGCAAAGAAAGCATTCTGTTGAATGGATGAATCGACAACCTTGCGCAGTTTGGCAGGTAAGTATCTCGACCTTTGGATTGCAGCAAAGAGATGGCGCGAGCCATCTTTGATTGAACTGTGGAATCTTATTGAGAACCACAAAGGTGAGTAAACTGTAAGTATGTACTTGACCAAAATCTTTATTTCCTTTGTTGGTTTGTCTGTAGAAATGTATAATCTCAGAATTCTGTTTGCACAGGTGAGCCAGCGAGATTTGCACATGTTACCTGGATGCATCGACGCTAATTGTAAGTCTGAAGAGCATTGACCGGAAATAACAGCTTCTGATATTTTGTAGAGGTAAGCTTGGTCTGTGCTAAGTTGGGTCGGATTAATAACCTCAGAAGGTAATTGGCATGATGGAAAACTTTCAAATTTGACGACAGGCAACTTCTCACAATCAGGGAGCAGTTTACCTATCTCGCCAGAGAATGTATTTGGACTCTTTGAGACACCATCTATGTGTTCGAAAAGAGCACGAAATGGAAGTTCGTTGAAATGTAGAAGACAAACAACCCACTGTAATGGCCTACCTATTTTTTCTTCTAGTTTCCGAATGATTCCACCTTTCCAACCTGTGTTCGTGTTGGTGCCATCAGCACCGACAACTTCTAGATGTTCCACATCTACTGAATTGTCTTGTAAATGTTGCCATATAGCTTGCATCTCATCCTCAGCTGACCCGGAAGGAGAGGTGACGTGGCCAAAGTAATGAGACCCAGGTTCCGCTACAAGAGAAATATGTTCCTCTTTGACAGTGTCGCGGTAGTACTTTTCACCTTCGCGGACTTGTGTGAGTGTATTGTCTTTGCGGCCGTCAAAATACAGCCCATATACAGAGTCAATACTTTCGGTGTTTTGGAGCTTAATTCCAAAACTTTTTTTTGCTCGACTAATCTTGCACTTGTCAGTGACAAAGCTAGCCTGATCCTCTGTTATCAAAGCTGCTTTTTTGGCATCCAGAAAGGCAGATGAAACCATCAAGGCCGCTGCTCTGTCACTTAATCCGAATCTTTGGGCAGCTAAAGCAGTGTGTTCTAATAATAGTGTGTTTTGTTTGATTTTAGAGGATGGAAGAGAAAATTCAGCATCAGCATCGTTTTTGGAAGAATGTATGTGCGACACACCGACATTGTTGTCGTCTGTGTGAGTGTCTGGTTGATCTGAATGGTCACGTGTTGTAGCTGATACTTTTCTGGTAAGTGTTGATGTTGAATGACGTTTTGAAAGCTTTTCTTTACGTTCATTTCTCTTTGCAATCTTTTTTGTTTCAGGTAGATCAACACTTCCAATGCGACCAATTCTTCTGGTTCTCTGGTCCAAGAGAAATGGTTGTTCAATGATAGGAACTTTCCTTTCCTTTGGACAATTGCATGAAGAAAAAGAAATGCATTTACAAGCAGCAATGTCAAATAATTCTGCGGCAGAAGAGACAAAGTCGTCTCTTTTAGAGCGCAAACCTATTTGGTTCCTTAAAAACATTTGTTTAAGTGTCAGAAATTTCTTATGGTATGTGGTGAGCATTTGTAGAACTCTGGTGTGTGAGACTATCGGAATAGATGACTTTTTGAAAATATTTTCAACCATTTTTGCAACTATTTCTGAAACCTCTTTACTCCTAGGTTCATAGTTGTCTCCTCGGAGTCGCCCTATACGAAATCTTTCAAACTGATAATACAAAAGAACATCCTGGTAACTGGGTAGCTGGGACTCAGTGAGATCGTACGGATATATGCCAAACACAGGACATTTCTGTCTAAATTTAAATTTAGATACAGACATGTTGAGTTTTGTGTTCTGTTCAGAGAATGTAAGTGATAGCACTCGGGGAAATCAACGACAAGAGTGAAGGAACTCGATGAAAGAATATTTGTGTGGGGACCTGTCCGAACGTGTCGTATGGCGCAGGGGAATACACGACGGAGCAAGCTGGTGGCGCCCGGCGCGCAGCGGGAGTCTAGTCTAGTGTCTGGCGGGGAGGGGAGAGGGATGGGGGAAGAGCGAGACGGGACGGGGGGAGCGGCCCGGCCGGTCCGACCCGACGCGTGAAGCACAGAACACATCTCCGCAGCGCCCGCGTCATTGTTGGCGCATTCAGGGAGAAGTGTGGCCGCAAGCCGATTTTCACCTTGCGCTGCGGCGCGCCGCCTTTTCGCTCGTATCTCGGGAACGGTTCGTCCTACGGCCATGATCATAATACCATTTCGGTAGCTAATGATGCGACAAACAACTTTTCTTTTATACATTTTGCCATGAGAGGCGTATTTCAGGCGCTAGGTAGGCAATTTCACGATTTTAGGCAAATTTCCGAAATTTCAAGGCCGGAGTTGGGGTTGAAGATGCAGTCCGATCTCAAAACAAAAAATTGCATTGGAATCAGGAAGTACTAAGGCAACTTTTCCGCACTATTAGAAATCTCGAATCGAAAAAAGTCCGGAATCGACCCACCCTATTGCATATGTCTGTTTGAGTTTTCAGATTTGTGTGCTTATGTGTTTGCATGTGTGCGGGCGTTTCTTTTATTGCTGCGGTTAGCCGCAAGTCAATTAAATCATTGTGCATGGAAAAAAAATTGTGAAAATGTCTTTCGTACTATTTTTAATGGAAATATTATTTTTAGTTAAAAATTTTCAATATTACAAATTTATTACAGCTTCATTTACTTGACATCAATTAATGCATTGAAACCACTTTAAATGCAATACTAACCAATAAACTTAACTATTCATAGTTAATCCTTGGCAGCATTTCTCGCAAGTGTGCCATACAATTTGATGTTAAGCACACAACTGCTGCGCAAATAGCGAGCAACATTAAGCGGCTTTAAATATTTTCGCCAACTATTCGAATTTGTTGCGCACAGTTTAATATTTCAGCACATTGCAACAATGATCACTGTGCTGCTTTGTAGCTGACCAGCGTCTGTTGCTGCCTTCGCCTTAGCTTCCATTCTTAAAACCCCTTCCCCGCCCATTACCGCAGTCCACGCTGCTAATGTGCAACGCTTTTGCGGTCTTCCGCACTAATGGAAATTCACCTCCAACCAAAACCACTACGCCACTGTGTTGCTGCGTACATACATTCCGACATTTCCAAACATAACAATTTCTCACGCGCCACAACGGCAGAGTTGCAAATACCCAACGAAACAAACAGACGAAAAAAAACTAAAACTATAAAAATAAATACAAAACTCAAGAAATATATGAAACGGTATATAAAACCCCCCAAAAAAAAGAAACACAAGGCAACCTATTCAACTCGATTGCACTTTTGCTTCCATATTTTTCGTGCCCTACGCCGTTTAAGCGTTTATCTGGCGTAATTTTTCAGTATTTCATTGGGCAGGCATTGTTGCGTTTAGCCACGTTGTTGTTGTTATTGTTCTTGCATAGCATTGGCCGCTCGAAATATCCATAATGTTGGCAATAATTTCTCATTATGAATTCCATTTCAATAGCTGCCACTTGCTGTGTTTTTTTTTTCTATATTTTCTATTTTTTAAATTTTCAATTCTCTCAATTCTTTGTTCGCAAATGCTTCGCAACATTGGTAAATAAAATTGAATAGGCTAAGGAAAGCTTGAGCGCAATATCATAAGGAATCTGAAGTAGCGGTTAGGGAAGAGTTAAGTATGCACTACAAGTTTCGCTGATCAGCGTCAGAGACAGACAGAGAATATTCGATGCATACTTTCAGGTGTTTTTTAATTTCTGTCGGACCTGTGTTTCAGAGTTTTTCAACAGAGTTTTTTCAATTTTTGACAGAGTGATGTCCAGGGAAAGGATTTTGAGGACCTAAAAACCTATAAAAAAGGCAAAATAAAATAGCAAAAAAGGCACGAAAAGGCACTGAAAACTGCCAAAAAGGCAGAAAAAGGCACTAAAGACTGCCTAAAAAGACAAAATAGGGCATTGAAAACTGTTAAAAAGGCAAAAATAGGCATTTAAAAATCAGAAAAAAATACTAGAAAATCTAAAAAAAGGGGAAACGGTATGTATTTTTTAATAATTGTATTGCATCTGACGTATGCAACATAAAATATTATTATTTTTTGTAAAAGAAAAGGAACATCAAGGTTTTAGGTTTGCACTAACCGAACTTTTTGATTTTGGCATGTTTTTTTCTTTAAATTTTCCACTGCACAACAAAAAATAACGGCTTACGAATGATCAAATCAATGTAAAAACATCGATAAATTAACGAAATTGCAATGTTGCCACTTAACTTTTTTTTAGTTTCAAGGTATTTTTGCGAAACAAAAGGGGGAAAATAATAAAAACGAAAGAAAAATAAAAAGGCGCTCGACAAATCTTGAAAAAGGCATTTTGTGGCATTTATAGGTAAAATAGGCACTAAAAAAGGCATTTATGGGTGAAAAATGCAAACTGCCTTTTTAAGGCAAAATAAAAATGCTATATTTCTAATCAGGAGGACCTAATTCGTGCTCATTTTCAATCAGAAATGCTCTATCTAGCAGCAAACAAAAAAGGAAATTTCCACAAAATCCTTTCCCTGGCTACAAGATGGCATCAGCTTCAACCGCGCCGTGTAGTCAACTCCTTTATTATAATGAAAGCCCAACAATCATAGCAAACCTATCAAATTTATGTAATTATAATTTATATTACTAGTGAAAAATTTGAGGTTTCTCTATTAAGAATTTGTCTACATCTATTTCATTGTTCTACAATCCATTTAAAACAAATGATACGTTTTAAAACTAGAAAAATTATCATAACTGAAATATTAAGAAACTTGTAAATTTTGTTCAAAGCACCCAGAGTAAGATTCAAAGTAATAAGATAGCCAACTAAAGCATTTATTTTAAAGCACTGATGCCAATAGCTTTGGTTTTGTAGCCTTAAAAATAGAAGTACTTAGTTTTATGGTGAGCGACACGTACAACTGTGGTCAGAGATTGTGCAAGTAAAAACATTGAATACTGATTACACAGTGCGACAAAAATTACAAAAAAGTTCACACCGGAAAAAATCCATATGAGCGTGAAACTAGAGACCAAATATACTAATACTGCGTATTCAGTTTTTCATTCTACATCCTTTGTCCTTTTAAAAGAACTTCAAAATTTTGAAGGGGATAAAAAATAAAACAAATATAAAAAATACTTAACCTTATTAGAATATGGCTATGGTATATCAAATGAAAGGGGAAATGCTCAAGAATTTAAATAAAATTGATTTTTGATCTATTTGTAAAAAAACGGATATGAAAAAGGTCCTTTGAAAATTTTAATCCTTTATATCCTTGAATATTTATTTAGAATTTTCTTGAAAAGTAAGTATGTTAAAACCCAAAATCTCCTTGATCACGTGTCAAAATTTCATTATTCTCGCTTCATTGATTTTGTATCTTTTTATTATTTAAAATACCGATACCCAAATTTGGAATTTTTGTACTTCATTAGAATTTCCGCTTCCGCCTTTTTTTAATAACTTTCGAACCAATAAAGTTAGAGTAATGAAATTTTGAAATTTAGGGGAGAGGAGACTGCGTACGACTTTTGAGTCCAATACCATTTGAAACCATATTTTTCAGCGGCATTTTTTTTATTCGCGGGGGATGATGTTAAACCCCAAAAACCCCCTGTGTACGCCAATGGTTCGGGCGCAATTACTAAAGAATATTAGTTAAAACAAAAACAAAAAATTAATACACACAATTCGTTTTTTCCCCTCATTTACTTACATCTATACTTCTTCAACTTTTCATATTTTGTTTTCCGATTTTGAATTTTACTTTCTGAACGCTTCCCAATTCTTGCTGTCCTTCTACTCTAATAATTTTCCATCATATTGTGCTACCCTTTCTTCTCTTACTTCCCCCATGATTACTTTTCCCTTCTTTATTTTCATATTTATTTTTTTATAAATGATGTGCGACTTAAAATTTAAGATTTGAAAATAATGCCAACGCGTATGAAATTTTACCAGTGAAACAACAGATCCGTGGATACCAAATTCCACTTCTGTCCTCTTAATAATGCCAACATTATTCAATAGTAAAGATTTCAGTTGTTTAGGTATTACCACGCCTCCTCGTCCTATGTCCTTCCCATTCCCTCAAGCCATGAGTGCATCTAAGTAAGTAAAAATTGAGTCCGATTATTACACTACTCCACAAAAAATGGGTCAATCGCGTGCACCTAAAAAAAAAGTGATGAAGATATGGGTGTCAAATGAAAAAGAAAAATTGTCTCCTTTTAACTAAATTTTCTATTTTGAACTTTCAGAACTTTGAAATAGAATGAAATTTAGATGTACGAATCTATAGACTGAGATCCAAAACATATATGTTTTCCTTACCTGACATATTTTGGTCCTCAAAGTTCAAATTAGAAAATTTAGCTAAAAGGAGACAATTTTTCTTTTTCATTTAATACCCACATCTTCATTATTGCACAACCGCAAATATTTAAAAAAAATATTTGAAATCTATATGTCTATAAAATTTTAAAGTCCTTTTAAAAGGACTTTGGGTCAGAAAATTAAAAACTGACTATGCCAGGATACTATAAATGACCTTCAGTTTTACGTCCATACCCACATTTGGATGGGTCTCGGTAAAAAAAAAAATTGTTTCGCACGGTGTAATAAATGTAAAGTTGGTGTTTTCCCTCAGTGCATCATAACTTTGTCATTTTTCTTTCAATTCTATTGATGTTAGGCTTAATATTTGTTCAAATAATATATCTTTCATCTTAGATTTTAAAACCAGAGGAGAAAATTTATTTTATCTATAAAAAAAAACATTCGAAAATTTATGATTTCTTAAATTGGTCGAAAAATTCACTTTTTTACAACTTTCACCGTCAGTAACTTCCCCAAATCTGACCGACGGACAGTTTGTGTGAGTCGGATCATTCGTTTACGAGATATGTGCTCATAACTGAAACAACAGGGAAAAAACTGGTTTTTCGAAAATTTTTCGAAAACGCTTCTTAAAAATTTTTTTTTATTTTCAGTTTCGTGTTCAGCGGCCCAAAATTAGTCTAGAAAACACTTTTATTTTTAGGTGCATTTTTCGTGTCGAGTTGTGTTATTGATGGGCAACTTATAGTTTTCAATCTTTCAGCAAATTTGGGTCAATTGAGTCACTGCCACAACCCTTGTTGTTCTTGCTTTCCTTTTGTTTTGATGCTTATTTTCCATATTATGTTTCACTTACTTTTCTGACTTCATCTGGCTTTTTCTTTATTTCATTTTTCTATTCCACACTTGGTTTTTCGTTTTGGCCTCAGTCCTTGAGTCCTTGAGTCCTTTTCAATATAATTTAAAACCATTTGCCAAGTGTGCCAACACAGTTAAAGTTGAACAAAGTAAATATGGAAAGCAATAAACTTCAACTATAAAGCGAGACACTACACGGCCCCCCCACCCCCGCCCCCTTTGTTCTTAGCCTCAGTCTCTTCTTGTTGGATAACCGTTGTCCAAGTTGTTGTTCGCCGCTTCATTCGCAACAGTTTTTAATGGACGAAAACTTTTGTGTTGTACTCTGTGGTGTTGTGTTGTTGTTGTTGCGCTGCCACTGCACACAATTGGCGCAAATGTGGAAATGTGGCGCCCGTCTGCAAAGTTGTAAGCGCAAACTTTATGCCTCCACACGAAGTCTGCTTTACTGCCGGACGGCTGACGCTGCGACTATCAGCACTGCACGCACACTAAAAAGTCAAAGCCATGGCACACGAAATACCAAAATTCAAATTTCACAAAAATCCAAATAAAAAACCAAATCACAGTCAACATTTTATGAAAATGCGAATCCAAATAGCAAAACGTCTGTGTTTATCTCCGTTTGTGTTCTTTGGTTTTAATGCTTCGCTGATTTTATTTGTTACGAAATTGTTGTTGTTTAAGTGGGCGGGATTTTGTGCAAATAAAGCGCGTGTCTGTGAAATTATGTAAATTTAAGTGCGTTTTAAGCCAAACGTCGCGCTGACCACGTGCCACAGTGCACAAACAATCTAAAAGCAACAACAACAATCTTGCAGCTGCTCCAAATGGCAGCAGTGCAACTTTAGCTTTTTGTGTGCTTAAGCTGTAAATAAAGTTGCTGGCAGTTGAATAATTTCGCTGTGAAACTTCTTTATTAGCTGCTGACGCACGGCGTGACAGTCGAAATAAGCTCTGCAGCGAATAAACAAATGGCTAAATAACAACACAACAACAAGCACAACTATCAAAAAACAAAACAACACAACACAAACGAAGCAAAAGCGAAAAAGTGCGCTTAATGCTAAATGTTTTAGCATACATTCAGGCGCTTCAACTGCACTGCTGCGCCGAATTGCGGTAAAATGTGTGCTAAGCGGTTGTCAATTGTTGTTGCAGTACAAATTGTTAGAATGAGTCAAATTTGAGAACTATTTTTTTTGTTTTGAGTTTTAATTCTATTTAATTTAATTTAATTCTATTAAATTTGGTTTATATACATTTCAGAGTAGACGGCGGTCGAATTTAAGTATTACTTTATTGTTTTAACTTTTATAATTATTTTTTAATTAATTTAGGGGGAAATTCTAGCTTCAAATTAAAAAAAATCAATTTGTTTCTTCCTTTCCTGTAGGCTTCGATCTTTGAAGAATCAAAATTATAAATAAATTGAAACATTACAAATTCGCAGACTTATATATGTAGATTTAAAATATGTTTGCGTTGCGGAACAAGTTCGGTAAAGGAGCATAGAGATGTCCCTAAACTGACGCAAGACGAAAGCATCAAGAAGACACAAATGCCAAAAGATGCCATAAATGGACTGAGCTTGACCGAAAGATCCCACAATGGACTAATTGCAGACCAAATCCTCACCAAGGACCAGGAATCGCTTATGAATAATTAATTTCTGGGCAAAACCCGAAATCTTTTCAGAAAAAATTAGCCTTGGGTTCACTCTACATCTCAAAGGTTATGCATCACCAAGCAGAAATGCTGGCACTGGTTCATGCATTGGATAACCTCAAAGAGAGTCATATGTCGAACTAGCAAGGCCCCGAAGCTTTGCACGCAATTTTAAAGTCAATGGAGGCAAAAAATCAAGTTGTCTTAACCCTTTGTTAATGCCGTCAGATTTTTATGAAAAAATACTAATCTAATTATTTCTCATTTGAAGTGCTTTCACCATATTTGAAGTCAATTGGCGCATTAAATCATTTTTTTCCATAAAGACTCTTAATCCCGTTGACCCCGTCGGATTTTTATTTTCGAAAAAATAAAAAACACGTGTCAAATTTTGTCTTACTGAGAGTACGTTTACCACATTTGGCAATAGGTCCATTAATTTATGTTTTTCCACAGTTTCTTCATACAAGCTCTTAACCCTTCGTCGACCCCTTGCTTTCACTAAGTTTGAAGTCAAAAGGCCCATAAAATCGTTTTTCTGCATATAAACTTTTAACACTAGAATGCCCAAGGTAGTCATTTTGACTACATTGAGATCTTTTATTGTAAATAACTTTTGTTGCATCGCTTTCTAAAAAAATATCTTACGTGACTTTTATGAATTTTTAAAGCTAAATGGAATAAATAAATTTAAAAAAATTTTAAAAAAATTTTTTACCCCAATTTTGCAAAATTTACCTTAAATGCCCAAAAGTAGTAATTTTGACTACCTATATACAATTTTTAGCAAATCTTACTGATAAATAGACAAATATGCATCTTCAATTGCGAAATATGAAAATTTCAAATAATTGCAAACATTTAAAAAAATAATATCATAGTAGGCTGTGGCAATTCCCAAGTTTTTTCAATTCAAAATTTACTCATAAAATTCATTAAAAAATTCCATATTCCAAATTTCATTCCATTTTATCCCATTTGTGTGTAAAGTACGCTATTCTATCTATTTAAATTAATTTACTTTGTAAACCATAAACAAATAAAAAATAAATGCTTATTTTAGTTTAATCTCGTTTACATTTATTCATATTTGCTACTTAAAAACCAATAAAATTAAAAAAAAATCAGTAAACAGTAATGTAGTCAAAATGACTACATATGGGCATTTTAGGTAGGTCAGATTGTCGGGCGTTCTAGTGTTAACCCATCGTTGACTACGTAAGGTTTCGATTTTCAAAAAAATTTAAAACACGTATCAAATTATTGCACATTTGAAGTACTTTCACCAAGTTTGAAGTCAAAAGGCGTAAAAAATCATGTTTCTTCAAACAAACTTTTAACCCTTGGGTCACCCCTTTAAATTTTTTTTGCAAAAAAATTAGAAACACGTGTAAAATTATTTTTGATTTCAAGTATTTTCACCAACTTTGAGGTCAATAGGCTCATCGGTTCATGGTTCTGTCGTAGTCTTACCGTATACACACCTTAACCTTTTAATTTAAAAAAAAATATATATATAACATATGTGTAGAATTATTTTTTATTTGAAGGGTTTTCACCAAATTTGAAATCAATAGGCCCATTAAATCGCATTTCTTCATACAACACCTTAACCCATGTTTTGCCCTTTTAGACCCAGAATTTCAAAAAATCTCGTCTTAGCGGAGGTTCATTTTTCAAGATGTATCTACAGTTTAAATTCCATGTTTGTAGCTTCAGCGGTTTGCAGCAACATTCTGTGACAACTTTTCATAAAAAAGAACGTGTTGTGGACAATTAGTGAGAGAAATATATAAGAAATAACGCCTGACATAATGATAAGAAGGACAATGACTACGGCACACCTTCGGTGACTAGTTGTGAACTTCATGGGTACAAGAAAGACCCAGTCTGTGTACTTCTTTGGTAAATTTCCAAACATGGGATGGTTCTTAGTCTATAAGATTTCAACAACTTGCTCACCAGCTTTTGACATTAGAGTCTACTGACTTCAATGAAGATCTTTCACCTTCTGGCTGTCCAGAATTCATTACAAATTAATATTTTTTGACTAAGAAGTTAATTTGAATTAATACCACTTTTCATTTAATTGTTTAGCCTTCACACGACACTGCATTCATTTCACGTCTTCATTTTTTCGACAATAAAAAAATTTGGTATTGAATGCTTTTGGCAGTTATGAAAAGTATAGCAATGCAATGGACATTTTCGCAGCATTGAGCTCATTTACCTCAGCAAAGCGCCTTTTCTCAACTGTCATTAGAAGAGAAAAGCACCAAATTGAGAGGAGGGGAAACACTCATTTTACGTCCAGGCACGTCGACACATTTCGACAATTTTATTAATTGAATGCGTTTAATTGATGGCGGCAATTTCTCTATGCCGCAGCGCACAATTGCCAAGAGTTCTATGGCGAATTCGTTGCAGCTGACACCTGAATGAATGCTTTGGAAATTTTGCGCGGAAAGGGTTTCATTGTAAATCATCC
The DNA here is from genome assembly GCA_964056695.1 of Melieria picta. Lineage (NCBI taxonomy): Eukaryota > Metazoa > Arthropoda > Insecta > Diptera > Ulidiidae > Melieria > Melieria picta. The sequence continues at coordinate 12,155,836 of OZ057399.1, read as the reverse complement.
ATTGAAATTGTGTGTGTGTGTTTGTGTGCGTGAGGATGGGTGCGTGTATGCGTGTACATGGAAAAGTGCTCAGCTCACTCGAATGAGAATGGGCAATGCAAAAGTAGGCAGTAATGTCAGTCGATCAGCCTTACAGCCAATTGAGGCTCGTGTCAATAGCACTTAAAGGCATTTTTATATACAAGTACGCCCATGAAAATTAAAACAACAACAATAAATTGTTTGCGCCATATGTAAGTACAATTTTTATTGAAATCAAATTTCTTTATACGCTTGAGAGGCAGTAAGGAACGTTTTTCATAGAACAATACCCCCAAATGTGGGTATTGCTCGCCTAAGTATGTCGACATGTACCTCCAGCCATTATTTGTAGCACACTAGACGTGTTCTTGTAATAGATTATTGGTTGCTGCTGTCAACAGCAGAACAAACCGCACGCTAATGCAATCCGCACACTCACCCACACATAGACACACACACAGTGATATCTCAGCTCATCTTCGCTGCATTATAAAATGCCTTCCCAGTGGACAATTCATTTACCATTTGTACACGCATTTGCCGTTATTGTATGTAATGTTGGTTGTAAATAGCTGCTGTTGTTGTTGCTGATGTTGGCGTTCCCCTTGTCAGCGCAGCCACTGCTGTTTGCAGCGCTTTGTTTTACGCCAAATTGACAACTCAATGTCAGTTTCAGTTGTTGTGTCAGTGTCAGGTTTTCCGTAAAACAAAGAACAAAAATAAGTAAACGTATGATGTAGTCAGCATTTAATGGTGAGTGGTTTTAAGTTGGAGAAGTTTAGGAATGCATTTGAATTTTCAGAATACAAAAACGATTTTCAAAGAGGAAAAACAATCTGCAAAGCTTTAGGGAGAATTACTTCGTTATTTATTTATTTATTTTTTATTTATTTATTTATTGATTTATTTATTGATTGATTGATTGATTGATTGATTTATTGATTTATTGATTTATTGATTTATTGATTTATTGATTTATTGATTTATTGATTTATTGATTTATTGATTTATTGATTCATTGATTTATTGATTAATTGATTTATTTATTGATTTACTGATTTATTAATTTATTTATTTATTGATTTATTGATTTATTTATTGATTTATTGATTTATTATGATAATTTATTGATTTATTGGTTTATTGGTTTATTGATTTATTGATTTATTGATTTATTGATTTATTGATTTATTTATTTATTTATTGATTTATTTATTTATTTATTTATTTTTTTATTTATTTATTTATTTATTTCTTTTTTTATTTATTTATTTATTTATTTATTTTTTTATTTATTTATTTATTTATTTATTTATTTATTTATTAATTAATTTATTTATTTATTTATTTATTGATTGATTTATTGATTTATTGATTTATTGGTTTATTGATTTATTGATTTATTGATTTATTGGTTCATTGATTTATTGATTTATTTATTTATTTATTTATTTATTTTTTTATTTATTTATTTATTTATTTATTTATTTATTTATTTATTTATTTATTAATTAATTAATTAATTTATTTATTTATTGATTTATTTATTTATTTATTCATTTATTTATTTATTTATTTCTAATTTATTTATTTATTTATTTATTTATTTATTTATTTATTTATTTATTTGATACTGATGATTTTTATAAGATCAATGCAGTCCAGGGGTGTGAAGAGGTTTTAGTTTTTTAAATTTAAGAATACTATTTAAGAATACTATACTGTAAGAATGCTAATTTATTAAGAAATTAATGTTTCATGAATGCATTAAAAAATTAATCAATAAATGCAATTTAATGAATGCAGTTCTTGAGTGGCTTCAGTTTCAGGACGAATTCATTCCTTATTTATTTATTTATTTATTTATTTATTTATTAATATATTAATTTATTAATTTATTAATTAATTAATTAATTTATTTATTTATTGATTTAGTGATTTATTGATTTATTTATTTATTTACTTGTTTATTTATTTATTTATTTATTGATTTATTTATTTATTTATTTATTGATTTATTTATTTATTGATTTATTTATTGATTTATTTATTGATTTATTTATTTATTGATTTATTTATTTATTTATTCATTTATTTATTTATTTATTTCTAATTTATTTATTTATTTATTTATTTATTTATTTGATACTGATGATTTTTATAAGATCAATGCAGTCCAGGGGTGTGAAGAGGTTTTAGTTTTTTAAATTTAAGAATACTATTTAAGAATACTATACTGTAAGAATGCTAATTTATTAAGAAATTAATGTTTCATGAATGCATTAAAAAATTAATCAATAAATGCAATTTAATGAATGCAGTTCTTGAGTGGCTTCAGTTTCAGGACGAATTCATTCCTTATTTATTTATTTACTTATGTATGTATTTATTTATTTATTTGATTATTTTTCTTTAATTAATTTATTTATTTATTTTTTCATTTTTTTTATTTATTTATTTATTTATATATTTATTTATTTGACATTGATGGATTTTTTAAGATCAATATAGTCCAGGGGTTTGAAGGGGTTTCAGTTTTTTAAATTTCTGTAAGAATGCTAATTTTTTAAGAAATGAATATTACATAAATACATTAAAAAATGATCCAATGAATGAAAATGAATGAATGCAGTTCTGGAGTGGCTTCAGCTTCAGTACGTATTCATTTAAAAAGGAAACTAGGCAAAAGTAAAAGTTTCGAGAGGAGCAATTTCGCTACAACTTACAACTTGATTAATGGAATTTAGTAAAATATTTTTCTTCACTACTTTAGCAAATATTCTGATTTATTCAAAAAGGTGGGTAGAGCTCACTTAGGCCATTGAAGCCCATTAGATGCCACAATTGATTGGACTGCTTACAGAATCATTTCAAGCTTTAATTTTCAACATTTATTATAATGTAATGTATTGAGCTGATTTCGCACTTAATTCATTTTTATTACAATTACCAATAAAATTTTGTATATCAGGTTCCTCGAAATGAACCACCAAAACACAAACATTTCTATAAAACCATTCAAATTAAATTTTCAAAAACCAAATTCCGCAAGAATCCCAACGAAATCACATTTACAAATGAGCAATTTTCTAAAAATTTCCATTTTACAATTTTAAATTGCACACATTATGCGCAATTGTTGTTGTTATTGGTGCTGGCGCAGCAATAAGCAACAAAACGCGTCGAAGCATAAAACCGAAATGTTGCCACTGCGTCAATTTTTATAGCCACACAATATAATGTGATGCCACATTGCATACATTTCGCTATGCCCCGCCCTTTATGCCCTTCGCCCCCTGCCCGCATGACACTACCTACACACATTCACACACCTCCCAAATGTGCTACAAAGCGTTGTATAACGACGTGTTGTTGCTGTTGCTGTTGATAATGTTGACATCGTTCGTTATTGTTGGAGTTGTTGGTGTTGTGCGATGCGATATTGCGAATGTGCGCCAACATGGCCAAATAGAAGCGATTACCTTCGAAATAAAAATCAAATCTAGCAACAGCCAAAATAGCCAAACAGCAACACGTCAGCAAAAGTACCGCTATGCAAAGAGCAAACAGCGCAGCACCGCACAGCACCAAACCGAACCGAACTGTACCGAACTGAAAGCGGTCCAAGGTGTATCGGCATGCGAACCAATGGATCAGGTTGAACTGTGAGCTCTGTGCGGCAATTGTGGTTTATCGGTGTCTGTGTGTATGTGTGCGAGTGTGCGTGTGTGTGTGTACGATGGTGCGGTAAACGAGGCAAATGTGGCTGGTATTGCTCATGTTGCTGTTTTTGTTGTCGTTACCGTGTTGGCGCATATGTGTCGCCGCTAACTGCATGTCTGTGTGTGTGTGTGTGTGTAAATATGTGTGTGTTTGTGCCGCACATGCTTAAAATTCTTGGCAACTGTCTGGCACATTTTATCCGCAACAGAATGACTGCAATAATACAATAGACTGCGCCGCCAGGACATTACACTCACACACACACACAAACACTTTGTATTTGTACTCACCCTGTAGGAATTCGGACTGGTCCGAATGTAATTTTTCAGCTTGTTGCATGTCAACCATGGCTCACTACAGAACCGATTCGTTTCCTTGAAGTGAACTCACCTTTTTAAAATGGCGGTGTCCTAGGCAACAGTCAATTCGTCCCCTCAGAAAACGAATGTCGTATGTTCCACTAAGCTTAGTAGCACATACAACATTTGTTTTCTCAGGCGACGAATTGTCCCCGTCTGCATCCGTTTGCAACTAGTCCAAAGTTAGTCCCAAGTAAAAGAGTTTCTAAACCAGTGTCGAAGCGAGCAGTATGCGAACTAGTTTACTCTGGATTAGTTTTCTAACCAGTTGAATTTCATGAGGAAAATAAAACAGTGACATTTTTAAACAACTATTTTTTTCAAAAATATTTTCATAAAACAACAAAAATCCATCGGGAATGAAAAACAAAAAATACGTGCACCAAACAATTTCAATTTTAAAAAAAATATGAACTTAGACTTCTGCCGAAAATGTTTGGAGCCTGACGCAATTCAATATTTTCATCATTATTGACTACGCCTGCAATTAAAAAATTAATTAATTAATAAAAAATTCAAAAACAAACAAATTTGTTAATAAATACTTCTCAACTGCTGCTTCAATTCCTTGCTTAACACAATCATGCAAAATTCTAACTGAAATCTTTCAAGGCAAAACATGCAAATCGAGGGAGCCTCGAGTCTGAGAAGCAGACGTGTTAAAAAATGCAAAAATTTCTATGTGGTCGTTGAAACAAAAGTATCATAGGATCAGATCTAACAGTATTTTGTTGATTATTTCAACTCAGTTTTGTCTTTCTCATTTTCATGAACTGGTCTCGCCTATGAACGCGCACCCAGAACGTGAACGATTAGACGCGAACTGACTGAATTCTGCATTCGCTGACAGCTACTTGGACAACTAGTTGTCCAATTGACTACAAAAAACCAGTTGAAAGACCAATGAATTTTGGGAACTAGTTGTCTCAGGTCCGACAGGGCAGAACTACCCATTAAACATGGATGTGTGTGCAGGTAAGGCGGCTACACGGGATTGGCCATGTCTACCTTAAGGACGATGAAACTCTGGCGAAAAAGATGTTAGTTGAAGGACCAAAGATGCGTTAGTTGAAGGACCAAGTTAGGAATGCCCTATCAGCTCTTGACCTGGTGAGAACTTACTTACTTAACTGCCCAGTAAAGTGAGTACTTACTTGTTGGTAGGTTACATAAAAAAGAATCTAGAACGAGTGTTTCATTTTTCTTGGCTTTACTGGCTACCAAAAGGGCCAAGCATAGACCCTGTTGGGTGTTTGGCGATACTAACCGGAATGCCATTTAAAAGTGATTAAATTATTTTATGATCTATTGGATTTTGATGGCTTCATAAAAGATCTGTTCGTACTTTGAGAAGATTGGCGTTCCTAATCAAGTTAAACGAGTTCTATAGATAACTTTGCAGAAGCATAATCGATGGGCAGACATTGACAGCCTAAACTTCGGACTTTGTAGCTTACAACAACATCACTGTTACTCACTTTGGCTCAATTCAGTGTTGTCAGATAGCTGAAATGACTCTCTCAAATCTTAAAAAAACACAAAAATTTCCTCCCAAAAGTTAAAAAAATCTCCTAAAATTGTTTTATAATTTGCGTAATTTTAAAGGAATAAACCTTCTGATAAAAAAATAAACATATATACCTAAATATAATTTTTTTAATGCGGCCTTTTTTTCATCTGCAGCTTAACAACAAAGACAAAACATATAACAAATTAATTAAATAAAAAGCGCAATGTTTGGCGGGATTTCATTGTATCAGAAAGAAGTGAGAACGAGATAGAACGAGCTTACATTTTGTAAGCTTACAAACTTTTAACACAATTGGATGCTTTGACTATTGAAATAGTTGACAAAATATGTTTTGTTCCCAGTGTTTCCAATACATCATACTTCGTTATCTAAAAGTCTCCTTAAAATCCAGTAAGGATCAGAAAAATCCCCTAACATAAAATATGAATCTCCTTAAAATTATCCTAAAAGGCCAAGAATCTCCTAAATCTAGGAGGAAATCTCCTGATCTGGCAACACTGACTCAATTGCAAAAAAACACAAAATTCTTTGACTTGCACAACAACTCACCAAAGTTCATGCTTTCATTTCTGTAGCAAATATAAAATATCTGCAATTTGTCATTCCAAGAAATTTTTTGTTGTAATCAGTTTTAAGGTTGTCATAGTTTAACTCAGTAATTATTTTTTTGGACATTGCTTGCACTTCCTGCGGTCGTCTTTTATTAATCTTACTACACCTTTGCTGGGTTTACATTCTATTTTTGGTAGATTTAGTAAAAATTTTGTGCACTTTTCGTCATTGCACTTGGACAAGCACTTTGAGGCGACGCACAGTGCTTCGACTCCATACAAAATTGCGGCAAAAATAGAAGGAGTGCGTGAAATTCGCTGAAAATTTGCAGTCTAAGTCATTTTGGGCTGCTGACTTCACAATTAGTGTGTTTTTCCAAAAAAAAAATATATAGTTTAAAAAATCGAATATATATGGTTATATATTATTTTATCATCACCGAGCCCAAACCGCTGGAGCTATAATGATCAAATTATGGTCAAAAGCTATATTTTAGAAAGTTAACCCTTAAAAAGAAGCAATTTCAAAAACATCGACCTTGAAAGGGCGGAAAGAGACTGGTAAAGCTTATATGGACGGACATTGTTTTTTTGGTCGGATTATTTAAAAATTGTGTATATGTATACTAAAAAAGCAATAACAAAAGACGTATTTTAGCGTTTTTCTAAATTCGACATTTAAAGGGTGGAAAGAGGGCGGTAAAGTTGCTTAAAGGATATATTTTTTGTTTATTTTATATCCGTAGAGCTTAACATGTAGATGAGAGAGGTGAATATGCAATGCAGCTCAATTTATAACAGCGATTATAAAAATTATATTATTATAAAAATTTTCTTCAAAATTAGACCTTCTTCAAAATTTGACATTCCTCCTTTTTTTAGAATATATTAGCGTTAAATCACATTTTAGCAAACAAATTCCATAATAATGAAAAAATTTGATTATATGGCTCATAATGGGTTGAATAGGCGTGCCAAACCTATTTTTATAAAAAACCTTCATAGTTCGTGGCATTGACTTGGTTACACATTTTGGTCGCAATTTTAACTCAAGCGATTTCTGTAAAAAAATCAACATTAGTATTTTCGAAAAAATTGAATATTTTCCAAAGGCATAGAAAGACGCAGAATTTTTTTTGCGGACTTAAGAGAAGAAAGTCCATCTAAAAAAGGTCATAAAAGGATTTACGCCAGTTAACGCCATTCGATTTAAATTACCTTTCTAAATTTGGTTATTTTTAATTTTCATTGGTTAAAAAACATTCATTTTTGAAAATTCGTACAAAAAACATTATTTATGCTAAACAAAAAAACAACCGATCAGCGGTCTCGCTCCTATCAATTTAGTTTTAATTTTAAACGAAATTAGTAGCCTATCTACAACAACACATTTTCTACAATTTTTTTTATACAAGCACCTAAATTTCATTTTTCCCCTTCATACATTTTTGTAAAAATATATCCGACTTTGAAAAGCTATATCTCCTAATCTCGACAATTTTTCGAGAAAGTATATCGGATCCAGCTTAATTAAACAATTATCTTTAACATGATACTACTTTTGTCAAAATCCGCGATCATTTTTTTTCTTATTTTTGTCCACTCTCGAAGCACTGTGCGACGTAGGTGCTTAGGTTGAACTACCTGGATCTGAGATTTCTAATGCATTCATCTACGCTTATTGGGTATGGAATCAGAACTATATAACTATTTATGTATCTGCATTTAGTGGCGTAAGGGGGGTTTGGGGATTCAACTCCCTCTCAAATATCTGGATTTTAGTTGCCAAATATGTTTTCAACTGGTGTTGTCCTCAAAAGTTCTGGACCAAATCTGCATCCAAAATGAAATCATATGTGCATCAATGTCTGTTTTCATAAGTATGTATTTGTTTTTTTTTTATTTTCCGCGCAGGAGTGCAAAATCATTAAAAGATACTGCCCCCTGTGACTATAACGCACTCAAAATCATCTCTACTCCACTGCTTCGGACTCACTGCCTCAGACAGACAACAACTTCGCGACACCACCAACTGTGTGTGTGTGTTTGTGTGTGTGTCTTTGTGCGAGTTTGTATGTATGGAGGGGCCAAGCACACGTAGAAATGCAAAAAAGGCAAAATGGCAGAAAATGTTGCTGAACAGATTGCTGGCTTATTGCGGAAATTTAAGCAGCATCAGCAGAAACAGACAGGCATCAACATATACAACAACAACAACAACAATACCGCACTGCAACAATAACAGTAACAAGACAAGAGCAGGTCAGGCTAAAGGTAAGTCAACAACGGTTACTGCGCGTGCGACCACTTTTCAGCAGCAGCAGCAATACTAACAACAACAATTTGTGGCATCAGGCAGGCAGGTAGCAAAAGCCGCAGATTCTAGTGCAAGGACAGCAGATGCTGTGAATGGCTAATGTTTGTACACACACACACACACACACACACATGCACCCAAAGACATTTGTTTGAGTGTAAGCTAAGTCAAGTCGTTGCTGTTGCTGTCGTTTTTGTTGTTGTTTTTGATATTGTGTGGCGCCTGAGACTTGGCGACTGCCAGCCAATAAAACCGCAATCAGCAGATAAATCATGTGCGCCGCCATAAAAATACCCACTTGCCCACTTACTCGCTTCTCGTCCACCTCACCAACAGCCCCTTTCCATGTACCGTCTTAGTTGCTTTTGCAAAACGACCGAGCGGACAGAAAATTGAACCCATAACAACAATGCGGAGGGCGAAAAATCGGCAACGAAACAATGAAGTTACGTAACTACGACCTGGCCTCGGCACACCGGCAGACGTATGCAGATTATGCGGGGGGAGGGGGGCGGCCAATGCGGAGGCCAGCAGAGGCCAGTGCCATGGCAAGCTGCATACGAATGCAAAATGCCACAGTCGATGACTGCAGAACGCGTCTGCGGAACTTTTTATGTATGTTTGTGTCTCTGTGTTTGTGTGTGTGTTCACTGTGTGCACGTGTAGCAGATAAATTTTCATAAAACGTTGCGGCACTTAAATTCGTTATTGCTGGCAGCGAGCGTATGCTGCATGCTGCATGCATTTGCATGCAACATTTTCACAACAACCAGCTGAGCGGCAGCTCAACATGGCAACGGCCAAAGTACGAATAAAAATGCAACAACAAAAGCATACAAAATGTTTGGTGCAAATGCTGCTTGTTGCAGCTGATGTCAGGCGAGCACTTTTTTCGTCTCTTCCGCGCTCCCTCCAACCCACTTTCACTCCTTTCCTCTCATCCCTTGCAACCACTTGCAGATTCCACCCCCCCCCCCCCTCCTCCCAAAAAGACAGCAACATTTTGTATGCCATGCATGCTTTTTGACATTAAAATACAACAAAAACAAAGCCAACGCGCAACGCCGCCGTTGACAGTTGACAGTTCGTAACAATTTTTGCGCCTGTTGTCCCCGACTGCACACAGCATGATTTTCTATAAATATTTTACGCATATCTAGAAATCTTTTCGTTGGCTTTTCACATTTCAACTGTGCGGGTGTGTGTGTTTTTTTTTGCGCCACTGTCATTGTTGGTAGAGATTTCTTTTTTTGCAATTATTAAAAAGTTCACCATGACAGCAGAACGCACAACCAAAACTGGCGTGTGAAACTTTTAATTGAATGCTACAGTTTTTGCATTGCCATCGGCTTTGTTTTTATTCGGAGTTTTAATTTTGTCTGCATGTTTTTCTCCTTTTTATTCATTTTTTTGTCGAATTGCATTTTTATTGAATTTCTTCGGTTGATTGTTTGCTTGTTATGCTCTTGTTGTTGTTGTTGTTTTGGAATTTTTGTTTTTTTTTGTTGCCTTCAATCAGGTGCAAATATTGCCCAACGAAAAAATGTTTGCGCGCGAAAGGAGATTTTTGTGCAGTTATGCAGCGAAATGAAATGAAATAGCAATGGGCTGACTGCGTTAATGTGCGTGTGTGTGTGTATGTGTGCTGCCTGTTTGGAAAGTACATCAATTTATTGGTGCATTTTATGGCAGTCAGAGAGACAGAAAAATCATTGAACGAGCTGAAGCGGTACGAGAAATCGATGAATGTGAATGCATTTCAAATTCACATATCAGATTTTTCCTTTAAATTTTAATATTTCAATTAAGGTTTGCTGCAGCGATATAAATTTGCGCCAAAATTTATGCAGAAAATATTGAAAGACCTTTAGCTAAAAAGGGAATTGTCAAAATTAAGTTGTAAATACCAAAAAAAAAGGATACAATAAAAATGGAGTAAAAAAGATGGAATGGTTAAAGAAATGTTTTTTAATGTTAGTTACTTACAAAGGATTTTCATTACTCTGTTGCACAAGTAGGGCTGGGTCTCATTAAAGATATAAATTATGTTGTTGCTCAGTTGGTCAGTTGTTGTTAGTTTCTTGTCATTGAACCGAACTAAACTTAGCCCCAAAATAAATCAGTCAAAGGGCAATAAATTGCATGATCTTGGCGGCCATTCAAGACTGCTTCCTCTGAAAAAAAGCGTTTTTAATGATATGCAGCCACCAGGAGAGGACGTGTCCATGTATGGTGAGTATCATCTCCCGATCGATATGTATCCAAGCCATCTGTTAAAAGCCACAGAAAACAGTTTTGGTATTTATTTAATTTTCTTTATTAAACTGAAATGTAAAAGTTACTCAAATTGATCAAATAATTTCTTTTTGTAATACGCAAAATATAATAAAATAAAGAAAAGCTTAAAAATTCTACAAATAAATGCAATTGTTTCGATTTTATTGGGAGCAACTGTCTAATGACAAAAGTCCACTGCACTGCATTTCTTTATAGAACAGAATAATGTGCTTAAGTCACATTAAAATGTCATGAAAATTTTCACTTGCAACTGCAAACACACACATACACACACACTTATGTGCAGAGCACAGCAACGTATTCGAAGCTGTTCACATTCGGCGTCAGACACAATGTGCAGGCAAAATGAATGTCAAGTATGGACAAACGTTCAGTTGACCGCACTTGCACTAAACCAACACTATCACACACACACATACACACAGTTGCACAGACACTGCCTCAATATGAAATAAAATGTACAATGATGTATTCAAGCTCCCTTTACCAAGTGGGGTCCAAGTTATGGTGTTGGTAGACGACGTAGCACCCACCAGCGGCTGGAGCTCGAACTATTTTTGACGCAGGAAAAAGCCGGTGCAGTGCTCATCAGCAGCCGGAAGAAACCAAAACTGGTTTCGTTCTGCATTGGCAACTACACCACAACGTTGGATACTTCAGAGTTGTAATAGATGACCTGTTAAGCTAGAAATACCATGCGGTGCTTACAGCAAAAAAAGCTGCCAAAGCGACCAACATCGGCGGCCAGAGGAGCAGCCAGAGACAGCAGCTGGCAGAAGTGGTTAGATCAACATTGTTTTATGTAGAGTCGGTTTGGTCAGCGTCGCTGCAAATACAAGCAAACAGTCGTCAGTTTGAAGAAGTGCATAGGCTCGCAGCTATAAGAGTCATCAACGCCTTCAAAACCGTGGACGAAACTGCACTCCTATTAGCAGAAATTACTCAAATCGGTATCATGGTGAACGAGGCAAGGACGGCGCAAATGTGGACATGGAGAAAAAAGAGCAACGCTGGGATTCCTCTTCAAAGGCAGATGAACCCACACGCTAATACCAGACATCAAAAGGTGGGTAAACTTAGATTTGGCGCAGTTCCTGACGAGCCATGGCGTGGATGGATATGAGGGGAGCCAAGAAAGTGAACCCTAGGAGGTCATGTTTCTCAAGCACTCAGGCCAGGTAGCCCAAGTTGCACTTAAGGCTCAATAAGAAAAGGATGATAGAGGACAGTGAGGTGATTTATAAGAGAGAAAGAAAGAAAGTAAGTGGTAGGGAAGGGAACTACACGTCTACTTTAATGAATGTCAGGAGATCGCACAGGGTCAGAGAATGGGCCTCATTCATTCTGATAACATCTGGACATACTCAGAGAAAAAGCTCTGTGCTGTCTTACTCCTCTAGAAAAGATATGCATGTTGCATCCTCGATGATGCCCATGCTGGCTATATGGATTGACACAGAAAAAGCGAAAAATGACTGAGATTGACAGAGGTGACGCCCACCTTGCAAGATTTAGTCGAGCTAACGCTAGCAGCCTCGATAGCCTAGCGTGAGTGCACTAGACTGTCATCCCAGAGGTCGTGGGTTCAACTCCCGGCGCGTGCACGGTCCCCGCACTTTTCCAACCAATTTTTCCGACTTTTCCTGTTCTCTAAATTTTCCTAAAAACCCTGCAACACATCCCAGTTCATTGATTCGCAACCCAATTATTCCTATCCCACTCACGATGATAAAAGTAAACAAATAAACAATTACACGGCGCACGAGCGACATCTGCAAGGGGAAGCGGACAACTGCGAAAACAGCGCACCAAATTGATCTAGCAAGGTACCCAACCATTCTGCTGTAACCTCTTCACACAACAGATGGCGCTACGAGCGGTAGCTCGAAATAACATAGGCGACGTTCCTAAGCGGCGTTAGATGGCACCATCACTTAGGACTACCTGCGGCAGGCCAATCACCTACCCTGGCAGAACAACAAAACTGATTAACGTTACCAACACAAGGCTTTCTTGTGGAGGCCCTATGCTCCAGAGAGGAGTGAACACGGAACCAAAAAAAAAAAATGCTAGACTTCAATGATGCTTAGAATCCGGTATGAAAAAGCGTCGGGGATATCCACAGAGCGCTAAGACGAGAGAACGAACGAAGTTACTATCACGCAGACATACGAGCGAGACCAAAACTCAAGGAGGCTTGGTTGACAAAATATTAAATTTAAATGAAATTGAAATTGAAAATGAATTTGACAGCAGTCGAGTCGCTTCAGGTGCAATCGTTTCGAAGTTGGGGTCTTCAAACAAACTTTCAGCAAAGGTAGCAGTTTTCTAGCTTGAAAACGCGTTTCAAAGCCTTTTAGAGACTACTGGGTCGCAAAACTGAGCCGTTTTGCTTGAAGTTTGCAATAACTTGTTGAACTGATCGCTCGGTTCTACAATCATTTCGGCTGTAAATGTAATCTTTCTTAGTTCGCAGAAAGTTTGACAAACAGCTCAGATATTTTTATATTAAATTCCAACAATTTTAACTCCATGAATGATGTAACGTTCAATTATCAAATGGCGACTATGACAGAATACAAACATCGCTGATAGCTGAAACATTAGAACGATAAACTCTCAAAGTCCAGAAGTGTTGAAAATCTCTGAGCTTGCAACTTTCAGTAATGACTGCAAGTTCCATAATTACTTTTTTTAATGTATTTAAGAAAAGACTTCATTTGTATAGTTGATGATATCAATCCAAAAAAATATATTTTTAAAAAATCCCAAAAAAATTTTAAAAATCTCTGAGCTCGCAATTTTCAGTAATGAATATAACGTATTTTTTAACGTATTTAAGAAAACTTGAAGACTTTATGTGTATAGTTGCTGATATAAATCCAAAAAAAAATATTTATAAAAAAATCTAAAAAATTCTGTGATGTCAAACAGCAAATCTATGCATCGATTACACCGTGCGACAACATTTTTCATTTTTTTTTTCATTTTTACATCCTTTGTCCTTTTAAAAGGACTTCAAAATTTTGAAGGGGATAAAAAATAAAATAAATATAAAAAATACTTAACCTGGATAGAACATGGCGATAGTATACCAAATGAAAGAGGAAAGGCTCAAGAATTTAAATAAAATTGATTTTTATCTATTTGTAAAAAAAGGATATGAAAAAGATCCTTTGAAAATTTTAATCCTTTATATCCTTGAAAATTTAAAAAGAATTTTCTTGCAAAGTAAGTATGTTAAAACCTAAAATCTCCTTGATCAGGTGTCAAAATTTCATTACTCTAACCTAACCTAACCTAACTTTGTTGTTTTGAAAGTTATTAAAAAAGGGCGGAAGCTGCAATTCTAATTAAGTACAAAAATTCAGTATTTAAAATAATAAAAAGATACAAAATCAACCAAGCGAAAATAATGAAATTTTAATAATAAAAATATTTATTTTTTATATTTTTTGATTTTTTATCCCCTTAAAATTTTGAAGTCCTTTTGAAAGGACAAAGGATGTAGAAATGAAAAACTGAGTACGCAGTATTACTATGTTTGGTCTCCAGTTTCACGCCCATATAGATTTTTTCCGGTGTGAAAATTTTTTTAATTTTTGTCGCACGGTGGTATGGTTTTACTTATTTCGGTATTTGAACCAATCAAATCAAATCTTAGATCTGTTCATCAGCAGAGAAATGTAAACAAATGCTTCAAGTACGAATTGCAACAAAACATGTTTTCTGAATGTTCAGTTGGTTATAGATTTTATTATACAATAAAATAATATCGAAATGATAGAACAGATACATCACTGATGGAAAGTGTATAGGCAAAGACCCACGTGATGGCCTCGAATGTCCTTGAAACAACCTATTAGCCCACCGGAATAACAACGATTAGTTGCTTCTCAGAACACAAACAAGCAGGAACAGCAACCAACTCATTGGCTATTCAACGATTTCAACGGTTCGTCACTTAAACTGCCATAAAGCCTCAACGTCAACAGCGCACACACACACACACACACACACACATCACCTCATTTAAGCGCTACGCGGCGCTAATTAAATGCAGCACATGCCGCTACGTCTGCTGCATGCAGACAACAACAACAATAAAACATCAAAACAATAACAATAATCACAAAAAAAACTGCGCACACACACAAGCACACAACAAATGTTCAAATCTCGAGTACGTGGCAACACCGCAAAGGTTCCAAAAAGAGCAGCGCCGCCGAAGTGGCGTTTTGACGTTTCGGCGAAAATGGAGCGTTAGTAAAAATCTCTAATTTATTACGGAATTATGTTTATTGCAACAGTGCGCAGCAGAAAGCGGCAGTGATGGCAGTGTTGGTGAAATTAATTAATGCGCAGCGCGTACGATTGTAATTTTGATGAGCGCTGCACAGCAACGCTTTACGAGCATTTTAGCGGTGCGAAGTGAAAGTAAAGTGACTGGCAGCATGAGGGGACGCAACGTTGACGGTGCGTGAAGATAAGGACATGAAAAAAATGAGGTTATCTTTGAACGAGCACGTCGAATGTCGAATACAAAAGGCGAGTCGGGCGCGCACACATGGCGAATGTAGGTCGAAAGTGCTTATGCAATATTTTATTTTATTTAATAAAACCATTAACTTGAACGTCTCAGTTCAGTTTGCCTTTGGCCCATCGAATCGAATGTCGATTTTAGCTCGGCAGCAGTTGTTGAAGGCAGCTCCGTAGTACGAATCGCCTACGCGCTGTCAGCTACGAGGCGCTGCCTACGGTGTGAACGCCACGTTAGCGTCGCGCACGACAGCGCATTGTTCACACGTCGACACGTCGTTTGTCGTTTGCCGCTATGTCTGCCGGTTGCTGGATGTTCTGTTCACCTGCCATAACACAGATTGCACGCTGTGAAGCCAGTCCGCGCCAGCGTCTACACTTCTGTCCGACTTGGGTTGCTGGCGTTCGACAATTCGCGTGGAAAAATTATATTGCACGTGCGTTGCTTTGCAAAGTTTGCTACAAGCAATCATTGCAGACAAATTCAATGGCAACATTTCATGCACGAATTGCAGATACATTCAATGCTGCGTACGTACACACACACACACACACATACATGCTCAAAGTATGCAGTGATGTGTAGGGTAAGCATGGCCAACAACAAATATGCACATATGCACAGCAACAAAATGTGCCAAATTAAATTCTACATGTAAAAAATTCGAATATTTTTTTTTTGGAGGCAACGTATTTTTGAGCTGCGTTATTGCTGATCCTGGCATCGATTGGCGTACGAATTTTTTTTTTCATTTTGAACTGAAATAAATTTCCATTCAACTTTTTCTTAGCATACTTTACGCTTTCACAGCTTTCATGCACAGATTTCATGGAAATAACGGCAGCGCACACGAACACAACGCCATGTCGGAGATGAAAGTGGTTTAATTAAGCAGTTGAAGGAGTTGCAGCAGACAATTAATTGCTGCACAACTGCAGAGTGCGCAATGTAATCCAGCAGAACATTGTAAATGAAAACATCATAAACATTTCCCATAGAATATAAAACTTTATAGCAATGAAATGCCTGGCATAGGGTGTATTAAAAAAAATACACGTTTAAATTTATTAATGGAAAGAAAATTTTTGACTGGGTGGTGATAGTAGACAAGTTTCGCTCTAATATGAAAAAAAATATCCTTCAGATGTTCACTCTGGCGCTGATTACACCGTGCGACAAAAATTAAAAAAATTTTTCACACCGGAAAAAATCCATTTGTGCGTGAAACTAGAGGCCAAACATAGTAATACTGCGTACTCAGTTTTTCATTTCTACATCCTTTGTCTTTTTGAATTTTGAAGGGGATAAAAAATAAAAAAAATAAAAAAATTACTTAGCCTCGTTAAAATATGGCCATATATATATCAAATGAAAGAGGAAAGGATCGAGAATTTAAATAAAATTGATCTTTTATCTATTTGTAAAAAAAGGATATGAAAAAGATCCTTTAAAAATTGTAATCCTTTATATCCTTGAAAATTTACATCGAATTTTCTTGAAAAGTAAGTATGTTGAAACCCCAAATCTCCTTGATCACGTGTCAAAATTTCATTATTCTCGCTTCATTGATTTTGTATCTTTTTATTATTTTAAATATTGATACTCAAATAAATTAAAATTTTTGCACTTCATTAGAATTGCAGCTTCCGCCTTTTTTTAATAACTTTCGAACCAATAAAGTTAGAGTAATAAAATTCTGACACGCGATCAAGGAGATTTTGGATTTTAACATACTTACTTTTCAAGAAAATTCGTTATAAATTTTCGAGAATATAAAGGATTAAAATTTTCAAAGGACCTTTTTCATATCCTTTTTTTACAAATTGATAAAAACTCAATTTTATTTAAATTCTTGAGCCTTTCCTCTTTTATTTGATATACATATCGCCATATTCTAACTAGGTTAAGTATTTTTTATATTTTATTTACTATTATTTATTATTTATTTATTTACTTTTCAATAAAATTCTATATAAATTTTCAAGGATATAAAGGATTAAAATTTTCAAAGGACCTTTTTCATATTCCTTTTTTACAAATGGATAAAAAATCCATTTTATTTAAATTCTTGAGCCTTTTCTCTTTCATTTGATATACATATCGCCATATTCTGACGAGATTAAGTATTTTTTATATTATTTTTATTTTTTATCCCCTTCAAAATTTTGAAGTCCTTTTAAAAGGACAAAGGATGTAGAAATGAAAAACTGAGTACGCAGTATTACTATATTTGGTCTCTAGTTTCACGCACATATGGATTTTTTCCGGTGCGAAAAATTTTTGTAATCTTTGTTGCACGGTGTTACAGGCCTTTACTTTTTTCGATTTTCTAGGTGGCTCTGTCTCATCAATGATGCATTGCATCTCAGCCTTGAGAACAGAAACTGTTTATGGCTTATTTGCATAGACCAAAGATTTCTCAAAAGACCAAAGAAAGAAATCGTACAGCTTTAAATTGCACTACCTTTGAGGCCACTTTACATCGAAATATCGAGGGAAGAGTTAGCATTCAATTCACTTTGCTGGGTCACCCATTGAGTGGTCTGCTGGCTTGGATTGCTAAGTAAAGCTGAAAGGCTTTCATCCGAATTTGCTGTGTGGTACTTTGAGA
Organism: Melieria picta; assembly: GCA_964056695.1. Classification (NCBI taxonomy): domain Eukaryota; kingdom Metazoa; phylum Arthropoda; class Insecta; order Diptera; family Ulidiidae; genus Melieria; species Melieria picta. Next base: position 12,137,885 of record OZ057399.1, on the reverse strand, counting down.
AACTTGAAGTTGCTGTGAATGAGTCGAATTGATATTCCTGGCAATTCCAGCAATTCTCTCGTTTACAGTAGCAATTGTTTCAAGAGTTCGGTCGGTCAAGACTTACTTTCCATAATCGATCCAGTTTTTTTTCCAATTATTTTATCACTCTTCGAATTGTTAACACATTAAGTGCAATTTTGCAACCCAAAGTTCAGCAAAGTTTTCATGCGATCTCTGCAGAAATTCTTCCAATTTTTTTAATGGGTAATGCTTTCTTCATTTCTGTAGCGTTTAATTTTTAATAATCATATAAGATGCCTACATCTTCTGCGACAGCCAGCAGACCATTAAGGTGCTCACCAACTCTTAAGTAAAAACCAAATAAGTCAAAAACTGTACGGATTTGTTTAGGTAGGGGAACATCCAGCTGGAGTACACCATGTCTTGGATACCTTAACACGCGGACATGAGTCGGACTCACTATCCAAGCGAGTGACTTGGTCTCTAAGTGTAAACCTAAGACAGATACAAGATTACTTTCTGCGGGTAATGGACAGTAGGTAACGAAATCTTTCCAGCTGCAGAATGGCTCGTCAACTTTCGTAGAACGATCTGTAATCTAAACAATCTGAACAATCTAAATTATTCTGCGAATGTCTCTGACCGCAGTGATTACGCAGGGAGAAAGACAAGAATTAGACACTTGTACACTTTTTGCAGCTGTCCCGCCTTAACGATTGAGATGATTGAGATGCATCAAGTCCCATTGGGACGATGCGGGTTAGCATGATGTTTGGGTTTATCTTTAATGTAGGACGACATATTCGAGGAAGTGATAACAAAACGCTTACTTAGTGCTAATTGAGCGAGTTCAGAGAGCTCGCAGTTGCTATTTTAGAGCTGCAGAGTTCACCACATGTTTAAAAAATTTTAAATAAAAAGAACAAAACATAAAAATATAATTATGTACAAAACATTAAATATTTAATTTACAAAAAGAAAATGAAAGAAAATAAAAAATAAATAAATTTAATAAAAAATAAATTAAATAAATAAAAAAAATAATAAAATTAAATTAAATTAAATAAAATACATTAAATAAAAATAAATAAAATTATAAAATAAATAAAAAATAAATAGATCAAATTAAATAAATAAAAAATAAATAAATAACAAAAAGAAAATAACATTTTAAAAACTACTTATTCAAAAAGGTAAAAAAATTTCGGAAATATAAGCAAAATAACAGTCAACGTTAAAAACAACTTATATGTCATTTTAAAAATTAAAAAAATTTAATTGTTATGCATAAAATTAAATAACGAATATCCTTTAAAGTTTACTGAGAGAAAATCGCTCTCTTCTATAAGTTGTCTATCGCTCTCATCTGTCTAACGAAGCGTGCTGGTGCGCATTGATACAAGGAAGAGTTCGTTGCTCTTTGCTTTGATGCTCTTGTACTCTTAAATCAACTGAGCATTCGAAGCAAGAGAAACCCTTAGCCAAAAAAAAGGACATCTGAAGTGCCACTTGCACTCCATCTATGTATTTGTGCATATGCAAAGAACAACAACAACAACATCATTCATACCAGCTGAGTAGAGCACAATTTTGAAAAATTCTCGCTTGCTGCTTTTAAAACAATTACAATTTCGTACGTTGTACGTTGTTGTTGTTGCAGCATTAAATTAATTCGATTTTCAACAGCTGCAATATCCTTCAAAAAAAGTACGTCAAAAAGTAGAAACATTTCAGTGCGCTGTGGCCATGCGAGTGGAAGACGCAATTGATGGGCTGCTGCCACTGGCAAATTCATCAAAATCAAATTTGGCGCACAAATTCAAATTTGCGGTTCGTGCGCGTGTAGTTGAGTGTGTGCGGTGTGTGTGTGTGAGTGTGTGTGTACATGTGTGAGTGCGTGATTAATACAATGGCCATTAAAAATTGTCGAAGACGAATTAAATGCGGCCGCATGTCAATGGGATGGAAGTAATTAATGGATGCAGTTGTTGGAAAGAAAATTTTGCAATATTTTTTTAAGCAATTAAATTGGTGAAAAAATCGTATTATTAAATTTATATTTAATTCAAATACTTACTTATACAAATAGGTAACGAATAATAAAAAGAGGCACTTTTGTATTTCATAACAACGACAATAAAAAAAATAAATATATTAAAAATTTTTTGTAATGATGCCAGCAATGGTAACTCAAGCATATGTTCCTTCTTTTTATTAAGTTGACGGTCATAGAAAGTCATTCAAATCACACAAACAAATCGATATACTTGCAAAACTGTGAGTTAAATATAGTAAAACTGTGTTTTTGGTTTCTATCTAATGTCAGTGCTATGTTTTAAAAAACTTTCAAATTTCAAGGACATGAATATTTAAAAAAATAAATTTAAAAATTGAGCTCAATAAAGAATATCCATAGGGACATAAAAAGAAAGAGAAGATGCCCTGGAATTAAAAATAAATTGTTTTCATGGTAACCGCGGACGAATAAGTATTGAAAATGTGATCCTTAAATAATCTTGAAAATTTCTAACATTTTTGTTTGCAAAAAATATGAATTAAGGACTAATACGTACACTACCTCATATTCGAATTTCGGCCTTCTAACTTTAGTTGTTATGGAAAAAAAATTTTTATTTCTCTAAAAATAAAGAAAACAAACATAAAATATTTGATTAAAAAAATATTTATATATAATTTTTATGTACTTGTAATATAAATATTTTCAAATATTGTACCAGCCAGGTTGGCTTAGTTTTCCTTTAACTAATTTTAACTATTTTTTTTTTATTAAAACCTGATTTATTATGCAAAGTGATTTACAAAGCAAACCGTACTTTTTAAAAAATTTTCAATTTATTTGAAATAAAATTCATAGGCAATACATCGATTTTTATGAACTAAACATGTTTTAATGAATTTTTTAGATCTTCGGCCGGAATGTCCTTCAGAATGTCAATACAAACCTTTGGAATGGCTTCTTCAAAATGCTTTTTATTCATCGACTAATGTACGGAAAGTTTAAAGTCACTAAAATTTTAAGTTAAGAGTCATTAAAACAATTAATAATATTTTTTTTCTTCAACAAATTAAACTTAATATGCAATTATCATCAGCTCATGTTTAACAATTTCAATATGTTTCAATATTAAAATTACCTTTTCAACGCCAACGGATGCAATTAATTTGCCACAAAAAGACAAAACGAAGTAATTTTCTTTAACGAAGCAACAAAATAAAAAAAAATAAATATACCTATATAAATGAAGAGGAGTAGCGAACAAGTAGAACATTGCGATAATTACTGCTCAAATTGTTGTCCAGCGGTCGCGCGCAACGGCACATTTCGATTTGCATACGCCCACACTTAAGCCATTAACACAAGAAACTTCAGCTGTCGCGCGAAAACGCGCAGTCCAGTACAAACACAAACACACGCACACAGCATCGCGGAAAGTGTCCTTTAAAAGTTCCGTCTGTTATTTGTCGCTGGCTGCCAGCGTGCGCTTCGCTTTTTGCTCTCCATACAACACCCATGCTGATTGTTGTTATGTTGTTGTTGTTGTTGTTATACATATTTGTTGTTTCTGTTATTGTCAACGACAGCAATGGTGGCAGCAACGTTTGCTGCAATGTTGCTGGCTGCATCATTTGCATGTAAATAGCGCTGTTGATCCTGCGGATACTGCGGCGCATGCAGATACTTTTCAACTTTGTCGCAACACACACACACACACGCATACGCACAAAACCCAACGCAGTTAAGTACACAATTGCATACAGAGACGAAGAGACAGCGACAGAGTTGTGGAGACGCGTACAAGCCCCCAGTGTGAAATTGTTGTTTTCACTGTTGTCGCGTTGTTGTCATTTGCCAATATTGACGCCGAACGCGAAAACGTCGCTACAACAATGAGTTTTCTTTTGCCAACTTTTTCCGTTGGCTGCGCGCCGCGTGCGTTTGTCCAGCTCGGACAGCTGCCTGACTGCCTTTAATTGCAGTTTACATACCAGCAACAAAAATGCCGGGAGCATAGTTTTCGCTGTTGTTGTGTGTCTGCCTGCGCGCGTTACTACTAACATTCGCTCGATGCTGTACACTCACCGTTCATTCATTAGTAACAACTCCGTTGCTGTGGGGAGAATTTCTGTTTCGAGCGTTTAATTTGCCGTAGTTACGCGGTGCAAAGTCTATTATCTTTTTTTTTGCACTTTGAACTCGCCTTCAAGTTGCTGCAGAGGCGTGCGCTACTGTGCGCTGCAGTGGACACAGATGCGAAGATACAGAAGATCTGGGATGAGTTGAACGTGATTGAGGAGTGTCTGCCTTAACTCAGATGCCAGAAAATGAGAATGAAAAGGTTCAAATAAAAATAATAAAAGAAAAAATATTTAAATATAACTTAATTAATGAATTAATTTATTAACTAATTAATTATTTTTTAAGAGAGATTAGTTTTAGCTTTTAGTTATTTTTCTTACTCCAATAAAATTAAAAAATGAAATAAAAATAAGTAATAAGGTTAAGTTATGTTGGGCTGGCAGCTTAGAATGCTCACGTAGGGCAGTATTGAACCGTTCTGTTCCCTCAGTAATAGGGAAGGACCCTAAAACAATACCCCCTACCTCCCGAGTGGAAGAAGGAAGCCATTGAGAATCTCTCATGTAACCTTCGAAACCGTCAATGTCAACAGTTATAAATTTTATTATAAAAATCAATGTTGAAGAGTTATTTTTCTACTTTTATTTAACTCTTCAATTCCCAGTGTCACCTGTAGGTGACAGATGCTTAATCTTTTTTTCCTACCACATAGGTTTTTATTTTTAAATTCTAACACTTGTATAGCAAAGTCAATTAGTAGTACTTGTTTATTTAATTTTCCTAACAACTATTAATGCCCAGTGTCACCTGTAGGTGACCCCCCGTAAAAAAAATGAGGGTAGTTTAAAAATTTTGTATGTATTTTTTTGTCTTATTCAAACGTATCTAAGCTATTTTATTAAAAAAAAAAATTTCTTTTTCACTATTTTGGGCATGGGAATTGAAGAGTTAATGACAATTATTTTTTATTTATATTTTAAAAATCCTATAATAACAATTATTTTTGATTTTTTTCTTATTAGCCCACAAATACAATTATTTCGATTTTTATTTTAGTTGTCCTATGATAACAATTATTGGTGACTTTTATTTAAAAAAGTCATCAATAAAAAATCAGTCAGTGGCCTCTAAGTCATTAATATAAATTATTCAAAGACTTTTATTTAGAAAAATAAAAAAAATAAGGAAAATTACTTTTATATTACTTAAAAAAAGTCATTACATGATTTTTATTGATGACTTAAAAAATAAAAGTCATTGAGTGATTTTTATTGGTAACTTAAAAAATAAAAGTCATTGAATGAATTGATCGCTTTTATAAATAAAAGTCACTGATTGATTTTTATTGATGACTTAAGAAATAAAAGTCAATGATTTTTTAAATAAGTCAGCAATAATTGTTATCATAGGACAACTAAAAAACAAATAGAAAAAAAATTTTATTTCCAGGCTAATATAAAAAAATCAAAAATAATTGTTATTACACCATGCGACAGCATTTTCCACACCGGGAAAAATCCATATGTGCGTGAAACTAGAGACCAAATATAGTAATACTGCGTACTCAATTTTTCATTTCTGCATCCTTTGTCCTTTTAAAAGGACTTCAAAATTTTTAAGAGGATAACAAATGAAAAAATAAAAAAAATACTTAACCTCGTTAGAGTATGGCGATATGCATATCACATGAAAGAGGAAAGGCTCAGAAATTTAAATAGAATTAATTTTTTATCTTTTTGTAAGAAAAGGATATGAAAAAGGTCCTTTGAAAATTTTAATCCTTTATATCCTTGAAATTTTACATAGAATTTTCTTGAAACGTAAGTACGTTGAAATTTCAAATCTCCCTGATCACGTGTCAAAATTTCATTACTCTAACTTTATTAGTTCGAAAGTTATTAAAAAAAAGGCAATTCTAATGAAGTACAAAAATTCTAATTTATTTGAGTATCAGTATTTTAAATAATAAAAAGATACAAAATCAATGAAGCGAGAATAATAAAATTTTGACACGTGATCAAGGAGATTTAGGGTTTTAACATACTCACTTTTCAAGAAAATTCTATATCAATTTCCAAGGATACAAAGGATTAAAATTTTCAAAGCACCTTGTTCATATCCTTTTTTACAAATAGATAAAAAATTAATTTTATTTAAATTCTTGAGTCTTTCCTCTTTCATTTGATATTCATATCGCCATATTCTAACGTGGTGAAGTATTTTTTATATTTTTTTTATTTTTTATGGCCTTCAAAATTTTGAAGTCCTTTTAAAAGGACAAAGGATGTAGAAATGAAAAACTGAGTACGCAGTATTACTATGTTTGGTCTCTAGTTTCACGCCCATATGGATTTTTTCCGGTGTGAAAAATTTTTTTAATTTTTGTCGCACGGTGTTATAGGATTTTTAAAACATAAATAAAAAATAATTCTTATTTTTTTAATTTTTCCATAAAAATTACAAGAAAAAGTTGTTGACCAAGTTTGATTCTCGGCGCGAAAAGAAACGTGTTGGTATACTTCATTTATTTGTATGACATTTCCTTTATAGCAATTTTTTCAAATATAGTTTGCATAAATAACTGTTATTTTTGGTCCTGGTTTAGACAATTTTTCCCTGGAGACCCCATAAAAGCGTTCCAACGCCCATTGTTTGCAAATGCAAATGCAAACGAGTCAGAACAGAAATATCACAAATTTTCCAGAAAGGTAGAAAACAGTTGATCCTGCAGCAGCAACGCAATGAACATTAAAATAGATATACAGTATTTTTTCAGTTAAAAAAGTTAAGTAATGAGAAGAAAATTTCTCAAATAGTTAGAGATATGTACTGAAAATTGATTAATGGAGAAAAGACGATTTTGGAAAAAATTGGGGTTGTGTGATATGTTCGTTCAATGTTTATTTTTAATAGACATCAGTCTGTTTTTTTAAGTAGCTTTGACTTGTTTTATCTTTTTCATGGCGTTTTTAACACAATAAAATTTAAAAGCAAATTATTAACTATAAAAATCGCATGGCCTTGGACCCTCCGCGATAGTATAGTCCTGCAAATTCAGGAAAAAGTTATGTCCGCAGCTACAATAACTCAATGCTTACTTGTATACACGTAGAAAATTTCTTAGCTAGAATAGGCTTAAAGCTGCATTTATTGACAGATCTGAATTTCTTCCGACACTTCCATCTGCGGCCATCAAAGTTACTATTTATAAATGGGTAATTTTAACCCACCAGCGAACATGACAGGCTAAGATGAAACTTGTGCTTCCCTTCATCTCAGACTAATGTTGGCAGTGGCTTTTGTATCTATACAGCAGGGACCACAGGAAGTTGGTTGGCCTCATGACGAACTATTTTAGTTTAGTTTATTTCAGTCAATGGATTACAATCCTTACAGAATAGGAATAGAATAATTTCTATCTATCTATCTATAGACAAATCACATGGAAAAGGTAGGCATACATAACCCACAAAAACCCAAATCAGATTTGAGACAATTGGCACTGATGTGTGTGAAGCGAGTTCCTTAGCTCATTGGCAACTCAGATTTCTACGAAGGTGGGATAAATATTAAGCAAATTAAATTATTTTAAATTAATTAAAAAAATATTAAGTCGCAGTACAATGCATTGCAATTCGCGTATCTCTCTCTGAGTGGAAGCAAAACAAAATAATAAAAAAATATTTAGATAAAATTCAAAAGGTTGCGCTTTTTAGTCACTTTTTTGAAATCAAAAAAGTTGTTAATTTTTTCACATACACCAAAAACTTGACTCCAATACAGGCGTTTATAAGCTAGTATACCATCCCCAAAACAGTTCTCCACATCTGTACTACTATAATCCATAACTGCGACTACTAAAGATTTCTGACTACAGCCAACTTGCTTTCAAGAGACGCTATGCAACTCAAGCATTCATTAAATAGAAGAATGAGAGTTGTTATCTCTCGACATTTAAACTTATACTAAGAGCCGAATTCTTTGAAAGAGCGAATGCAAAATGACTCCAAGAATAGACATGTCATACAGCAAAATTCATTTCGTTCATTTGAAAAATAAGATTCAATATTTATACAACTGAACAAATGGTGTGCATGTAAGAGTATTGTTATGAAAATTAGTTCTGCTGCCTAATGCAGGCGTATACGTTTCACTGGATTGTGCTAATAAACAAAAGACACTCAAATTCTTCATTCTTAAGTTATAAATAAACAAACTCCGTTTAGATTACAGCGTGCGACAACAAATTTTACACAGCAAAAAATTTTTATACTCGCGAAACTAGGGGCCAAATGTAGGAAAACTACGTTTTTAGTTTTTCTCTCTGACGCCAGGAGCTTTTTAAAGGACTTTGATATTTGAAGGACATGTTACAAGGACGAAATTCAAGGATGTAGTAGTATACATTTTAGTCCTTAATATATAAATTTTTCAAAAAAAAACTATTGGAAATTTGCAAGGATATTCAAGAATAAAGTTTTAAAAGGACATTTTTAACACCTCTTCGTCCTTTTGCACCTTTTGCATTACATTTTCTAAGATTCCAAGGATTTTTCTCTTTCGTTTGATACCCTTATTGTTATTCCACAATGCGCTCAATTTTTGAAATAATTCCTTGAAATAGAAATGTCCTTGAAATTTCAAAATACTTTAAAAAAATCCTGATGTCAGAGAGAAAAACTAAAAACGCAGTTTTACTACATTTGGCCCCTAGTTTCGCGAGTATATCGATTTTTTTCGCGTGTTTTGAAATTTTTTGATTTTTGTCGCACGGTGTTATCAGACAGCTGAAGGATTCTGCTGCCAGTGCTGCTGGGTTAACACCGTGCGACAAAAATTAAAAAAAATTTTCACACCGGAAAAAATCCATATGGGCGTAAAACTAGAGACCAAACATACAAACATTTTTATTTCTATATCCTTTGTCCTTTTAAAAGGACTTCAAAATTTTGAAGGGGATAAAAAATAAAATAGATATAAAAAATACTTAACCTCGTTAGAATATGGCGATATGTACATCAAACGAAAGAGAAAAGGCTCAAGAATTGAAATAAAATTGACTTTTTATCTATTTCTAAAAAAAATATAAGAAAAAGGTCCTTTGAAAATTTTAATCCTTTATATCCTTGAAAATTTATGTCGAATTTTCTTGAAAAGTAAGTATGTTAAAACCCAAAATCTCCTTGATCACGTGTCAAAATTTTATTATTCTCGCTTCATTGGTTTTGTATCTTTTTATTATTTAAAACACTGATACTCAAATAAATTAGAATTTTTGTACTTCATTAGAATTGCAGTTTCCGCCTTTTTTTTAATAACTTTCGAACTAATAAAGTTAGAGTAATTAAACGTGATCAGGGAGATTTGGGGATTTAACATACTTACTTTTCAAGAAAATTCTGTTTAAATTTTCTGTGTATAAAGGATTAAAACTTTCAAAGGACCTTTTTCATATCCTTTTTACAAATAAATAAAAAATTAATTTTATTTAAATTCTTGAGCCTTTCCTCTTTCATTTGATATACATATCGCCATATTCTAACGAGATTAAGTATTTTTTCTATTTTTTCTATTTTTTATCCCCTTCAAAATTTTGAAGACCTTTTAAAAGGACAAAGGATGTAGAAATGAAAAACTGAGTACGCAGTATTACTATATTTGGTCTCTAGTATCACGCTTATATGGATTTTTCACGGTGTGAAAAATGCTGTCGCACGGTGTTATATGAAGTGTTATTCCTATATTTTTCATTTCATTTGATATGCGCTCAAACAAAATAGAGTCAAGCAATCACAAAACTGTCTGATAAGTATTTTTAACACAAAATCCTATCTTTCTAATGCCTCGATCGCACTCATACAACACGAGATATAGAAGAAGAATTTTGGCTAAATTAATTTATTAATTTATAAATTTAGTATTAATAAACTTACTTAAAAGACACAAATCGAAATAAGTTGATAAGTCGAATTTATTAATATTATTTTTCACATTTTGTTTGTTTCTTATATCAAAATTCGAACCAAATTATCTGCAAAATCACAGCCACTTTCAAAGCAGTTCAAGTTGTTCAAATACAGTCTCACTACTACACACACACATATGTTCAATAATTTTGCACTCACGCACCATTGCCCGCAAGCCCGTTTCCACCCCACCCCACCCCACCGAGTGACTGTTGGGCGCAGCACATGTAACACTTCGATTCGCGCGCAATCAGCTCAGCCAACATTGCCATTAGTGCGCAAAGCACTCACCCGCAATACGGCAACACTCGCTACAGTAACAGCAACAACAACAGCAACGAAGCGTGTTGCATTTGACATGCACTCGGCGGAGTGTCATTTGTATGCAACGAGGATTTTATGCTTTAAGGGCAAAGCAGCGGTTTCAGCGATCAGCGCGTAGCGTCTTGCAAGTTATAAACACACACACACACACACACACACACTTGCATACGTGTTGGTGCATTCAAATGGCAGCCACTGGCAGTAACAACAACTACTACAACAACGAATGCAGTGACAACTGGTGACTTTGTGCTAGCGGCAGCGTATTGCTGTCGCTTTGGCGCCATTACTGCCGCCAATGCATGTTTTGAGCGACACCAAAGAACAACACACACACACATACACACTCAAAGCACCTGATACCCATCCCCGGGCACTGTTGCTGCTGTAGCTAGTGTTGCTGTTACTGTTGCTGTTGCTATGATGGTGGCATCACTGTCAATTGCTGCTGGTGTGACAGCGCATTAATGTTTGATTTGTCAATGTTTATTTTTAATTTGCTCGAAAGCAAATTTATTCTGATATTTTATCCCTGCAGCATCTAGTAGCCGCGCAGTCGTCGACGCTGTTGCCTGTGTTGCTGTCTGCTTTGGTCCCCGTCGCTGCGCGCGCTTTCCATTTTGTTGTTTGGTTGTATGCTGTTGCTGCTGCTTCTTCTTTGACGAGCGGATGACTTGTTTAGCTGTGCAGATTAACGCTGGCATGCCACATGGCTTCCAGTGCCCTCATTGCAGCTATTACTCGTCATGGTGTTATTGTTGTTGTTGTTGATGATATGGTAGTGAAATTGAGAGGGCTTAGCACGATTTGTGAACGTACGTGCGTGAGTGTGACTGTCTGTGTATCACTGCTATTAGAGCTATGTTTGTTGTTGTTGTTTTTGTTATTGCTAGTATTGTTCCCATATTCGTCATTGACCCCGTCATCGTCATCGTCGTTGCCGTCATTGACAACGATGTCGTTTTGTTGCAGTGACATTAAGTGGTCACATTAAGTGATAACGTTGGTCGTCGCGTCATAACGACTGACCGTAGTCGCAACGCCCCTCCCGCTCGCTGCCTCCTCTGGTCACGCAGTACCCGGTTGCCAATTTCTGCTTACTCCGCTTGTATGCCAATGATTCTCTAATTCTCCAAACTTACCCTTCTTCTCTTCCTGCCCCCTGTCACACTCAACTGTTCAGTCACATTTCGCTGCATTCACTGCACTCAGAGTGGCTGAGTTGGTAGGTTGGCTATGCTTGCATAGCCAAATTCAAATTCGCATTCATGTGTCTCGCCTACGTTGCACATTGCACGACGGCAATTGCAGTACGACGATGTGTATGTGTGTGTGTGTGTGTGTGTGTCTGCGTGCAATCCGTTTCATTACAATCGCTTTTAATGTGCTAAAGCCCAACAAGTTCGTTTTGTGTTTGTGATTTTTGTCTGCAACATTAAATATTTACGCTTCAAATTGATTTTTCTTTATTAATTGAAAGCGTATTGCTTACAGCGTTGCTTTGGCCAGTGGGATGTACGAAATTTGAAAATTCACTCAGCTGTTTTGTATTTGTGTCATGTCGTTTTAATGTAAAACAAGTTCTGACCTACATTTTCGTTATATATTTTAAGACATTTGTAGAGTAGGCGGAAATATTTGGGAATGGATATGTTTGATGACCTTGAGAAGAGCATTAAAGAATTTAAGGTACACAAGAAGAAGAGTTTGTTTGTAGATGAACAACAGAAAATTGGATATAAGTGAAAGGTAGTTGAAAATAGAATATAAAATAAGAAAGGATCAAATTAAGATGACATAATAAATATTGAGAAGAAAAATTTGTTTGGGCACAAACAACTGCACATCGGTTTTAGGAGAGAGGAGGTAGTATATTAGAGTAGTAAGAGTAGTAGGTAGTACATTAGAGGGAGTGCATTAACCCTTTCGACCCCAAAGTTGCCTGAGAGCAACTTCAACTATTTGTCATCTTGTAGCAAAAGCTACGATTGATTTATGGGTTCAATTTAAGTAGGCACCAACAAATTAACAATTTTAGAAGTGAGTTCAAAGAAAATTAAAAAAAATGTTACTGTTATCTCCAAAATAATTTCCAATAATTTGCAGCGATATCAGGGAAAGTTTGTGTTCTGATTGAAGTCTACGAATTGGGTGCGTTTGATTAAAACCCTATTTCTTTAATAATGGTTAAATAAAATTAAAAAGTGATAATTTTGTATTTTTCCATAAATATTAAATAATTTTTCTGTAACCAAACAATATTGATACAAAATTTATTTAACCCGTTTTAAGCTAATATTGTTCAAAACTAAACTAGCTCTAGAACTCTAACAAAGAGTCGTGGCGACTTCAAATGTTGTGTGCACCCTCGAGACACAGGGGTCGGAAGGGTTAAAGAAAGACATGAGTATCCCTTTCACAATTAAAAATAAGACGAATTAAGCAGTAGTCATAATTTATACAAGGATATGAAAAATAGAAAATTGGTTAGGTAGGGAAGGGCCCATTGCGATTCCCTTCTTAAATGGTTCTGGAACCAACAAATCAGTCTCAATCCGGGACAAACCAGTTCAATAAAGGAGAGCAGATTTGGAATTTCAACTTCAGCGGAACTAATAAATTTTGGGAAATTGCAGAAGAGATGTGGTTCATAGTTCTATTAACTAACTACTAGGATATTTCTTTCCTGTTTAGCCATATTAAAGTAACAAGAACAAATGATAGGACTGATTTAATGCATTCGATGAATAAATGTTTATTTGAAAACGAAAGCTGCTAACCCAAAAGAAAAAAATAGAACAAATTACTATAGAATAGGTAAGATTGGTTGCTTCAAAGCGAAATCCACTGAGGTCACAATCCATCGAACTCAAGTCCACTCACTCGTCAAACCAATTTGAGGTCTTTACGTTGCCTAGAAGACTGTGATTAATTCTATCTGCTAGATTCCCTCGATTGTCAAATAAGAAGTTGCCCAATTGAGTCTTTCTTCTTACAGATAATGCAAAACAAGTGCATAGAAGAGGGAAAGTTTCTCGTTCACACAGCTTCGACAGAAGTCATTAGACAGCAATCCCAGCTTTCTTGATTGAATGCCAATTACTCAGTGTAGCCTCAGAACCCCAATCAGGGTTCTCATTTGCTCCCTCTTAAGTATGAAAAAAATCCCTAGAACATTGGAGAAATAGTGTACTGGAAAATAAAACGAACCAAATAAATGTTTAGAGAAGTGAAATTAGAAAACTTGAATCAAATATAAGGAATGCTTTTAATAGAAAAAATACCTGAAGAAAAACTTAAAATATTTGAAGATTACAGATTATGTACAGAACAATTTACTAGAAAATGGGCAACAGAAGATTCGTTTTTGTAATCTGATAGGCCGATGTTTTCAGAAATATTATAGGATTTTGTATGGAATAAATAAGATAGAAAGAATGAATGGATGGAAGCAGTTTTGAAGGGCAACGTTTTTTGGGACATGGATATCTAAAGGTGGCAGACAGAAGATACGTTTTGCTATGCAAATAATAGAAAAATTCAACATAATAATAAACTTTCACATATGGAGGCGTCTATTCTAGGGAACAGCTGATCACCTAGAACTGCTAATGAAAGTCGAATCGCCCACCCTGGCGGAACTTAATTGACTCACAAAACCAATACTTGTCATTAGCCTTGCGAGACCCTCTGTTCCCAAGCGGAGTAAACAAGGAGAAAAAAACATAGAAACAACAAATTATAAGTAAATGTTATTTATGTACAGACATTATTTAAATGTAAATGCTATATACGAAATGTTATATGCAAAAAGACGAAGACATAGCAAGCATGAAAAGATGAATATGAGAGCTTAGACATGGGAAGAGATGGAGCCCAGCAGATAGAAAATATAGATTTTGTTATATAATTTCATAACCAAAAAAAGTAAGCATCTCATCAAAAAACTATTATTTGTGAGTTGAATTTGATAACGTAATTTTTTTTTTGTGAATTTTTTAGAACAATAAACATTGATGATTTGAACCCTATGAATTTTAACAACACCGTGCGACCAAAACCCACTTTCGTCGAGACCCATCCAAAAGATTGGATAGGCATGAAACCAGAGGTCATTCATAGTAATATGGCATACTTAGTTTTTAATTTTCTTATCTGAGCTTCTTTTAAAAGAACTATAAAATTTTAAGGATGTACACATTTCGAATATATTTTTTTCAAATAATTGCGATTGTGTTATAACAAAGATATGGATACCAAATTAAAGCAGAAAATTGTCGCCTTAAGACTATATTTCCTATTTTGAACTTGCAGGACCGCAATAAGTCAGTAAGGTCCTTTTAAATACATATCCTTAGATATCCTCTAAGTTTTTTAACACTAAAATGCACAAATTAGTCATATTGACTACATTGAGGTCGTTTATTGAAAATAACTTTTATTGCATCGCTTTCTATGTACAAAAATATCTTACGTGACTTTTATTAATTTTTAAAGCTAAATGGAATAAATAAATTAAAAATATTGTAAAAAATTTTTTACCCCAATTTTGCAAAATTTACCTTAAATGCCCAAAAGTAGTCATTTTGTCTACCTATATAAAATTTTCAGCAAATCTTACTGATAAATAGACAAATATGCATCTTAAATTGCGAAATATGAAAATTTCAAATAATTGCAAACATTCAAAAAAAATCAAAGTAGGCTGTGACAATTCCTAAGTTTTTCAATCCAAAATTCACTCACAAAATGCATTCACAATGCCAAATTCCAAATTTCATTCCATTTTATGCCATTTATGAGTAAAGTACGCCATTATATTTAAATGAATTTAATTTGTAAACCATAAACAAATAAAATTTTTCTTGGATCATAGCTCCTGAACCAGAAGAGATACTTGTCTTGCATAGCAACTTTAATTTGTTGTAGAACTGACTTTTTTACAGGAAAGCCAAGAAAATCTATGTTGAAAGGTGAGTTTGAAAGTTGTTGCCTAGTTATATAGAACTGTACTACTCTCCCTTTAATTAACCCTTTCGCTATTTTACTGCCATATGGCAACATGCTACTTTGTGGACGTCTGCATCCTCTATGGTTGGAAGAATACATTTTTTTGTTGGTCTTTAGAATAGTTTGAAGTTTTAGGAAAAATACGAAATTAATAAACTGAATAATTAAGTTGAGAGAAGAGAAGTATACACGTTTTTTAATGGTATATCTTGAAATAGTAAAGGAAGAAGAAGCAGCAAAAATTAGATAACTTTTTTAATTTGACGTTTTCTTTCAATTTAGATACTTTTTTTAAAAAAATTTTGGCTGAAGTAAATAAAGAAATATTAAAATTTCCGTTATGCATAAAAAGTTTTGTGTTTAAGTAATTATTACAGCCACAGCGATGTGGTTGCTATCATAGAAAAACACTCTAAAATACAGGGTCCGAGTATAAAAATTAAAAAATGTTTTATGGAATGTTGCTAATATAACCACATAGAAGCCTGAGACGTAAAATTTAAAATTTTAACTTTCCCCAGTAAAAACCTGTAGCGAAAGGGTTAATTAAAGGATACTGTGATATTCCTACTCACTGCACATTTAGGAAACATTTAAATAAATCAAATAAAATTTCAAATGTAATTTCAAACAAAATCCAAATATGTGAAATACTATCAACCATGTTGTCCCGTAATCACACACATCCGCAGTGCATTTATAATCACCATTCGAATGTTAACGAACAGTCAACGATGCCAGATAACAGAGCGGCCCAGCGCATTTACCACGCCTCCAATTGCATGCGTGTCAAAATGCCAATTCAAGCAGCGTCATCGTCACTTCTGCCACATGACATATTCTGATGTCGTCATTATAACGGAACGTGCCCGGCATGAAAATTGCGCCGATCGGCGACGACTTGCAGGTTGACGCAAACCCACCGAAACGAAGACGAAGGCGCTCACGCTGACGGCATACGTTGGCGATTAAGCGAGGCGGAACGAGCTACGCGCCGAGACAAGCCGACAGTCAGTGCGGCAGTCAGCTGCTGAGACATGCCCTTCGTATGCAAGAGGTTGCAACTTGCAACAGTGTGTGTGTGTGTGTGTGGCACAAATGTGACAAGACCAACCCGACTGCCGGCTGCAGCCTCTGCACCAGTCAACGCGTCGAGTTGATTGGAGCTCTGGCGGCTGGTGCCGAGGTCGCGGTTGAGCTCGCGCGGCCACAAAGTGTTGCACTTATGTGCAGCACATGTGCAACCGTCTCGCTTCGGTCGCTCATTATTTGTCAAACTTGCAGCGCGACGATGAGCTTTAAAACGTTGAAAACCGTCGAATGTGGCGAATTGAGGCAGTGTGGCGCCAGAGCTGCTGTTGCTGCCACTGATGGCCGCCAAGCATGCATGCAACATTTTACGATGTTGCCGCAGCTGTTGCTGTTGTTGGTGCTTATTATGCGAGTATTCGATTTCTGGCTTAACGCTGTCAATTTGCGAGTTTTTTAGCACCAAAAAAAACCATTTTCCGTTTTTACACTTCCCCCCACCAACACAATGCTTTGATGTTTTAAACTCTCCTCCGCTTTATTGTTTTTTTTTTTTTTGGTGACGTCCTTTGTGTACGCTTCACTGCCAGCTGCCAACTTGCATCCGTTTTGTGCCACTTCTCGCACAGCCCACCGACATGCCACCGCTCGATAAATGTGCCGCCTTGTACCTAAGTTTGCAGGCTATGATTTCCTGCACGCACCCCGCGGCCTCTCGTCCACTTTCTTGGCGAGTTTAGTCAATTTTTTAGCACTCTACTACTGGCCGCCTGATCGGCTTTGTGCGGTGTGGCAAATGTATGCGGAAAGTATTTTACACACTGCTCGCCACACAGTTACTGCATATTTGAGCTAAAGTTATAAACTTCCGCCAGTGTGAAAAACACTGCGAAAGTGTGTGCGAAAAAGTCGAACGACTCGACTGAAGTTTTTGGCCAAACGCCAAAAGCCGCAACACTCAAGCGCAGTCACCGACACAGACGCGCCGCACTGTCGGCCGCGCAAAGTGTCGTCATGGGCAGCAGTTTTTCGCCTGGCCACCGTCAGTTGTTGCACAAAACCTAGACATTGTTGTTGCTGTTGTTTCAAGTATATTTTTTCTTTTACTTTGTGTAATGTTGCTTGCGCCGAGCAAATGAAAATCATGGAGTGAAGCTTTTGCTGCTTTAAAGTTTAGTGCCTTTTAATGGTCATAGGACGAGAACTAAGTAAAAAAAAAATTTTGATTAATTACAAACTAACAAAAATTGCTACTATTAACACAAAAATGTTGGGCCAATTCAATATTTTTTTAATAAATTTTTGGTTTTATTGTTGAATAAAATGGAGCAGCGTAAGGTGCACTTGACTGCCATTTCAGAGGTTGTGGGTTCGATTCCTTACTGGTAGGCAATTTTCTAAAATTTATTTATTTTTCTAATTGATTCGCATTTCGTCAACATTAAGTTAGATTAGGTTACGTTAACCAGGCAGGTTTCTGCTTTCTTAGCAAGTACAGTCAGAGGCTTAAAAAGGCCCATTGGATGCGCGAAGAAAGTTGGCTAAAACCAACCTGAGCGTTGTATGAACCTGGCAATGTCCTACAATGACGCCCACTGGTGCTGCACAAATACTTTTTCCTCCTCGCAGCTGCAACTGTTGCCTCGATATCATTAACCCTTTCGCTACAGGTTTTTACTGGGGAAAGTTAAAATTTTAAATTTTACGTCTTAGGCTTCTCAACATTCCATAAGATATTTTTTAATTTTTATACTCGGCCCCTGTATTTTAGAGTGTTTTTCTATTAGAGCAACCACGTCGTTGTGGTTGTAATAATTTCTTAAACATAAAACTTTTTACGCATAACGAAAATTTGAATATTTCTTCATTTACTTCAGCCAAAATTAAAAAAAAGTATCTAAATTGAAAGAAAACGTCAAATTAAAAAGTTCTCTAATTTTTTCTGCTTCTTCTTCCTTTACTATGTCAAGATATACCATTATAAAAACGTTTATACTTCTCTTCTTTAAACTTAAATATTCAGTTTATTAATTTTGTATTTTTCCTAAAACTTCAAACTATTCTAAGGACCAACAAAAAAATGTATTCTTGCAACCATAGAGGATGCAGACGTCCACGAAGTAGCATGTTGCCATATGGCAACAAATTAGCGAAAGGGTTAACAACATTACTCAATTAAATGTTTTAGTTTTGAAGAAGCTCCTACCTCCCCACTGCAGTGAGTTGTAATAAGCAGCTCGCAGCAGATTTTTTTATTACACTACAATAACATCCAACAGCAGTTGCAGTGCATACAGCATCCAAAATCAGCTCATCAAAGACATCAACCTCTGCATTATCCAATAACACATCCTACCCAGCAGCAACCGAGTCACAGAGGGCGCTCTACATAACTCAGTAATAAACTTGGAACAAATGCAGTATAGCGAACCCTCAAGAAAAAAGACTGAAAATTGGGACATATAGAATGTATTTTTGTGAATCTAACAAACTAAACATTTTGCCGGGGAAACGCCCACAAAAGGCGTGGCTCGGGGTCAAAGTTCAAAGTTTTTATCAAAAAAACTCAATTAATCTCCAACTGATTTACACGATATGGGTATCAAACGAAAGGTCTTTTTCATTTTCTATTAATGTAAACATTAGCTAAACTAAACTAAAACTAAACTTTTACATTCGAAAGCATCACTCCTAGAAGATGACAGATGGCAATTGGATTGCTAGAGGTTAAGTTTTGTTGCGTAGAGAGTAGAGAGAGTTCGTACAGAATAACCATAAACTTTTTATCAAACAGATATTTGAGGGCAGCTTGAACCCCAAACCCCACTTGAGGGCGGCACTGACTGCTAGCTATAGACTAATCACCCACCTTGTCAGAATTTCAATCAATTAACGCAACCAACAGAAGTCATTAATCTTGTTGAAGTGAACAAGGACCAAAAAATTGACAAATCAATTTTAAAAAATCTTTTAAAATTCCCGCAAACTTTTACACCGTGCGACAAAAATTAAAAAAAATTTTCACACCGGAAAAAATCCATATGCGCGTGAAACTAGAGACCAAACATAGTAATACTGCGTACGCAGTATTTTATTTCTACATCCTTTGTCCTTTTAAAAGGACTTCAAAATTTTGAAGGGAAAAAAATAAAACAAATATAAAAAATACTTAACCTCTTAAGAATATGGCGATATGTATATCAAATGAAAGAGGAAAAACTCAAGAATTTAAATAAAATTGATCTTTTATCTATTTGTAAAAACAGGATATGAAAAAGGTCCTTTGAAAATTTTAATCCTTTATATCCTTGAAAATTTACATCGAATTTTCTTGAAAAGTAAGTATGTTAAAACCCAAAATCTCCCTAATCACGTATCAAAATTTCATTACTCTAACTGTAGTAGTTTGAAAGTTATTAAAAAAAAGGCGGAAGCTGCAATTCTGATGAAGTACAAAAATTCTAATTTATTTATTTATCAGTACTTTAAATAATAAAAAGATACAAAATCAACGAAGCGACAATAATCAAGGAGATTTGGGGTTTTAACATACTTACTTTTCAAGAAAATTCTATGTAAATTTTCAAGGATATAAAGGATTAAAATTTTCAAAGGACCTTTTTCATATCCTTTTTTTACAAATAGATAAAAAGTTAAATTTTATTTAAATTCTCGAGCCTTTCCTCTTTCATTTGATATACATATCGCCTTATTCTAACGAGGTTAAGTATTTTTTATATATTTTTTATTTTGTATCCCCTTCAAAATTTTGAAGTCCTTATAAAAGGACAAAAGATGTAGAAATTCAAAACTGAGTACGCAGTATTACTATGTTTGGTCTCTAGTTTCACGCACAAATGGATTTTCACGGTGTGAAAAATGCTGTCGCATGGTGTTATATTTATGTATTAGAAAAAAAATGAAAATATTAAAGCATTTCTCAGGGTGTAGACTACATGTATTACATCATGTAATACATGAACAAAAACATTGAGCAATTATGCATAAAAATTATAGAATCTAAGATCTGCAAATCACATTCTTAAAAAGCCATAATTTCTTTACAGCCTCCAACATTGGCCTTCAACTGAGCCCAAAACGCGCTGCTGCTTTCTCGAATTTATGAAGCAGCAAACCCGGAAAGGAAAAACACAAAAAACTGCAAATATTATTGTTATTATTTAATCCCGGCAACTCGACCGAAGACATGACAGCAGGGCAGAAAGCAGCTAAAATAAATATAAATAACCAACTGAAGCCATTCAGGCGAAAACCCATTAAAGCTGTATGCGGCCCACTCACGAAAACTCTCACCACGAGCTGCAAAGAGGAGCGATTTTATTGTACTTTGCCGCGCGCCGGGTGTCCAAATTGTTTTGGTACACAAAAAGCAACAACAACAAATTTAAGACGTTAGCGCGTAATTTAAGTTTCATACTTTGTTGCTTTTGGTGGTGTTTTGCAGCGCAACAAATAACAGCGGCGCGCAACTCTCTGCGCGTCGGGCAGCACAGCACAGCCGCAGACCATTTTCTCCACTTAGCATCAAATGGACACGGCTATTAATAATTCCACTTTAAATGAAGATAATAACAAAATATGACTTTGCGCGCGCAACGACCGCAACGTCACGGCACAAGAACGCACACGCAACCATACACACACACACACACAAACACACTCGCACAGATGAGAAACCACAGCGGCAGAGCAGCAAAAAGCCAAGAAAGAAAATTTATATAGGAAAGAGCAGACACTGGAGAAAAAAGCGCATAGGCTGCGCGTAAGAAAAAACAAATAAACAGTCTAAACAACAACAAAAACATAGCAACACACCAAAACATTAGCACAAACATGCGTTAACATTACGGCCGCTCGTTTGTGTAACTGACAAAGGGCGCTGTACGACAAGAGCAACAACAACAACAACAAGACCAACAACAACAAAATCTTATACAACAATAATGAAAAAAATCGTCCCCGACAGCGACACAATCTGCAACAGCAGCGGCAGCTGCAACGTTGGCAAAACCGATGCCAATGGTGGCCCAAAAGGTGAGGCTAAAGCTTATAGCCGAGTTGGCGTCCGATGCGGCGACAGTGAGTGGGCGGGTGGGTGGCGACCAACCAAAATTGCTTGGCAGCCAACCGAACACAGATCACGCGAAATTTTGTATTTCTTGTGCCGTACACAGTGGCCGTTTGGTGTTTTGTTGTTGCCGCTTATTGTGGTTTAGCGCCCATAAATTGTTCTTAAAGTTGTTTTCTAATTAGGACTCCATTAAAATGGTAATTGATATTAAGCATGGCAAATTTATTCGCCCAGTCATATGGCTGTGAAATTTGAATGTCGGTGATTTGGCTGTGATTTGGTGCAGCTGCTTTCAGGCTCAATTTGAATTGTGAAGATGCCCCAATCGAGTTGATACGATTTGAGTGCTGTGCAAGTACAATTATGTTGCCACATGAGACAAGAGATAAGTAAACGAAGTAGTTACATGTTCCTACTGCAATTTTAAATAGAAATTTTTTTAATGAAAAATGCAGTAAAAACTACCATCAGCGTGTCCTTCAAAGCTTTTCATGCAATTGAAACTGCTGACTACACCTGGAAGACACTCACACACACACACACATAGAAGTCGCTCAGAGGCCAATTGTGGCAGAATTTATGCCCATCGAATAATGAAATTAATTCTGTAGCCAATTTATGTATCTGCGCTCGTCTGGAACACTTGTTTCATTTTTCTACTGTTCCACACTTCTGCTTCTACATACATATCGCACACCCACTACAAATTTTTAATTTTTCAGAAAACACAAAAAACTCTTTTTGAGCTGAATAAAAATTGTTTAAATAAAGTATAGACCGTTTAGTAGAAAATCCCTACAGATTATGCTTTAGGATAAGTTACAAAATTTTTTTTTTTTATTTTATCCCTCTAGTTCCCAAGAACTAAGCTCAAAAAAATTCTGTAAATTACACCTTATAATTTTTTTAGCTGATTTTACACGTATGAAGAGGGGAATCTCCATTTTACAAAATAAATGTAGTCAGTTAACGCTGCCACATGCACAACGGCAGTAATTGTAAGACAAAGTTGAAGTTTCGTGAGAAAGTAAGCAAATAATTATTTTTGAAATTGTGTGAGAAACAAAAATTGTTTTAAATAAATTGTGAGCCTCAATAAAACTAAAAAAATATTGGTGAGTAGCTGTTAATGTGTTCTTTGAGAAAATAAAAAAAATTAAAAAAAAAAGTTGTTACACTCCTCCCACCTAACCCGAACCCTAGAGTGTCTGTAGGCCTCCTTGGGATGAAAAGCGTAAATAAGTAACGGTCATTGATGATATTTTTTCGCTATTTGCGCATTATTTTTCTATTCGAACCGAAATTTTGATACACCGCAATGTAAAAAAGATCATGTCACTGCAAAAATTTATACTAAGGCGTAGTCCGCGGGGGTAGATGAGAGAACTAGTCTCACCTAGTCCTTTATTTCATTATCGACATCTGGGTGGAAAGATAACAAGGCATTAAAAAAATAAAAACTGCAGTATATGTATAACTATATCGATTTTTTTAGTTTTCCTAGTTATAACCTAGTTATATAATATAAACCCCCCAAAATCAGTGTATAAGCTACCCCACGACACACTACCCCTCGCCTTACCCCCACCCCTTTTAATTTATTGTCTATTGCACGCAGAACTGAAACTTTTACCCCTTATTTATGTTTACATATTGTAACGATAAGACAGTTTGTCGCTGTGCAAAGCAACCCTGTCGCTACGCGCCGTGCTATAATTCAATCTGGCAACGACGGCCGCGACAATGATGGCAACTTTTAGTCCAATATGGCAATGATGGTCGCGATCATCATGGAAACCTTTAGTCCACTCTGGAATGTGCGAGAACGATCTGCGCGATGGCCGGACAGGTATAAAAGGCAGCCGGGTGCGGCGCAGCGAGTCAGTCTGATTTTGACTAGTGAAGGTGCCACACGGAGTAATTGAGCGAATAATTAAGTGTAAAGACAGTAAAGTGTAAACCTGTGAAATAAAGTTATTTTTGGTTTATTTTATTGACTGCGGTTGAGGAACTAAGTGTGTTTTATTTTCAAATTACGCAATCCAGAGATACGTATTAGCCCACTAAAACTCATATTCGTAACATTTGGTGTCAGAAGTGGGATTGTGTTACTGAAAGTAAAAAAAATAAAAATTAATTATAAAACGCAGACATGGTTAGACTGGAGCAACTGAAGGTGGACCAGCTGAAGAAGGAGCTGGCCGCTTGGAATTTGCCGACTGCTGGCGGAAAGGTGGAGTTGCTGCTGCGCTTGCGAGAGGCGTGTGAATCACGAGGCATTGATTGGACTGCGCACGAGTTCGGGACGCAGGAGCTAGATTCGTCGGCCAAAGTGGAGGAATCGCCTGCGGGTGCTGCGTCGATGCAAAGTACGGCTGCAGCGGCTGCGCCACCACAAGCATTGGACATGAGCCAGCTAATGGTTGCACTTAAAGGCATGTTCGAGACTTCCAACCGGGAAATGGCAGAGCGAATGGAAAACAAGTTGAGGAAAATTCTGCGCGCTGGGAGCAGAAAGTGGAAGAAATCGCCAACCAGCTAAATGTGAAGGTGGAGCACCTGGGAACTCGAGTGGAACACTTGGATAAACGAGTCGACGATCTTGATGATTCCCTGAACAAACGAGTTGATAGTCTGGAGGACTCGATGAACAGAAAAATGGACGAGCGGCTTAGGGAGGTACAGCCGCGAGAATGGTTGCCGCCGGTTCCGGAAAGTGTTGCCACCCGAGCAGAAGTGCCTACTTATGATGGGACTACGCCGTTCGATACATTCAAGCTACAATTCGACCTGGCTGCTCTGGAAAATCAGTGGACCGATGTAAGGAAAGGTCGGAGATTGGCGCTGGCTCTAAAAGGTGCTGCGGCTGAGGTAATAAAATCAGTTCCAGAATGTTTAAGAAGTGAGTACGAGACCGTCATAAGGGCGTTGGCAGCGAAGTACAGCGACGAGCACAACAGAACGCTGTACTACTGTGAGCTGAAGAACCGCAGGCAAAGAGCCAACGAGGCGCTGCAGACATATGCAGCAGACATTGAGCGGCTCGCACAGTTGTGCTACCCAAAATTCGGCGCTGAGGATCTCGAGAGGATGAAGATCGAGGCGTTTATTGAAGGTCTTCATGATCCGGAAACACGTCGCAGTGCGTTGATGATGGGCAAGCCGACATTTAAGGAGACGGTGACCAGCGCGATGACATATGAGGCGACATGGATCGGGGCCACTCGGTATGCACCTGCAAGGATACGCCAAATCCAGCCAGACAGCGACATTCCGATCCAGGCCATAAGCTCTGAGATACCGGGCAGGCCACGGGTGGTCTCCACTAAAGTTGTTTGCTGGGTATGTGGCAAGCAGGGTCACATATCACGAGACTGCCGCCAACGAAAGAGACGTTCCCGTTCTCGATCGCAATCGCCTGAAGCAAGGAATGCTGACAATCGAGGCTCAGCCAACAAGCAGGGCTGAGGACGAGGAGCCGTTAAACTAAAAAGGGTCAGCCCAAAGGGGCGTGAGCTGATCCCCACAACCTGCTGCCCCACCGTCCTTGTCTCGCAGTTGAAACGACAACCCAGCAGCTTGACGATTGAGGGAAAGATAGATGGAAAGTTGTTCGTGTTGACACTGGATACTGGAGCGTCATATTCGATCATAAAAAGGAAGCTTCTGAAGAACTGGGAACCACTGCATGGCATACAGCTGAGGACTGCGACTGGCGAGCGTGCGCTGGTAAGAGGGAAAGTAACAAAAACAATTGCTATCGGCACCAGCAGCCTGGAGCATGAGTTCATCGTCGCGGATATAATGGACGACGTGATTATCGGCGTGGATTTCATGATTAGGCACGGTTTTACGCTGGACCTGAAGGAAAATGTGCTGAGATATGCCAACGTTGAATTCCCGCTGCACACCGGCTATGAGCGAAGCGTGGCGGTAAGGAAGGTTGTATCGTGTCAACACAGGAGGATACCAGCGAACTCCGAGGCGATTGTGTGGGCAAAGGTGGACGAGGACGATGGGACGAGTCGGCTGTGGGTCGTAGAAGCACCGAAACAAGGACACGACAACATCATCATCGGACGTACATTAGTGGAACCTAAGAATGGCAGAATACCAGTCAGAATACTGAACCCCCTGAATGCACCCAGATATGTCGGGAAAGGAGGTAATTGGCGAGTGTAGAGAAGCCGTAGCAGTGGTCAATTGCGAGAGTAGCCCACCCGGAGGAAATAAGAAGAGCGGTTTTAACATGGACGTCATACCGCAGGAGAATCAGTGGAACAGCGAATTGACGGCCAATCAGAAACAGAAGGCGAGGTCACTCCTGCAGCACTATGGGTCAATATTTGCGGCAGAAGCAGGCGGAAGAACAGCCATAGTGAAGCACAACATCGACACCGGAAGTGCAAAACCGATTCGCCAACCACCAAGACGAGTTCCTCTGGCCAAGAGGGAAGAGGTCACAAATTTGATCGAAAACATGCGGAAAGAAAAGGTCATAGAGCCTTCTTCGGGCCCCTGGTGCTCGCCGGTCGTGCTAGTCAAGAAAAAGGATGGCAGTACCCGGTTTTGTGTGGACTATCGGAAGCTCAATGATGTGACCAAGAAGGACAGTTATCCACTACCGCGGATCGATGACACCCTGGACACGCTGTCAGGCACACAGTGGTTCTCCACGCTCGACTTACGCAGCGGCTATTGGCAGGTAGAGCTTGCAGACAAAGACAAGGAGAAAACGGCTTTCAGTGTTGGCGATGGTTTATGGCAGTTCACCGTCATGCCGTTTGGACTCTGCAACGCCCCAGCAACATTCGAGCGGCTAATGGAACGGGTGCTAAAAGGGCTGCATTGGCGGACGTGTCTGGTGTACCTCGACGACATAATCGTGATGGGTAATAGCTTCGACGACCACCTGGGAAAGCTAAAGGAGGTATTCGAGCGGATACAAAAAGCCGGGCTTAAACTCAACCCAAAGAAGTGCTCGCTGTTCCAAAAAGAGGTCAAGTATCTGGGTCATACGGTTTCCGCCCGCGGAGTACATACGGATGAAGGCAAAATCACGGCGGTGAAGGAGTGGCCCCGGCCACGCAATCTACACGAACTCCGCAGTTTCCTGGGCCTGTGCACATACTACCGCCGATTTGTTCCGTGATTCGCGAACATAGCCAGCAGCTTGCACAAACTGACGAAAAAGAGCCAAGCTTTCGAGTGGAACGAAGAGCAGGAGCAGGCTTTTGCACGTCTGAAGGAAAAACTGTGCACTGCTCCAATTCTGGCCTTCCCCGTGCCTGGAGAGATGTTTGTGCTGGATACGGATGCGAGCGGGCATAGTATTGGCGGTATGCTATCACAGATAATAGACGGCCAAGAACAAGTGATAGCATACTACAGT
Organism: Melieria picta; assembly: GCA_964056695.1. Classification (NCBI taxonomy): domain Eukaryota; kingdom Metazoa; phylum Arthropoda; class Insecta; order Diptera; family Ulidiidae; genus Melieria; species Melieria picta. The sequence goes on along the minus strand of OZ057399.1, from coordinate 12,110,970 downwards.
AGGATTCTGTCGAAACCGGAACGCAACTACTGTGTGACACGGAGAGAACTGCTGGCGGTATTGGACTGCGTAAAACACTTCCACAAATATCTGTATGGACAAAGGTTTCGCCTGCGCACAGATCATGCGGCATTGAGATGGCTCCTGAACTTTAAGGATCCTGAAGGCCAATTGGCGCGGTGGATCGAGCGACTGCAGAGCTACGACTACACGATAGAGCATCGGAAGGGCAGTAGCCATGGCAATGCCGATGCCTTGTCACGCCGTCCGTGCAAAGTCGAATGCAGGGCGTGCTCGCGAGCCGAAAGCAAAGAACAGATAGTGGACGTCCGGTTGGTGAGCGTTATGCCAGAGGAAGAGTGGTCTGCGGAGAGGCTACAAAAGGACCAGCGTGAGGATGCGGATCTTGCAAAAATCGTCGAAGGTAAGGAGCAAGGCGCACGTCCGGACTGGCAGGAGATGGCCGGTGAAAGCCCGATCGCCAAGGCTTACTGGGCACAGTGGAAAAGTCTGCGGCTAAAGGAAGGATGCCTGTATCGCGAATGGGAGAGCGCGGATGGACGGACCAGCAACTCCCTAATGGTAGTGCCGAAATGCAGAATCAACGAGGTCATCCAGGCATACCATAACGACTCCAGTGGAGGGCACCTAGGCATCACCCAAACCGTCGCCAAAATAAAAAGACGATTCTACTGGGTAGGATGTCAGGAGTCTGTAGCCGAGTGGATTAAGAGCTGCGACCGATGTTCAGCAGCGAAAGGGCCAACAAGAAGATCTCGAGGCCGCATTCAGCAGTACAACGTGGGAGCGCCCTTCGAGCGGATTGCTATGGACGTCGCCGGCCCATTCCCAACTAGTACTCAAGGCAACAAATATGTGCTGGTGGTAATGGATTACTTCAGCAAATGGCCCGAAGTGTACCCAATTCCTAACCAGGAGGCCACTACGATCTCGGAAAAGCTGGTAAACAACTGGGTAGCCAGGTTCGGAGTTCCGTTGGAGTTGCACTCGGATCAAGGCCGGAATTTCGAGTCTGCGGTATTCAAGGAAGTGTGTGAGCTGCTGGGGATAAAGAAAACGCGTACCACCCCTTTGCACCCACAGTCCGACGGCATGGTGGAACGCTTTAACCGGACACTAGAGGAATACCTGCGGAAAGTGGTAGGCAGGAATCAAAAGGATTGGGACACGCATATCCCCTTGTTCCTAATGGCGTATAGGTCAGCCCCGCACGACACGACATCACTCACTCCAGCCCGAGCAGTATTCGGCACAGAATTACGGTTACCCGCTGACTTGAAGTTCGGGGTAGTCAGCACGACGGGAGGCGCTAAGACGGACTACGTGGCCAATAAGCGGGCGGAACTGGAGGAGATTCACCAGTTTATAAGGAGCCGCACCAAACTGGTCAGCGATAAGGCGAAAGCCAGATATGATCAACGGGCCAACTCAGCAGGGTTCCAAGAAGGCGATCTGGTAATGCTCTACAACCCGCAGCGGAGGGAAGGTTTGTCTCCGAAACTTCAAGCGTCATGGGAAGGACCTTACGAAGTCGTGACTAGGATAAACGACGTGGTATACAGGATTCAACGTTGCAGCAATAAAGGCGCTAAGCTGAAGGTAGTCCATTTGCAGCGCCTGGCGCCTTATCACAGCGGAACCTCGGCACTTGTTCGGGACGAACAAGTCTAAGTGGTGGGCAGTGTAACGATAAGACAGTTTGTCGCTGTGCAAAGCAACCCTGTCGCTACGCGCCGTGCTATAATTCAATATGGCAACGACGGCCGCGACAATGATGGCAACTTTTAGTCCAATATGGCAATGATGGTCGCGATCATCATGGAAACCTTTAGTCCACTCTGGAATGTGCGAGAACGATCTGCGCGATGGCCGGACAGGTATAAAAGGCAGCCGGGTGCGGCGCAGCGAGTCAGTCTGATTTTGACTAGTGAAGGTGCCACACGGAGTAATTGAGCGAATAATTAAGTGTAAAGACAGTAAAGTGTAAACCTGTGAAATAAAGTTATTTTTGGTTTATTTTATTGACTGCGGTTGAGGAACTAAGTGTGTTTTATTTTCAAATTATGCAATCCAGAGATACGTATTAGCCCACTAAAACTCATATTCGTAACAATATATTAAAAACAAAAATTCAAAATTTAAATTAATTAAAAAAAAATCTTCATATGGAATTTTTTGGGCTTTGTTCCCCAAGCAGGCCTGTAGGCCTGCTACTTTCTACACCCTCTATCACGCCTCCTATTGATATGCAATTTTTTTCCCCGAACAAACATTGCTTCTCCACCACAAAACTATCACTGGTAATTTGTTTAACAAGATTAAAAACTTAGGAACTAGAGAGTTATACTAGAAAATCCAAAATTTTTAGTTGTGACTTTTTTTTGATGATATTTTAATTCAATAATTACCGAATTATATTAAGTTATGTCACTTTTGCTGAATTTAATAATTATAAATGACAGTTAAAAAGTTAAAAGAAAAATTTTGAAAATTCTAAATGAATTTTTTTTATTTGAAAATATATACTAAAATTGTCACAACTTTATTTAAAATTAACTTTAACCCTTATTCTCATACCCAAACTTACTAACGTCGTTTGGCACCCGGGGTACCCGGGTACCCATTTCATGAAATTTTTAAGTTTTCACTAATAGAAAACAAAATTTTTTAAATATATGATTTGTTCGCTTTTCACCTAAATAACGAGGATCCGGAAGGTAAAAAAAAAATTTTCATTATTTGTCAGTTTTTTTCACGAAAATACATCGCAGTGGGCACCCGGGTACCCGGGTATGAGAATAAGGGTTAACAAAAATGTATTTCGTCAAAAGTGTCACAATTTGAATTAGGACTCTTTTGCATTGAGCTGCAGGGTGTGCGATATGTATGTATGTGCCTTTGCATGTATATACATTTGTGAGTACATTTAGTATGTACTGTCCGTATGTACTTGTGGCCGCTTACACAGAGCAACAAAATCGACATTTATTTTTTTTTCTAAAATCATACTATACTTTTCTGAAGGATTTTTGGACCCTGATCACAACTGCGTACTTAGTTTCTTGATTGTTTGAGCGGCTTAGGAAATATTGATGGTTTTCCTTGGAGGGCGTTTTACATGTTTTTTTACCATTACATGCATGTAGCTCCTACAAACCTGAAGTCTTAAATGGCAAGTCTTTTTTTAACATAGATTAACAATACTCTAACTATGTATTTAAAATTTAAAACATTAAAATCGGTTCAAATTTGCAAGAGTTATTCATTTGCAAAGTCAAATTTTCAGTTACTTTGCAAGATTGCGAATACACAAAAGAATTTTGCTTCCAAAAAATATATATTGTCATACAGTGAAAGAAGAATGTTTAGGCTTTCAATTAAAAAAGACATTTTTGAAATACGATGTTTGTAATAGAAATTATGTTCAAATATGTAAGTTCTCCATTTATAAATTCAGCAACAAAAGCAAGGATTTACTTTTGAGCTATAATATCGGAGCACAATTTTAGGCAGCAGTATGAAAATGCTACATTCAACAAATGCCCTCAATTTATAAAATTTTCAGCTTTCGAATTTTGAATTTTTTGTGCCCTAAAAATATGTCGCAATGAAATATGGAAAAACAGCAAGTAGTTTGCTTAGTGTGTGTGGTTGAAATTTTTACTTGTGTGATGCAACTCTTTTTAGAATAGCTCCTACAGTAATGAACCAATTCAAATTTTGTTAATGCCCTTGAAAAGACAAATATTGACGCTTGCGAAAATACTTTAGATACTTTCGTCAATGACGCGAAGAGCATTAGAAGATTTCAATACAAACACGTGTTCAGAAAGTGAAGTCGCATTTACACTCTAATGAGTATAGGCCAAGAATGGCACATGCAACACAAAAAATCTGTTCTATAAGTTTAAGTTACAACCTTACACTATACATTGCACACTAACTCCAAGTTGAAAATTGCAACCCCGAATTTAAATGAATTTTTATAAAAAATTCGCGAAAATTGAACTTTGAAGAGCCATAGCCGTGTTAACCCTTGACCAATCGAAATCGACTATGGTCAAAATTATAGCTTGAGGACTCGTTATTGTGTCATAAAAAAATTATCGTGTTTTTCAACATATTATAAATGCAATAAAAATTCAAAGATGAAAAATCGTGGAAAACACCTCCTAGCAAAAACCACCAATAACTTACAAACCGCTCAAACAATCAAAAAACTACGCAGTACGCAGTTGTGATCAGCGTCCAAAAATCCTTTAGAAAAGGTTTACTATCAGGTGTACAACTTTGCTTCCGCCGTTTTCCGATAGGTGGCTGTACCGGCTGAGGCTGGTTGAAATACATAGATGGTAATGCCTTTAAAGTGAGTGTGGACAGTGCCTAACGAATTGTCATCGCCGTTTCAGTGACAGTTGTTCTTGTTTTCGTATTATTCACGCTCGAAAATGTCCGTTTATGTGCCCAATTCTCGCCATTTGCGGGAAGTTTTACTTTTCTGTTACAATTCGCAAAAAAATGCAGCTGAAGCTCATCGAATGCTCTCAGAAACTTACGGTGATGCTGCTCTGAGTGAAAGAACGTGTCGGGAGTGGTTTCAACGTTTTAAAAATGGTGATTTCGATGTCGAAGACAAACATGGTGGTGGAAGAGAAAAAACCTTCAAAGATGAACAACGAGCTCTTAAAACCGGGTGAAACCATCACAGGAGATCGCTACCGAACGCAACTGATGCGCCTTAGTCGTGCGCTAAAAGAAAAGCGGCCACAATATCAAGAGCGACATGACAAAGTCATCCTCTAACACGACAATGCTCGGCCTCACGTCGCAAAAGTGGTCAAAAAGTACCTGGAAACGCTGAAATGGGAAGTCTTGCCCCACCCGCCGTATTCCCCAGATGTCGCCCCTTCTGACTTCCACCTATTCCGTTCGATGGCACACGGCCTGGCAGATCAACATTTTCAATCCTTCGAAGAATTGGAAAAATGGATTGCTTCATGGATAGCGTCAAAAGAGGACTCCTTTTTTCGAGCCGGGATCCGAAAATTGCCGGAAAAATGGGAGAAAGTTGTCGCTAGCGACGGACAATACTTTGAATAATACATCTGTAAGCACTTTTTCGCAATAAAGCTTTTAATTTTGGGAAAAAAAACGGCGGAAGCAAAGTTGTACACCTGATAGAACTCGGAAAAATTTTGGCTGTTGCTCAGTGTTATTGGTCGCTGTGAAGGCGTTGAGCCGCGTGCAGCTGATATGAATAAATTTCGGTTCAATAAGCGCATAAAACATGCATTCATGTTGTCTTTGTTGCACAAAAGAAAAAACCAGTAACAAAAACCAACTAAAACTTCTAGTTTTTGGGAAGTGATAGAAAGGGGCGGAGTGGGTTAAAACATCCCCAAATGTCTGTTTGTACAAAAATTGTAGACACCAATTATGGCCTCAAATTGTATTAAAATTTGCCTAGGTGATACGTCCCCAGTTCCTTCCCAAAAATTAATTCCTGCGTGCGCCACTGGGGTAGGCGACAGTAGTGCTTCGCCCTACCAGCGCCGCTTTGTCTTCCAATGCAAATTTTTAGAGCAGCTACACCCAATTTTCGAGCATTGCGCTGCATATGGAATATGTTGTACATAAATACTCCTACATCTGTATATACATACATGCTACATACAAATCGGCATGTAACTCTACTCTCGCATGCGAACCATTGAGCTAGTGCGTTCGTCCCTAAGCATGTTTGATCGAAGTGAACATGAATTTTCAAAAGTTATTATGGCCAACGGCAGAGCATAGATTTTTGGCTTTAATTGCTTTCAAGAAGTAAAATTTTGTAAAAAATGCAAACACATTTGACCTCTTCGAGTACAGAATGTTGACTTTTAAGTATATTGTAAATTTTGTATGAATTTTTCAATATTTAGGCAAACTTGTTGCCATAGTTTCAATTCGAAATTTGAAAGAAAAAAGTATTAATTAAAAAAGGAAAAAAACATATAAATAAGAACTTTTAGGCACAGCTAGACCTACAGAAAGTTGTACATCAGAGGTAAAGGTTATTTTTGTGCAAAAATTACATCAATATTTAAAGTTAGAGAAAATCCTTAGTGATGTTAGGGTTATTATGAACCTTTGGATGTAGTGAATGAAAGTAAGTAATTTATAAAGAAAGTAGGAAGAAGAAGACGAAATTGGACATAAAACTTATACAAAACAGCTAATAGCATGCAACGAAACCCAACCAAACACAAATCAGTATCGAACAGCAGTTGACAGTTGGCAGTTTTTACCTTCACACTTAACACTAGAATGCCTAAGGTAGTCATATTGACTACATTCAAGTCTTTTATTGTAAATAACTTTTATTGCATCGCTTTCTAAAAAATACCTTACGTGACTTTTACTAATTTTTAAAGCTAAATGGAATAAATTAATTAAAAATATTGTAAAAAATTTTGTTTACCCAATTTTGCAACATTTACTTTAAATGCCCAAAAGGAGTCATTTTGACTACCTATAAAAAATGTTGAGCAAATCTTACTGATAAATAGACAAATATGCATCTTCAATTGCGAAATATGAAAATAATTGCAAACATTTAAAAAAATTATATCATAGTAGGCTGTGACAATTCCCAAGTTTTTCAATACAAAATTCACGCACAAAATTCATTCACAATTCGTCTCCTCAGAAAACGAATGTCATATGTTCCATTGAGTCTGGTAAGACATACGACATTTGTTTTCTCAGGCGCCAAATTCCATATTTCATTTCATTTTATCCCATTTATGTGTAAAGTACACCATTATATTTAAATTAATTTACTTTGTAAACCATAAAAAATAAAAATTACTTATAATTAGTGTCCGACCGAATATTCGGTTTCGGTTTCGGTTTCGGCCCAAATAAGTGGTTTCGGTTTCGGTTTCAGTTTCGGCCAAAAAATGGCCGAATAGCCGAAACCGAAACTTTCTAGTATATTTTTTACATTTTATTGTGTAGCAGATATATAGTGAAAGGAGAAGTAATTTAGATGTCAGCAATGTAAAAAAACCGAATATTCGGTTTCGGTTTCGGTTTCGGCCCAAAAAAGTGGTTTCGGTCGGACACTACTTATAATACTTAATTTATTTTAATCTCGTTTACATTTATTCATATTTGCTACTTAAAAACCAATAACATTAAAAAAAGTCAGTAAACAATATTCTTTTCAAAATAATTTCTTATGGGCATTTTAAGTAGGTCAGATTTTCAGGCATTTTAGTGCTAAACGTTTCACTAAAACTTGCCTAGGACGGATTTTCATGAAAGAATTAAGCATTTAGATAGTAAAATCGGTGCAACTTCGATAGCGGTAGTGCACTAGGCGTGTCCTGTGCATCAACCAGCAACTTAGCAAAGTACACAACCATCTGCATCAGTCATCTCCTCTTACACCCTATTCAGACAACCCGCTAAATTGCACAATTAAGAGATTTTCTGAATGTATTCTCAATTTACGTCCAAATTTAACTCAATTTGTCATACAAAAATTTCATTGCAATTAGCGCTAAATTGATCATAAATTGAGTTCCATTTTCCATGCAACCCTGTGTTGTGCTGTTATCGATCAGTGTTGCCAGATGGATTTCAAGCAATCCCCCTAAAATGAAGTCCATTTTCCCCTAAAAACTAAAATTTCCCCCCAAATTTATAATGCACACATAAAATTAATATTTCATAAAAATTTCTCACTTTATTTGGTACATGATATCAAAAAAAGACCCACTAGCCATATCCGAACAAGGTTTTGATGTAACAAAAATTCAACCTGGTTGGCCACAAACAGTTTAAAAAGCGTAAATTAAAAATGCCTGTAAAATATTTCCCCTCTAAATTTTCTCCATAAGATATTTATCGTAAAATTTCCACCCAATCCAAACAAATAAGCCCCAAATATAAGGGGAAAACCCCTAATTTGGCAACACTGTTATCGATGAACAAATTTATTTATTATTATTTATTTATTTATTAAAATTAAAATTGTGTTCATTACTAGGAATGTTGAAAAAATATTACTAAATTTTCAATAAACATTTTTAAGAACTTTTTTTATACATAAACACCTTTCTTCCATCAAAACAAAAACATGTTCAATAACCTTTTCGATAACAACTAAATTAAGCTGTGTGAACAGTAAAAGCAATCAACTCAATTAAGAGCTAAATTGCTTCAATTTATTTGGCTGTCTGAACAGAACATAACACAAGCAATGCAAGGCAATCAGTTTTATGTTGGCTATGTCACTGTTGCACAGTGTAATTGCAATTTACTCTTCAGTGCTTCACATCAAAGATTAATATGATTTTTGAAATTTCACAAACTATCCAAAATGTTTGAAGAATTTTAAAAATCACTTACAGCCTCGAGCTTAAAATCTGCGCAGAGCAACACAACAAAAACATTCTCTCAATTCCTTTCCCTCTCTCTTACAATATCTGTAGCAGCAATTGCCGTTGTTACACTCGCTGTGTTGTTGTTGCAAACCCCCGCCCCCCTTCGCCATCGCCAACCAATACTTATCTACAATGCAGACTATCACACACACACACACGATGAGACATAAAATCGATTGGCAATTACAACGGCATGGAAAAGTCATAAATCCTTTTTTGTCATGTACAGTTAGAGTGCTATTCTTCTTCTTTCAATATGGCCGCTCACTTATTCGTTCGTTCGTAATCGCTTGCAAGCGCACGTTCATTGTTCGTGTCGAACAAGGCTTTTTAATCTTAATTCAAAAACTACATGAAACAGAATAGATTACAATGAAATGAAATGAAATGGAAATGGCAATGGGAATGAAAAGGAAAATGAAAATGGAAAGTTGGTCATGTTTTATATTGATGGCTCTGCTTGTACTACAAATCTTCAGTTAATGCACATGAAATGCTGCAATACGGCAACGAAAATATCCAACAAGTGCATCACATAGCAGATTCTGCAAGTAAAATACGGAAAACACAAAAGTGCATATTTGTGCAAAATGGAGTTTAACATTTTTAAATGCGCAGCTTAAGGTTTACAATTTCAATGGCAGTTCGGCCAACTTAAGAAGATTACTAATTATCATGCAATGTGTGCATAGTGTGTTTGTATTTGTGTGGGTAGATGTGAGAGACTTGTATTGGATTCGAACTCTCATGAGGCCAACAGCACATATTAAAATTATTTTGCTTTCAGCCTTTAACTTCACCTTCACAGTGTTATCTGGCTAATTTTGGAGAGCAAAAATAATTACCTATGATAGAGCTTCCAATTAGCCATTTGAAATCAACATAAAACTATAAATTTGTGCAAGTTGCATGGTTGCAGGAAACTAAGCCTTTGGCTCGAACTCGGACTTGTTGTGGCACATAAGAGTATCTTTGTGTTTGTATATGTTAAAAGATTATATATATATACATAAATTTATATATCGATTTATTTACATATGTATCTATATTTAAGTGTAAGTGGTTTATATGAACCAACGCTGTGAACCAGTTCTGAACCAACTCAATTTCAAACCAAACCAAACCATCCAACTTTTTAATCCTTTGAATCGAATCCTACAGAACAGAACCTATGAAATTTTCAAATATCTATAACGAACTGAAAACTGGAACTTTGTATGTAGACTTTTGTTTCGTTTCATACTTTTTACTGATAACTATTTAACTGCAATTAAAGAAAGTGGACCAATTGAAAAGTTTTATTTTCAAAAGCGGTGTAGTTCAAACTGGTTTAGGATGCTCGTATTTAAATAAAACATGTTTAATACATTCGAATACTTTGTTTTAGAAGTTTTATATAAGAACAAAAGTGTAAAAGTCAATAATAAAAATGTTATTAAAGGTGACTAACACTAGAAGTACCGAGCGGTCATTTGACGGTTTTCAGTTTTTGATTAACCGTAGCTCGAAAACGGTTTAAGTTACGAATCTTGTTCTCCTTGACTTTTAATATTTTGCAAAATATTGTTAGTGCAAAATATTAAAAGTCAAGGAGAACAAGATTCGTAACTTAAACCGTTTTCGAGCTACGGTTAATCAAAAACTGAAAACCGTCAAATGACCGCTCGGTACTTCTAGTGCTAAGGACTGTATCAAAAAGAAATTGCACACTTTGTAACGTAATTTTCTTGCAGCATATAATTTTTTTAAAAATTCTAAAAATGCCGTTAAATAGAGAAGGTCTTGAAATACCGGTTTAACACAAATTTCGTTTCTTATATTTTTTATTACGAATATAACGCGTATCGAGTTAGACGTCCGCAAAAAAATTTTGTACAAACAAAAAATTAGATACGAATTTATTTCAAAAAAAATTTATTAAAACAAAAATATGTAGTCCTTAAAGTATATGCAACAAATGTTAAAACAAAAAAATGAATGAAAAAAATGTCCATCAAAGTTATACTTCAAACAAAGTGTGCAATTTCTTTTCGATACAGTCCTTAAATAAGAATGCTAAGAACAGACATTTAAAAAAAACAACGGTATGGGATATCGAATTGATTCTGGCTTTATTTTAAAAAGGGCATTCATGACATTATATATGGAAGAGTACATCATTCAAATTATTTTCTTGGCTTTCTTTGGTATCGCTTCAAGCTGTCGATCCAATTTTCTATGACTAGGTCAATTTTTTATTAATATTAATATTAATATTTTTATAAATATGAAATAACAAACTACACTAAATATTTTGACATTTAAACGTCATTCATATATTTGACAATTGCTGAGACATTCCTATTGGAAAAACTATCACTGCTATCCGGTCACCCTTTATGTATCTGTAGACTTACATTATGTTGTACATTTATATCAAACCACTTTTAAACTAAACTTTTGGTTCAAGATTGAAATCAAACTGGATTATGAACCAAATCAGTGGTTTGAACTAATCATGAAGCCCTGAACCGAACCACTTCCTAAGTTTCTGTGATTCAAAACCCTAAAATAAACATATTTGTTTGCACAGATATACATAGATATATACCATCTAATTCCAGACTTCACGAACAGCTTCAAGCAGACTGGTTCTCGAGACAGCCAAAAGCCTAAACACAAATTAATTATCAACCCTCAAATGCATGAAGTACTTTCGTGTTTGTTAATTCTTATTCTTCTTTCAATTCTTCTTCTTTAAATTTTTCTTTCAAATCTGTAGCTTAAGGTTTACAGTTTGAATGAAAGTTTGACCTAAAAAATTAAGATTCTACTATACAAAGTGTAACTGTCCTGAGTAGATATTTAACTTTAGTCTGTGTTCAGGACACAAAACAGCTAATCAAATTTTTTATATTAACTATCGATAACTTTTTGAGTAAATCCAAACAACTCAGCAAAGAATTTCAATCTACAACAACTCCTAACTAAAAAAGTCTAAAGACTAAAAGTCACTCAAGCCAAGTCAAGACTTCTTCTACTAAAGTTATTTTCTTCATATAAGATAAGGTTTATTCTTTATCCTTTTGGCCGCTTTTTCACTTTCAGAAGAGAAATCTTAAAATTCTTATAAAAAGAACTTAAGAACACTTACTGAACTGAATACTGACTTAAAAAATGTGTACATCATTTTAGGTTTCTACTTTTTCATTTCTTATTTCACATGAAGTGCTCTAGACAGCTGTCTGGATATTAAAACTATGTATGTTTAAATTTTTAATGAAATTACATTTTAATTAAATTCAAAAATCTAGCAACGTATGCTTCTTGAAAGTATATATAAACATATGTGTATATTTTTTTTAATTTTAAAAATTTCAGTTTTAATATAACAACTTGCAATCTCAAAATAGCTGTCTGCATATTGCGATTCATAGCTTTTTAAATTTTATATTAAATTAAATTGTAATTAAATGCAAAAATCTAGTAACTAAATCTAGTAAAAAAATATAAAATTTGTTTTTTATTTTTTACAAAATATCTACAATTTTAAGTCGATTCCAAAATTCAACAACTTGCACTCTCAAAATAGCTGTCTGCATATTGCGATTCATATCTTTTTAAATTTTATATTAAATTAAATTGTAATTAAATGCAAAAATTTAGTATCTAGATATAGTAAAAAAATATAAAATTTGTTTTTTATTTTTTACAAAATATCTACAATTTTAAGTCGATTCCAAAATTCAACAACTTGCACTCTCAAAATAGCTGTCTGCATATTGCGATTCATATCTTTTTAAATTTTATATTAAATTAAATTGTAATTAAATGCAAAAATTTAGTATCTAAATATAGTAAAAAAATATAAAATTTGTTTTTTATTTTTTACAAAATATCTACAATTTTAAGTCGATTCCAAAATTCAACAACTTGCACTCTCAAAATAGCTGTCTGCATATTGCGATTATATCTTTTTAAATTTTATTTCAAATTAAATTGTAATTAAATTAAAAAATCTAGTATTTAAATATAGTAAAAAAATATACAATTTGTTTTTTATTTTTTACAAAATATCTACAATTTTAAGTCGATTCCAAAATTCAACAACTTGCACTCTCAAAATAGCTGTCTGCATATTGCGATTATATCTTTTTAAATTTTATATTAAATTAAATTGTAATTAAATGCAAAAATCTAGTACCTCAATCTAGTAAAAAATATAAAATTTGTTTTTTATTAAAAATATAAAATTTGTTGTTTATTTTTTACAAAAAATTCAACAAATTGCACCCTCAAAATAGCTGTCTGCATATTGCGATTATATCTTTTTAAATTTTATATTAAATTAAATTGTAATTAAATTCAAAAATCTAGTATTTAAATATAGTAAAAAAATATAAAATTTGTTTTTTATTTTTTACAAAATATCTACAATTTTAAGTGGATTCCAAAATTCAACAACTTGCACTCTCAAAATAGCTGTCGGCATATTGCGATTCATATCTTTTTAAATTTTATATTAAATTAAATTGTAATTAAATGCAAAAATTTAGTATCTAAATATACTAAAAAAAATATAAAATTTGGTTTTTATTTTTTACAAAATATCTACATTTTTAAGTTGATTCAAAAATTCAACAACTTGCACTCTCAAAATAGCTGTCTGCATATTGCGATTATATCTTTTTAAATTTTATTTTAAATTAAATTGTAATTAAATTCAAAAATCTAGTATCTAAATATAGTAAAAAAATAAAAAAGTATTTTTTTTACAGAGCACAATTTCAGGTTGATTCAAAAATTCAACAACTTGCACTCTCAAAATAGCTATCTGCATATTGCAATTATAACTTTTTAAATTTTATATCAAATTAAATTTTAATTAAATGCAAAAATCTGGTATCTAAATCTAGTAAAAAATAAAAAAAAATTTTTTAATTTTTTACAAACTATATTCACAACAAATTACACCCTCAAAATAGCCATTTGCATATTGAAAATATTTTTTTTATTTTTTGTACAAAATTCAGTTTGAAGTCAATTCAAAAATTCAACAATTTACTTTCTCGAAACTTTTAGTATTAAAAATCTCATAAAGCACTAACAGTTGCGAGTGTTTTATTAACTTCTTCTAAAGTGCACAAAATTCAATGGCCATAAATTGGTCGCTCGTCTGGCTGGGAGCGCAATTTATTGAGTGCCGTGCTCGACATTAGCGGCGCAATTGAGCACTGCAAGCAGACAGCAACGTTCAGCCAGCCAGCCAGCGATGCGGCCATCCATCCCAAGACAGCCAACAATTTATGCCAACATTCAGCCATCCATCCATCCATTCGTCTCTCCATTCATGTAACCGAGTGAGGCAGCCTGGCAGACTGAGGCAGACAGCTGCTGCTCCACTCGGGCCACACATCATCTACTAAATAACCACATAAATCAGTGCTGCAAATTAACCGCGCTGCCAGCCAACGCTGCACACCAAAATTCCGCATCAAGGACAGCCAAACGCCTCAGACAAATCGCATCGAGATGCCGTTGCTGTGATAGAAGCCAACAAATTGCTGGCTGTTCAATTGCAACAATTATGCGCCACCACCCAACTTGCCCTCACTTCCAATTTAACTGCAATGGATTAATTGCGTGTTTTTTTATAGAAATTTTCACACATTTTGTGCACCAAAGCAACAATCGACTGTGTGCACCGTCTAATGCAAATTTAATTTCATTAGTAACGCAATAGTTTGGCATTAATTAACTGCCATCTGGCAACAAGCAACTGGTTGTTGCCAATGTTGCACATAATCGCTAATTCTCATATACTCTATGTAAGTACAGAGAAATGTATAGTATGTACATATATACATAAATATATAAAACTATCCATACATAATTACATACATTCCATATATGTATTTCTCTGCGAAAATGCAGGAGTTTCCAATTACATTAAATTCAATTTCACTTATTTTAATATTTACCAACAACAACACTAACAGCTAAAGCTACGTGTTCCACGGCTGCTCATAATTGTAAATGCAAATTTTAATTATTTGCACAAACTGTATTGGCGGCATCACATACAAATGTGACTGTTCTATGTATGTGTGATTCTCTTCTTCTCATGTCTGTGTTTATGTCTATGTGTGCATGCCAGACAATTGTTGGCTGCCTCAACGTTTATTCTGTAACTGCAGCAATTTTACTCACCAGTCAATGCATTGGCAAGTGGACATACAAATGTGCGTGTGTGTAGGTGTAAGTGTGTGTGTATACATTTGATTGTGATCATTGACCAGTGGCACACACAAGATTTCATTTTGGGGCGGGTTTGCGCACAAATTTTGAGCCGAATACCATTCGAAACCATATTTTGTATCAGCAAATTTTGTGTTTGAAGGGAGGTGGGTCGGGGTTTCAAAATGTGTGTGCGCCAATGGATTTGACACTCACAGCAGCAGCAGCAGCAGTAATTGTACGAGAGCTTCAGCATATTTTACCGAGCCGTGTTGGAATTTTGTGGAATTATTCAGAACTCGAGCCTTTATAGCAAAATTTATTTAACAAGAATTTTCCATAATTTCATAATGCATAATGCGAGGTGGTATCCATTGCATTTAATTATTGATTGTAAAGGTTCCATTGGCTTGGGGCAAACAGTTTTGATGGGCAAAAATGGCTCAAATATTGCACGAACAACGGTTGCCGAATACAATATTTTACTCGAAAATTCAGAGAATTTCAGAAGATTCTGCGAGCTTCAGGTATAGCAATAATTTCTAAGAATCCCAGGAGAAATATATTTAACTGATGACTGACAATGCAAATGTTTCTAGCTCAAATAAATTCTCAAATAAATTTTGCTTACTCTGTTCTTATCAAAGCATTAATTTTAGTGCACTTATATATTTTTGCTCCACTTAGTTAATGCTTAGAGGGACTTATTCACATTTATTTATACATAAAGTGCTTCAAAATAAATCAATTTTTTATGCCTGAAATTGAAGACTTTATTTAACGCAGTTTGAATGATACGAATTAGGTCAAACATGCATCGTTTTGTTCAATAACTTATTACCTGAAATTTTAAACGTTATTTAATCCTTATGTGTGTGATGGGGTACCCGGGTACCCAAATCACTTTTATATCGAAATTTTATATACCTGCGGATAACGTACAAACGTAAATCTTCATGACAACTCCCAAAATGGTATTCTGTCTTTATTTTCGAGTGTTTAATTCCATTTATTTTATTTTGGAGGGTATGGCACAACATTTTACTTTTTTTACTTTACTCAACCGATTTTGAGGAAACGAAAAAATTGATTTTGGTTATATAAACTTATAAACTGCAAGATATTTTATATTTGCAAACCAGATCCAAAACAACTCTCGCGCCTACATTTATCGACATCCGCCTTCAGCGGCTGTTCCCGGGTACAGTTGACCTTGGAGATGATAAGAATTTCTTTCGTCACAAGCCCAAAAAGTTGTTAACTCATATTTTTCAGGTTTCGACGGTATATATTGCGTTTCACGTAAAATTATTATTATAGAGGCTTCTATTGCTGCGTCGTCAACTGATGGAATATGTTCATCTTCGCCTTCGGAAATGGAAAATTCTTCATCACTTTTATTTTCGCACAGTATATCTTGAATTTCGGCTGGGATAAATCTTTCAGAACGAGCTCTTGCTGAATAGGAACTCATTTCCGAATTTGTTCAGATCTTTCACAATACAATTGAAACTAATTGCTAATGACTAATTAATTTGTTACAAAAGTTAAATGTCCAAAATTTCCGCGGGGAATGACCTTCCATTGAAATTTATAGCAATTTAAAAGTATGCCAAAAGGTAAACTGTAAAGAAATTTTAACAAGTTTTTTTGCTAAGTACACTAACGATTTACACCTTCAACATCTTTATGCCAACAATCCTAACAAAATTATATTAAATATTGAAACATTATACTGTTTTCTGTAACAAAAAAATTTATAAAAAATATTATGATGTAAGTACATAAATGATGTCAATTGAATATTTATATAACAGCGTTTTAAGTAATTTTCTTCCATTTCAAATTAGTTATTGTTTTTGCCAGGAACTTTACTTTTATAAGTTAATAAAACTTATAAAAGTAAAATAAAAGAAAATAAAAAGAAAATAATTGCAATGCAACTATTAAAATCTAACATAATTTTTTTTGTTGGTTATAATTATTATTTGCGACAATTAATTTTTAAGTTGCATAATAGTTGTTATGAGAAATTATTATTATTTTGGGATTTTTTGTTTTTACGTTGCTTTCTAACTTTTATTTATGACTTTTTTATTTACGTTACCGATAACTATTTAATTTTAATTTATTTTTAATTTTCTAATTTTGATTTAATTTAATTAAAATTTTTTTCCGTTGCTTCATCATTTTAATTTTTAATTTTTCTGATTTACATTGCCGAAACTATTATTTGAAAAAAAAATTTTTTTTACGTTGCTTCATAACTTTTATGAAAGAATTTTTTTTTACGTTGCCTTACCACATTTTGAGAATGAATTGATTTTTAATTGTTTAGTTGTTGGTGCAAATTGGTTTGATTTGAAATAATTAAAAATCAATTCATACCCAAAATATAGTAATTCAACGCAAAAATTTTTTGTTTGGAATTCATAGTTATCGGCAACGTAAATTTTATAAATCATAAATAAAAGTGATGAAGCAACATAAAAAAAAATTTCTGAAAATAATAGTTATAGGTAACATAAATAAAAAAGTCATAAATAAAAGTTATGAAGCAACGTAAAAAAACAAATCCCAAAATAATATTTATCGACAACGAAAAATATTCTTGTTGCTTATGCATCTCAAAAATATTTATTACATGATATATAGGCGACGTAAAAAATTTCTTATTGGGAATAATTATTATAAAGCAATAATTATAGAAATTTCTTAAATTAGGGCAATTATTTTATTTTATAATTAATTTATTAAAAATTCTTAATCAAGGGCAATTTTTTTTTATTTCCAAAAAGATAATAATTATTTTAAGTCTCTGGTTTTTACATCTTCAGTTAAAGATTTGTTTCGCATGAAATAATTCAACTTTGAATCTCCAGATCTGTACATCTGAAATGGTGGTTACCCTAGTTCGAACCCAGCGTGCATATTGCGACAAATATTTGTTTAAATATATAAAATACAAATCAAATAGACGCAACTGAAAGCAACTCTTATCGGCAGCTTGTTAGCACAACTTTCGCTCGTGTCAGCTTTCAATTTGCATTGAAAACACAATTTCCATAGCGAAATCAGGCAATAATAACAGCACCCAAATTCCAGTCGCTGCGCGAAATCTCTTGGCGCCAAAAACATGCAACGCGTCAAGGCACATACTTAATCGTAAAACTTAACGACATTGTTCGCTGAAATTCTGTGTAAACAAATTCCAGCGCCAAGAATCGAGCACATTCGACGCACCCACTGACACTGTACGCACTCAACACACACACACACACACAAGTGCACTTCTTCCACTTCTTCCACGCGCATACACCACCACAGACACTGGCAAACATTTGCATATGCATTGCATTGTTGCGCATTCCTATAAATGCTTAAGTGGATTTGCAGTTACTTGGGCTGGTTCTTCTTCTTTCTTTTTCTTCTTATTTCTTGTGGCACATAGTTTGCTCACTCGATTCGCTCTGAAATTTCGCAGTTTCCTTGATTGCCAAATTGCATATGTTATCAGATTTATCACATTTAGCATGGCACATATGTTGCATGCAGTTTGTGCACAATTTAAGGCTTTATTTAATTTGCATTCATTGCATTTGAGAATCAACTTAAATTCGCTTGGCTGGCTGCGAAACGCAATTTGCAAACCCGATGCGTTTGTCATGTAAAGCCTGCCGGGTGTAGAGGGCGTCGAGTTGAAAAGTCACAGCGACTTTGGGGCTGGCGAACATGCCTGCAAACGTGGATAAGGCCGTCGTCGAGAACAGCGCACGTCGGCTGATAGACGAAATAATTGCACGCCACGCAATTGGAAAACGTTGCCAACATGACACACACACACACATGGCCCAAAATAGCTGCAAGCGCTGCACAAAACATTATTACGGCGACACACATTTTCGTAAACTCTGCGCTGCGAAGACTCGCAACTATGCTGCACGCATTCATGCGCGGCGCGGCCATTGTATGTTCGTCCAAACTGAATTTCGCCGGTTCAATTGGCGCTCCAGTAACAATGAAATTTTGCTTTGCAAGCCACAGCAGCAGCAACACTGGCACTGGCAGACTGACTGTAGGCTGGCACTCGAAGGAATCACGGCAAATGAAATAGCTGCGACAACAACAATTATGTGCGCCCACGTACTTACGTACTTTAATGAGTACAACAAATGACCAAAACAACAACTATTACTTACTACTTATAGTATAACATTGTTGCTGTACAAGTAAGAAGCATTCGAATTGAACAATTTTAGCTTACTTTTGAACAGTTTTAGCTCAAAACGGGTTAAATAAATTTTGTATCAATATTTTTTAATTACAGAACAATTATTTAATAATTTTTTTTTATTTACATTGTTTTAAAAAAATTTCTCAAAATAATAGTTATCGGTAATGTAAATAAAAAATCATAAATAAAACTTTTGAAGCAACGTAAAAAAATCCTAAAATAATAATTATCGAGAATGGAAAAAAATAAATTGTTTCTCATAACAGTTATTACGCAACGTAAAAATTAATTGTCGCAAATAATAATTATAATCAACAAAACAACTGTATGTTGCATTGTAATAGTTACATTGCAATTATTTTCTTAAAAAACTTATAATAGTTATGTCCCTGTTTTTTTAAATTATAATTAGGCAAAAAATTATTTTAAAAAAAATTATTAATTAATTAATTAAAAAATTAAAAAATTTAATTTTCAGAAAGACGCCATTTTGTGCAACATTTTTTTTTTCAAATCGGCCACGTCCACGTAATTCTACATCCTTGTTTTATAAGAATTAACTTTATTTTTATGTTTCAAATTACCAAAAGGATTGGAATCATGTCAACCAAGAGACACCTTTTTTTTGAGTCCCCACTTTGCCGGCCTCTGCCGACTTCAATTTTGAATTTTTTTCCATATTATACATTTTTATACTTTTCAAGTATCAGTAAAAAACTGATAAAAACATGGATGGTAAAAATGATTATTGTTTTTATTATTACGCCCGTAAAAACACCTCAAAACCGAGCCTCTAGACTATGTAGAATACCCCCCCTTAAGTGTTGCCTAAAAAAAAAACTATTTGAAATTTTTAAAAATATTCAAGGATAAAGTTTTAAAAGGACATTTATAATACCTCTTCGTCCTTTTGCACCAAAACATTAAATTTTCTTAGGTTTTAAGGATTTTTCTCTTTCATTTTGAATTTTTTGAAAAAAACAAAAATTATTATTAAAAATTATTTAATATTTATGGAAAAATACAAAATTATCAATGTTAATTTGTTGCTGGTTAAATAAATTTTGTATCAATATTTTTTAATTACAGAACAATTATTTAATATTTACGGAAAAATACAAAATTATCACTTTTTGATTTTCTTTAACCATTATTAAAGAAACAGGGTTTTGATCAAACGCGCCCAATTTGTAGACTTCAATTAGAACACAAACTTTCGCTGATATCGCTGCAAATTATTGGAAATTATTTTGGGAATAACAGTAATATTTTTGTAATTTACTTTGAATTCACTTCTAAAAATATTAATTTGTTGGTGCCTACTTAAATTAAACCCATTAATCAATCGTAAATTTTGCTATAAGATGACAAAGAGGTGAAGTTACTCTGAGGCAACTTTGGGGTCGAAAGGGTTAAGATATATTCAAAAAAAAAATGTTGGAAATTTGCAAAAATATTCAAGGATAAAGTTTTAAAAGGACATTTATAATACCTCTTCGTCCTTTTGCACCAAAACATTAAATTTTCTTAGATTTTAAGGATTTTTCTCTTTCATTTTGAATTTTTTGAAATAAACAAAAATTATTATTAAAAATTATTTCATATTTATGGAATAATACAAAATTATCACTTTTTGATTTTATTTAACCATTTTTAAAGAAACAGGGTTTTGATCAAACGCACCCAATTCGTAGACTTCAATTAGAACACAAACTTTCCCTGATATCGCTGCAAATTATTGGAAATTATTTTGGGGATAACAGTAAAATTATTGTAATTTGCTTTGAATTCACTTCTAAAAATATTAATTTATTGGTGCCTACTTCAATTAAACCCATAAATCAATCGTAAATTTTGCTATAATATGGCAAATAGGTGAGGTTGATCTGAGGCATTTAAACAAAAACGATTGGAAATTTGCAAAAATATTAAAGGATAAAGTTTTAAAAGGACATTTATAATACCTCTTCGTCCTTTTGCACCAAAACATTAAATTTTCTTAGATTTTAAGGATTTTTCTCTTTCATTTTGAATTTTTTGAATTAAACAAAAATTATTATTAAATTATTAAAAATTATTTAATATTTATGAAAAAATACAAAATTATCACGTTTTGATTTTATTTAATCATTATTAAAGAAATAGGGTTTTGATCAAACGCGCCATATTCGTAGACTTCAATTAGAACACAAACTTTCGCTGATATCGCTGCAAATTATTGGAAATTATTTTGGGAATAACAGTAAAATTTTTTAAATTTGCTTTGAATTCACTTCTAAAAATATTAATTTGTTGGTGCCTACTTAAATTAAACCCATAAATCAATCGTAAATTTTGCTATAAGATTACAAATAGGTGAAGTTGCTCTGAGGCAACTTTGGGGTCGAAAGGGTTAAGATATATTTAAAAAAAAAAAAATTATTGAAAATTTGCAAAAATATTCAAGGATAAAGTTTTAAAAGGACATTTATAATACCTCTTCGTCCTTTTGCACCAAAACATTAAATTTTCTTAGGTTTTAAAGATTTTTCTCTTTCATTTTGCATTTTTTGAAATGAACAAAAAGTATTATTATTATTAAAATTATTCAATATTTATGGAAAAATACAAAATTATCAAAATTAATTTGTTGGTGCCTAATTAAATTAAACCCATAAATTAATCGTAGCTTTTGCTATAAGATGGCAAATAGATGAAGTTGCTCTCAGGCAACTTTGCGGTCGAAAGGGTTGAGATATATTAAAAAAAAAACTATTGGAAATTTGCAAAAATATTCAAGGATAAAGTTTTAAAAGGACATTTATAATACCTCTTCGTCCTTTTGCACCGAAACATTAAATTTTCTTAGGTTTTAAGGATTTTTCTCTTTCATTTTGAATTTTTTGAAATAAACAAAAATTATTATTAAAAATTATTTATTATTTGCGGAAAAATACAAAATTATCAATATTAATTTGTTGGTGCCTACCTACTTCAATTTAACCCATAAATTAATCGTAGCTTTTGCTATAAGATGACAAATAGGTGAAGTTGCTCTCAGGCAACTTTGGGGTCGAAAGGGTTAATATGCATAAGTGTTTATGTTGTTTTCAAGTTGACCCTAATATTTTGGGGGTTTAAACTTCTTAACTTTAAGCTTTGCAAATTCAATTCCAAAGGTTCCAAATAGATTTTCAAGGATTCTCCTTTTTCTGTGCAATATATTTTTTCACTTCTGTTCTTCTTTTCTTTTCACTACAGTTTCAAACAAAAATTCCCAATTCATTATTAGCACAGATTGATTGGTAAAACTTTCCTTGAATTGTTTTTCACTTACACCATTCACTTCCGCTTACTTCAGTTTGCTTTATTTTCTTTCAATGCCAGTCAGTAGTTTTCTCTTTCGCTGTTCTCGAGCAATTTTCACTTTCATTATGACAACCCACTTGCTCTTCAAGCTGTCACTCATGGCTACAACAGCCGTCAAGTAGCGGCAGCATTGAATTTTGAAATCATGCTGAAGGCAAGCAAAACAGTCCGGAAAACGTCCAACAGGCAGCGCAACGTTTGCCGTAAATCCTTTGAGTGTGCACCATATCGGCAGTCAGCTTTGGTGCGCTCGCGTTTTTTGCATTCACTGTGCTGCAATGCGTTTTCCTTTGCTTTCAATTTGGCATTGCCACTTTGATTTGAACGCCAGCAAGAAGCAGCAGCAGTAGCGCACAATTTCATATTTCCGCTTCCGAATTTCGCTGCCACAGTTCAAACGCACCCAATTCGTAGACTTCAATTAGAACACAAACTTTCCCTGATATCGCTGCAAATTATTGGAAATTATTTTGGGGATAACAGTAAAATTATTGTAATTTGCTTTGAATTCACTTCTAAAAATATTAATTTATTGGTGCCTACTTCAATTAAACCCATAAATCAATCGTAAATTTTGCTATAATATGGCAAATAGGTGAGGTTGATCTGAGGCATTTAAACAAAAACGATTGGAAATTTGCAAAAATATTAAAGGATAAAGTTTTAAAAGGACATTTATAATACCTCTTCGTCCTTTTGCACCAAAACATTAAATTTTCTTAGATTTTAAGGATTTTTCTCTTTCATTTTGAATTTTTTGAATTAAACAAAAATTATTATTAAATTATTAAAAATTATTTAATATTTATGAAAAAATACAAAATTATCACGTTTTGATTTTATTTAATCATTATTAAAGAAATAGGGTTTTGATCAAACGCGCCATATTCGTAGACTTCAATTAGAACACAAACTTTCGCTGATATCGCTGCAAATTATTGGAAATTATTTTGGGAATAACAGTAAAATTTTTTAAATTTGCTTTGAATTCACTTCTAAAAATATTAATTTGTTGGTGCCTACTTAAATTAAACCCATAAATCAATCGTAAATTTTGCTATAAGATTACAAATAGGTGAAGTTGCTCTGAGGCAACTTTGGGGTCGAAAGGGTTAAGATATATTTAAAAAAAAAAAAATTATTGAAAATTTGCAAAAATATTCAAGGATAAAGTTTTAAAAGGACATTTATAATACCTCTTCGTCCTTTTGCACCAAAACATTAAATTTTCTTAGGTTTTAAAGATTTTTCTCTTTCATTTTGCATTTTTTGAAATGAACAAAAAGTATTATTATTATTAAAATTATTCAATATTTATGGAAAAATACAAAATTATCAAAATTAATTTGTTGGTGCCTAATTAAATTAAACCCATAAATTAATCGTAGCTTTTGCTATAAGATGGCAAATAGATGAAGTTGCTCTCAGGCAACTTTGCGGTCGAAAGGGTTGAGATATATTAAAAAAAAAACTATTGGAAATTTGCAAAAATATTCAAGGATAAAGTTTTAAAAGGACATTTATAATACCTCTTCGTCCTTTTGCACCGAAACATTAAATTTTCTTAGGTTTTAAGGATTTTTCTCTTTCATTTTGAATTTTTTGAAATAAACAAAAATTATTATTAAAAATTATTTATTATTTGCGGAAAAATACAAAATTATCAATATTAATTTGTTGGTGCCTACCTACTTCAATTTAACCCATAAATTAATCGTAGCTTTTGCTATAAGATGACAAATAGGTGAAGTTGCTCTCAGGCAACTTTGGGGTCGAAAGGGTTAATATGCATAAGTGTTTATGTTGTTTTCAAGTTGACCCTAATATTTTGGGGGTTTAAACTTCTTAACTTTAAGCTTTGCAAATTCAATTCCAAAGGTTCCAAATAGATTTTCAAGGATTCTCCTTTTTCTGTGCAATATATTTTTTCACTTCTGTTCTTCTTTTCTTTTCACTACAGTTTCAAACAAAAATTCCCAATTCATTATTAGCACAGATTGATTGGTAAAACTTTCCTTGAATTGTTTTTCACTTACACCATTCACTTCCGCTTACTTCAGTTTGCTTTATTTTCTTTCAATGCCAGTCAGTAGTTTTCTCTTTCGCTGTTCTCGAGCAATTTTCACTTTCATTATGACAACCCACTTGCTCTTCAAGCTGTCACTCATGGCTACAACAGCCGTCAAGTAGCGGCAGCATTGAATTTTGAAATCATGCTGAAGGCAAGCAAAACAGTCCGGAAAACGTCCAACAGGCAGCGCAACGTTTGCCGTAAATCCTTTGAGTGTGCACCATATCGGCAGTCAGCTTTGGTGCGCTCGCGTTTTTTGCATTCACTGTGCTGCAATGCGTTTTCCTTTGCTTTCAATTTGGCATTGCCACTTTGATTTGAACGCCAGCAAGAAGCAGCAGCAGTAGCGCACAATTTCATATTTCCGCTTCCGAATTTCGCTGCCACAGTTGCTACGTGTCCTTGCGCACATTTTTTATTTATTGCAATTTTTTTGTTGTTGTATTGTTGAAATCTTTTTGACAGCGCAAATTTGCAAAGTAAGCCAAAGTGATTGAGCAGCGGATGTGATGTGACATTGCCAGCGGCGCCAGCTTTAGTTGAGCTTGCTTTGTAAATTTTTTGCATTAGATGTAATAACAAATTATATATTTTACAATCTTGGCTTTGCCTGTTGATTGCTTGTTAGGCGTGCGCCAATTTTCGCGCGCAAACAGTCGCATAAGCGTGGCCTTAGTCTGCTTTTAGGCGCTTAGGATGCTCACAGTAAAAATTCAACTAAACCGCACAGCTTACAACTCGCATCGCTTGAGCAAACTACACTTAATTGTTTGACCTTTTTGACTACTTTTTGACTGCTTTTTGCTGTTTTTCACTTTGTAGCCACAAGGATTAAAATTCCATTTGATTTTATTATCATTTTCATACCATTATCACATTATCCTCTTTTCCTCTTCGCTGTTTATTTTTTTCGCTTTGCAAATGCAAAATGTGAAATGTGAAAATTTTCGCCTTCCATTTTGACTCTTCAGCAGTTATTAATGCAATAATGCAACCTTGAAGTGTTGCAAAGTCCGCCGATTGTGCGAGGCCTTCATGGCCATTTATCATGCGACCCACCACGCACCGTCGGCGCTGATGCGCAAAATGCATGCACATTAATTCAAGTAAAAAATTATGGCCAAGTAAAAAGTTCATTTTTTGTGCATGTTGCATTGTTGTTGTTGTTGTTGTGCTTTTGTTGGCATTTTCATAATGCTTAATGTGTTGATACTGTCAGCAGCAGCAGTTACAGCACAACTTTTGCAGCGGCAAGATGCCGCACTGCTGCCACGGCTGGTGCGCACTTTTGCCAAATGCTTTAACAACAACAACACAACATATACACACAGCGCCGCTGAGTGCATTTTCTTTGATTTATAACAAAATTACGTAAAAATATTGCACACTATGAATGCCCAATATGCGCGGCATGCAGAATATAAAAATACAAAAATACAAAAAAAAAAAAACTAAAAAGGAAACGCGCGCAAAAAAATGCTTAAAATATGAAAATGCCAAGAAGCCACTCACGGCATGTGAATGGCAAAAAGTTTGCCTTCAAATGGGTGACCCTCAAAAGCGCGCACAAAAAAAACCCCTGAAAGCTAAAAGCAGAACGACAGCAGTTGGAATGCAGTTGTAAATTTTTCTATAAAAAAAAAACCATACCATTTTGTTGTCTAGTTACCGGTAGTGAGCTACAGTTGGCCAGTTTGCTCAAAAATTAGAGCAGCACCTTAGTTTTCAAAAGGCAGATGGAAACAGCCTTGTTGGAGGCAATCAAAATCTCTGGCAATTGTCTGTACAAATGGGCAAATTTTGTATTTACAACAACAAAAAATACAGTATGGTTTTTGGTTGGCTCCAGTGGCAATGTTCTGACATTCAATTAGGTTCTGTTTTTAAAAGGTTCTAAAAGATATACTCGCGTATTGTCCTCTGAACTATGTGGCCTCTACATCCAATCCGTAAGATTGATGACGGTGAGTATCAATTTCACGATACACTTTGCTAACTCCTCGACATATTTGTATATTGATTTGCTTGCTTGTATATTGATTTGTATATTGATTTGCTTGATTTAACTCTCTCATCAAGAGCAGAGCTTCTCGGTTCTGTTCAACTTCAAAATTTTGAAGGGGATAAAAAATAAAAAAATATTAAAAATACTTAACCTAGTTAAAATATAGCGATATGTATATCAGATGAAAGAGGAAGGGCTCAAGAATTGTAATAAAACTGATTTTTTATCTATTTAGAAAAAAAGGATATGAAAAAGGTCCTTTGAAAATTTTAATCCCTTTATATCCTTGAAAATTTATAACGAATTTTCCTGAAAAGTAAGTATGTTAGAACCCAAAATCTCCTTTATCACGTCATTACTCTAACTTTATTGGTTCGAAAGTTGTTAAAAAAAAAGGCGGAAAATGCAAGTCTAATGAAGTACAAAAATTCTAATTTATTTGAGTATCAGTATTTTAAATAATAAAAAGATACAAAATCAATGAAGCGAGAATAATGAAATTTTGACACGTGATCAAGGAGATTTTGGGTTTTAACGCACTTACTCTTCAAGGAAATTCTATGTAAATTTTCAAGGATATAAAGGATTAAAATTTTCAAAGGACCTTTTTCATATCCTTTTTTTTACAAATAGATAAAAAACTTCATTTTATTTAAATTCTTGAGCCTTCCTCTTTCATTTTATATACATATCGCCATATTCTAACGAGGCTAATTACACTGTGCGTGAAATTTGCCCTCAAACATTTAGACATGGGGGGGACCTACTGGGTGAGTTTTCTATAGGTATACTGAGTTGAGATCCACCAGCCGTTTGGTAAGATTGGCTCTAGTTTATGAGAAATCCGACTTTGAAGTTTGGTAATTTTCGTCAAATTTGTCGCTTAAGTAGGTCCTAAATCGTTCCGAATATCGCTTTACTGTCTTCGGCAAGTTTGTAGACATTTTAACCACCAACACATTTGCTTAAGACACCAATCCAAAAAAAATACATTTAAACTGTGTAATTGCGATATGTGCATTTTTGAGCGCAGCGCCACGTGGCGTATGAGTGTCATTTAATTATAATTAACACTCATATAATTCCCCCCCATGTCTAAACTTTGGACTTGCACAGTGTTATTATTTATATTTTTTTTTTATTTTTTATCCCCTTCAAAATTTTGGAGTCCTTTTAAAAGGACAAAGGATGTAGAAATGAAAAACTGAGTACGCAGTATTACTATGTTTGGTCTCTAGTTTCACGCGCATATGGAGTTTTCCGGTGTGAAAAATTTTTTTAATTTTTGTCGCACGGTGTAATATATCTTTATTTAGTATATATAATAAATATAAATATAAAATTAAGTATTACTCCTTACATTTTCTTTGTATTTATTACATAATTTTAAGTTTTTCAACCCCTTAAAATTTTCTAAAATGTTTCCTTCTACCTCTTGTCATTCGTTTTCTTTCTTATTTCTCCTGTCTACCTTAAAAATATGACCGTGTAAGCACGTTGACGCATATGAAACGCAACTTTTTAACTTTTTGCCTACGTCAGACCAGCAAACACCCACACACACACACACTCACTCACACACACACAGACACTGCAACACTCAGCAGTGCTAACTTTGACGTGTAATATTTTTGGCTAAAAATGTTTAAGACAAACTTCTCTGCTTGACGCTACACGTTAGAGCAAAAAGAACTTTTGCCACTGCACCGCAATACAGTCAGCCAGCTGTGCTACGAGCTGTGCGCACCCGCTGAGCAGCACACAAATGTCGCATTGTTTTGATGGTGCATGAAATTTCCAGCAGGTGTGCACAGCGCTACGAAAAGTGTCAGAACGGTATTTGGTAAGTTGCAGAAAAATGGCAACTATGGAAAAAATTGCACATTTTTTTGCTCATGTGAGCAAAAAACACAGCTGAGACACGTAAGA
Source organism: Melieria picta (assembly GCA_964056695.1). Lineage (NCBI taxonomy): Eukaryota > Metazoa > Arthropoda > Insecta > Diptera > Ulidiidae > Melieria > Melieria picta. Next base: position 12,082,711 of record OZ057399.1, on the reverse strand, counting down.
GCGGCGTGTGTTAGTAAAACAACGAGCAGCGAAGCATTTGAAGCGGCCAGTTAAGTAATTTTAAAGTTCATGACATTTGACGGTCTTCCCTTTTTAGATGATTTTCAACACAAGACGGTAATTAATGTTGCTTATACTTCCAGTAAGTTTTTAGTTCATTAACACAGTATTTGGTGTTGCGTATACGTCCAGTAATTTCTTTAATTATTTGAGTAATTAATGTTAATCATTAATGTTATGTATACGCCCAGTAAGTTTCTTAATGAATTAAGACAGTATGTGGTGTTACGTATACGCCCAGTAAATTCTTGAATTACTACGTAATTAATATTACGTATACGCCTATTAAGTTCTTTAAGTCATTAACCCAAAGCCGGGTACCAGTTCCGCCCCTACGATTTTGATAAAATTTCATACACGACCTGGAATTGACCAAAAATGATCAGCTTTCTATCTCTGCACGTTGCTGAGATATTCTTTGGGTATTTTGTACCCATTACGCAGCAATGGTCGCTTTTTTCCATACTTTTTGAAGTGATCAGCTAAACACGTTAACAAAAGTTGTATTTTTTACAGGTGAGTTAGGAGGCAGATTTTTGTGAAGTTTTAAGGCCACTACGTTTCGCCACCTTACTACGTTTTCACCTTTGGAAAATTCACAATTTTTGGAGTCTGGTAACTCTAGCTAGATGGCGGAATTTTAGGGTGACCTCTACTAGACTAAGGTAGTTCCATCTTTACCCCAACCATCCCTATCAATGATTTTGAGATATCTCTACCACGAACTTTTCTGTGATTTTTTTAAAAAGTCAATTTTCATAAGTAAATTTTTACCCATTCGGCAGCAATGGGTTAAGTTTTTAATTCATTCTCACAGTCTTTAATGTTACGTATACGCCACTAAATTGTTTAGTTCTTCAAGGCAGTCATAAATATTTCGTATACGCCCGTAAGTTTTTAATTCATCAATACAGTATCTAATGTTATTTATACGCCCAGTAAGTTCTTTAGTCAATTAAGACGGGAATGAATGTTACGTATACGCCTAGAAAGTTATTTAGTTAATTAAGATGTAATTAATGTTACGTATACGCCCGTAAGGTTTTAAAATTAGTAGCAAGTTCTTTAGTTAATTACGACCGTCATTAATATTACGTATACGCCCCGTAAAGTTTTTAAAATTAATTAAGCCCGTATTTGGTGTTACGTATACGCCTAGTAAATTCTATAAATAATTAAGATAGTAATTAATGTTGCTCATACGCCCAGTAAGTTCTTTATTTTATTAATAAAATTCAAATTTTTTAATGTTAAGGCTTAAATCATAATTTGAATAATTTATTAATTTTTATTTCTTCCCTTTACACCACTTGGTCGATTGATTGGCTGCAGCTTCTATGTCGAAAAATCTCAAAGTGCAATTTTCGGTATAATTTTGAATATTTTAAAGTAGACACGCACCAGGCACATAATTAGCGCAAGTCCGAACGTAGACTTCAATAGGTTATGCACGAAGAGCATTCTGCAAATACAACAAAAACACAAAAAATAAATTTAAAATGCAAGAGAAAAGAATGCGCCAGCAGGCGGTCAGATAAAACGTCAGAAATGTGCAGTAAGTAAAGTAATTAAAAAGTACTTAAGCAAGAAAAATGTTATCGACTGATACGCGCACACACACACACACATACATATATACATATATACTGCACAGCGCGATATACCTGCGATAAACAACGCGCCGTTGCTGCAATTTATTATCGTTATCCTTGAAGAAATACCGTCGTATGCCGCTCAGATACGACCGAAAGTATTCGCGCCAATTAATCGTTGCTATATTGAACTGCAGCAGGCGTCCGTCGTCCGTATCGCTGAGCAGCGCATCCAATTCGTCAATGTTGTGATGTGCGAATTTCCACTCCTTTATTCCGAACCATGACATCATGTAGATGATTTTCGTTATTTTACGATATGCCTTTATGTAGCTGTAAACGAATGCGAGAAGATGCAAAAGCGGAGAAATATTATTTCGAAGAAATGTGAGTTAAACACAAAAAATGAAAATAATACAGAAACAATGCAGCAGAGCAGCCAGTGGGCGAAAAAATGCTAAGAAGACGACGAAAAAGCATTCCGATACCGCAATGCATGAAACTGCTGCCTTGTTTGTGAAAATCTCGCATCTTATTGAGGAAGATCCGAGAAATTTCAGTGTCCAGATCCAAGCAAAGGACGCCACCTTACGATCTTCCTTCGAACTGCCCATCTTCTGTCATTAAATAAACTTATGGAATCTCCCACCTGCTGTGGTCGATTGTGCCACTTTTGTGTGGATGTAATAGAGACATCGCAGAAGGTACAAACAGTTAAGTTTTATTTTTGCTTTAACATTTCAAAGTCCTTAAAAACAATCGTTCTGGAGGAAAACTAACACAGCACAAAAAAAAACACCTTTTTTTCTGTTGCATGGAGTTTTTCTACTGTTTCTTACTAATTTGGGCGCGCTGATTTTGAATCTATCCTCAGATTTTTTCTAGCAGCTCTAGTTAGTGAGATATAGGTACCGTGTCATTTTTTCAGTTTTTCCTCTACTTTTTCCATATTTTTGATCGTAATTTCTAAACCAAAAACCGATTGACATAATTGTCACCTTATCGCATTTACAACACCGCACGGCTTCTTTTCCGATGAAACTTATTTTTATAAGTTTTAAAATTCCGCGGTAATTGTACCTCAAAGTCGGAAAATATGGAATTTTAAGGCGTTTTCTTTGATGGTCAACAACATACACAATTTTCGTAAATCAATCAACGAGTTAAGTGTATAATCAAAGCCGACACATCAAGCAATACAACACAGCCAAATTATTTGGCGGAATACACATTCGCATCGAAATAATAGCAAAAATGTACCATAGTCATTTTCAGTCTTTTTACTTAAAAAATTAGGAGCCTCAAAATATGCAAAGTATTTAATTTTTTTTTTGTTTCGAGCAACTCAAAATAGTTTTGTTTTTTGCTTGTATTTCAGACTATAAATGGAGCATATAAAAGAGCATATTTTGAGGCCTCTAATTTTTTAAGGAAGAAGACTGAAAATGACTATGGTACATTTTTGCCATTATTTCGATGCGAATGTGTATTCCGCCAAATAATTTGGCTGTGTTGTATTGCTTGATATTTCTTCTTAAGATATTCATATACTTCGTAACTGGATTTATGAAACATCTGTACAATTTTCGCCATCAGAAAAAACGCCTTGAAATTCAATATTTTTCTACTTTGAAACCTTGAAATTCAATATTTTCCTACTTTGAAACCTTATTACAACGCCAATTTAGAACGCATAAAATTGGCGTTGTAATAAGGTTTCAAAGTAGGAAAATATTGAATTTCAAGGAGTTTTTTCTACTAACACCATCACCCATCACTTTTGCAAAAATCGCGAATCTAAAATCGAATCAATGATTAAATTTTGTATTGTGTGGGTGGTGGGTGCCAGCCCCTTGTCCATTTCCCGTCCCGGTAGAAGGCGTAAGACTTAGGGAAGTCCTTAAATGTGATGGATACCCAACTCTGACATCGAATTTATGATCAGCGAACCTAATTCCATAGAAAATTTATAGTCGCATTCACCGATCAGACATTTGTTTCTTTTGTGTGCCGGTATTTTCAACGTAAAAAATATATATATTGCAAAATAATAGTTATCAGTCAACGTAAAAAAAATATGTCCCATTCGCAATAGTTACTGGCAACGGAAAAAATATTTCTCACAAAATAAACGTTACCAAGCAACGCAAAAAATATTTCTCACAAAATAAACGTTACCGAGCAACGTAAAAAATATTTTTCTCTCACAACAGTTATGCGATGACGGAAAAAATCTTTTTCAAAAAATAAACGTTACCGAGCAATGGAAAAAATATTTCTTGCTGATAATAGTTATTCGGCAACAGAAAAAAATATTTGTCACGAATAATAGTTATACATAGATGTAAAAATAATTATTTCAAAATAATAATTATATGTAACAATTAAAATATTTGTTACAGTGAAACAGTTATTTTCCAACTTTTTTCTAAAAACGTTATAACTGTTATGTCCCTGGAAACTAAGCATTTGATCTCTAATTTTATTGCTGCTTTCTTTGAAGGTTTTGGAAAAAAAAATTGCACAGTGCTATGGACTTTTCATATTTAAATAATTTCAAATACTTTTCATGAATTATTTTTGTAGTTTCCCCCCCCCCCCCCCATTGAAAGTGACTGAGCACAACAATTAAAAACGTTTTAAAATGGCTCTCTTTAGTTCAATGCAATGCGGTCTCTGGCACAAAGCAGTGCTTCATCGCAACTCCCACAACTCTGCTCATGCCACACAATCCACTCCAGACTCATTGTTCAATGTAAACGAACGACAACACAGAAACGACAAAAGCAAAATGAACGAACGTATCAAGCGATAAACTTCACTTTCATACTTACATGCGCTTTTGTCCCGTTACCAGGGCAATTAAATCTAAAATATAAGCGGGTATGTGGTGCAGGAAAAACGAAACGGCGTAATGTAATGGCTTCGATGGAATTATAACGTACGAGAAGCACCTGCGACGGTAATGCGGCCGAAGCGTTCGAATGCGGTCCGATGCGGTTCAGCAGCCAAGCACAAACACACACACACACACACGCACACGCACACGTAAGGCACAGTGCGTCCAAGTGGCCGCGGAGCGGGGCGAGTGCACATAAACACATAATTTTTTCCAATAATGCCACAAAAGTTGACATTGTTGTTGTTGGCCATACACATAGTTGTTGCGTTTGTGTTGTTTGTTTTTTTTTTTCGTTGCCGCAGTTGTAGTTGCAGCAGCATTGCAGATAAAGTCAACGTCGGATCAGCGCAGCAACGTGCGGTCGTAGGTGGTCGGCGGCCAGCAGCAACAAAATGGCGCACAGCATACGTTCGTTCGTTGGTTCCGTTTGTTCGTACGACACGGTTTAGTTGGCATTAAAGGCGATTTATATTTTTGCCATAGCATTTGTTGTGCATTGTATTGTTGTTGTTGTTGTGCCATTTATTATAGCGTTTTATGTGTTGTTTATAAATTATGCCGCGTTATTAGTGCAACGCGCATTGGTGGCATGAAACGAGAACGAAAATAAAAGTGAAAACATTAAAAATTTAAATGCTAAACTATACTAAACCGAAATGCCACAAATGCAGCATTGGCCACATAGACACAATGTATCTGTGTGTGTGTGACAATGAAATAATTTATGGTCGCATTGCAGTTGGCGCTGACTGTCTGCCCTGGTTGCTACCATTTTGCTGCTTCTTTTTCAATTTATTTATTTTTTATTCTATTTTTCTTTTTCGATTGTCCACTCGAGTGACCATTGCGGCAGTAATGTCCAGCCGCAGCAACAACGGTTTGTTGCCATTGTGACATTGCTTCGTGTGGCTCAAGTTGCAGGTGCAGCAAAATCGAAAACAGCGCGCGAGCGAACACGTGGCTGGAGCAGCGCACAACTCTCGAACAGTGCGACTTACCATAAAGCCTTGTCAAATGGCTCGTGAAAGCCTTCACGTGACAAATGCATATACTGGCCCCATGTTAAGTTGTTCCGATCGAAAATGTAATTGTAGACTGGTAGCTCAGCCTTGGACTGGCACTCGTTCTGGCGCAGCATAAATCTGTGAAGATAGAGGAAAAAAGAAACTGTTTAAATGTTTGAACTAGGTGAATTTTAAGAGTTGTGATAGAAAGCAAGACAGAACTTTGATTGCAGTTCAAAGTTCTGCAAGAAGCAGAAATTAAAAATAATATAGCCTAAACAAACAAATATTGATGTTAAATTTACGACCATGTACCCGTATTGACGTTAGACAAATGGATTTCTGAATCTTTTCATATGAATAGATTCCAAATGGCGATTCTAAACAGCGAGTTAGTAGTTTTTCGTTTTCAATTTTTTTTAAGTTTTTTTTTGCAGTGCTCTGTGAGAGGAGAAATGCAAAAATGTTGAAGTTTGAGTTAGTGTTCGTTGAGTCGTGGTTCGGAGCAAAACCCTATGATCAAACCATAGTCGTAGTCTAGTCACAGCCCAACTACAGTCTAGTCATGATTTTTTCACAGTCTAGTCATGGTCTAGTCATAATCTAGTCATATTCTAGTCATAGTTTAGTCATAGTCTAATCATAGATTAGTCACAGTGAAGTCATACTCGTAGTATAATCATAATCTAGTTATAATCTGGTTACAGTCTAGTCATAATTTTGTTACAGTCTTGTCATGTTCTTAGTCAAGTAATGGTGAAAATATTTGCTAAAAAGAATTCTAATTTTTAACTTTGAGTCAATTGAGTTCCTACTTCATCTTTGCTTACTTTGTAATTTCAATAACATTTAAAAAAAATTAAAAAAAAAAAGTGTTAAGCTACACAGTTATGTCACTAAGCTATTTTTTCTATTATTTTAATTTTTTTATTTTTTATTAAATTAATTTATTTTATTTTCAAGTTTATTGGTTTTTGATATTTTTTTTCTTAATTTGTAGTTTTTTATCAATTACTTCAATAATTTTATTCGATTTTTTGCCTTAATTTAATTTATTTAAGTTAGTTAAAATAGTTAAACCTTGACGCATTAGTTTAGAAAATTTTTTTCAAATGTATTTTTGAAAGTTTTTTGATTTTTCTATTGAAAATTTTTTATTTTATTATTATTAAATTAACAATAAAATTATATTATTTTATGTCTTCCAAATTGTTCTCTTTCAACAATTTTTATATTTTAATTTTAGTGTTTATCTCTTTTTTCTTATACATTTATTTATTTTTTTGTTTTTATTTTATTTCTTATCTAGAACTTTTATTTTAATTTAAATTTAATTGTTATTTACTAAATACTTTTATTTATTTTTTACATTTTTATTTCGCTTATTTTTAATAAATTTTTTTTTACATTTTCAGTTAAATTTTTAGAATTTTTTGATTTCATATTCCTTTTTTATTTATTATTTCATTCGATTTAGTTTTCGATTTTCTTTTATTTCAAATTGTATTTCATTAAATTTTTTCCACGGTCCGCCTGTCAATTGATGTAATTTTCCCTACTACACACAACTTTTTTTCGTCTTCAATACACACAAGTGCGCGCTGTCTGCTTACCGCCCAATTTTTTTGTTGTTGTATTTTCTTAATTTTTTCATTTTTCTATTTAATGGTTTTTTATTATTTTATTATTTTTTTTATAATTTAATTTTTAATTTAATTTAATACTTAATATTTCATTTTATTTAATTCACTTTTTTAATTTATAACTTTATGATTTTATTTCTTTAATCAATTTCATTTTTTATTTATATTTTTATTTTTTTGTTATCTTATAATTCTATTTATTTTTTATGTATTTGTGTTGTTTTTTAATTTTATATTTGTATTCTAATTGTTATTATATTATTGTTTTATACTTTTATTTATGTTTGCTTACCGTCCAATTTTTTTTGTTGCGTTTTCTTAATTTTTTTAATTTTTCTATTTAATTTTTTATTTTATTATTATTCTAATTTTCTTAATTGTTTTCATTATTCTTTTTAACTTTTTTATTATTATTAAAATAACCATGCAATTCTATTATTTTATTTCTTTATTTACTTTTATTTTTATTTATATTTTTATTTCATTGTTATCTTATAATTCTATTTGATTTTTATGTTCTGGTTTGGTTTTTTTATGTTATGTGTTTGTTTTAATTATTATTTTATTAGTATTTTATTGTTATTGTACCTTTAATTTTTTTATATTAATTATTTAATTTTTATATTTTTAGTTTAACTATCCAAATTTTTTGATTTCATATTTTTTTCATTTGGCTTTATTTCATTCAATTTCATTTAATTTTCAATTTTCTTTTATTTCAAATTGTATTTCATTAAATTTTTCCACTGTCCACCTGTCAATTGATGTAATTTTCCCTACTGCACACAACTTCTTTTAGTCTTCAATACACACAAGTGCGCGCTGCCTTTTTATCGTTTTATTTTTTGTGTTGAATTTTCTTATTTTTTTCATTTTTGTATTTAGTTTTTTTTTTTTATTTTTAACTTTATTATTATTAAAATAACAATGCAATTATACTATTTTATTCTTCATTTACTTTTATTTTTATTTATATTTTTATTTTATTGTTATATTATAATTCTATTTATTTTTTATTGTTTATGTTTAGGTTTTTGTTTTGTTTTTTATTTTAATTTTTTTAATAACAATAATAAACAATATTATTGTTTTACACTTTTAATTTTTTTATATTTTTAGTTCGGCATTTAAATAATTTTTTTTTTATTTTTATATTTTTTTATTTGCTTTATTTCATTTAACTTAATTTCATTTACAATTTTAATTTAAATTCAAATGGTATTTCATTAAATTTATTCCACTGTCCACCTGCCAATTGATGCAATTTTTACTACTGCACACAACACACAAGTGCGCGCTGTCCGCTTACCGTCCATTTTTTTGTTGTATTTTCTTAATTTTTTCATTTTTCTATTTAATTTTTTATTTTATTATTATTCCAATTTTTTTGTTGTATTTTCTTAATTTTTTATATATTTTTTTTTAATTTTTTATTTTATTATTATTAAAATAACAATGCAATTCTATTATTTTATTTCTATATATATTTACTTTCAATTTTCATTTATATTTTTATTTAATTGTTATCTTATAATTCTATTTATTTTTTATGTTTTTGTTTTATTTTTTTATTTCATATTTTTATTTTAATTATTATTTTATTATTGTTTTATACTTTTATTTTTTTTAATATTTTTAGTTCGGGTTTTTAATTAATTTTTGTATTTTTATTTTTTTTAGTTCAATTATTCAAATTTTGGGGTTTCATATTTTTTTCATTTGGTTTAATTTGATTCAATTTAATTTCATTTTAATTTTAATACAAATGGTATTTCTTTAAATTTATTTCACTGTCCATCTGCAATTATTGTTTTATACTTTTATTTATTTTTTATGTTTTTAATTCGTCTTTTTAATTAATTTTTTTATTTTTATATTTTAGTTCAACTATTCAATTTTTTATTTCATATTTTTTCTTCATTTGGTTTTATTTCATTCAATTCAATTTATTTTTCAATTTTAATTTTATTTCAAATTGTATTTCATTAAATTTATTCCACTGTCCACCTGCCAATTGATGCAATATTTAATACTGCACACAACTTATATTCGTCTTCAATACACAAAAGTGTGCGCTGTCTGCTTATCGTCCACTGGCGCCCAGCTAAATTCTAATTTGTTGTCTGCGCAGAGAAAGTGTACAAAAATGTGCCCACTGTCGGCCGCACTGCAGCCTAAACGAGTGTAATGAAAATAAATGTCTGTTGCAAATTGTCCGCTCGGTGACTATGTTGGCTGCGTCGGCATTACCTTCTCCTCCGTCTGCACTTGCGGCCCTTCCCGAACTTTGCATTAGTCGCAGATAATGAACGAACACACTGCACGCCACTTTAGCATTTTGCGAGAATGCCAAACTTCTTATCAGTTTGCCGAATGTTTGTGCAACTAGCAACGTGTGTGTGTGTGTGTGTGTATAGCCCTGGGTGCATGCTGTTTTTATTGTGCTATTTTCTTGCAACATTTGTGCGCACATTTCTACCACTTGCATTCCCGTCCGTCTTACCTTCTGGCTATATCCCAGGCGCTCGATATCATTGCATTGACACAGTAATCGGCCGGCACCATGTTGGCCTTGCAGCTGGCGCGTCCGTAGATGCAGCGCACCAGGCCCCTGGCCGACCACGTGCACAAACCCGACGGCCCGTACAAATTATCGGTCCAGCCGGGAAATGGATCCTTGTACGTTGACATAACTGCAAATAAATGAGAATTAATGTGTATGTGAAATGGCAGTTGCTGATACTCGCTCGGTTGCCTCAACCATTGGTGGCCATTGTTGTTGCCTATTCTATACTTTGGTATTTTGCTGCACTGATAGCGTCTGGCGGCAATATTTGAAAACAGTGGCAAGTCATAGTCAATGTTCCTGTGTGTGTGTGTGTGTGTTTCTGTCTCATGCAACATGCCATTGTGACGTAACCGTAGCTGATTTTATTGTTTTAGTTTTGGTTGTTGCCTCTTAATAGTGAAAAATAGTTAAGAATACTTTGGAGATTTTAGCAGCGCCGCAAATGAGCCAAAGTTGCTGCTGCCACACGTCACCATGGCACTGCCGCCGTTTGCTCTTCGCCCACTCCGTCTGTCTTTCTCTCGCTGTGCTTTTAGCTTTCCCTACTTGCTTCTATTTATCTGCATTTGCTGTTTAAAATATTTTTGCTTGCTGTCTTTTGTGACTTTTGTTTATTTTTTTATTTGATTTTAAATTTTATGCCACTATCTGGCTCCCTAAATTTTCGTATTGCATTTCCTTTGGGGATCTACTTCAGTTGGTTGGCATTTTTAGTTTATTTCTCATTTCTTACTTTTTTTTTTGTGTTATTTTCTACCATTGAAATGGAAATGGCGCCGGAAATGTATTTTGTTGTTGTGCTTTGGACTTTTCGAAAAGTTTGCTCTGTGCATTGCGACTCTCCTGACAATTTCGCTTGAGGTTTTGCAATTAGCTGCGAAATTATCTGACAATGAGTTTTGTTTACTTGGCAGTGCAAATTTATTTTGTTTTTTTTCTTTTAATGTTATTTTTAGCAAGAGGCACAAATATTCCATATCCACATTTTACTTCTCACTTCAATGTGATCTAAACGACAGAGTCTCGACAATTCAATGCTCTTGAGTTCAATTTAGCTCGAATGCATTGCTACCAACTCATCCTGAAAGTATGCAACTAATAAATACCTGCTACTAACAACTACTGTAGTTGTGATAGAGAAGTGAGTAGCGACAAACTGTACAAATATGTGTCAGAGTTCAATTTAGTCTGCATCCTAAAAGTATGCAACTACTAAATACAACTAATAACTGCTGTTGTTGAGTAAGACAACTGACTAGTGACAACGTTACAGTTCAAGTATGCCGCAGAGTTCAATTAATTTGAATGCAATTATATGAAGTCATCCGGTAAGTATGCTAGTAATAAATACAACTAAGTACTGCTGCAGTTGACAGAGCCTTCAGAATCGCTGAACTGAACTGAATCGCGACAATTGTACAAATGTGCCTTAGAGTTCAATTTAGTTTGAATTTCTATAAACTCATCCTGAAAGTATGCAACTAATAAATACAGCTAAGAATTATTGTTGTTGAGTGAGAGTTCAATTTAGTTTGAATTCAATTCTATCAACTCATCCTATAAGTATGCTACAAATAAATACTACTAAGAACTGCTGTGGTTGTGAGAGAGAACTGAGTTGCGACAACTGTACAAATGTGACTCAGAGTTCAATTTAGTTTGAATTTCTATAAACTCATCCTGAAAGTATGCAACTAATAAATACATCTAAGAATTATTGTTGTTGAGTGAGACCACCAACTAGCGACAATTGTGCAATTCAAGTATGCCGCAGAGTTCAATTTAGTTTGAATGCAATTCTATGAACTCATCCTATAAGTATGCTACAAATAAATACTACTAAGAACTGCTGTGGTTGTAAGAGAGAACTGAGTCGCCACAACTGTACAAATATGCCTTAGAGTTCAATTTAGTTTGAATTTCTATACACTCCCCCTGAAAGTATGCAACTAATAAATACTACTAAGAACTGCTGTAGTTGACAAAGACTTCAGAGTCGCAGCAACTGTAAAAATATACCCCAGAATTCAGTAAAGTATGATTTAATCCAAAAATTATGCTTTCAATAAGCAATACTAATAACTACACCCAACTTAACCCTCTCTCTGTATGGGTTTTTGCTAGGGGAAGTTAAAATTTTTAATTAAACAATTTAGTCTTCTGTGTGGTTCCATCAACAACAACCTATACTAATTTATTTAATTCTGTTATCAAACCCTGTTTTTTACAGTGTTTCCATTTGACAACAACTATATTGTTCCGGCTGAATAACTAAAACTTTTTCGTATAATTAAAAATTCAATATTTATTCATTTACTTCAGCTAAAATTATTTAAAAAACATATCTGTATTGAAGTAAGAAGTCAAATTAAAAATGTCTCTTAATTCTTTGTTTGCTTCTTCTTCATTTAGTATGTAAAGATAAAACATTCAAAAAACGTGTATACTTCTCTTCTTTAAACTTAAGCATTCAGTTTAAGTCTTCTTTAAATTTAAACATTCAGTTTAATAATTTTGTATTATTTCTAAAACTTTGAATTATTCTAGGGACCAACAAAAACATTTATTCTTGAAACTATAGAGGATTCAGACGTCCACAAAATAGCATGTTGCCATATGACAACAAAAAAAGGCATATTGTCTTTCAAAAACAAACAAATAATAACTGCTTTATAAAAAGTAATTTTTCCTTTTTTTCTCTATCGACTGACTCAAAAAATTGTTAAAAAAAACTGCGTAACCAAAATAATTGAAATTTAAGTCAGTACCTTTAAAAAGAGGCAAAAACTAGTTCCTCTCCTCTCTTTTGTTGACAAGTGCGGCCATCTTCATGTTGAAGTCGGAAACTTTTCAGACCACATTCGCATGTCAGCAATTTTTGTTTTCTCAGTAAATAATTTCAGTGATAAGTTGTTTGAGATCTGGGATTGTTTTGACAATGGTCCCAATGGTCCTTTAAATTATACTCTAAGAAGATTTTAATAAACTTATCCTAAAACTATGCCACTGATAAATATTTCCTAAATACCCAATAAGATTTAAATGGAAAGTGCCACCTTGATTTAACTTGAGTTGTTAACTTGTTAAAAAATTCAATGAAACATTTAATAAAAATTTCAAATATCTATTAAACTACCTAACAATGTATTTTGGTGTATATTTTTAGGCGCCTAATAAGACATTCTAACACCAACAAAAGTCGAAAACTAGTCAAACCAAATTCAACAACTCAGTTTCAGTTTGAGCTTTCAACAAGTCAAAAAAGAGTCCACTAACCGATTGGTGGTCGAAAGATGCCCGCCGGCAAGTAGAAGGCACGATGATTCACCAAATTCTCGGCACACTTCTTGGTCATTGTGTATGTGTTGGGCATTTCGCCTATCAGACAGTGACGAAATTTCTCCAGTGTCTCGTCATCGAAAATGCGAAAAATCTAAAAAAAAACACATTAATAAATTCATTATAAAAACTTTCACACTTTTCTGCATAATAAATACAGCTTTCAAAAAACAGCTTTCAAAAAACCAATTCGTTTTTTATGTGTCACCAAACGGACAGACCAATCAAAAATTCGCCAATATTTGATTGTACAATTTTAAATAATTGCAGCGCTTGCAATTGGTGCAAAATGTATTTTTACTATGTAAAAACATTTAATTTAGTCACGCGCCATAAACAATTTAGATAAGGAAAATTGCTGCAGTTTTTATTCTATTTAATTTAATTTTTATTCGCAGCCATTGAATTTAATTAAAATTAATCGCTTAAAATGCTTGAATCAATTTTGTTAGGGCTGCCAACACGCAGCGAATTGTTGCCGGCTGTACGCCTCGCCCGCCGCCACTCACCTGCATAATTTTTTCATAGCCAATTTCATTCTCGTACACGCGCTCCTTGATGTATTGCCGATTGCAGTTGCAGTAAAGCGTTGAAATGTGCACAAATGACTGAAATTGAAATGCGCGCAATGCAATGAAAATTACAACAACAACAGCAAATTGTTCCATAAAAAATTCAGCATTAAAATTGTTTTCTAGAAAGAAAAAAACCAGTTATTTACACGCAGCAAAAATGTATTTGCATTTATTGTGGAAATTGTTATTGTTGTTGTTGTGATTGTTTGTCGACAACTTTTTTGCTGCAGTGGAACGCTGGGTTAAAAAATTTTCACAACAAGAGAAGAAAACATTTGTGGTGAAATATTGAAAATGAAATGAAATTTCGCTGGACAAATTTGTAACAAAAGTTGTTGTTGTTGTTTTTGTTGGTGACGCTGTCAACCACAGAAATTTGTAACATTAAGTAGAAATTTAGAAAGAATAAAAAAATTTTCAAATCAATAAAAATAAATATTATTTTTTAATTTAAATTATTTACACTTTTCATAAAATCATTTATTTACACTAATATATAAAAAAACAAATTTAGATTTAGATGAAAAAAGTACCAACCGATTACTTATGTATAAGTGGGAATATTTAGTACATTAAATAGAAATTTAGATTTAGGAATTTAGAAAGAATTAAAAAATGTTCACACCGGAAAAAGTCCATATGGGCGTGAAACTAGAGACCAAACATAGTAATACTGCGTACTCAGTTTTTTATTTCTACATCCTTTGTCCTTTTAAAAGGACTTCAAAATTTTGAAGGAGATAAAAAATAAAAAAATTATAAAAAATACTTAACCTCGTTAGAATAACGCGATATGTATATCAAATGAAAGAGGAAAGGCTCAAGAATTTAAATAAAATTAATATTTTATTTATTTGTAAAAAAGGATATGAAAAACGTCCTTTGAAAATTTTAATCCTTTATATCCTTGAAAATTTATATAGAATTTTCTTGAAAAGTAAATATGTTAAAACCCGAAATCTCCTTGATCACGTGTCAAAATTTCATTATTCTCGCTTCATTGATTTTGTATCTTTTTATTATTTAAAATACTGATACTCAAATAAATTAGAATTTTTGTACTTCATTAGACTTGCAGCTTCCGCCTTTTTTTTTAATAACTTTAGAACTAATGAAGTTAGAGTAATGAAATTTTGACACGTGATGAGGGAGATTTTGAGTTTTAAAATACTTACTTTTCAGCAAAATTCTATATAAATTTTCAAGGATATAAAGGATTAAAATTTTCAAAGGACCTTTCTCATATCCTTTTTTATAAATAGATAAAAAAATTAATTTTATTTAAGCCTTTAAGCCTTGAGCCTTTCCTCTTTCATTTGATATACATATCGCCATATTCTAACGAGGTTAAGTATTTTTTATTTTTTTTTTTTATTTTTTATCCCCTTCAAAATTTTGAAGTCCTTTTAAAAGGACAAAGGATGTAGAAATGAAAAACTGAGTACGCATTATTACTACATTTGGTCTCTAGTTTAACGCACATATGGATTTTTCCCGGTGTGAAAAATGCTGTGTAATCATTAATAATAAATACTATTTTTAAATTAAAATTGTTAACATTTTTATAAAATCATTTATTTACACTAATACGTAAAAACCAAAGTCACCACTCAACCTATTGAGATGAAAAAAGTACCAATCGATTACTTATGTATATGTGGGAATATTTGGTACATAGGCCATATGAGAATTACCACGCCCACTTCTTCGCAAACTATGATACAAAAATTAACTATCGTATACTTTCTTAAAGCGATATGGGTACCAAACGATTCAGCATGCCATTGCGGCAAATATAGGCTATATATAATTGACCACGCCCACTTTCCACGCCTACTAAACTAGCAAGCCAAAGCCACAGCATTTTTCTGTAAGTCAATATAGACATCAAATGGTTCTGACTTTCATTGAGGTGAACATATGCTTTAAAAGATTGACCACGCCCAGCATATACGCCCACTATAATGACAGAAATCAGTTTCATTATGCTTTCGTAAGGCAATAAGGGTATTAAACGCCACTTTAGGTGCCCACAACACTAAAAAAAAACATAACTATGATAGATGTGTTGAATGCAATATTGATAAAAAATTAAAAAATTATTCGCCTCCCTGTCACGTGTCAGAAATCAACAAGGGCACACCTTTGCAAGACAATATGGGTATCAAGCAATTCAGCATATCATTAAGATAAACATAACCTATACAAGATTTCTGAAACCATTTTTAATAAATACAAAATGTGTACAGCGCACCTTGAGATGTTGTATCTCCATAGCCAAGTCTAGTATCTTCTTTGTGCCAAAGACATTAATGTCGATAGCATCGCTTAGCTTCTCGTTGAATTTGACAGAGGCCACCACATTGAAGACGATCTGTAGGAAAAAATGATGAGAAAAAAATAATTATTATAATAATGAAGCAACAATTTTCTGTTCCTATTTGCTATAAAAACAATTTTTATATTCTGTACTATGAAAAGTAGTCTAGAAAATCCAAAGTCTAGAATGTCCAAGAGAGTCAAAATACTACAAGTAAATCATTTACTGTTTCATTGCATGGCTTTCTAAAATATGATCTTTTATGACTCTCTTATGACCCTCTTCTATGACTCTTATGACTGAGTTTTAATGTCAATTATAAGAGAACTGCCACGGCGGTTAGGTGCGATTCCTGCCTGACTCAAGGAAAAGGTTAGTCCCGCACTTTCTTTAATTTCATATTTTTTTGTCTTTCTCATTCCCATCCGTTCAACCTTACCTAGTCAAATTTTTCATCTTTGAACAAGCCCTTATACTTCCCAATCCAATCAGTTGTGATTAGCGGCTCGCAACAGATTTCATATCCAGTAGTCGTAGTAACGCTACGACAACACCACTAGCAGTACCAGTTGGGACTAACGAAAATACGTCGCAGCACATACATAATCCAAATTAAACTTAAACATCAAAGACACCAACCTCTGCGTAATCCAAGAACACCTCCTACCTAGCAACAACGGATGCACAGATGGCGCTCTATACAACTCAATAATAAACTTTCAGTGTTGCCAGATCAGGAGATTTCGTCTAGATTTAGGAGATTCTTGGCCTTTTAGGAGAATTTTTAGGAGGAAGAATTATTTAGGAGAAAGTTTAAGAGATTTATATTTTATGTTAGGGGATTTTTCGGATCCTTAGTGGATTTTTGGGAGATTTTTAGATAACGAAGTATTGGAAACACTGGGAACAAAACATATTTTGGCAACTAATTTAATAGTCAAAGCACCCTATTGTGTTAAAAAATTGTAAGCTTACAAATTGCAAGCTCGTTCCATCTCGTTCTCATTTATTGCTGTCACAGTGAAATCCTGCCAAAAATGAAATTTTTTGTTTAATTCATTTGGTTTATGTTTTGTTTTTTTAATTTGTGTTCTTAAGCTGAAGATGAATAAAAAAATGCTGCATTAAAAAAAATTATATGTACCTACATATTTTTATTTTTTTGTGAGAAGTTTAATCCCGCAAAATGACGCAAGTAATAAAAAAATTTTTTGAGATTTTTTTAACTTTTGGGAGGAAAATTCAGTATTTTTTTAAGATTTAGGAGAAAGTCATTTCAGGTATCTGGCAACACTGCGTCTTCCCTAAGGGTCAGCATATGCCAACCCTACCTATGACTGATGGCGATAAGCTGATCACCCACCCTGGCAAAACTTCAATCGAATAATTGGTCTAACAAACAGAAAACATTAGCCTTGTTGAGGCACTATGTTCTCAAGCGATACAAATTTTACACGTATATATTTTGTACAATGATTTCATATGGACAATTAACCCAGATATGCCGACCGATCTAACAGATGACTAGGAATGATTCAGCCACTGTCATAGATATCAATGATGTTTAACCCTCCATTACTGTCGTCAGGGTGGAATCCACCCTGTGAGTTAAATTTCTTAGTAAAATATAGATTTTTTAACCAAAACCAACATAAAGTTATAATGTAATCCACATTTGCATATTTCGGAAGGTTTTAGAGTACATTGGAGTTTCATAAATGAAGCTGATGCTTTTATACAATTGTTTTAAAAAGTCACTGGGTGTGTTACACCCACGATAGTAGTAACGTTATAACATTGCTGGATGCTTAACACCGATTGTTAGTAATGAAGTTGTATTTTGTATAAAATACATTTATATATTTTTATTCACTTTTTGGCGACAATGGCGCAGAATCATAGTCCCGCATAAAAGCCGGCTTTAGTTAGCAAAAGACTAAAAAGATAAAGTCTACTTTAATTTTTCAGTTACCATAGTCAGTTTAGAACATGCTTCTACATAGCAGCGACTTTTTTTTAACAGCAAACGAAAGCAACGGCAACTCTACAAAAACTAGCGATTCGGAGTTACAAATGAGAATTTATTTTCGGAATTATGCCCGTACCGATTTATTTTGTAATCAATTATTTTGCAATATTTGTTTTCCTGAACACTAATTAGCAGTTAAAAATGGACTACTACCAATTTTCCGAGGATTAATCAGCCCATCTCCGACATTAACAAAACAAACAAACAGCTGATTGATTTGAAAATTATTGCCTACTTTACGGGGTAAAGAAAACAATTGTATTCTATTGCTGCTTGGTTCTTGAATGTTCAAAACATCAATTAAAAACTGAGCAGCAACTTTATCGAGCCGGTAACGACTATAGAAGTCCTCGTCATCGAACTCGAAGGGATCGATCCGGCTTTTGTATACTTTTCGCCGTCTCAGCACAATGTCGTCGTTCATAATATTGAAATCTCTTTCAATTTCCTCGAAATGAAATATTTACTTCGATTTATTTGGTTTTTGAATTTAGAGTATTTTGCAAAAAATGGCATTTCTGCTCATTTTGACTCATTGCTAACTGGTTTAGCAACAGCTTTTGCTTGTTTTAAAGTTAGAGTATACTTTAAGCGTTAAAGTATGCTCTAACTCGACTATGATTGACTTAGGGCCTATTTTATTTAAAAGTATACTTTATTGATCTTAAAGTGTACTTTATTTCGGCTATGACTATGCGCTAATTTTTTTAAATAACGTATAGACCATTTACTTAGTAGAAAATCCTTAAAAATTGTGCTCTAGAATAAGTAACAAAATTTGTATAGCATTAAATTTGTTATATCTTAAACTAATGAAGTTAGAAGGACGAAATTCAAGGATGTAGTAGTGTACATATTAGTTCTTAAGATATATTAAAAAAAAACTATTGGAAATTTCCAAGGATATTCAAGGATAAAGTTTAGTTTAAAGTTAAAAGGACATTTTCAATACCTCTTCGTCCTTTTGCACCAAAACATTAAATTTTCTAAGATTCTAAGGATTTTTCTCTTTAATTTGATACCAATATTGTTATTCTTTAATGCGCTCAATTTTTAAAATAATTCCTTGAAATAAACATATCCTTGAAATTTCAAAGTCCTTTAAAAAAATCCTGACGTCAGAGAGAAAAACAAAAAACGCAGTTTTACTACATTTGGCCCCTAGTTTCGCGAGTTTTTGATTTTAGTCGCACGGTGTAACCCTTAAAAGTAGCAGGTATATTGTTAATTTTTGTTTCAGCTTTTACGCAAAATTTTACCTCGATCCGAAAAAAATTATTAAATAATTATTTATTACTTATTTTTTTAGCTTTCTAAATCACTAAGCCCAAAAAACATAGCTGAAATATTTTGCAAGATGTGGCTATTTTCCCAATACAACTTTTTATTTCATATTTTTTTTTTCTTGAAATGAGATGCACATAAACAAATGTTTATATTAAATAAATGAATTAACAAAATTAAATAATTTATTTTTGTTTCTACATGTTATGATGTTCTGATTACGAAAAAATTTTAGTTTTGTTTATTTTACCTCAATGGATAAGTAAAACAGATAATCAAAAGTTGTGGGTGGATTACACCCACAGTTAGTAATGGCGTTAGTGTAATAGACGATAGTAATGCAGGGTTAAATGCCAAAATATTGAGTGCAGTTTGCCATTTCATAAAGAATCGTTTTACTCTTGTTGAAAGTGTAGAAATTAAAAAAAAAAAATAAATAAATAAAATTAAAAAAAAAATAAAATAAAAAATACTTCACCAACGGAAGTGACGTATATAATACGGTGACACATCTGGACTAAGGAAGATTGAATGGGCCGGTAATTCTATTGTTGAAAATTACTTTGTTGTATACAAATATTTTAAGTAAGTATTAATTTCAATCCTTAAAAAAATCTTTAAATTCTGCAAAATTTTGTAAAACTGCACTAAGAAAACAAAGAATTTTTAGAATTTTAGAATTTATTATGCTTACGAAGGAAAATGCCAGAAAATTCACGGCAAGGAAGCGATCGATATTCTAATTTTACCGCACTGGGAACATCATTCAGTACCAACACGTCGACAACAAATAAGAAGGTGACGACATTGTGACTAGAAAAATTAGAAAAACAATAAACCAATCGTGAAATCAGTTTCTCTATGGATTTCGCTGCAATCTCATGCTTTATAGTGCATGAAAAAATCCAACTAAAAATAGCTACAAAGCAAATTAAAACCATGTTTGTGCCAAAGCGCAAATTCCGTTCATTCGTACGTTCACTTTTTTATTTTGCTTTTTTCTGCCACTGTGTCTGTCTAACTGCAAAATTTACGTCTCATAAAAAATTCAGCTAGATAGCTTACCAGACACACACAAACATTAGCACCAATACATGCAAACAAACCTTCATACACACACGCAGTCAGATATATCAGCAGACGCCCAGCGCAGAGCATTTCAACGTATGCAACATGCAACATGTTGTTGCACGCGGCCCAGCCAGCAGCGGTTAGTTTCGCGTTTGTTGAAGTGAGTAGCTTTTTTATGTTTTTTTTTGTAATTTAGTAACATTTTTGCTTTATGTGTCTGTGTTGTTTTCGTGCACTGAAAAGTTGTTGCTTTCAATTGCAACAAATTTCATCAAAGGCGCACAGCACATCTTTTAGCTGCCAGCACTGCATCTAACGCCGATTGTTGCTTTGAACGCATTTCAAAAAGTAAAAAAAAAGTAAAGTAAAAGTTCAAAGCACAGTTCAACCGACACAAAAATGTTCGTCAATTTTGACAGCTTTGGCCAATGCCAACACTGGCACTGACCTCTTAGTACTGAATACTATCAAACAAAATTTTGACATAAACGCGCAAACAACAACAACAAACATGTATATTACAAATAGCCGAAATCCCAGTTGCAACTGTTTCAATATCGCTGCCAACAAATAACAAATAGCAACACAATTGAAACGATATTGCAACGATATTGACTACACAGACACCAACACTAACAACAACAATACGCGTGATGGCAATAACAGCGTGCAGCACATGTTTTTATTTTTTTGGTTTTAATGGCTGCCAAAACAGCAAATAAAAGTGTATGAAGTTTTGCCGAGCGACGAGAGCAGCAAACCACTTCGATTATAGCAGCAACAACAGCAATAACAACAATGCTAGACATTTATTTGGCTGATGTTGCTGACGTGCCGTTGAGTGCTGTTGCTGTTGCTTCACCCCTCTCTCTTTTTGCCTCTTCGAGAGCATCAATTTTTCGCCAACTTTTTGGAAAATATTTTGTTTTTCGCTGTCTTGTGGCATTGAAGCGCCTTGTTGTTGTCGCTTGTGTGGCCAACTATGTTGAGAAGCCAAAAAAATTGCGAGTTGTCTTATGTTGCCATATTTTCCAAGTACTCACCAATGCAATGGTGAAATGTACACTATTTTGAAAAATATTTGTATGTACTCATATCAACTTTAAATTGTTTAAGAGAAGTTTTTGTATATGAAGCAAGTTTTCGCAATTTTTAATTTTTTTTTAACTTTTGTATGCATTAATGTATGGTTGGAAAAGCTGGGCCCACTTAAAAATTTCAGCACTTTGCTATTGCAACGCTGATATGCAACATTATCAATTTACCAAACTGATTTTCAAACAGATGATGTGGTTGAATATTTTATTAATTTATAAATTTATTAATTAACTGCTCAAAATCTGTACATTTGAAACCTAAACAATTATAAATTTCCAACTCTTAAATAAATAAATAAATAAATAAAAAAATTTAACTCTATATTTATATTTTTTAACTCTAATATTTAACTCTAAACTCCGAAATCTAACCCTAAACAACCTTAAAAATAATTAAGGTAATAATCTGATACCTGAACCCAAAACCACCTAAAGTCTAAACTTAAACCTTCAAAACGTAATATTTCTAATTTATAAATTATTTTCTTGAACCCCAAACTTCTGTGTTGGCTGTAAGCCCATAACCTTTAATGTATGAATAACAAACTTTAAACCCTAAACTCTACACCTCTACACCACACAAAAAAATTACAAATTACACTGCACAACACAAAAAAAATTACAAGGTTCTGACAACGGATTCTGGTAGAGGGGACCCAAAAAAAATATACGTGTATCGGCGTTTTGAAAGTTTACATCTGAATTGTTTTTTAGGGGGGGTCAAAGTTTTCCCAATTTTGCACATTCTTATGGTGAATCGACATACCAAAACCATGTAACCTTACATTTTAGGTATATGATGGGTTCAGCAATTTGATGTAAAATACTGCGAAGAATATTTTTGTGGAGCATTTTAACCCTGTAGCTACTATTTATATGGGTCAATTTGACCCTTTTTTCTAAAATGCCAAAAATGTCCTGTAAAACAGGACTTTTTAAGGAAAACATGTACCACGAAAATATTCGCCATAAAATTCTACTATAGGTCTCTGAATACATCAAAGCTCAGAAATTAACTTGAACGCCAGAATTAAGCCAAAACTGAAAATGTGTTTAAGTGTTTATTTCGTACTTAATCAAAATTGGTACTAAAATCTCCTACAATGGATGATTCATGGATGGATGGATGGAATGGATCATCCACATTCACTCATCCTTTCACTATATATCTGCTCGGCTGCACGAAAAAGCTGTTCACCTGCTACACAATAAAATGTAAAAAATATTCTGGAGTGTTTCGGTTTCAGCCGTTCGGGCATTTTTTGGCCGAAACTGAAACCGAAACCACTTTTTTGGGCCGAACCGAAACCGAAACCGAATATTCGGTCGGACACTACAAATTATATAATTTTATTCCAAAACTTTAAATTCTAACCTATAAAATCTAACTGGTAAACTCCAACCCCTAGTTTCAAAAACAATCAAAGGTTCAACAATCAACAAATCAAACAATCAATCAACCTTTAACTCAAACTCCTAATTTCTAGACTCATAAGCCCTTACTCCTTGAACTCTAAACCTATAAACTCTAAATACTAAACTCTAAACTCTAATCCCTAACATCTAAACTCCAAATATGTAAACTGTATGTACACTTCTTAACACTAGAATGCCCAAGGCAGTAATTTTGACTACATTGATGTCTTTTATTGTAAATAACTTTTGTTGCATCGCTTTCTAAAAAAATATCTTACGTGACTTTTATTAGTTTTTAGAGCTAAATGGAATAAATAAATTAAAAATATTGTAAACAAATTATTTACCCCAATTTTGCAAATTTACCTTAAATGCCCAAAGGTACTCATTTTGACTACATATATACAATTTTCAGCAAATCTTACTGATAGATAGACAAATATGCATCTTCAATTGCGAAATATGAAAATTTCAAATAATTGCAAATATTAAAAAAAAAGTATCATAGTAGGCTGTGACAATTCCCAAGTTTTTCAATCAAAAATTCACTCACAAAAATCATTCACAAATTCCAAATTCCAAGTTTCATTCCATTTTATCCCATTGATGTGTAAAGTACGCCATTATATTTTAGTGAATTTTCTTTGTAAACCATAAAAAATAAAAATGAAGTACTTATTTTAATTTAATCTAATGTGCATTTATTCATATTTGCTACTTGAAAACCAATAAAATTAAAAAAAAAGTCAGTAAACAATATGGTAGTCAAAATGACTACCTATGGGCATTTTAGGTAGGTCAGATTTTCGGGCATTCTAGTGATAAATTCCAAAATTCCACACTCTTTATCCAAGCTGCCAACCGTAATCTCCTAATTCTGACTCTCACAGCTAAGCTCTAAACCCATTAGCTCTAAAATCTATACCCAAACTTCTAACTTTTAACTCTAAACCCTCATTTCAAATCTCTAATCCCTAAACTCCAACTCAACTTAAGGGGGAAAAAAAACTTTTGACACTCACCTCGACTTCATTGCATATGATTTGGCGATCTGCTTCCGAAATGCCCAGATCGATTGCACTGTAATCGACGAGTATTGGATACACTTTGTCGAACAGTGCCGGCTTCTCGGCGCGTATCATATCGAAAATCTATCAAACAACGAAATTCAATTCAATTAGAAAACTCAAAACACACAAAAATATTTTTTAAGAATCCCTAAAAAAAACACAACAAGTCAACTATTCTTTTTAACGCACCGATTCCTTGAAGAAATGCTCCAATCGCTGCTCGACATTCATGTTGTCCTTGCAACGTATCAGCATGAAGATCTTTTTCAGCTCAAAAGCACGCAACAACTTTTCGATGAGCACTTTTCCCACAAAGCCAGTGCCGCCCGTAATGAGTACAGTGGCATTGCGGTAAAAGTCACTAATTGGTGTCGAACTGTCGGCGTAGGTGTCGATGGCCGATGCACTGGTCGACGGTGTGTCGATGGTTGTTGAAATTTCCGGCACATTCGTCTGCGCCGAGATGTTTTTCGTCACCATATCGATTCGATTCATGTTGTGCGCGTTGTCGTTGTTGGTGTCGCTATTTTTGGTGCTATTGAAGCTGTTGTTGTTGTTGTTGCTGTTAGTAGCGACGCCACCATTCAGTACGGCTGAAGTTACACCAACGCTGTGACTGAGTGCGTGGCCTTTCTGTGTGCGTGTGGTTGGTGAAGAGGGCACCGGGGGCTGGTGCTCATTTGTTGAGGCTTTTACATTTTCCACTAATTTTGTATAAAAAAAAATATTTTTCTTTTATAAAGGAAAAACGAAAAATTACGTCAACAACATCCCAAAATAATTTTGTTAATTTCTATTTCCGGACCATATTTTGAGAGTATTTATTAGCATTTAAAAAACGTGTATACTTTTCTTTTTTAAACTTAAATATTCAGTTTATTAATTTTGTATTATTCCGAAAACTTCAAACTATTCTAAAGGCCAACAAAAAAATTTATTCTTGGAACCATAGAGGGTTCAGACATCCACAAAATAGCATAACAAATTAAAAGTCCAGTCAAATAAAAAATCATTCTTATTTTTTTGCTTTTTCTTTCTTTACTATATAAAGATATATCATTCAAAACATGTGCACATTTCTCTTCTTTAAATTCAAATATTCAGTTTATTAATTTTGTATTTTTCCTAAAACTTCAGACTATTCTAAGGACCAACAAAAAATGTATTCTTGGAACCATAGAGGGTTCAGATGTTCACAAAGTAGCATTTTGCCATATGGCAACAAAATAGCGAAAGGGTTAGCATAAATATAAAAGTAGTTTTTTGTATGAAAAGAATGAAAATTAATGAAAAATTAAAAGTTTTTGTAAAAGAAAGCGAAATTTTACGAGACGCTGGAAACTCAAATTACAGTTTTTTAGAATTTTTTTATAAATAAAACAATATTTTTTTTCTACACAGAGCAAACAAATGTTTTGCACGTAAAATTATTTTTATTTTAATTTTTCTGTTGCGAAAATCTTCTAAAGGATCGGTTAACTAATAATAATAAAATAATAAAACAATGAAACAAGTTTTTGTTTTTGTAAAGAAAAAATGAGAATTTAATTTTTAAACTTCTGACATTGCTGCTTATAAAATTTAAAAATTAAAAAAAAAATTTAAATGTAAAATTTTACTTACAAATAAATGTAAATTTTACTTTTGACCCCGAATTTTACCCTGTGTCTCGATATCACTTTTTGGTACTTAAATCATGAAAAACTTGCCTAGTTTACTTTTGAACAATTTTAGCTTAAAACGGTATAAATAAATTTTGTATCAATATTGTTTAATTACAAAAAATTATCTAATATTTATGGAAAAATACAAAATTATCACTTTTTGATTTTATTTAACCATTATTAAAGAAACAGGGTTTTGATCAAACGCGCCCAATTCGTAGACTTCAATTAGAACACAAACTTTCCCGGATAGCGCTGCAAATTATTGGAAATTATTTCTGGGATAACAGTAAAATTTTTGTAATTTGCTTTGAATTCACTGCTAAAAATATTAATTTGTTGGTGCCTACTTAAATTAAACCCATAAATCAATTGTAGCTTTTGCTATAAGATGACAAATAGGTGAAGTTGCTCGCAGGCAACTTTGGGGCCGAACGGGTTAAAATGAATAAATGTTTATGTAGTTTTAAAGTTGACCCTAATACTTTGGGGGGGGGGGGGGGTTCAACTCCTAAAACCCCCCTAACATTGTTGCTGTACAAGTAAGAAGCATTCGAATTGAACAATTTTAGCCTTCTTTTGAACAATTGTAGCTTAAAACGGGTTAAATAAATTTTGTATCAATATTTTTTCATTACAGGAGAATTATTTAATATTTATGGAATAATACAAAATTATCACTTTTTGATTTTCTTTAACCATTATTAAAGAAACAGGAACAACGCGCCCAATTCGTAGACTTCAATTAGAACACAAACTTTCCCTGATATCGCTGCAAATTATTGGAAATTATTTTGGAGATAACAGTAAATTTTTGTTTATTTGAATTCACTTATTGTAAATTAAATTATTGGAAATTATTTTGGAGATAACAGTAAAATTTTTTAAATTTGAATTCACTTCTAAAAATATTTATTTGTTGGTGCTACAAAATGACAAATAGGGGTCGAAAAGGTTGAACTTTTTATCAATTTTTTCTTTAATTCTTCTTAAAACCACTTAACACGTCAATTTTTTTTTTGTCTCATCACCTGGTGCTTCTATTTGACTTTTCATTCTGCTCACAGAAACATGCAACAGATTTATTAGTTTTGTAATTTCTAGTAATATTTTATGATTATATACATAAATATATATATAGTTTTTTATTGTTCAATAACTTTTGATTTTCCTCCCAAACTAAACACGTTCGTCTTCACCAGTGACTGCAATAAACTAAAACTCTGGCAGCCAATTTAACGGTTGAATGTCGTAATGAAATTTTAAAAGTATCTAACTTCAACCAGTTGGTCAATCAATAACTGACAGTGAGTTACGTTTTAAAATATTCCCACCATTTGAAAACGGTCAAAGTGTATTTAAACAATATTTTGTGGCATGCGGGCGACATGCAAACTCGACACACACACACACGCACACAGAAATAAAGCCCCGTCTCGCATGACCATAGAGCGAGCGACATGTGAATGGAAATGTCTATTATAAGTGACTGTTTGTTTGTGTGTGTGTGTGTGTGTGCGGCCATACACTGACATACGGCAGAGTGTTGGTGCGCTGACACATTGGCCCACATTCAGGACGCGACGCGTCAACAGTGAGAAATGCCCATTTGCCGGCTGCAGCCTGCGCACATTTTCATTTTCAATCGTAGCATAATTAATTATTTAATTAACAGCTCGCCCCATGAACCAACACACACACACACAAACACAACTACGCGCCGTCATATGGCCAACAGCAGTGGCTGCCGCCGTATGCTGGCGAATTGGCAACCTCAGTTGCACACCGAGCGGCTAATAACGCGATGTGGCATGACGACGCTTTTGTGGTCAACGAACGGCAACGGCGGCCCCACAGGCGACAATGCACTCGATTCTCGATGGCGTGGCGCGGCGCGGCTGTCGGGGTGCATTGCATGGAATTTCGTGCCGCATTTGACCATTGGGACACGCATTGGAATGCCACAGCCACAATTGACGCTCGCTTCCGGTGCATTCAGCCAGAGTCAATCGAGTCAGTAATCACAGCGTCACACTAGCGTTTAATTAAAATCTGAAATGCTTATTATGCATTTTTTTTAATGTATCTAAACATTGCTTAGAGGCTTTGCGCTCGTTTTACGAAAGCTTTTACTTTCATTAGCCGCAAAATTGTTGCCTTTGGCTTTGCGAGCACATCCTTACACATCCATGTCGTCAACTAGTTAAATTGGCTACCGACTGCAGTCGTTCACAACTTCCGGTTCGTGCAATGATATTTCAAGTTTTGCTTTCTTTCAAAAGTTGCCAAACTTGTTCGTAGCTTTGCCATCAGCTTAAGTTACTAACCGTAAAGCTTAAGAAATGCATCTCTAGTGTGCTTGTTCAAGTTTACCGCAAGCTGAAGACACGCGCACATGCTTTCTTCAAGTTCATGGCCCATTCACAATAGCAAAGTTGCTGGAAAGCTGCAGGTTTGTGTCTGTGATAAAGTAGTTCGAAGAAAGTGGCGCTTCTGTCGTTTGATTGCGCAGTTTGTATCACAGTTTGATTTCAATTTTAACAGCATCCAGTCGTTCTAATCAGAAAATACTTATGGTTTCATTCCGACATTGACATCTTTGCTTCCAAAGATTTAGTAAGTACATATTTGCTTACGGCTTCTCTGAGGTGTAGGAGGTCCCCAAGCATGAAATTAAGTCTGCAGCTGAACTTAGCTAGGAACAGCCACATTCTCAACGATCACTTTTACGTCAATCCACAACACTAAGGAGCCCTAACTGGTGCCGCTAGAGACCCAAACGGGACCTATGCGTGGCCATAGAAACTAGAAATAAGGCTAGAAACTAGAAATACCGAAAATTTGTCATATATAATTTTCCAATTTGACCGCTAATTCAATTTATGACCATATATCAACATATATCAATTACATTTTTTTAGTATACATAATGATATTTATTTTAACCCTTCCGACCCCAAAGTTACTTGAGAGCAACTTCACCTATTTGTCATCTAATAGCAAAAGCTACGATTGGTTTATGGGTTCAATTTAAGTAGGCACCAACAAATTAATATTTTTAAAAGTGAATTCAAAGTAAATTCCAAAAATTTTCTCTTTTTATTTTTTTGTTTTATTTTTTTTATGTTATCCACAAAATAATTTCCAATAATTTGCAGCGATATCAGGGAAAGTTTGTGTTCTAATTGAAGTCTATGAATTGGGCGCGTTTGATCAAAACCCTGTTTCTTTAATAATGGATAAATAAAATCAAAAAGTGATAATTTTGTATTTTTCCATAAATATTAAATAACTTTTCTGTAACTAAAAAATATTGATAGAAAATTTATTTAACCCGTTTTAAGCTAAAATTTTTCAAAAGTGAACTAGCTGTAGAACTCTAACAAAGAGACGTGGCAACTTCAAATATCGTGTGCACACTTCTTAGGCAAATGTTTCATTATTTAAATACCAAAACCTAATATCGAGACACAGGGTAAAATTCGAGGTCGGAAGTGTTAAGAAAGCCGCTAAGGTCCACAGAGATATTTATAAAGTTTATGGCATTAATTGCTTAGCAGAATGCACTGAATAGTAGTAGCACAATGGGCCACATGGCCTAAGTGAAGCCCAAAAGATGGGCACTTAACATTCCTTACTGAACGCACTTTTCAGAATTGATTTAACAAATTGTGTTCTCAAGATTTTTCATTCCAAGATGACCAACGTTCTGGTCGAACTACCAAAGTTGATGGCATCTTCATGCAACTGTGCGAGAGACTGCTAAAAGCTCAAATGTATCACACACAACAGTTGTAAGTAATTTAAAACGGGCGGGACTCATAAAGAAACTTGACATTTCAAACTCTACAAATTGAAAGATATTCACTTAATACAACAAATCAATGTTTGCAATATGCAAAATGCATCTCAAACGCAAAGAATCATCAGTGGTAATGAAAAATGTGCCACTTACAATAGAATCGAACAATAGAATTCAATTGAAACCAATACAAACCACATCGAAATCGGAATAGCAAGAAAATATTATGCTGACAATTTGATGTGACTAGCTTGAAATTGAGCTGCTTTCAAGAAATCATACTATCAAAGCAAATTTTTACTATGAACAACTAATGAATTATTGCCAAATCACAAAGAAATCGTGTCCTACCACAATAATGCAAGGGTTCACACATGTTTAAAGTATTTTAGAAAATTATTGCAGCTTGGTTGGGAATTGATGACACACGCATCATAGAGCTCTGATTTTGTAGATTCATCAGATCATTTAATAAAAATCTTTGAATGGTAAAACTTTCACTAATGATGATGACCCGAAAACAGACTGGGTTCAGTTGTTTGCAAACATTTCAATGAGCACGAAATTATGAAGTTGCCACAAAGATGTCCAGAGGTCATTGCACAAAATGCGAAATATATAATTGATTAAAGTTCATTCGTTGTATAAATAAATTTCGCTTTATTTTACACTATAAAACCGAAATTACTTTCTTGCAAACCTAAAACATTTCATTTATATAAAAGTATTATACACTATGACTTATTAGATCTATTTTGATATCTCTATGGTTTATAAGAGAAGAACGTTTTCAATCTTTGAATCGTTGTCAGACAGATTTCTGTTCAAAAGAGGCGTCACTTGTTAGATCTACTTCGATCGTTTTATAAGACCAGAACGCTTTTATGCTTGTAATCTTTTTCAGGCCGATTTCTGCTAGAAATATGTGTCATTTGTTGGATCTATTTTCATCTCCTTGTGGTTCATAAGACAAGAACGTTTTTATGAACGTTTCACATGTCAGATCTTCTTCCAACTCCTTGTGGTTCGTAAAACAAGAACAATTTCATCCTTAGAATCATTTTCAGGCGGATATCTGCTAGAAATAAGATGCTTTTATATATAGGTATAAGAAGATTTTATGTTAGATCTACTTCGATCGCAGTATGGTTCATAAGACACGGATGTGTTTATCCGTAGGATCTTTGTCAGATCAATATTAGTTCAAAATAATTGTCACCAATTAAATCTACTTCGATCGTTTTATAAGACAAGAACATTTACATCCTTCGAATTTTTTTCAAACCGATTTCTGTTTAAAAGAGATGTCATCTGTTGGATCTATTTTCATCTCCTTGTGGTTCATAAGACAAGAACATTTTCATCCTTAGGGTTTTTTTTAGACCGATATCAGCTAGAATAATGTGTCACCTGTTCAAACCGATATCTGTTCAACATAGGAGCCACCAGTTAAATCTACTTCGCCTACCCTATAAGATTAAAAAAATTCTCATCCTGAAAATCATTATCAGACCAATTTCTACTAGAAAGACAAGAACGTTTTCATCATATGAATCTTTTTCAGACTGATTTCTGCTACAAATATGTGATACCTTTTAGATCTATTTCAAACTCGCTGTTAGCCATAATCTTCCTATGGTTCATAATACACGGATATCTTCATTCGTAGGATCTTTATCAAACCAATATCTGTTTAACAAAGATGTCATCTGTTAGATCTATTTCACCGTGCGACAGTACTTTTCACACCGGAAAAAATCCATATGAGCGTGAAACTAGAGACCAAATTTAGTAATACTGCGTACTCAGTTTTTCATTTCTACATCCTCTGAAAATTGTAATCCTTTATACCCTTGAAAATGTATAGTGAATTTTCCTTGATCACGTGTCAAAATTTCATTACTCTAACTTTATTGGTTCGAAAGATATCAAAAAAAGGCCGAAGCTGCAAGTCTAATGAAGTACAAAAATTGTGATTTATTTGAGTATCAGTACTTTAAATAATAAAAAAATACAAAATCAATGAAGCGAGAACAATGAAATTTTGACACGTGATCAAGGAGATTTTGGGTTTTAACATACTTACTTTTCAAGAAAATTCGACGTAAATTTTCAAGGATATAAAGGATTAAAATTTTCAAAGGACCTTTTTCATATCCTTTTTTTCCAAATAGATGTAAAATAAATTTTATTTAAATTCGTGAGCATTTCCTCTTTCATTTGATATACATATCGCCATATTCTAACGAGGTTAAATATTTTTTATATTTTTTTTATTTTTTATCCCCTTCAAACTTTTGAAGTCCTTTTGAAATGAGAAAGGATGTAGAAATAAAAAACTGAGTACGCAGTATTACTATGTTTGGTCTCTAGTTTCACGCCCATATGGATTTTTTCCGGTGTGACAAATTTTTTTAATTTTTGTCGCACGGGTTTTTCGATCGTTTTATAGAACAAGAACGTTTTCATTCTTAAAATCTTCTTCAAACCAAGATCTGCTAAAAAATATGTGATACCTTTTAGATCTACTTCGATATCACTGTGGTTTATAATCTTACTATGGTTCATAATACACAGATGTCTTCATTCCTAGGATCTTTGTCAAACCGATATCTGTTCAACAGAGATGTCATCTATTAGATCAACTTCGATCGTTTTATAGAACAAGAACGTTTTAATCCTTAGAATCTTTTTCAGACCAATATCTGCTAAAAATATGTGATACCTTTTAGATCTACTTGGATCTCCCAGTGGTTCATAAGACAAGAAAGTTTTCATCCTATGAGTCTGTATCGAACCGATATCTGCTATAGTTGTTACTTTTTATTTATAGAAAAATACATGATTTCTTAAAAAACAAATTCTAATACATAGCTTAAAAAAATAATGCATATATTTTTCCGTGAACTTTTTAAACACTCATCTTGTCAAATTTAGTTCTTACCTATGAAAAGATAGCATTTAAACCAATCAAAGCATACTAGTCATTACACACATTTTTCAAATTTAAATATTTATATTATTTCTATTATTTTCTTATACAATTTCTAATATTTTCAATTCGTTGCTAAGTTTAATTCGCTGTTCATTTTTAACGAATTTCCAACTCAACTATCACTTTCACTCTCACTATCCTTAATTATCTCAGTAAAAAATAAATGCAATACTCGATCTGTTGCGCTAAATTACATTTGGTTTAAACTATTTGATGGCTTATTGCTAACGACGCGTCGCGACGCTCACCTAACCTAACTACTTATGTACATATTTACACCTACAGATAACTTACAACATGCGCTGCACAACGGGTCACACGCTCACGTGAATCACAAATAAATTTCGCTTAAATCACAGTTTCAAACAACAATTTCAACATAAGCCGATTTTTCCATGGAATCCTTACATTTCAATGATCTTTTTGAATTTTCCGATAAACATTCTCATATCATAAATGTAATCAGTAAATGTGCGAATGGTAATGCGGCGCCTGAAAGCATGCAAAGATTAACTACACCGTGCGACAAAAAATTTGACACACGAAAAAATCTAATACTCGCGAAACTAGGCGCCATATGTAGTAAAACTGCGTTTTTAGTTTTTCTCTCTGACGTCAGGATTTTTTTTAAAAGGACTTTGAAATTTAAAGGACATGTTTATTTCAAGAAATTATTTTAAAAATTGAGCGCATTGTAGAATAACAATATGGGTATCAATTGAAAGAGGAAAATCATTAGAATCTTAAAAAATTTATTGTTTTGGTGCAAAAGGCCGAAGAGGTATTGAAAATGTCCTTTTAAAACTTTATCCTTAAATATCCTTGCAAATTTCCAATAATTTTTTTGGAAAAAATATATCTTAAGGACTAATATGTACACTACTACATCCTTGAAATTCGTTCTTTTAACTTTGTTTAAAATATAAAAAATTTGAAATTGAAGCTTGAAATTTCAAAGTCCTTTAAAAAAATCCTGACGTCAGAGAGAAATACTAAAAACGCAGTTTTACTACTTTTGGCAACTAGTTTCGCGAGTACATAGATTTTTTCGTGTTTTGAAATTTTTTGATTTTTGTGGTACGGTGATATTACAGCAACTGTCGTATCGCCAGCAATGTCGACTTCTCTTTACATAAATATTTCTGTGTGGAAATGCGCTGACGAGCGCAACGCACACGCCGTTGCCGGCAACTAGACAACCAGTGGCTTAGTGCTGATTGTCGTCGGACGTCGGGGTGGCTTGCGGCGCGCTCGGCACCTGCACGCGCGACACCTCGCTCAGTATGCACGTGCCGTCGCATTCGGTGCGGCTGCCCAGCTCCTGCTCGCAAATGCAGCTCGAGCTCTCGCGCGAGTCGGTCTTCAGCAGCTCGTGCCGCATGCTGTCCGCAGCACTGCCAA
Organism: Melieria picta; assembly: GCA_964056695.1. Classification (NCBI taxonomy): domain Eukaryota; kingdom Metazoa; phylum Arthropoda; class Insecta; order Diptera; family Ulidiidae; genus Melieria; species Melieria picta. The sequence continues at coordinate 12,048,878 of OZ057399.1, read as the reverse complement.
CGCCGCCGACGCACGACGGCACCTCCGAGGGCGGCGTCGACTGCGTTTCCAGCTCCATCAGTGCGCCCAAATCGTCCTCGTTCTCGATGACGTCCGGATGCAGCGGCTTGAAGTTGTTGCGCCGCCACTGATGCACAAACTGATTGCCGGCCGCTGGCGCACCGCCAACAGCGTTGCGTCCAACTCGGCTGCTGTTGACGATGCCGCCGCCGCCGTTTGCGCTGCCGCCATTCGTGTACGCAATCACATTATAGATGGCGCTGTTGGCGCCGACAGCTTTACCGAGCTTTGTCTGGCCGTTGCGATAGCACTGCGAGCCGGGCGCCTGGCCAGCGATGGCGCCAGCGCCGCCGAAAAAATTGTTGCGTATACGCATCGATGAGTTGGCGTACGAGGAGCGAATCGAGCTGGCGCGCGTGTGCATTGACAGAGTGCGTTCGTGCGCATCCAGCGTGGTGTGAAACTTGCAAAAGCAGGCAGCAAAGCGTTTGTTGAACTCACGCTTGAATTTCTCCTGCAAAAAGGACAGCAAAAATGTGTATTTAAATATTAATGAAATATTTTTTCCGGAAATTTTGTTGGCAACATTTTTACTGAAAAGCTGAAAGAAAATGCTTTTAAAAAGATGCCAGCAATTTGTTCATTATGCCGGATTCCTGTCTGCTTAAAATGTTTGCCGATTGAGAATTTGCCAAAACAGGCCACTCAAGCACACTTCAACAAGCCTATTTTCGTTCTGAGCGGCAGTTAGCAACCCAAGTTCTCAGGCAAACGTTCAACTCATTTCACTGGAATGTGTGGAATGCAGCGCTGCAAATTAGCTGCCAGCTATTTGTCTGTTGCATGAAAGCTTTCAAGTGAGCTGAAGGAGTGAGCACTGAAGGAAGTAGCAAATAGTTTTTTAATGACTGAAAGAAGCCTGCCATGGCTCAGTGACTAGAACGAACAAATTTATGGTTCAACATTACTCAACCAACGCCAACATAATTTAATTTCATAAGAGATCAATTAAGTAGCATCATTTTATTAGGGTCGTTTTGAATCCGACAATAATACAACATAACTAGCAATGCTAGTATCTTCCTGAAGATGTTCACCATCTGTTAAGAAAAAATTTATTTCAAATAATTTCGTTTCCTTCACGCACTTTTAACGAAAATCAAGCCATACCCATAAAAAAACGTAACATAAAAAATCCTAACATAAGCTGCACTTCAGTTTTCCATCTTCATGATTTGTTTTATATTTGTATTTATAGGTATTAAATTTTTTCACCCCGTCGCACAGTGATTCGACTCCATAAAACCGCGCGACAAAATTAGAAGGAGTGGTCTGTTCTTAATAAAATTTTGTATGCTAAATAGTTAATCATGGTTTGTTGAATTGAAATCTCCATTTTGTTTTTCTTAAACTTTTGTAGTTTGGCAACGCCTGAAATTTAGATTTGCCATTTTTGTCATTTTTGGAAAGCTACGACAACAAGTGTGTTAACCAGATTTGTCAGATTTTACATTTAATCAGTTACACCAACATTGGTAATTGAAAAGAGTAGCAGAAATTGTATCGGGACCCTTTAGTTTTGCAATAAAAACGATAACAATAGATGTGTGTTTTGCATTTGAGCAGTTTTCTCAATTTTTCCTGCTGATTCCATACTTTTAGGAATGAATAAAATAAACTTTGTTGAAAAATTGATGTTTAGACCACTTTTCAAATTGCATTATTTTCTGAGATCGGAAGATATCGGAGGATCTAATTACATTTTTTGACAAAGACAGAATGCTCCTTAAAATTAAAAAAAATCCAGGAACATACTTTCACATACTTTTAGATATTTTCCTCTGAGTTTTGCCAATTTTCAGGTTTTTAATTTTGAAAAATATTTAAAATTAAATATAAAGTAGATACCTCAGCTTGAATTGCTGAATTATTTTCTGAGATCAGAAAGAATGCTTCTAAAAATTAAAAAAAAAAACAGGAACATACATTCACATACTTTTTAGATATTTTCCTCTGAGTTTTGCCAATTTTCAGGTTTTTAATTTTGAAAAATATTTAAAACTAAAAGTGAAGTAAAAGCCTCAACTTTACAAATTCTGAGAAAACGTTTAAAGCAAAAATGCCCACATCAATTCTTAATCAATATTGAAAGATTTAGCAACTTTTTACTAAACGTTAATTTTTACGATTTTGTTTACTCAATAGACTAAAAAACAGAAAACATGTGTTTTAATTTTTTTGTGAAAAAAGTTCCGAATTTGAGGAACTCTTGTACACAATTTATTTAATTTTTTGCACACTTTTTTGGGGTTTTTCTTAGTTAGAGATTTACATTTCAAATGGCATCAAAATCGTTAAATTCTGAGACTATAACTTTTTGGAATTTTGTCTATGAAACGAATCACTGTGCGTTGGTCACATTTAAATATGCAAATGCTGAGTTTTTGCATAGCTATGTAAATATGTTAAAATGCCTGACATGACCTACACACTTTTCCATATAACCAACAAGCAACCCACAGCACAAAGATTACGACAATTTGAGATTTTTCATTGCTTTCAGCTACTTTGGTAAACGAATTGAAGCGTGCACACATATTGCATTAGATTGCAAAATGTAGAGGGGAAATATTTGCGACGAAGGCGGAAGAGTATGCAAAAATAAAAATATTGCATATTTTCATTTTATTAATTTGGCTTTTCTCTCTTTCGACTTTTCTCTCTCCATGGTTTCAGCTTGAGTAAGTCTTTTCAAATCATTTCGTTTAGGTTGATTCCTTTAAAACTGAAATTCATGCCAATTGGCGCTGAAAGGAAACAAAGTTTGTGAAAATTTTTTCAAAAATATTCAGAAATAGTGTTGACAGTGTTAACGACTATTGCCGTTTCGATAATTTGCGAAGGAATAGTTAGTTTTTTCGAAAGAAGTTTTCTCTCCTAACATTGGCTACGCTTGAGTAAAAAAACTATAATTCTCTGGGGATATTCTAAGTACTCATTAATTTTGGGTACTCATAAATCTTATAAATCGAGCCGAATCCGAAAAAATGCTATTCTTTGGGAAACTGTTGAGTACTTATAATTCTTGAGTCTTTAAAATCGAGCCCACTTTGAAAAAAAATCGATTTTTTTTTTAACCTTTACAATACTCATAAATCGAACCCACTCATAAATCTTGAGTACTTCTGAGTCTTTTAAATCAAGACCACTCCGTAAAGATTTCGATACCTTGGGAAACTTTTAAGTACTCATAAATCTTAAGTACTCCTAAGTCTATTAAATTTATGAGGTGAACCAGAAAAATTATAGAATTTTTAAGGACATATTAAAAAAAAGTAATCGTCTGATTTTACTAAAATAAACTGCAGTTTCTTATACATTTCTTAAACTCTAATTCACAAAAAAATTTTATGAAATATAATTAGCGGTTGCAAAATTTTTTTTTTATTTTTCTTAAAGTTCTTAATTAGATACTGGACAGTACGTTCGGTGACTACTGCACAGGCTTGCTTCCATCGATTTCGGAACTGTACATCATTTTTGCAAACTTATTTTGTTTTTCTTAGGGTTTGCTTCATTGTAGCCCAATATCTTTCAATAGGCCGAAGTTCCGGGCGGTTGGGAGGATTTGCCTCTTTTAGGACCACAGTGACACAATTTTCTTCATACCATTCCATAGTTGACCTGGAGTAGTGGCCTGTCGCTAGGTCTGCCCAAAACAAAACTGTTCCTTTGTGCTGTTCAATAAATGGTAGAAGGCGTTTTTGCAGGCATTCTTCTATATAAATTCTAGAGTTAATTGTTCCTGTCGTAATGAACGCCTTGTTCCGTAGACCGCAGGTGCAAATATCTTGAAAAACCATGAAGCATTTTGGAAATTTGGTGTATTTCGCTTCAGAGTATTTTCTATGTGTTCCATTCTTATTCTTTGTAGTGAAATAGGCATTCCCAGGCAACTGCTTGAAGTCCGCCTTACGGTAGGTTTCATCATCGAGAATCACGCAATCGAAATTGGTTACGTAATCGTCATTCAGTTTTCGAGCCCGCGTCTTCGCTATTTTTTCTTTTGCTTCCGACCTGTCAGGCACTTTCTCTGTTTGTAGGTCCTTAATCCTTGACTTCGCTTATATCGCATCACAGTTGATTGCGATGTGCCTGCTGCAGCTGCAACATATCGAGTCGACCTCGTGAGGATATTCCAATATGTGCTAACAACCCTCTTCAGCACTTCTGGGTTACTTGGACCCGTTTTTCTGCCTGATTCTTCGGCTCTCTAGATGGAGTTTCCCGCGTTGTAGTTGTTTATAACATTATAAACCGTCGCTACGCCCGCTTTGCTTTCCCGTGCAATGCTTAGTCTAGACTTCGTCTTATCAGTCCAGTATTAATTTGCGGCAGCGCTCTTGCGGGCTGGACATGTTAACTAAAGTAGATCCAAGATGCAATTGACTAATATAACAAGAAACTGCAATATTTATAGATACTTTCACTCGAAAATACCAGGATCCTAACTCTTAACATTTTCGTACGCTGGATGCGTAAAAATTCTAAAATTTTTCTGGTTCACCTCATAGCTGGCTCCAAAATAAATGTCCATACATTTGAAACTTTTATATACTTAAAAACGAATACGAAAAAAATTGTGATATCTTGGGAAATTTATAAGTACTCACATAATGAAATTAATAAAGTGTGCCAGATAGCAGGAACTCTCTCTTCATCGTACACTTATTTTCTGACTGTTATTGTCATTATGCTGACAAATGTCAGAGTTCATAGCCCGTCTGCGCTGTATGAAAACATTTCAAAATAAATTGTTGTTTGAAAATACGTTCTGCACCAAAACCGACACAAAAAACGCAATTACATGCCAGGAAAAACGTGCTATCTCTGCAAAAAATCGACCGGCAATGCAGTTTCTATGTTTTTCTAACATAAAATACATTACGAAAATATATATTTCTGGAGTACTGAAAGTCAATTTTAAATTTTTGGCTATTTTAGCGACAACAATAATAAAGGTTAATCGAACTGACACAAATAAATTGACACTATGACAATTGCTACTCAGAGAAATAAGTGTACGTCATCTACCTGCTACACTTTATTGATTTCACTATGAGTACTCTTACATTTCAAATAGGTACTCCTAAGTCTCCTTCCCCATTACCCATCCGCTTGAAATGTATGTTGTAGGAAAAAAAATACTGTTGCATACATATATCGAAAAACCGGGTGAAATATGTGGTATCACAATGGGCCTTTGCGGCCTCCCAGTGTGTCTCCCGCAGAGGCAGCCACTCCAACCTACCCTACCCACCTGTCTGTCTGTCTGGTCGTCTTTTTGCCATCACGTACGCACAATTTAAGACTAATTTAAAATGCACACAGGCTCAACAGGCAAAGTCACTTAAGGGGGAAAAAAACCAATTGACATGCATTACAAACAAAACTGTCACTGGCTGTAGAACGCAATGGAAATCAGCAAACAAAAAACCACCCACCAACAACTCGCAAATGTGGGCTCTAGGCAATTGTCGACACGGCATTAGTGCCCGCAGCGTTGACATGCAAGTGACAAACGACAACCGTGTCTACAGCACACACACACACACCTACAAACGTTAATCGCGGTAATCACAAATGCGATGATGATAATTTGTTTATTTTGTTGTGCGCACCTTTGTGGAAATTATTAACCGCATGAGCAACACTTAAGGGGGTATTCTACATAGTCTTGAGGCTCGATTTTGAGGTGATTTTCCGGGCCTAATAAAAAAACAATAATCATTTTTACCATCCATGTTTTTATCAGTTTTTTACTGATTCTTGAAAAGTATAAAAATGTATAGTAGTTGAAAAAAAAATTCAAAATTGAAGTCGGTAGAGGCCGGCAAAGTGGGGACTCAAAAAAAAGGTGTCTCCTGGTTGACATGATTCCAATCCTTTTGGTGATTTGAAACATAAAAATAAGGTTAATTCTTATTAAGCAAGGATGTAAAATTAGCTGGACGTGGCCGATTTGAAAAAAAAATTGTGTACAATATGGCGTCTTTCTGAAAATAAATGTAATTTTTTGCCTCCTTTTTTCAACTTTTTTTAAAAAGAGTAAAAAAAAAACCAATTACAAAAACCCCTACATCGAGACAATTTTTATAGTATTAACCCTTTCGACCCCGATTTTTACCCTGTGTCTCAATATTACTGTTTGGTATTTAAATCAGGCACCATGCCTGTTGTTAGAGTTCTAAAGCTAGTTTACTTTTGAACAATTTTAGCTTAAAACGGGTTATATAAATTTTGTAACAATATTTTTCAATTACAAAAAAATTATATAATATTTATGGAAAAATACAAAATTATCACTTTTTATTTTATTTAACCATTACTAAAGAAACAGTTTAGATCAAATGCGCCCAATTCGTAGACTTCAATTAGAACACAAACTTTTCCCGATATCGTTGCAAATTCTTGGAAATTATTTTGGGGATAACAGTAAAATTTTTGTAATTTGCTTGGAATTCACTTCTAAAAATATTAATTTGTTGGTGCCTACTTAAATTAAACCCATAAATCAATCGTAGCTTTTGCTATAAGATGACAAATAGGTGAAGTGGCTCCCAGGCAACTTTGGGGTCGAAAGGATTAACCCTCTAGTTCCCAAGAAGGCCTGTAGACATCCTAAGCTTAAAAAAATTCTGTAAATTACACATTATGATTTTTCTAGCTGATTTTACATGTATGGAAAGGGGAATCTAAATTTTATAAAATAAATGTTGTCAGATAACGCTGCCACATGCAGAACGGCAGTAATTGTAAGACAAAGTGGAAGTTTCGTGAGAAAGTAAGAAAATAATTATTTTTGAAATTGTGTGAGAAAGAAAAATTATTTTAAATAAATTGTGAACCTCAATAAAGCTATAAAAATTATTGGTGAGTAGCTGTTAATGTGTTCTTTGAGAAAATAAAAAAAAATATGAAAACAATTTGTTACACTCCTCCTACCTAACCCAAACCCTAAGTGTCTGTAGGCCTGCTTGGGATGATAAGCGTAAATAAATTACGGTCATTGATGATAATTTTTGGCTATTTAAGCATTATTTTTCTATTCGAACCGAAATTTTGATACACCGCAATGTAAAAAATATCATGTCACTGCAAAAATTTATACTAAGGCGTAGTCCGCGGGGGTAGATGAGAGAACTAGTCTCACCTAGTCCTTTATTTCATGGAGTAGATTATCGACATCTGTGTGAAAAGATAACAAGGCATTAAAAAAATAATAACTGCAGTATATATATACCTATATCGATTTTTTTTTAGTTTTCCTAGTTTATACACCCCCAAAAGTAGTGTATAAACTACCCCACGAAACATTACCCCTCGCCTTAGCCCTACCCCTTTTTATTTGTTGTCTATTAGGCGCATGAACTAGAACTGTTACCCGTTATTTATCTTTACGTATATTAAAAAAAAAATTAAAAATTTAAATTAATTTAAAAAAAAATCTTCATGTGGAATTTTATTTTGGCTTTGTTTCCCAAGCAGGTCTGTAGGCCTGCTACTTTCTGCACCCTCTATCACGCCTCCTATTGACATGCAATTTTTTTCCCCGAACAAACATTGCTTCTCCACCACAAAACTATCACTGGTAATTTTTTTAAGAAGATTAAAAACGTGGGAACTAGAGGGTTAAGACTTTCAAGTAAAACGGTGCGTTAGAACTTAAGATATCATGTCAACCGTATCTAAAAAAGTAGTTTCGAGAAAAACGTGTTTAAAGTTTACAGTCTCATTTTTGGGAGTCTGAGTGGCGCGTCACAAAATTAACTATAACTCCGAAAATAATCCGAATATCCGTAAATCCTCTTAGAGGCTTATTCTTAGAGGTCTAAACTTTGAAAATATGAAATTTTAAAAAATCTATTTTTTCGAATTTCTAGACTAGAACTCCCCCTTAAGCCAGCGCCAACCGAGCTCCAATCGTAAAATATGTACAACAACATCATAACATACATACAACATGTATGCAGGGAATTTTTTTCCCATCTACCATTTATAACAAACGAAAACAAACGAAAAGTCCTTCTGGTTGAAACGGTGCCAGTGTTAGCTTACTCCTAATTTTCAGCGCGCGCGCTCGTAAACTTACAACCGCATTCATAAATATTATTGCGAAAAAACCAGCCTGCTAAGCCGACAAAGTGAGATTGTTGGTGCGTACGCTTTTATGCGGTAAACACAATGACTGCAGCCACAACCGCAAGTACCGCTATGATTCCGGCGAAAGTCTCGTGCCGACTTATTTATTTATACGACGTTGACTTTATCGCCCAACCGCTGTGCGCCCACAACTGCCGCCAGTGAAGGGGGCGCGGCTCGGCGCGGCACACAAAATGCGGAGCTTAATTTAAAGCCAACCGTGCGGCATCGAAAACGTGTGTTCAGGCGAAACGCCCATAAAAACCGCAACACATTTACGAGTTGACTTTGTGCAAGTGCAGCTTCTATTTTTATTTAGTTTCATTATTTCGCCGCATGACGCTTTAGGACGCAGCAGCAAATCGCAGCAACTAAAAACATGTTGCTTTTATGTCGACAAAAACAATTTGTTGGGCGTAGCGAAAAAATAAATGTACATATGTACTCGTATGTGTGACACCCACTGCAGCTCAAGCACTCAGAAAGTCGTGGGCTCGACTTTGTATTCAGCCAAAACTAAACAACAACAGAAAACGGTATGAAACATCAGTGAGAATTGTCAGAGTCGGTTCAGTATGATTAAAGACTCACACCCATGTTTGTTGGATCCTTTTGGTTTTTTGCTCAGCATCAACTGGAAAATTGATCCATGCATGTCTGACCGTCTTTCAACTCTTACTTAACCCTCTCGACCCCAAAGTTGCCTGAGAGCAACTTTACCTATTTGTCATCTTATAGCAAAAGCTACGATTGATTTATGGGTTTAATTTAAGTAGGCAATAACAAATTAATATTTTTAGAAGTGAATTCAAAGCAAATTACAAAAAATTTTACTGTTATCCCCAAAACAATTTCCAATCATTTGCAGCGATATCAGGGAAAGTTTGTGTTCTAATTGAAGTCTACGAATTGGGCGTGTTTGATCAAAACCCTGTTTCTTTAATAATGGTTAAATAGAATCGAAAAGTGATAATTTTTTATTTTTCCATAAATATTAAATAATTTTCTTGTAACTAAAAAATATTGATACAAAATTTATTTAACCTGTTTTAAGCTAAAATTGTTTAAAAGTAAACTAGCTCTAGAACTCTAACAAAGAGTTACTTGTTACTTTTGAAAAATTTTAGCTTAAAACGGGTTAAATGAATTTCGTATCAATATTTTTTAATTACAGGAAAATTATTTAATATTTATGGAAAAATATAAAATTATCCCGTTTTGATTTTATTTAACCATTATTAAAGAAATAGGGTTTTGATCAAACGCGCCCAATTCGTAGACTTCAATTAGAGCACAAACTTTCCCTGATATCGCTGCAAATTATTGGGAATTATTTTAATTTAATTATTTTGGGGACTTTTAAAATTATGATGAATTCTTATACAGTAAAATTTCATTTTTTTTTTGTTGTCATTATATTTATATTTTCTACCTGGAAACAACACGTTTTGGGAACTAAAATGTCAGTTGTTAACAAATTGGTTATCTGTACCTGAACACGAAACGTTTCAAAGACTAAAATATTCAACGGGATAACATGCTTTTTACTCTCATGTGACTCATCAAAGTATTACCGAAAGTTGAATTAAAAATTACATTTATTTATTTTAAACACAAAGAACGAAAATACTGCCTAACCCAATTCCACAGTGATTCGTTCCATAGACAAAATTAAAAAAATGTATAGTCTCAGAATTTAACAATTTTGATGTCATTTGAAAGGTAAAACTCCAACTAAGAAAACCCCAAAATATCTGTGCTAAACATTAATTAATGTGTGTGCAAAAGCGGCTCAAAGTTTAAACTTTTTTCACACAAAAATTTAAACATATATTTTTTTTGTTTTTAAGTCTATTGAGTAAAATTGAATTGAAATTGAATTGAAATTGAAAATTTTAAAAATACATGGTTACCAGAAAGTTGCTAAAACTTCCAATATAGATTAAAAAATATTTGGCTATTTTCGCTTTGAATGTTTTCTCAAAATTTGCAAAGCTGAGGGTTTAACGTCACTTTTAATTTAAAATAATTTTCTAAATTAAAAATCTGAAAATTGGCAAAACTTAGAGGAAAATATCTAAAAAGTATGTGAAAGTATGTTCCTGGATTTTTTTTTATTTTGAGAAGCATTCTTTCTTTGTCAGATAATGTAAACACATCCTCCGATATCTTCCGATCTCAGAAAATAATTCAATTTGAAAAGTGGTCTAAACATCTATTTTCCGACAAAATTTATTTTTTTCATCCCTAAAAGTATGCAATCAGCATGAAAAATTGAGAAAACTGCATAAATGCAAAACATACGTCTATTATTATCGTTTTTGTTGCAAAACTAAAGGCTCCAAAGACAATTTCAGTTACTCTTTGCAATTATCAATGTTGACGTTACCGATTAAATGTAAAATCTGAAAAATCTAGCCAACACACTCGTTGCTATAGCTCACCAAATATGACGAAAATTGCAAATGTAAGTCTCAGGCATTGCCAAACTACAGAAGTTTAAGAAAAACAAAATGGAGATTTCAATTCAGCAGGTCATGAATAACTAGTATACCAAATTTTATGAAGAACGGACCACTCCTTCTAATTTTGTCCCGCGGTTGTATGGAGTCGAATCACTGTGCATTCGTCCAATTTAACCCTCTACTGCCCCATACGGCCTTAAGGCACGGTCCACTTTCAACTTTCAACTGATAATATTGGGAAACATGTGATGCTTGCAGCCTTGCAACATTAAAGAAATGACAACTTAATTTATCTAAAACATGCCCTAAAAATTTCATTAAAAAAAATGAATATTTATGTGGACTTTTCTAGGTTTTTGTGGACCGTGCCTTAAGGCCGTATGGGCAGTAGAGGGTTGAGATTCACACACCAAAAATGGCAACTAGTAAATGGCTGTAACTTTTAATAAATTAGAGTCAGTTTTCACTCTATTCATAGTGTCTCCACAATGGCCCTCGAATTGAATGCGTCAAAGTGCGCCTTCAGTACAACCCATTTAAAAGTCGAGTTTCAATTTCGACTCACATTGCATATGTTAAACAACGGCACGACAGACACACGTTTCGGCAGTTCAAGTCCCCTTAAAGGCTGTCACTCCTGCTATGCACAGACAAACGCAACATACTTAATACAGCGTCCAAACATCCTTTAGAAAAGTATGGTTTGATTTCAGAAAAAAAAATAATGTCGATTTTGTTGCTCTGTGTAATCAAACTTGTGCAGCATACCTTTTAAGCAGAAACGTAGAACCCTTGTCAGTTGTTCGGTTGGAAAAAATTGAAAACACCGGCGGCGGCATGAGCTCCGCACGCTATTAGCAGAAGTACAGTTGAAAGCCACTCGAGTACGCACAACATCAGCACAAGGCGCCGCTTATCACCGCACAATGCCCCAGGCGCCCCACAGAAACGCCATTAATCGCACGAAGCGCCTCGCGCGGCACAACGATTCACAGTTCTGCGCCACAGCCGAGCGCGATAAACAGTTTTTATGTATTTGAATTAGCAACGCGCAGCCAACAATGAATTCGCACTGTGATTTTGGCGTAGTTGTGGCAAATTGCGGCCAGCCTGTGAGTTATGGCCCGCACGGGACACGTGTTTCAATTTTAAATTTTTAAACGAAATGGAAGTCGTCTTTGAAGTCGCGCTCCGAGCACTGCCATCAAATAGAAAATGTGTGCAATGCAAAGCACATAAAAATGTCTCACCACAGTTGCCTCTTTGTGGGCAAAAGGACAAGCAAATGGCGATTTTCGAATAAACATTGAAAACATTAAAGATAAAAGTCGACTTTGCACATGAACGCGCGTAATTGTCGATCGTATTAAAATACATTTTCTCAAACGAAACCTAATTAAATATTCGACCAGCCACAGCTGAAACGTTTTCCTCTGAAATATGCTTTGAATTCAATGTCACTCATACGCCCACGTGGCCAATGGATGAAATCATTTTGCACACAAGTTTTTCAACCAAAGATGTAATAATACCGTTAAAGGTTTTGAAGCTAATAAGCCTCAAAAAAGGGTCACACACCTACACACACGCACGCACACAGCTGCAATACTCACATTGTAGATGCCGTAGATGAAGGGATTGTAGCAGCTATTGCTCATCGCCAGCCAATCACAGCAGAACCAAACGATGCTGATGAAATGGTATTCGTTGATTTCCGGTATGGTCACATACAGAATGTTGTAGAGCTGCAGTGGCAACCAGCACAGGCCAAACACAATCACCACAATGATCAGCATTTTTATGACCTGCCATCAGCAGCAGCAAGCCAACGCCACGCCGCGCGTCACAAACGAAAGAAAACATACAAGTTAGTTGTGAGTAGCAAACGAAAAAATCCCATAAATAATAATGGTCACAAAAATGGGTCAAACGTTGAGATGGAAATTATGCAAAGTGCGCAAGCAAAGAGCAGCGCGCCGAAAATAGACACAACATAAAATTCTGAGAAAAAAAGCTCAGACGCATAAAATTACGAAATAACGATTAAAGTAAGCATCGAAAAGGCAAAATTGCGAAACAATTTTAAGCAAGTGGATAAACGGTCAAGAAATTTAACGCACACTTAACCTGGCACGCTCAGCTGCGCGCAACCCACAACGACATTTACTAACCTTTTTCTTGTTTCGCAGCAGCGTGATGTCGCGCGAGTCCTGCGCGTTGCCGGGCGCGCGCGTGCCCCACAGCTTCACTGCCATCTGTATGTAAACGAAGCTGATGACGCAAAACGGCACCAAGTACTGCACGAAGACCAGCGTGTAGCGATACGACTGCAATTGATCCTCGGAGAGATTCTTGTTCATGCAGAACGGCCGCGTCACATTGAAGATGCTGTCGTCCTCTGTGCCCGAACCGAATCGAACCGATTGAAGCAACGCATGGCGAAAGCGATGCACAAAAGAGCGGACAAAAATTAGCAAAAGTTTAGTCATTTACAAAGTGTTCTACTCACCGCGAAAACGTTCGTGTACCAGCTCCACGCGAAATGCAATCGCACAGGGTATGGCAAAGGTTAGCGCCACCAGCCAAATGCCAACGATGATGAATTTCGACACGAATTTGGTGGGACGTGCTCTGAAATTAAAATTCGAACCGAAAGGAAAAGAAACAAGCTATGCATTACTGATAAATGTTTAGCTAACGTGACAACATGAATAGATTTAAACAAAATTATTTTCGGTAATTCAGTTACCAGAAAAAAATAAATGAATTATTTAAATTCAAAAAAAGTTTTAATATAATAACATGAATTTGAATATCATGAATAGATTTGTACAAAATGATACTTGGCATAAATTGAAAATTATTCAGATATCATAAGAAATTTAATTATTTATATTGCAAAAATATTTAATGAGTAAAATAGGGGAAAATGTGAAATTGAAATATGTTAGGAAAAATACGAAAAGATTTTAAAATAATAATGTGCCAATGTCACATATAAAATAAAAATATAATATAAAATACAATAAAATAAATAAAAAAATAATTTATTTATTATAATTTATTTATTTTTTAATTATTTTTATTTTGATTTATATTTATTTATTTATTTATTTATATTTTATTTATTTATTTATTTTAAAAATAAACTAAATAAAATAGAATATATTGTAATAATATAATATAATAAAAGTATAAAAAATATTACTATTTTTATTTGTTTATATAATAACATGAATTTGAATAACTTGACTAGATTTGTACAAAATGATACATGGCATAAATTGAAAATTATTTAGATATCATAAGAGAATTAATTATTTAAATTTGCAAAAATATTTAATGACTTAAATAGGGGAATATATTAAAATTGAACTTTATCAGGAAAAATGCGAAAAGATTTCAAAATAATAATGTGCCAATGTAACAAAAGAGGTATATTGAAACAATAATAAATATACAAAAAAAAAATAAATAAAATTATAAAAAAAATTTACTATTTTATTCACTTATATAATAACATGAATTTGAATAACATTAATAGATTTGTACAAAATGATACTTGGCATAAATTGAAAATTATTCAGATATCATAAGAAATTTAATTATTTATATTGCAAAAATATTTAATGAGTTAAATAGGGGAATAAATACAAATTAAAATTTATTAGGAAAAATAGTAAAACATTTTAAAATAATAATGGGCCAATGTCGCATATTAAATAAATATATAATATAAAATATAATAGAATAAATAATAAAATAATTTATTTATTATAATTTATTTATTGTTTTATATATTTTTATTTTTATTTCGATTTTTATTTATTTATTTATAATTTATTTATTTTAATAATAAATATAATATAATATAATGTAGTAATATATATAATATAATAAATCAAAATAAAAATAAAAATAAATAAAAAATTAATAAATTATAATAAATAAATAAATAAAATCATTTTTTTATTATAATTTATTTATTTTTTATTTATTTTTATTTTATTTATTTTTTTTAAATAATTTATTTATTTTTATTTATTTTGATTTTGATGTTTATTTATTTATTTATTTATAATTTATTTATTTTAATAATAAATAAAATATAATATAATGTAATAATATAATATAAAAAATGAAAGCATAAAAAATATTACTATTTTATTTACTTATATAATAACATGAATTTGAATAACATGAATAGATTTGTACAAAATGATACTTGGCATAAATGAAAAATTATTCAGATATCATAAGAGAATTAATTATTTAAATTTGCAAAAATATTTAATGACTTAAATAGGGGAATATATTAAAATTGAACTTTATTAGGAGAAATACGAAATGATTTTTAAATAATAATGTGCCAATGTAACAAAAGAGGTATATTGAAACAATAATAAATGTACAAAAAAAATAAATAAATTTTTAAAAAAATTACTTTTTTATTTACTTATATAATAACATGAATTTGAATAGCATGAATAGATTTGTACAAATCATGCAAAATTTCATTATTTAAACTGCAAAAATATTTAATGAGTTAAATAGGGGAATAAATTAAAATTTGTTAGGAAAAATAAGAAACAAATTTTAAAATAATAATTTGCCAATGTTAGAAAAGATGTATATTGAAACAATAATAAATATATACATAAAAAATTAATAAAAATATAAAAAATATTGCTAGTTTTATTTACTTACTATTAAAGTATAATAATAACATAAAACTATATATAAGACGTAGTAAAAAATTCATTTATTTTTGCATTAAATTAAAGGCTTTATTTAGCATAATTAGAATGATCCAAATCCTATTAAATATGCATCGTTTTGTTCGTTAACCCTTTCGCTACAGATTTTTACTGGAGAAAGTTAAAATTTTGAATCATTTCCATTCATTTCATTTTTATACTCGGACCCTGTGTTTTAGAGTGTTTTTCTATGAGAGCAACCACATCGTTGTGGCTGTAATAATTACTTAAACATAAAACTTTTTACGCATAACGAAAATTTGAATATTGCTTCATTTACTTCAGCCAAAATTAAACAAAAAGGTATCTAAATTGCAAGAAAACGTCAAATTAAAAAGTTCTCAAATTTTGTCTGCTTCTTCTTCCTTTACTATGTCAAGATATACCATTAAAAAAACGTGTATACTTCTCTTCTTTCAACTTAAATATTCAGTTTATTAATTTCGTATTTTTCCTAAAACTTCAAACTATTCTAAGGACCAACAAACAAATTTATTCTTGCAACCATAGAGGATGCAGACGTCCACAAACATCATGCATCCATATGGAAACCACATAGACCCTGTCGGATCCTTAGCGGTACCAGATAGAATTCCTTGGCGTTAGGAGCTGGTGAAGTAATAAAGATCGCTTGGAATGCCTGATTTTGTCTGTAAATCCATAATGTCTCTCTCATAGAAACTCTAATCCGTTTTGGCAAAAAAACTGGGACAGTCGATTTTCTCGAGCAGTCGATTTCTTGAGGCACATTTTTCACCAGCAAAGCCATTTTTCATAGCGAGGAAGAGTAACTTCTTGTTCGTGTTTACTTGGTGTCCGGTACCGAGTATAAGGTGGATGCATGAGAATCTCCCAACTAAACTTCCGAAGTTTCGGGCGTGTCACTGTCCATGTTTGCAGTCTGGCATTGTTCTAATAAAACACAATTCCTCTCCTATTGGCCAAAGATGACCGTCTCTGGGCGATTACTTTTTCCAGACTGAACAATTCTTTACAGTATAGATTCAAATTAAGAGTTTGGCCGTAGAATGTCAATGTCAATCCCATCAAACATACAGCAAACCTTTATGACCATCAATCTTGGCTCAACGCAATTCAAACACGACCGTTTTTGCTTTCCGTTGTGGTAATTCCACTTTTCATCCATTTTCATTCACTTTTCACCAACAGTCAGCATGCGGTTTAAAAATAAATCGATTTTGCGATGAAGCAGCAATTTGTAGATTCAAATTCAATGGCTGAGCTTTTTGTGTGGTAACTTGTGTGGCACCCATACATTGACCTTTTCTCTGTATTCTGTATTCAAATGTTTCCAAACGGTTTTTTGTGCAATGTTTAGCTTCTGGGCAATCAAAATAGTACTATATGACGGTCGGACTAGACAATTTTTATAATTTTTTACATAAAAATTCCCAGAACATGTTCGACGAAACCAAATTTACGCGTGATTGGCTGTTACAGTATCAGAACCATAAACACTATTCACATTTTTAAATTGGGTTTTTTTTTATTGAAGAAAAATTTTAAAATATAGCCTATTTTTTCTTTACTGGTATCTATCTTTGACGCGCGTTTAAACCAAACTGAATCAAGCCATCACAAAACTGCCTGAAAAGTTGTTTAGCACAAAATCATATCTTTCTTAACACCATCAAGCGTGGTCCAATGGAATTTATAAAACGCGAGATAAAAATTACTAAACCCATCTATTGGAAAAAAAATTAGGATTTTCTATTTAATCCACCTTATATACATTTTCAATAACATGTTCCAAGTTCCCTTCTAAACATAAAATCCAACCTAATAAGGATTATATATATTTGAATTAAATAATCATTACTTTGCCAATTTTAAAAAATGTTAAAACTCACTGTCACCTACCGGTGCCATCAAATCAAGCGCCAAATCAAAGCGGGCATTTGAAAATTATCTTAAAATTAAATCAATCACTTATTGACAGTTTCTATTGATTTCAGCTCATCTCCACACAAAAAAAATGTCTGCAAATGTCCCTTTTTTGGCGCACACTTTTTCTGATGCACAGCCAAACAGATTTCAATTAAATTAAAGGCAATATTGGCAACATTTCAAAGCGCGCAGCGTCTCGACACCCGCATTCAGTCCCTGCTGCCCGTCCTGTGGCATTTTTATTTTATGAGAGCTAGAAAGAAAATCTTTCGTAGAGTTCAAAGAACCTGTGCGCCACATGAAGAAAACATCGCTCATACAATGCAAAGGCAGCGGCAACTTAAGCTCAAAGCCAACAACAAGCACACAACGATAGCAACAACAGCAAAGCGTCTTCTTAGTTGGCTGCAAACAGACGCACACATATTTACATCTAAAGTTTCATACAGAAGATCTAATTTTCAGTTGTTTGAATAATGTTTGGTCCAATGCAAACAGAGCATTGATGACTTTGAAACCAGCAACCTTTTATTATTCGTTCGTAACCTAAAACTGAAAAAGGACTATGAGAATTCAGGTCCAACTGTGTAAGAAGGGAAAGGGATCCATGGGTTTTCAGCGCCAAAATAAATGTCATAACATGTGCGTTCTCCAAGATATTTTCACAAAATTTCGTATGTAATACTTTGATGTAATTCTAACTCGTATATCTAAATTTGAAAGAAATCGTTCAACTATATCGTATGGCTGCCATAGGAGCGATCGGTTAAAAATGTATCGTATGAAAAAATTTTTTAAACCAATTTGGCGCGAGTGCTTACATTTGTAAACTGAATTGATTGATTGATTTGAACTGATCATGCTTTGATATGCCGATATGATACGATTACCGATTTGCCATGGTAATTTTAACAGCAATGCTAAACATTTAGTTTTCTGAAACTGCTGGAATTCCTCGGTCAACTATTTTCTTAGTTGCAGTGGACATGGCAGATAGAAAAAGAACTTTGAAATAGAAAAAAATTTAGATGTATGAATCTACAGACTGAGATCCAAAACATTTATGTTTTGCATATCTACCTGACATATTTTGGTCCTGAAAGTTAAAAATAGAAAATTTAGTTAAAAGGAGACAATTTTTCTCTTTCATTTGATACCCATATATTCATCATTGCACAACCGCAAATATTTAAAAAAAATTTTTAAATGTGTATATCCTTAAAATTTTAAAGTCCTTTAAGAAGGTTTTCGGGTCAGAAAATGAAAAACTGACTATGCCAAGATACTATAAATTACCTCTAGTTTCAAGTCTATATCAACATTTGGATGGATCTCGAAAAATAAAAAAAAATTTTCGCACGGTGTAATAAATGAAAAGTTGGTGTTTTCACTCCGTGCATCATAACTTTGTAATTTTTCTTTCAATTCTATTGATGTTAGGCTTAATATTTGCTCAAATAATATATCTTTCATCTTAGATTTTAAAACCAGAGGAGATCATTTATTTTATCTATAAAAAAATTATTCGAAAACTTATGATTTTTGAAATTGGTCGAAAAATTCACTTTTTTACAACTTTCATCGTCAGTAACTTCCCCAAATCCAAATCTGATTTGGAAATCTATATATCGTATCGTTGGAAAGGTTAGTTAATTACCTTCCGAACGACGGGCCACTTGTGTTAGTCGGATGGTTGGTTTACGAGATATGTGCTCATAACTGAAATAAACGTGTTTTTCGAAGATTTTTCGAAAACGCTTCTTAAGAAAATTTTTTGATTTTCAGTTTTGTGTTCAGCAGCGGAAGATTAGTCTAAAAAATACTTTTGTTTTTAGGAGCACGCGATGAACCCATTTTTTGTCGAGTAGTGTAATCCACAAGTTGTGCCATTCTTCGCAACAAAAAGTGCAAAGCTCCCAGGTAGCAAAAACAAAGCGAACGAAAAGCAAGTGTTGCATTCAGTGCAAAAAACTTAGTCTGCTGTAAGTAAAATAGCTAAATAAGAAAAAAATTGCTATAAAAATTTAACAAATTGTATATGTATGAAGTTTCATACTTACTAGAAAATTAAGTTGCAATTGCTTCATCTTTAATGTTTTTATGATAAAACAAGACAAAAAATTAATCAATCAAACCAAAATCTTAAATGAGAGAAAATGTTTACACATATTTGTGCCATAATTAGGGAGTAAAATAAAAAAAATAAACATTTTACTTTTCCAATTACATATTAAGAGCCAAAGTCACTTAAGAATCGGACTTGTGACAAAAAAGTTGTAGCATATTCAAAATTTGTATGTTTACATATGTAAATAGTATCAGTCTGAAGATTATGCAGATCATTCACTTCACACTTTTACTAATTTGTGCTTTGTACCTTCGTGGCTCTTTCGGTTCTGCACGTTTCAGCTATATTGCGCCTTAAAATATGCCACATAATTGAACAATTTTGTAAAGCACTGCCCATGATTTGCTACTGCCGCTTGTTGTTGCCTTAAATTGGTGCCAAATATTTAATACAAAAATGTATGAAATGAAAAACAGCCATTTCCTTGTGCCCCGCCCATAGGGCTTCCCCCCGCCTGTGCTTCTTGTTGCATGCCATTAAGTTGTTGAGTTTGATTTTTTTTGCCTTATGCTACGTTGTTTACTTTAATCTCGCAAAATTAACATCAATCTGCATATTTTCTCTCAAATAGCTACTCACATGCTCCGCTCGAGGGTGGCGTAGCTGGTAGAAATATATTTGCGATTGGCACTGACAGCTGCCAGGCAGCACATATCGCCATCCACTCCCGCACAACACATTTTATTATATTGAACATGTGCACACACATACGAATACATAGGTTTATATATTGTTTGTATGTATAATATTTGTATAGTCCTTGGAAGCGGCAAACAACGAAAATACACAAAGCGAGCAAATTGCGTGAGATTTTCATTTTAAGCGATTTATTTTATCGACCCCTTAATGCGAAGCTAGACGGGAATCAACAGATTGCGGTTAGCTCAGCAGCTGACAGTATTGCGCCAGAAATGTCCTTTCAAATTTCTCGCTATCTGCAGACATATGGGCACTGTTGCCAACAACAGTTGGCAATGTGTTCAGTGTTGTCTAACCAGGTGTGCATACAGTCTGGTAACTTAAGCACTAGAAATTACATATTTTTCCATTGAACTTTGAGGTGACCTATTTTGGCATCCATCCATATCGCAGCACACAAACAGAAAAACACTCACACATACACTTGTACAGGAAATATTGTGACGATAAGCCACCCTGTCGCTGTGCGAGGCACTAGAATGCTTTTACTTGGCATACTTTAAGGCGCATACGTTTAGAATACGGCCGACTTGCTATAATTTGCATTCGCAAAGATAACTTGCGGAAATTTTTAGTCCAATTGGAATGTGCGAGAACGATCTGCGCGACAAGCTGACAAGTATAAAAGGCAGCCGGCTACAGCACAGAGACTTTGTTTTAATTTAGCAAGCAAAGGTGCAACACGGAGTAGTCCAATAAGTAACAAGGCAGTAAAGTGTGAATTTGTAAAAAAGGTGATTGCTGGTTGTTGACTGCGTTTAAGAATTGTAGTGTGTTTTATTTTGAAGCACAATCCAGAGAAACGAATATGCCTGCAGAACTAATTTTCGTAACAATATGTACATCTAAGTGTATGCGTCTTTGACACACGTCGCAAACTGTTTGGCATGTTCGAGTTAATTGCGTACTCAAGTATATCAACGATTTGCTGACAAATGTTGTTCAAGAGCTTTCAAAACTTGATATGTACAAATTTCATTTCTTAATTACTGTTTATGTCCTTACTTAATTATCAATTCATATAAATTTAACCACAATACAACATGCCATCTGCAAAACTTTTAAGTAGTCATAACGAGTTTGTGCGCTTGCGAGGTGTGAAAAGTTGTCAACCTAAGAGGATCCAAGACATGTATGTTCTACAAATTTATTTTTATTTTTCTACTGACCCTCCTTGTACATAAGTCTGGTCACTTCTCTCACGATGATCTCATCTCTATAAGGCGTCCAAATAGAGCGTTGGAAATATTCATTCGAACACGTTTTTGGTCTAAAGGGAGCAAATGCCAAATCCACAGCTTTTTCATGTAAAAATCTTGATTCCATACGTGATAAACACATTTCTTGAACAGACTCAACGTTCATAGTTTCGTTTGAATTAAGCTGCCCAAAATTTGACGGTGAAAATTATGCTGCATGTTCATCACATATCCCTGCACGCGGAGTCCAACTTGTCATTGCCTTTCAAAAACAAATATTTGACTCACATAGACTGACTCAAACCATTGTCATAGAACAATTGTGCATCCAAAATGGCTAAAACTTTTATGAGTACCTTTCAAAAGAGTTGCAAACAGATTCCCCTTTTTTTGACGAATGTTGACATCTACATGTTTGGGTTGGAAACTATTCCGACCATCCTCGTATGTGGTTGATTGGGAAATTTATTTGGTTTGTATTTATTTGTTAACCATTGTTTACATTTGTATCGAAAACCTAGCTGCAAATTGTATTTATTTATTTTGATTTTATTGTCGAATTTTACGAAAAAAATTTCATTTTTCTAATGACTGGCAAAAGTTAGGAATAAAAACTGCACGCAGCTGTGTAATAAATCAAAGGCCTGACGATATTTAATTTTAATTAAAAGTTCTGTTCAGTTGTTATTTGACAACGTTTTTCAAAAGTGGTTAGGTGCAGGTATTTTGTAATTAAATGTTTGCTCCCTTGACATGTGGTTTTAATTAAATTTTTGCTTTATTTGTTTGAAACTGAATTCCAATAAACGTTATGGCGACTGAACCCCGCCATGTGCCCAACGTACATTGAGTAATTAATTACACTACTCGACACGAAAAATGCTCCTAAAAATAAAAGTATTTTTTAGACTAATCTTCGGCTGCTGAACACGAAACTGAAAATCAAAAAATTTTCTTAAGAAGCATTTTCGAAAAATCTTCGAAAAACACGTTTTTCCCTCTTATTTCAGTTATGAGCACATATCTCGTAAACCAACCTTCCGACTAACACAAGTGGGCCGTCGTTCAGAAGGCAATTAACTAACGATATATCGATTGTCCAAATCAGATGAGATTTGGGGAAGTTACTGATGATGAAAGTTGAAAAAATTGAATTTTTGACCATTTTCAAAAATTATACATTTTCGAATCGTTTTTTTATAGATAAAATGAATTATCTCCTCTGGTTTTAAAATCTAAGATGAAAGATATATTATATGAGTAAAAATTAAGCTTAACATCAATAGAACTGAAGGAAAAGTGACAAAGTTATGATGCACGGAGTGAAAACACCAACTTTTTATTTATTACACCGTGCGAAAAAATTTTTTAATTTTTCCGAGACCCATCCAAATTTTGATATAGACGTGAAACTAGAGGTCATTTATAATATCCTGGCATAGTCAGTTTTTCATTTTCTGACCCAAAAACCTTTTTAAAGGACTTTAAAATTTTTAAGGATATACACATTTCAAATATTTTTTTAAATATTTGCGATTGTGCAATGATGAAGAAATGGGTATCAAATGAAAGAGGAAAATTGTCTCCTCTTAACTAAATTTTCTATTTTGAACTTTCAGAACTTTGAAATAGAAAAAATTTAGATGTATGAATCTACAGACTGAGATCCAAAACATTTATGTTTTGCATACCTGACATATTTTGGTCCTGGAAGTTAAAGTGTTATTCAGAGTATTCAAATCAAGTACGAGTATACAAGCATCAATTATGCAATTCCTTGAAATTTAACAGAAACTGATTGTGAAGTGTTGAATGGGCGGTAGCTTAGGAAAGAAATTAACCATTTTATTTCACGCTTGAAACAAGACTGATGCGATGCATGATTTGTGAAATTGGTCTAAATGATAAACCATTACGTGCTTTTCAATTTATCGAAAATCAAAATCTGACGATGTCAACGATGGGTGAAGCGTTTGTATGGGGGAAACATAATTTTACGGGATTTTTTCCTCAAACTAAAACTAAAGTGTTATGTGTTTTTAATTTTTTTGAAAATCTAAATCTGTCGGGGTCAACGATGGGTGAAGCGTTTGTATGGGAAAACATGATTTAAGAGGTTCAAATGAGAAATAATTAGACAAGTATTTGTCATCAAAATCTAACGGATCAAACCGGGTTTAGAGTAACTTGATTTAATCGACCCATTGGTATCAAATTTGCGTACAAAGCCGAGGTAATCTGCTAGTTTATAATAATTCTTATCTCATAATTATTTACATTATTTCTTATTCTGTTGACTTGCTGGTGACGTTGGTTGTCTTATGGTGCCGTTTCAAGATTCTAAACTAATGTTGGTAAAGAACGATGCCAACAAGCTGCACACACACACCGGCACATGCAAATATCTATATTTTCATAGTTGTACATGTGTGCAGAACGCATTGGCGAGCCACACCGTTCAGTTGATCTTGACCTTCATTTGCGATATGCATAAGTTCGCATATATGTTCCACTAATTACTATTGTAAGCTAACCGACTTCGTGCATGTGTGCTGGTCTGTTATTTACTTGCAGCCACATTCATCTGGCACTCACACACAGTAATTTGCAAATAATGTGCCTGCAAATTGCGCCGCACAAATGCAGCTGGATTGCATAGAGTCTCTAGCCAAGTACTACGGAAGGCTTGAAGTCTTTCTGCCCACCCTGGCATCATCAACATCAAGGAGTCTTCCTTGCGTGTATTTATTGTTGTTGACAAGAAATCAATAAGCTTACGCACAGCAATCAAGCAGCCTTTGCTATTGCTACCGAAATTATTAGTACGTCTTCGCGTGGGACTTTTCTACAATATTCGATGTCTGGCTTTTGCCAAAATTCCATCTAAATAGCACAACTTCAGAGAATTGCCAACATTTGGAAATATTGAAAATGTTGCTGTTCGCAAAATGAAGGAAAACTAAACCACATGACGCAATGGAATATCCCATCCTGTTTAATGCAGCTTTTCTCATTTCCAGCATTTCGTGTGAACACAACAGAACAAAGCGGAAATTCCGCAGCCACATCACTACCTGTGCGGTTGATCAAGCAGCTATGGGAAGCCCAACGATGGCGTCGCACAGTGTCGCGATCCCATATAAGCCGTGGCCAAAAATACTTAGCGTTGTCCTATTTCGATGAAACTTGATGAGATTGTTTTCGTGGTGGAAATTAAGAAATTTACAAAAAATCATTAAAATTGGACCACTGCCACGCCCACCTCCCATACGAAAGGAACTGTAATATTGAAATAACTTTTTTAATATTAGTGATAGAATTATGAAATTTTGTATTTGAGCTTAAAATAATGATATAAAAGCTCACACTAATGGGCGGTCTGCCACGCCCACTTTCAAAAATATTCGTAATTTACTACAACTAAAACTTAATTTTTAGAAGGCTGTTTACGATACTCATTCCACGATATAATTTTAATTCGTAAGCTTTTTAAAACCTTAAAGTGGGCGTGGCAGCTGGAGCATATTTATTAAGTGGCCAAAACTTTTCCTTTATGAATTCATGTTTAATTTTTTCAGCTTGTGATACCATTTTTTGGTATAAATGTTTAGATTTTTAAAGTGGGCGTGGCATTCTGCCTACTTTTGATGATACGAACAATGTGCCAACCTTGTCCTTTATACAGCTCATCATTTCAGCAGCTGCTTTGCCGCTACTTTCATTGAACGTCGGAGGCCATACTTCGAAAAAATCCCCATTTTTTACTGTAGGTGCCACTGCAAAAAGTAAATGTTTAGGTGGGGACGCAAACTTTGCATTTGTTCATGATTAACATCAACTCCCGTCTTATCTTTAAGTAAATTTATAAGAAAATCAAAATTTATTGACCGCTTTCTGGGTTCAGCTTTACGCCACACTTCGAAGAAATCACGTATTTTTAGTGGAGGCGCCACTAGACAAATGCGAATAACAACCAAATAGGCACTTAAAGTCAAAAAATTACTCCGGATTATGTTAACACATACTTTTTGGAGTAATTTAGGGTTGGAACTAAAAAAGTGTTTTTTGGCGTTTTTTAAACTTTTTTCCACCAAACTTTTGGCTCTTTGTTAGAAGCAAACCGAAAAACGTAATTTTTCAATGTAACGTGATTTCACAGCTATTTCAAAGCACAAACCAAAACATAGTACTGCCATACAGGAAAAATTCCAAAGTTTTATTTAATATATAACATGACTATATTAGTTTCATTCAACATAAAGAATTACCCGCAAACTTGGAATGAATGCGTATGTTTTAACATCAACTTTGAAGCTACATAAAAATGGAACGGAGTAGGATATTGAAGATCGAAAAACGGATTTTTCTTAGTTGAGATATCATCTGCCGATTGTCATATTCATTTTAGTCATTTTGTAACATTAATTTTTACCATTTTTGGCCACACTCGCGACACTGTGCGTCGCCTCGTCAAACGCTAAGAGGCGCTTGTTCGACGCGCAATACAGTAATTGCGAAAGAGTCGTGCAATGCAACATGAAATTCGGAAATTATTGAAATTGTTCAACACATAACGACACGTTGCAATGCTTTGCCGTCGAAACGGATAAGCGTGCACACAACGCACCACAGACGTGTGGATGTGTGTGACGTTGTACAGCGCAATGGGGAATAATACTTTCAACATACAATATGAAAGTATGTATGTGTTGAAATGTCGATTAATGTTGACGCACATATATTACATTTAAGTTAGCTTGTGCTGATTTTCATGAGCTTCGATATCAAATCGAAGCAGTCTGCATACGAAATGACTGCACAGTGTTTGTTTATATAATTTTCTCACATAATACATTACATTTTTAAAACATGTTTGTACACGCTTCAATAAATCACATTAAGAACAAAATCCCTAAGGGCCTTCTAGCTGAGGCAGTCCGCAGATGGCAGAGGCTGAGCACATGCAGAACTACCAGTTGAAAGACTGGTTGATAAACGAGAAAAACAAATTAAGGAAATTGATTTGCAAAGACAGACAGACCAGAATAGGCATTTTTCACAACACCAGCTACGGAAGCTGTTGTAATACAGTTGAGAAGTAAACTATTAATCCAGAAGGAGTATGAAAACGCTAAGAAAACCTTTCTTATTCTTCGTTTGACCAAAAGTCAAGTTAGAAAAATTAAAAAAATATATTCATAAAAAACAAAAGTATACATTTATATATTTCACTGTAAAGGGAATTCCACAGGCTACAATATGGCAACAAACTTATTATACCTAAATACTGAATTTTTTCGAGGAAAAAATCCGTTTTTGAAAAATGTTTATAAAAAAAATATTTTTCGCTGAAAACTTCTTATTAGTACATATTACGTATCTAATGTTGTACATCAGTAGAAAGGTATGAAAAAGACCTTTCGTTTGGTATCCATACCGTGTAAATCGATTAAGAATTGATTGAGTTATTTTGATACCAACTTTGAACTTTGACCCCGAGCCACGCTTTTTGTGGGGGTTTCCCAGGCAAAATTTTTAGTTCATTGGATTTCTGAAAAAATCGTCCATGTAGGCCAATTTTCGGTTTTTTTTTTCATGAGGGTTCGCCACTATATCATCTTTTGGTGTGACCAACTGGAGGAGAGGCAGCTGGGTAACACTTTTGTGGCAAGCCGTATCCCAGCTAAGTGTTGCTATTGTCAGTTAAGTAAGTTGGTTAGGTTAGTTAACTTAGGTAACTGTTGGGTTCCTAGCGATACAAGTTAGAGTTCTCTAGTGTTGCGAATCGACGTACGAATGATCGGTAATGTCGAGTAATGTCACCTCTTCTAAACCCAGAAAAGAACGAGGCCTCTAAGTGAGTAAGTCGACGTCTTGGAATGTAAGTAAATTAATTTCACTGGTCAACACTGTTTTTGTCACACGAACTTTGTGATGATTTTTGCTTATGTTGGTGTACCCTCATTAACAATATCTAACAATTTTGTTTCAATCACGTCCAGTTTTTTTGTGACAGCTACATATTCATTTCTGACCTCATATTCGTGTCTTTTTTTGAATAACTTCATTTATACGACTGTATAACTACTCGTATTGCATTCGACTAACTTACATCATATATACGTTTGTTACATCGTAAACATGCCACGAAAGTGTTCTAACGACCCCGACAGTTTTTGTTATGTGTGTGGAGACTTAACTTTTAAATCTCAGCGTCGAAATTTCACGTCATTACTTGAACAGTGCTATATAGACTATTTTGGATTTCCTGTGAGGAATCAAGATAAATCCTGGGTTCCACATAAATGGAACATAAATGGCAGGAAAAACTCGCCTGGAAATGTTTTGTGAACGTTGTCCAAAATTTTCTAGGAAACCATAAATCGGAAAATTAAAAAGACTTAATAAATGAACTTATAATGTCATATAAAGCTTTGGGGTGTAATATGTCCTTAAAAATACATATGCTGGACTCTCATCTGTATTTCTTTCCCGCAAATTTGGGTTCTGTGAGTGACGAACAAGGCGAAAGGTTCCATCAGGACATTTCCTTAATGGAGAAGCGCTATCAAGGGAAATGGAGCCTCAAAATATGCTCTTTTATATGTTACATTTCTAGTCTGAAACACAAGCAAAAAATAAAAAGATTTTGAATTGCTCGAAACAAAAAAAATTAAAAACTTTGCAAAAATATGCAAAGCCCCAAATTTTTTAAGGAAATTTCACACATTTTGATGAAAATGACTATGGTACATTTTTGCTATTTGCGATGCGAATGTGTATTCCGCCAAATAACTTGACTGTTTTGTATTGCTTGATGTTTCTGAAATCTGTACAATTTTCGCCATCAGAAATTTTCGCCTTGAAATTCAATATTTTCCTACTTTGAGGTCCAATTACTGCGGCATTTTAAAACTTATAAAAATAAGTTGCATCGGAAAAGAAGCCGTGTGGTATTGTTAGTGCGATAAAGTGAAAATCATGTCAATCGGTTTTTTAGTTTAGAAATTACGATCAAAAATATGGAAAAAGTAGAGGAAAAACTGAAAAAATTACATGGTACCTATATCTCACTAACTAGAGCTGCTGGAAAAAATCTGAGGATAGATTCGAAATCAGCGCACCCAAATTAGTAAGAAACAGTAGAAAAACTCCATGCAACAGAAAAAAAGCTTGTTTTTGTTGTGCTGTGTTTTTGGTTTACTGTTGCTAAGTTACAAAATTTTGTATTTTTAAAGTTAAATTTACATGCATTACTTATTGATTATTTTATTAAATAATTCAACTTGTAAAACTTTTCGCGAATCGCAACAATTACACCAAATCTACACAAAAATCTTAGATAATCGCAGACAATGGGCGAATAAGAGATTAAATTGCTGAAATTTATATAAAATTACTATGAATAAAAAGAAAAAGCAAAAGAAAAAACGATTGCTTTGAGTTCATAAGAATTTGATTGGAGTAAGAATAATGAATACGAATTTCTTTAAATTTCAATTCAATCATTGATGTAAAATTACTATGAATAAAAAGAAAAAACAAAAGAAAAAACAATTTGAATTACTTAGAAAGTGATTAGAGTAAGAATAATGAGAATAAGGAATAATAATTTCTTTCAATTTCAATTCAAATGTCGTCCTGAAGTGGTAACAGACTCAAAGAAATTCATTGTAAGCCTGGAGAATGATATAATGATTGGAAAATGATTAGCAAAACGCGTAAAACACTTACAGTACATTTTGGTTTTGTAATGTATTTTGTCAGAAGAAGCATTTTATTTAATCAAAAACACAAAACAAAGCAGATCAGTATACAAGTTGCTTTAAAACAGCAGACTTTTTAAAATTTATTGGCTACATACATTTGATTTTTGATGATTTTTTTTTGTTAGATTGGAACCCATGTCTCCATTGACATTATTTTTGCTTCAAAATTTTTTGCTATCGAGAAAAAATTTATCAACAAATCCGTATTAAGTTCTATGTGAAAAATTAAATCAAATGTTTTAGTGCACTTTGAATGTTGACTGTGGCATTTGACGAGTCTATTTTGGGAAAAACAATGTTTTTAAGTGGTACAAGCTTTTCACAGAAGACCGAGAAAATGTTAATGAAAATGCAGAAGATCCTAATGATGCATAAATAAATATTTCTCGAGAATTTCTATGATACACCAAAAATTGTTCAAACAAATATTTGGACATATTTTCGTTCCAATTCATTTGAAATGTATAACTAACTAATTAACGAAATAGTTGCTGAATTTAATTTTTTTTTCATAGTGCTGTATTTATATACAAATTTGTATGTAGGTGGAGATAAGACTTGAAACAGCAGTACGTCACATTCCCGTGCTTACGACTAGCACACTTCTGGATGTCTGGAATGAGGCAGTTCGTTCTGTTTGTGTCTGTGTGTGTATGTGTGTGGGTTTGTCTAAGCTTGCTTGTTACTGTCGCGGCGTTTTTTGTGTTTCTTAAGTCAATCATGCAAATGCTCTGTAAATGTTTATAAGTATCGAACAGCTGTAATTGTATACGTTTCGAGGGCGTGCCGATCCATGGCACATTTCGTAATAATAATTTGCATAGTAGCAGTGACGGAAAACGAGTTGACTGAAATTTAATTCAGAAAAAAGCAAAGCATGAGAATATCTAATCATGTTTGGATTTATAGCTCATAAATTATATTTAACATTTACAACGCAAACAGTTGAAGAAGTACACTAATGCGAAATAGGCACTGGGCAGCATACACAACAACAACTTGATTTTTATGTTATACTAGGCGTATGAGTAACATGAACTCATTGCTGTCACTGAGCCTGAGCATTAGCGGTTGAACGGACGTTGTTAGTGTTGTTTATGCGTCACTTAGGTACAAAATTCAATGTAAATAAAATTTCAATGCAAATAAAATTTGTAAACATATTTTCTATTTTCGTATTGTCTAACTTTTGAAATCCGCAATAGAAATTTAGTTAAAATGTAAATTGAAAAATTTATGTTTTAACAAAAAATATGATTTTGTATTTTCCAAAAAAAAATTTCTCTTTCATTAGTTTCGTACTAAAAATTGGCTTAATCTTTGAAATCTGTAGTAAAATTTTTTTTTTAAATGCAAATTGAACAAAATATATGATATTGCAATTTGAACAAATTTCTGATTTATTAATTTTGTATCAAAAGTTGTCTTAACTTTAGAAATCTGCAACGCAAATTTTATAAAAATGCAAATTGATGACAATTGTTTTGACAAAAAATATGATTTTATAATTTCCAAAAAAAAAAATTTGTCAATCATTAACTTTACACCGAAAATTGTCTTAACTTTTGAAATCCACAATGGAAAAATTTATAAAAATCTAAATTAAAGAATCTATATTCTAACAAAAAATATAATATTGCAATTTGCAAAAAAAATGCTGATTCATTAAATTTGTATTGAAAACGGTTTTAACTTCAAAAATCTGCAATAGACAATTTAAAAAAAAATGGAAATTAAAGTGTTTATATTCTAACAAAAAATATAATGTTGCAATTTGATTGTTTTGACAAAAAATATGATTTTCTAATTTCCAAAAAAAATTTGTCATTCATTAACTTTATACAATCCACAATGAAAAAATTCATAAACATGGAAATTAAAGAGTTTATATTCTAACAAAAAATATTATGTTGCAGTTTGAAAAAAAATATTCTGATTCATTAATTTTGTATTGAAAACTGTTTCAACTTTAAAAACCTGCAATAGAAAATTTAAAAAAATTAAAATTAAACAGTTTATATTCTAACAAAAAATATAATGTTATAATTAAAAAAAAAAATTCTGATTCATTCATTTTGTATTGAAAACGGGTTTAACTTTAAAAATCTGCAATAGAAAATTAAAAAAAAAATTAGAAATTAAAAAGTTTACATTCTAACAAAAAATATAATGTTGCAATGCTGGTCTGCTTTACTGATTCTATACTGAAAATTGTCTTAACTTTTAAAATCTGCAATGGAAAATTCCATTAAATGCAAATGAAAAGTTTATGTATTAATAAAAAAAACATGATTTTTTAATGTCTCATTCATTAATTTTTTATAAATAGAATTCATAACGAAATATCTTCCACTAGCGACCAATGGACTCTTAGCATGAGATACATTTTTTTCAAAGAAATTTAAAATATACAACCCAATCGAAAACAAAATGTTGCTTGAAATTTTTGAAAAATTTAATTTTGTATTTTTTTTATTGCAAAAAGTGTATTTCATTTCAGGTCGCAAACAGTGAAAAAAAGCAGATTGAGGTTTTGCTTGAAGTTGTAGAGAAACACACGTTGGCGACATTTGCATTTTTATGTAATCTAGTCGCTCGAAATTATTTACAAGCTGAAAACTTATTTGTATGGCAATTAATTGCAAGCAGATTTCTCTGTAAGTAACCTTTATAACCTTTCAAAATGTTAACAACCATCATTCACTGTAAACATCAGGTGAACGAACTGCTTAAAAAAATTTCATTAATTCATCCATAAAAATTTTAATTTGGCGCGTTTAGATTGCATAAACATGCCACTGTGCGACGAACGCGAGAAAAAGTGGGAGTTTTGTGAAAGCAGGCAGCTGATTCGTTGAATTATGCTGGCTTATCTTAAGATGTTGTACAAAATTTTAAACAGCAATTGTTTGTTTGTAGATGTGGGCCGACAAGAAAAAACATTAAAAAAACATTGTTGAAATATTTTGGAATAAAAAGTGCTAAGGGCAATGGACCACATAAAGTGTAGAATTTCTCTTAAACAGACGAAGCAGACGACTGCATTAACTCCTTCTGAAAGTTTTTGTCGAATACAGCTTGCTAGCAGTTCAGCAAAGAACCTCAAGCAAGCAAATAATTTTATTAATGCCTGCGGCAACGTTTCGTTCAGTACTTCTAGTGGATATATAAATGAACATTTATTTACGCGAAAGTGTTTCACAAATCGAAACCATATAATCGAATTGCAAGTTGTTCTGTTCGTTGATTTTTCATATTTAAAAAGTACAGTGTACATGGCAGCTGACGGAGGGTTAGACTTATCATCCTCAGCAGCTGTAATGAATGCTGCATAATTTATGGAAAATTCCTTCAATTTGTATATTTTATACGAACTTTGGAAGCTAAATCTATCCACCAACTTGGGGAATTTTTTTCGACTGAAAGCAGTTTTCAATGGAAATTCACAATGGAGGCATTTCCCCCAGGAGAAGGGAAATATTTGAATGGTAAACAAGAATGCCGAAAATGCTGAAGTATTCCGAGTATTAAGAAACCGTGTACATTTTGTCTTTGAATAGAAAACATAATCCATAAAAAATTTCAAAGAAAATTCTCATGTAACGATGTCCAAATTTGGCGCACAGAAGAACCTTTGTTGCCATCAGCACATCTTAAATTCGTTTCATGTATGTATAGAACTCGTATGGGTACGAATTTTACAGTTGAAAAGCAAGACACCAAGCGTTGTCATTTCTTGACGTAACTGTTCAATCTCCGGCCTCGATAGTCCAGTCCGTAGCGCGCTGGTTTCGAACACCAGAGGCCTTCGGTTAGATTCCTAGCTCGGGCTTTTTAAACACTCGTCTACACTCGTCTATAACTCGACACATATTTTTAAATTTTTTGGATATCAATATTAATTAATTAATATTATTATATTAATATTAATATTAATTAAAAAAATATTAATTAAAAAAACCATGAACCGATGACTTGACTCAAATTTTTTTTTTTATTTTTCTAAAAATCAAAATCCGACTGGTCAACGGTGGCTTAAATGTTTGTATGGAGAAACATAATTTAAAAAGTTTGTGACCAAATTTTTTTAAAACCACTTAAAATTCGAGATAATAATCCAAATCTGACAGGTCAACGGTGGGTTAAATGTTTGTATGAAGGAACAGGTTTAAAAAAGTTGTTGACTTTAATTTTTTTAAAACCACTTAAAATTAGAGATAATTCGACAAGTGTTTTTCTTTTTTGGAAAATCAAAATCTGACGGAGTCAACGATGAACGAAAAGTTTGTATAGAGAAACTTTGAAAACACTTGAATAAATGGGCTCCAAATTATAAAAAATTCAACATGTGTCTTTAATTTTTTTGCAAATCAAAATCTGACAAAGTCAACCATAGGTTAATACTTTGTTTGGAGAAACATGATTCAATGGGCCTATTGACTTCAAATATGGGGAAAACATTTTAAATAAGAAATAATTATACAATTATTTGTCATCAAAATCTGAAGAAAAATCTGGAGAAAAATCTGGAGAAAACACTCAAAATTATAAATAATTTTTTTAATTTTTCATTTTAAAATACACCTAATTCTTTTTTTACACGGTTTTGATTTAACACGGTTTGAAAATAAAAAAATTTTAATTTTTTTTACACGATTTTATTCCATTTAGCACGATTTAAAATTTTACGATTCATAATTTGGGCTTAAATTTTTTTTGTCAAATTTCATTTTTGCGAAATATGTTCATATCACACATTTAGGAAAATTCCCTTTTTGTGGATACAAGCAAATTTACTTGTCAAAGCAATTGAAATGTGTTAATATTTTGTGAACTATATTTGTATATAGTATTTGTAAATAAATTTTTTATAGACAAGTTAGTTTTTCCAACGTTACATTTCTTATCATTTTAACGCATTAAGATAAAAGGTAAGCGAAAAAATATTTTATATTCATTCAGTTATTTATATTTTTTGTTTTTGTTAAATATTTTATGTATCCCTAAAAGAAAGTGTCGAAAACTACAAATACGAAACTAAAACGTTCTTTGGAAACCAAAATTGAAATTTTAGATCGCCTTCGAAATGGAGAAGGCTCAACATTTCTTGGCAAAATGTTCGGTTAAAACGAAGCCACAGTAAGAACCATAAAAAATAAAATTTCAATTAGGCAATCGGTGATTTCTGGAACGAAACTATCTGTTAAGTCTTCATCTTACACCAGAGATGCTAATATAATTTTAATAGGTTTTAGAGATAAGGGACCAATCACCTATTTTGGCATACGATCAATGTCTTTTTTTACACTTTTTTTACACGGGTTTTCCTGGAAAAAATCACCGTGTAAAAACAGAATTAGGTGTATATGAATTTTCCTTAGTACTTTTGTCAATTTTTGCTTTAGTGACTTTTATTTTTTCAACATGAAAAATTTTACATTTTTTAAACATTTATTTTGTGAAAAATTAGCCAAAGCAGATGTATACTTTTCACGATATCAGCGAATATGATAAGTAGTCTTCATAGGTATAAAAAACTTGCGGTCTTTCTAGTGTTAATGCATATCTTTTATTGTTCGCAAATCAAAATCAGCCGAGCTTAAAAATTTGCTAAAACTTTATGCAAATAAACATAGCTCAACAATAAATGGTATCATAAAGTGAGTAAAATATATTTCAATCAAGTAATCCCCTGCTAGTTACACATACTTGACTTCTGACATACACTCACACTTTGGAATCTTTAAAAGCAGCAATCACTCATACGCCCCCAAAGCCCACATCGTATGCAATGTTCGCGCATACAAATATCTACACAAAGCATTTCCATTGAAATAGCATCAAATATAAGCAAAGAGAAGAAAGAACCACAGCAACCACAATACAAACATTTATTTCAATAAAATTTCCTCCCTCAGTGCGGTTGCGCCGCGCCCACTTGCACTTTGTATAGGTTATGCACACACATACACACATAAAGCCGCATGTGTGCGGACTAAACTCACCTCAGCGGATTGATAATGGCTCGATGGCGGTCGATGGCGATTGCGGTTAGCGTGAAAACGGATACATTAACGCTCAGCGCCTGCACAAACGGGCAGAATCCGCACATAAACCACGGCAAATTCCAGCGTTGCAGCAGTGCGGCCTGGAACTGCGCGATCCAACATGAAATGAAATTGCAAAAGTTCAACATAAGGCCTCGTCATGTCAATGTTCATTTATAAATATTCATGCAAACAATAACTTTTGTATGTTTTTACGTAAGCAAAATATGGAAATAGTGATTGCTATGTGGACACACCAAAGCATGAAATTTTTGAAAACGTGTAAATAAAATGTAATTTCAGTAACATTTGGTTGAATGAAAAACTGTGCTTTGTTACATTTGCAAAGTGAACAATGTGAGCAAAAAAGTGAAAATGTGCTTAGCAAACTGCTGCTGCCACAAATGAGCTGAGCTGCTTCGGGCGTTTACAGCAAAAAAACTTAATTAAGGAAAATGCTGCTCGTATGTCCACTGTTAGCAGTTTTAGTGGTTCCTATTTAGCTTTTTGCTGTCCATTCTTCTTTCTTTCCATTCTTCATTTTCATTTGAATTACCAGCAGTTGCATGGTTGGTGTTGGTGTGTTTTTGTGAAACATCAAATTTCAGTTAGTTGCAGTGCCAACACTCTGATTTTGTTTTCGTATTTTAACTCGCATTGCAGTAAATGAAGGTACGCATTTTTTTTCAATCTTCCACCAACGCCCACAGCAACACAGCTAAAATTTGTACAGATCTCAGTGATGGCTGCCTCGGCATGCAAGGCCAATGACAAGAATTTAATTTGACAGCCAGGCATTGTGCCCTGAAATACGCAGCTGGCGCCATGTCCAACGCACAAACCCAAAATCTGCACGCACGCACTACTTGAAGAATCTGCGAACGTAAGAAGGCCTACACATGTTTGAAGTGAGCAACAATCGCCATTCGCACACAGACATGCAACAATAAAAGCGCGCAAAATATAAATCCAAAGACAGCTAGCAAACATAAACTTTAACGCTTTGCAATTAACATGCGCGCTTTTAATGAAAATTGCAAATACTACGCAAGGATAATGCGCGTCAGTCAAACTGCCACCTGCCGCCTAGCGCCCAATTAAGGACATGGCTGACTGGTCGGTTGGTCGTCGCGTCGTAGCACAGCAACATTCATTTTAATTACGGCTTGACGTAGGCAAAAGTTGGATGTCTTGCCCTCGCCCGCCCTTCCCCCCGCCAGTCAACCGTCGCTGCTGCTGCGCAACCAAATTGCACAGTGTTGCGCGTAGTGACAAAAAATGAAAAAAATTAAGTACATATTATAATCACACAAATTTTAATAAGCGGATTTATTGGAAATACTTCATCTATAATAAGCTTCAAGTTTGAAGAAAAAATAGTGAACAACATAGAAGTTATGAGCTCTTAAAGTTGGCTCTTACAACTGCGAAAAAAAATATTTCGCGTAGTAACAAAAAATTAAAAAACAAATTAAGTAAACATTATAATCACACAAATATTAATAAGCCAATTTATTGGAAATACTTCATCTATAATAAGCTCCAAGCTTCAAGAAAAAATATTGAACAACAAAGAAGTTATGAGCTCTTAAAGTTGGCTCTTACAACTGCGAAAAAAAATATTTCAACAAATAGCATATTTTTGCTTTCAGTTTGGAGTTCAATATTTCAAAATAAATTAGGTTTGGCAAAAACAAACTATTGCTGATTCGATTCTTTTCACCTCTGAGCAGTAGTGTTATGAAGAGATTGATGCAAAGAAAATAAATAAATTAAAACTGAATTGAAACTTTAAAGGTGAATTAGAAAAAAACCAGGGACCGTAAATAATTATTATCGCAATATTTTTTATCAAAAAAATCAATATCAAGGAAGCATTGCAGATATATCATGTAGTGCAATAAAGTAATTGTTTTTGAAAGCAGTTATCAAAAAAGCAATAAACCAAAATTTATCGATTTTTATTTTCCGCTCACCGAATAAAAATTATTGTTGATTTTTTTGTTTTGATCAGAAAATAAATATTATTTGTTGAGTTTTATTTTTTTGGGGAAAAATAAAAATTATGCGGTGAGTTTTATTTTTCACTTGCAGAATGAGAATTTATTTTTCAGTTGTATTTTTTCATCACAAAATAAAAATTACGGGACGAGTTTTATAGAAGTTATACAGAACTTCAGAGCGACATCTAGAGTACACAAATTCATAACATTGGGTGGGTATCGGGAAAAATCGCAGTTTTGCATTCATTCCTTTAAAGAAAAAGTTTATAATTCATAGTAGAATTTTTATTTCATGAGCGAAAAGTATTACTCAGAAAATAATTTTTAGAATACAATTTGAAAAATTTAACTTAACACATGAGGCTTATTTTTGAATAAAAAAAAAAAACTCGTCCCGTAATTTTTATTTTGTGATGAAAAAATAAAACTGAAAAATAATTCTCATTCTGCAAGTGAAAAATAAAACTCACCGCATAATTTTTATTTTTCCCCAAAAAAAATAAAACTCAACAAATAATTTTTATTTTCTGATCAAAACAAAAAAATCTACAAATAATTTTTATTCGGTGAACGGAAAATAAAAATCGAAAAATTAGTTTTATATTTTGATTTCTATATTTAGCTCATAATTTTTGCGATCCCTGAAAAAAACACATTTTATCTCTATCGAAATATGTTTATATTTTATTTTTTGGCAGGTACATTATGATGAAAAATTTCTTGAATATTGAATCAAGTATGATTAAAACTTTATTCGAAAAAGAGATATTGTAAGAAATGAGGTTTTGAAAAGAAGTTTTTATTTTTGTTTTACAGAAAGCCAAAAGTTGACAACCTCACAAATTCGTTTGTGTGGAAATGAATGAATGAATTTTTGAACTTTAATTAATTATGTAGTTTTTGCACTCAAGAATGTTGCCGACTGTTAAATAAATCATTCAAATTTGTTAAAGAGCTTTTGATATACGATGTTTTCTGGCTTACTACATTTACAAGTAGGGACGTAATTTCATTTGAAAATTACTAGTTTTAGCTTTAAATAAGAGTTTTACGTAACGGATAGATATGTATGGAAAAAATATTCGGAATGAAAAATAAATGGGCATCAGTCTTATATTTTATACTTTTGGGAGACACTTGGGAGCAGTGGAAGCCCCCTGACTTTGTATGGGAACCCCATTAAGGTTTGGAGATAAGGTTTGCAAATGTTTGAAAGAAATGTTCAGAAGAAAAAATTAGTGGGATCACTTGTAGATTTTAACCCTCTAAGAACAATTTCCGAGCAGCTGTGGAGCAATTTGTCTTTGCACCTTTGGAAGCTTCGACATTGATACGACCATTCAATTGATTTTTCAAAGTAAGTTCTTTACTCATACAACAGATGTTCAAATATTCATTTATGTATGACGACTTTTTCTATTTTTGTCACTTCGCCATATAATCTTGCAACACTGTGCCTCGCTTCAAAAAAGTCATGTAGCAGCTTTGCGCGTTTTTATGTGTTTGCTGACGATGCGAAAATATGCGTGGCATGCCAACTGACAATAAAATATTGGCAGCACCAGTGCTGTGCAGACAAACAGACAGCCAAGGCCAAAGTCAGCCATCACACCTCACTGTCGTGGTCGACTCGCATTTGCGTTGACCGCACTTTTACGGTCATTTCAATACGAACGCAGCTAAATTGCTTAATTACGTTGTGGTCGCTGCAAATGCACAAACAAACGCACACATACACATACATATATATTGACAAAATACTATAAAGACATATTTGCAACTGTTGTCTACATAGCACAATGCGCACGAATCATTTGGCATTACTTGTTGGTCTGAGTTTGAAATTTTTCAACACACTCACCTGAAATGGTATACAAAAGAGTCCAATGATGACGTCGGCAAAGGCCAAATTGGCAATGTACATATTCGTAACGGTACGCATTTGCCGTGTGGTCGCCACCACCCAAATGACGAGCGTGTTGCCAATGACGGCCAGTATGCTGATGCCGCCGTAGAAAATCGACAGCAGCGCAACGATCTCGGCCGGTGCAGAGTAGAGGCGTTCTGTCGTTAGTGTTGGCGTGTTGGTCGTTGGGCGTCATCGAAAAGATAAAAACGCATTTTCTTTATATTGTCTACAAGCAGACTAATTATGTTTACTAATTGTATTTGGTGTCAGTTGTGCTCGGCATACGAGGCGTATAAGCGATATGTATGAGTTTACTAAATGGGTGCGTTTTTTGTTCATCAAATGGGAAACTGAAAATGGGAAATTTCTTTACATGGCGCACAATTACTAAAATTACTTAATTACTTGATAAATTGTGTAAGGTAGGCAATTAAACGACAATGGCGCACTGCGGAAATTGTGTAATACTAAATGTGTTCAGTTTAAGATTACAAATTTTATAAAGACTAGAAGCACACAAAGTGCTGGGTGGTAGGATTTTGTGGCTACAGAAGATTGTTGAAACGTTTAAATTACACGAAAATGATTCTTTTTTACTATTAAATAAAGAACAGTTCACTGAAAATCTGTCTTTTATAATGGAATTGTTTTCTGTAGCGTGGAGTTTATTCGTTTCTTCAATAACGATAATCAGAATGATAAGCATTGTGTTGGTAGTGGATTCTTGACTTACGTACTTAACTGGCCATAACTAGCCACCCATATGACTGCAGGGAACAACAGTATTAATAAATCTTGATTTCAACTCCTTAATTAAGTCGAAGTCAAAGATACATCACCCACTACAAGTTTTTCTGTGCTCACAATTTTTTCAATTTCATTGAGCTCCCATTGCAGCGATGAGTTGTGGCTTCTTGATTGATTGACATCAACTTAATTTCTCACATCATTGAAAATGTGACTTAACCCTAATTCCCTGAAGTGACCCTCAAAGTCTCACTAAAGATTTCAAATGGTGATAAATCCAAACGATTTTCGATTCCTTTATTTTATGTAATCCTCTAATGGAATGTTAGAATTATATTGCATTTATAAATTTAACATTTTAGACAGTTTTGGTACTTTTTAAGTAAATGTTTTTAGTAATTTAGCTTATTGTAGAAGCCTGACAGTCTCACTTCTGGGTTTACGTTACTTTTAAAATTCTGGGAATTAGGGTTAAAATGTCGTATTGGCGACAACTATCGAATAAAAACAAAAAATAAAAACAAAAAATTTTTTGTTACGTTGCTTCATAACTTTTATGAAAGAAATTTTTTTTTAAGTTGCCTTACCACATTTTGAGTATGAATTGATTTTTTAATTGTTTAGTTGTTGGTTCAAATTGGTTTTCTGCAGTTTATTTGCGTTTGTGAATTTGAAGCAATTAGAAATCAATTTATACCCAAAATGTGGTAATTAAACGTAAAAAATGTTTTTTCAAAAAAATAATTATCGGCAACGTAAATTAAAAAAATCATAAATAAAATTTATGCAGCAACACAAAACAAAATTTCTCAAAATAATAGTTATCGGTAATGTAAATAAAAAAAGTCATAAATAAAAGTTATGAAGCAACGTAAAAAACAAATCCCAAAATTATAATTATCGACAACGAAAAATATACTTGTTTCTTATAACAGTTATTATGCAACTTAAAAATATTTATTACATGATAATAATTACAGGTCAGGTAAAAAATTTCTTATTGGGAATAATTACACCGTGCGACAAAAATTAAAAAAATTTTTCACACCGGAAAAATCCATACGGGCGTGAAACTAGACATAGTAATACTGCGTACTCAGTTTTTCATTTCTACATCCTTTGTCCTTTTAAAAGGACTTCAAAATTTTTAAGGGGATAAAAAATAAAAAATATAAAAAATACTTAACCTCGTTAGAATATGGCGATATGTATATCAAATGAAAGAGGAAATGCTCAAGAATTTAAATAAACTTAATTTTTCATTTTTTTTTTAAAACTGATATGGAAAAGGTCCTTTGAAAATTTGAATCCTTTATATCCTTGAAAATTTTTGTAGAATTTTCTTGAAAAGTAAGTATGTTAAAACCCAAAATCTTCTTGATCACGTGTCAAAATTTCATTATTCTCGCTTCATTGATTTTGTATCTTTTTATTATTTAAAATACTGATACGCAAATAAATTAGAATTTTTGTACTTCATTAGAATTGCAGCTTCCGCCTTTTTTTTAATAACTTTCGAACCAATAAAGTTAGAGTAATGAAATTTTGACACGTGTTCAAGGAGATTTTGGATTTGAACATAATTATTTTTCAAGAAAATTCTTTGTAAATTTTCAAGGATATAAAGGATAAAAAAATTTACAAAAGACCTTTTTCATGTCCTTTTTTTACAAATAGATAACAAATTAATTTTGTTTAAATTCTTGAGCCTTTCCTCTTTCATTTGATATACATATCGCCGTATTCTAACGAGGTTAAGTATTTTTTATATTTTTATCCCCTTCAAAATTTTGAAGTCCTTTTAAAAGGAAAAAGAATGTAGAAATGAAAAACTTAGTACGCAGTATTACTATGTTTGGTCTCTAGTTTCACACCCATATGGATTTTTTACGGTGTGAAAATTTTTTTTAATTTTTTTCGTACAGTGTAATGCTTTGCTATACTTGCAATTCACAATCGATTCATAGTAATCGATTCAAAATGAATTCATAGAGAGAATTTGAATAAATTTAATTTTTGTGTTCGACATTTTTGTTTGCTGGATAGCCTTCATTGTATATCTTACATGTACTTATACGAGGCTTTGACAGTTTTTGTTTAAACTGAGGGAAAGCAAATTTGTATTCAGTTCATTTCAAGTTCATCCTCCAACTTTCACCAATCAGTCGTGCGATATGCCGATCACAAACGTTTATAAAACGTTTTATTATCAACACATTTACATATCTCCTCAACAATACTCTTTGTCTTATAAATTAAACATTATTGGTTATTTAAAAGCTGAATTCAATATAATTAAATTCTTTAATCGCATTTCATGTTTTTGTATCATTTTTAAATTTTTTTATTTTTCATTTATTTTGTAATTTATTTCTCATTCGCTTATGTGCTCATTGTCTGTGTACAGCTGCAGATGTGTTTTTGCAATGAAAGTTTTAGTGCAAAGCAAATCGAATGCTAGCACTGAACACATTTTAGAAATTTTCAAGTGTGCACTTAACAGTTGTTGACTATCTCTGTGCCATGATGAATTGGCTTTTATGCTGCACATCGAATGTAATTGCTGCATAAGTGTACTCAACTTTGAGCAGCAGATTCAGTGACACATGCAGCAATTGCAGACTACGAGTTGCTGCAACTGATTCAACTGTATTTGAAGCACTTCTCTGATGCAACATTTGCAAAAGCCCTCAAATTTTGTTGTTTATCTCATGTTGTGAGTTATGTGTGAGTGTATGTGAGTACATCTTTCCTTTCGCTCATTTCGCATTTCGCATTTTCATCACATCATTAATTAAACTTTATCCATCGTAGATTTTTCCAATTTTTTCATATTGCTGTAGCTTTTCTTTATTGCAAACCTTCCATGCCCTCATTTTCTATTGCATCATTAATCCACTTCATTTCCTAAAATTGTTCATAGCATTATTTTCATGCTTTCTGCGCAGTTCATTTCTTACTCTCTGCTAACATATTCTCCCATTTCAATCTCATTCACTTTCATCAGGAATTCAGATTTTTCAACTCCACATTTCTTCATTTCATCCCTTTACCTTTGAATGGCTGCTTCCGAACATTTGCATTTGTATTTTTTTCTTCTATACTCGTTTGTGCTATTTTCTCATGCCACCGTCCGTATCCTACCTGCATTTCATCTATACCTCTTCACCGCTAACTGACCTCTTCCCTTTTCCACAACACTAATTCCACTTACTTCCGCTGCAAACTGTTTGCTTCCGCATCAACTCACCGCCGCTTCCTGAGCAAACATACACACTTCTCTTAAAGCATTCGATTGCCATTAATCCTTTCCACGTCACGCACCAACACCACCTCCCCCCCCCCCCCCCAAATACGCCTCGCAGCAACAGTTCAACACAACAACAACAAACTTACCAAACTCCTCCTCCTCAATAACTTCGTCGACTGGCACTCGTACCACCGGAAATTCGTCCATCCTTTTCCGCAACAATGAACTTCACTCGGCCTTAAACACCAACACCAACTCGGCCGCCTTTCAGCCTTCCGCCTTCCAATTGTGCGTGTGTTGCCTTTTTTCGGCGTCTATTGTCTGTTGTCAATTTATTTCAACTTTGACTTTCAGCGACGAAAGCTTCTAAGCCAAATGGCTTTCGGATTTCTGTTTGTTGGACCGCCCACTATCACTGCTGGCAGTAATCTTTTCTTCGTTGTTATTCTTATGGTTCTTCTTCTTGTTGCTGTCGTCTTTTCGGACTCACAAACAGCCGCAACTGTGGCCGCATAATTATGCCCTTTCTCACATTTCCCAATGCCTCACACTGGCTTGAAATCGTTTATTTATCACAAAACTTTGATTAATGCTGAGCTGTAAAAACAACACACAAAAAGCAGATAGAAGACTGATTAGTTTCATGACAAATGGCAATTGGTCAGAAATCTTAATATAACAAACAAATTAAACAAGCCGCCAAACGAATACGAAGACACAGCAAACAACTGGCAACGCGCACCGAATGACCAAACTGAATCAACTTTACGCCGTCTAAAGGTTAGCGGCAGTTAATAACTTTGGCTATAAATCAAGACGCCCATTGTCAGCTGCCACATACATACACCACACTAAAGCAGACGACACACTAATACAACGAAAAGCAAACATATAGCAGAATATTAGAAACTTTGAGACGCACTTTACGTGCGGTATTAAAGTGCAATAAATCTTGCAGTGTCTGTATGTATGTTTGAGTGTGACTGTCTGCATGACGTTTTTCGTCATAGACAAGTCATATTTTCCTTTTAGTTGAGTGCTTGCAAGTGGGCGTGGCAACTACATGCAACACAAACATCTAATCACACAAATGTGGAATAGAATATTAATCATACGCCATGTTGTGCGAAGTTTATTTCTACAACTGAGAATATGTTTGCAGTCAGTGTGTGTTGTTTGTGTCACAACACGAACGGGTATATTTGAGTCCAAATTAAATGTTGCAACACATGAACAATGCTGG
The DNA here is from genome assembly GCA_964056695.1 of Melieria picta. Classification (NCBI taxonomy): domain Eukaryota; kingdom Metazoa; phylum Arthropoda; class Insecta; order Diptera; family Ulidiidae; genus Melieria; species Melieria picta. The sequence continues at coordinate 12,004,552 of OZ057399.1, read as the reverse complement.
CAATTTGTTACGTAAATTTTAATCGGTTTATTTTTTTTAGCTCAAGTTGAAAGCCAAAGGCGCATAAATCTGATGATGTTGAAACTAGTGGAAAAAACATAAAAAAGGACAAATAAATTAATAGACTATTTAGCGACTATTTAAAAGATTGCTGTGAGTTGCATAAATTGCTGAATATTTCATTAATCATATGTACTTTCCTACTTTATTTTGTTTATCTCGCCAATTATTCGCCATCACTCACTTACAGTTCTAACAAAAACTACATAAAAGCGGCTTCTCTTTTATGTAGTTTTTGTTACTTTTACAGTAATGAAGAAAGTTGGTGCTGACGATAAAATTCAAATCCATATATCTGTAACTTTGATAAGGGTTTCACCAACAAATTAAACTACTTGAAGAAAGTAGCAATGCTCGTTGAGTACGTTTAAAATTTGAATCGCAATATTGACCCATCTGAGTATTCCCGTAAAGCGAAAGCTTCTTTTTTTAAATCATAAACATTGTTTATTTTATTAAGGGGACTTATTGTTTGGAGACCACCTGAACTATTTTTTAATGGAAAATATATTTTTTTTAAATATTGAACGTTTTTCTCAACATCTCAAGCAGAGCAAGCAATAAATGAAAAAAGTATTAAATTAAGGTTTCGAGTTTGAAGTCCCCCCCCCCCCTCTATTTTTTAATGAGAAAGATTTTCCCAAAAGATAATATAGTATTTTTTTCAATATTTTACTCAATACAAACTTTTTATGAAAAATTTTTCCGAAAAACATGAAAAAGGGGGATAAACAAAGGGGGTGGGGGGTTCATGTGTACACAAAAAATATTCACACTTTTAATGCAAACAACTTTGCCTTAGACATCAAAGCTCTAGCTCTTCAAGTTTTTATCCTTTCCGTGTAAAAGTCTACAGGGACCCTTTAACCTTTATCTCAACCCTTTCGCTATTTTGTTGCCATATGGAACATGCTACTTTCTGGACGTCTGCAGCCTCTATGGTTGAAAGAACACATTTTTTTGTTGGTCTTTAGAATAGTTTGCAGTTTTAGGAAAAATACGAAATTAATAAACTGAATATGTAAGTTTAAAGAAGAGAAGTATACACTTTTTTTAATGGTTTATCTTGACATAGTAAAGGAAGAAGAAGCAGAAAAAATTAGATAAATTTTAATTTGACGTTTTCTTTCAATTTAGATACTTTTTTTTTTAATTTTGGCTGAAGTAAATGAAGAAATATTCAAATTTTCGTTATGCGTAAAAAGTTTTATGTTTAAGTAATTATTACAGCCACAACGATGTGGTTGCTCTCATAGAAAAACACTCTAAAATACAGGGTCCGAGTATAAAAATTAAAAAATTTCTTATGGAATGTTGCTAATAAAACCACATAGAAGCCTAAACGTAAAATTTAAAATTTTAACTTTCCCCAGTAAAAACCTGTAGCGAAAGGGTTAAAAGGAGACAATTTCAAGGACACAATTTTCATCGAAGGAACCTCAGTCCCTCAAAATATGCTCTTTTATATGTTCCATTTATAGTCTCGAATACAAGCAAAAAACAAAATGATTTTGAATTGCTCGAAACAAAAAAAATTAAAAACTTTGCATATTTTGAGGCCCCTAATTTTTTAAATAAAAAGTATGAAAAATGAAATGAAATTGACTATGGTACATTTTTGCTATTATTTCGATAAGAATGGGAATCACACCAAATAATTTGGCTCTGCTGTATTAATCGATCTTTCCGCTTTGATTTAACACCTAACTCGATAATTGATTTACGAAAAAGGTGCATGTTTTTCAACATCAAAGAAAATGCCATGAAATTCCATATTTTCCGACTTTGAGGTCTAATTAACGCGGAATTTTAAAACTTATAAAAATAAATTACATGGGGAAAGAAGCCGTGAGGTGTTGTAAATGCCACAACGTAAAAATTATGTCAACCGGTTTATTGGTTTAGAAATTACAATCGAAAACGAGAAAAAAGCAGAGGAAAATCCGAAAATGTGGCACGCCCATTTTTTGCGAAAACGGAAACTAAGTTTTAAAAACGGTTTGCGGATTTGAAATCAGCGGTCCCTAATTACCCTAGAACTGATGTCAAAACCAGAAAAGCCGACTAAAAGTCGAAATATGTACCCAACATGTTTTTCCATTTTCCAATATATTCACTTCACTTGGGAGTATAGAGCCTCACCAACTCTCTCCTATTTATCTGAATCGATTTTGAGCTGTTGTTTTCTTTTCACTGTCCCGTGTGATATTGACCGCGGCTAAATCGCATAAATTTTACCTCCTCCAGATGCTTCTTGGTCGTCCGCAATTTTTGCTCCCTTGTGGGTTGCAGTCAAGCGTCATTATTGTGATACTGGAAGGAGGTCTTCTTAGCGTGTTACCTATTCATAAACATTTTTTTTCTGTTCTATCTACTTGAGAAAGGCTTCTTCACTCACACGTTTCCAGAGCTCATCGTTGTTGACTTTGTTTGGCCAGAATATTCGGCAAATAATCCTCAAACACTTGTTGCTGAACATTGAGAGCCTCTGTGTGAGGGTGTTCGGTCAAGTTTCACTGCCATACAACAGCATTGATTTCATGCATACCTTGAATAATGAACCAAACTATTTGCCGAACGGCCGAACGCAGCGCATGCTCTTCATGCCTCGGCTAAGCCGCCTGTCACCAGCATACAACCGAGTAAGTATTTAACTCAAATTGTCAGGGTTTGGCCTTGGTTTTTCCAATATTGACCTGCAAGCCGACAGTGCGTGACAGGGCAATCAAGATGACCGCCTTTGCTTGTATGTCGAAACATTTTGTGAAAAGGCAAACAAATACTGTCCACAGAGTGCAAGTCTTCAAGTTGCCTGGCGAGATTTATTCATTGCCTATGTTGGGTTAGTTTAGACATGAACAATGTCGTAGACAAGTGGCGAAAAGGGAGCAACCTTATCTCGCTGCAACACTTGTGATGAATGGTTCTGTGTTTTCCTTTTATTTAATTCTGTTTATTTTTCTATTGAATACATTATTTTTCCGCAAGCAGCCAATTGTAGAAGAATATCAATATTATAATTTATGTATCATTCTATATACATACGAATCAAGCAAAGAGACAAGGTTGCCTCATCGGTCAGCCAACTTGTCACACTTGGTTTTGTGTGACTGTCTACGAGTATTTCTCGAAAATTTAGTGGTAAGAAACTATGCTCAAGGCTCTTAAAACCATAGAATCTACTTAGATTCTTGCAGCGCCTCAAAATCTTCATATGTTTAGCTAACCTTCAGAATAAATTATTTAATTCATATCTAATTAGTTAAAAAAAGCAGATAAGTAATTCTATTCAATTACGAGGGTTGCCTTTTATGTTTCGGGATTTGGAAACTCTGGTGGTGCAATCTGGAAACTGACAGCTGTATCGTAAAGTTGGACATTTTTGAGGTTATAAGTACTCAGAACATGACATACGAGCGCTATTTATATTATTTACAGTGAGTTGAAAAATTCATCTCGGCCCAAAAATGGAACTAAATCGTGAACATTTTCGTGCGATTATTTTTTACAACTTTCGACGTGGATTAACTCAGCAACAGTGCATAGATATAAATTATAAATTAAAAATTTAAACACATAAAATATATCTGACTTAATTTACTTATATTACACCGTGCGACAGCATTTTTCACACCGGGAAAAATCCATATGTGCGTGAAACAAGAAACCAATTATAGTAATACTGCGTACTCAGTTTTTCATTTCTACATCCTTTGTCCTTTTAAAAAGACAACAAATTTCAAAATTTTTAAGGGGATAAAAAATAAAAAAAATATAAAAAATACTGAACCTCGTTAGAATATGGCGATATGTATATCAAATGAAGGAGGAAAGACTCAAGAATTTAAATAAAATTAATTTTTTATCTATTTGTAAAAAAAGGATATGAAAAAGATCCTTTGAAAATTTTAGTCCTTTATATCCTTGAAAATTTAAATAGAATATTTTTGAAAAGTAATTATGTTCAAACCCAAAATCTTCTTGATCACGTGTCAAAATTTCATTATTCTCGCTTCATTGATTTTGTATCTTTTTATTATTTAAAATACTCAAATAAATTAGAATTTTTGTATTTCATTAGAATTACAGCTGCCGCCTTATTTTTAATAACTTTCGAACCAATAAAGTTAGGGTAATGAAATTTTGACACGTGATCAAGGAGACTCTGGGTTTTAACACAGTTACTTTTCAAGAATATTCTATTTAAATTTTCCAGGATATAAAGGATTAAAATTTTCAAAGGACCTTTTTCATATCCTTTTTTTATAATTATATAAAAAGTCAATTTCAATTAAATTCTTGAGCCTTTTCTCTTTCATTTGATGTACATATCGCCATATTCTAACGAGATTAAGTATTTTTTATATATTTTTTATTTTTTATCCCCTTCATAATTTTAAAGTCCTTTTAAAAGGGCAAAGGATGTAGAAATAAAAAACTGAGTACGCTGTATAACTATGTTTGGTCTCTAGTTTCACGAACATTTGGATTTTTTCCGGTGTGAAAATTTTTTTTTATTTTTGTCGCACGGTGTTATACATAAATACTCATAGGACTCTTGGTTTAATGTTTTCTTATGTGTAGTAAAAATTTCCTATGAAAACAAATATCTAAGTGTGCCTTAAAAACATTTCATTTAAATTTTGTTAAGTTCCAATATGAGTGATGTCATATATGTTTGGATAAAATATCAGAATAATTAATTAATTAACCCACTTAGGTTAACCCGAACTCATATTCAACTCATGCCTACTTAGCCCAATGGCACACATTTCATACTTAATTGAAAATAGTTCAAACTTGTGTGTGTTAGCATTAACCGAACTTTATACAAACTCAACTGGTTTAGGTTTAACCAAGTTCTATTCAAAGTTAATATGCTCTCTATTCGTCAAACCATAAATCACTCATATTTGAGGCTTGACGTGTTCCAATTAAACACTTTGCACCTTTTAACCACTTTTGCCACCTTCTAACACTTTTGTACACAAGGCATCAATCACTTTTGACATACTCCAAAACTCACAGCCAATAATTTTCATATTTTTGTCACTCCAATTAATTAAAAATTTACCAATTCCCTTCAGCAAACATAACACACACATTGTCACCAATACAGCAGAACTGTTGCACAGGTTTCCCATAATACAAATTTATAATATTTTATAAATATAAGTATTGAGAAATGAGAATGTTTGCTTACAAGCACTTAGTGTTCCTTAACCCTTTCGCTATTTTGTTGCCATATGGTAACATGCTACTTTGTGGACGTCTGCATTCTCCATGCTTGGATAAATTTTTTTGCAAGGATAAATTTTTTTGTTAGTCTTTAGAATAGTTTGAAGTTTTAGGAAAAATACGAAATTAATAAACTGAATATTTAAGTTTTAAGAAGAGAAGTATACACGTTTTTTTAATGGTATATCTTGACATAGTGAAGAAAGAAGAAGCAGAAAAAATTAGAGAACTTTTTAAATTTGACGTTTTCTTTCAATTTAGATACTTTTCTTTTTAAATTTTGTCTTAAGTAAATGAAGAAATATTCAAATTTTCGTTATGCGTAAAAAGTTGTATGTTTAAGTAATTATTACAGCCACAACGATGTGGTTGCTCTCATTGAAAAACACTCTAAAATACAGGGTCCGAGTATAAAAATTAAAAAATTTCTTATGATTGTTGCTAATAAAACCACATAGAAGCCTAAGACGTAAAATTTAAAATTTTAACTTCCCCAGTAAAAACCCGTAGCGAAAGGATTAATTCACACTCTCACTAACACACACCCACAAACTCAGCCAGCGTGCAGCAAAGTGTAAATTCAATGTAAAGCTTAGCTTCACCACATGTTGCGGTGGAAGACATGTCCCATACATGTCACTAACTTTTCGTACTCTAAACCGCAGGCAAAATTGCAATTCAACTTTTTAATGTGAACAAATTGTTTTTTTTGTTAATGTATTTTTAAATAAAAGTATTTCAAACTGTTGATGAATTTTCCAGTATGTAAGCAGCTATGTTCTCAAAATTTCATAACAGAAAATTAATTAAATTATGTACACATATGTCAATAATGTTTAAATTTCAAAGTATTTAATGCAGTTTGTCATTTTATCATGCATCATTTTAAGCTTGTCGAAGGTGTAGAAATTAAAAAAAATAATACAATAAAAAATACTTATCGATATTCCGGTTAAATTCGTCATGAGGTCGATCGTCATCATGGTTTTAGTGCGCAGGCAATTCGTTGAAAAATTTGAACGTGAGTACATTCTTTTGGACTATAAGCCATCAACCAGAGAGAGATTGGTGCAACGTAAAGAAAATATGGCCACCATATCGAAGAAGGCCCAGAAATATCGATTCAATGCCGGAGTAATTGAACCAAGTCATGAAAAATTTTATCAACCACTTAAAGCGAAGCTGAGGACGCCATTTGAATGATGTACTCTTCCATACATAATGACATGAATGTAGCTTCAAAACAAGGCCAGAATCAATTTGATATCTAACACCGTTGTTGTTTGATTTAAATTTATTTTCTAATCGTTTTTTTCTGGCCACCCTTTATAGAATTTTTCGGACCTAGCATAATAAACTGAAAAACGAGAACCACTTTTGTAAATCCTTAAAGTAACTAACAAAAAAAATATTTTCTCGAAAATACAAAAATATGCTTCAACCGAAAAAATTACCTTTTATTTTCTTAATTTCCCGAAAATGGCGCCGCGGATTTCGCCAAAAACAATTAAATTTTTAGTTAATTTAGATGTTCTATGTTTCAAAAAGTTTCTGCCCAAATTTTAGATCAGTGGGACTAAAACTTGCCGAGATATTCTACTTCCATAATCAAAAACCAGTGTTTCGAAATAATTCGTTTAAACTTTGCGTTACCGATATCATGCGGAACGAATTGACCATCAATAAAGCGCTGCTGCAGGGGAACGGGTCATCAGAATTAAAAACCACTTGAGGGAGATATTCTGGAGTCTATTTCGCAACAAAAAAAATTTTGAAAATTTTGTAAATTTACACGTATTGACCCCCTTAATGCATGAAGCAAACGTCAGCGAACATGAATGACTTAATTCCTCTACGTGTTACATATATATACTATATATAAATATATATATAAACTTATTTGATACAATTTTCATAAACCGTATATCAGGTAACATAAGCTAACCAAATAAACGTAGAATTGACTTCAGCAATACTTTTTCATTCTTAAGAGAAACAAATATTTTTCCAACTGTTCTCTTCCCCACTGACTGTAAAAATACAATTCTTGTTGGTCAACTTCCGATAGTTAGTTTGTATGATTGGCCATTAAAAATACACAAAAACTGGTATGAAAATTATTACCAAAACTGTGCATATTCTGGTTGATTGGTCGTGGTGTCACATTCTCATTTTGTGTTGGTTTTGGCTGGTATTTTGAATCCACTTTGCATACGAACTACATGTTCCCTCACAGGTCTATGACACGGGATGTTTGCAAGCAGTTGCTTTGTCCTGTTCAGGTCGTACTTTGGCCATGTTTTCCTTGATGTGTTGCAGATAGACAGTTTGCCCATCTTTCGCTAACACGAATCAGAAAATGGGCGTGTTTATCGCTCTTTAGCCTTTTGTGCGGAATTGCTACGGGCTCGACGGCGTAAATGTCTACCATGGATCTAAAGCTGATCCATGTCTAGCCAGTCTCGATGTCCTTCTTTCGTCCAGATCATGGTAAGGAATAGTTTAAAAAAATTTATTCAAGAGCATTTCAAGGTAGATTACCTGCAAATTTCAATTTATTGTCGACTGTTGTCATCGAAACATTCGTTTATTTGCTTTGCTCCAAAAATTTTGTTCACTTCAATAATAACACTGCACAACAAAATCAAATTTTTTTCAAAATAACAAGGTTCTGACAACGGATTCTGGTAGAGGGGACCAAACAAAAATATACGTGTATCGGCGTTTTGAAAGTTTACATCTGAATTTTTTTTAGGGGGGTCAAAGCTTTCCCCTTTTTGCTCATTCTCATGGTGAATCGGTATACGAAAACCATGTAACCTCACATTTTAGGTATATGATGTGTTCAGCAATTTGATGTCAAATACTACGAAGAACATTTTTGTGGAGCATTTTAACCCTGTAGCTCCTATTTATATGGGTCAATTTGACCCTTTTTTCTAAAATGCCTAAAAATGTCCTGTAAAACAGGACTTTTTAAGGACAAAATGTACCACGAAAATATTCGCCATAAAATTCGACTATAGGTCTCTGAATACATCAAAACTCAGAAATTAACTTGAACGCCAGAAATAAGCCAAAACTGAAAATGTGTTTAAGTGTTTATTTCGTACTTAATCAGCTACAGGGTTAAAATGCTCCACAAAAATGTTCTTCGTAGTATTTTACATCAAATTGCTGAACACATCATATACCTAAAATGTGAGGTTACATGGTTTTCGTATGCCGATTCACCATGAGAATGAGCAAAAAGAGGAAAACTTTGACCCTCCCTAAAAAAAAATTCAGACGTAAACTTTCAAAACGCCGATACACGTATATTTTTTTTTGGTCCCCTCTACCAGAATCCGTTGTCAAAACCTTGTTATTTTTTTTGTGTTGTACAGTGTAATCACACATTCACACAGACACACGCACGAAATTGACAACAGTAGCAGCGCGCAGCCAAAGCAAAAAATCGTACACATGCATGAAAACATTTCATAAGTAATATGTAATTTGCTGGTTTTATTCATGGCCATTCACACCACCAAACAAGTGAACCAAAAACCGCATCACTTTTTGCGCCCAACGGGGCGTATGATTAGCCTCGAAGCGCTCGCTCAATGTACACTTGAACGCTTTTTGTACGCTGTTTGTAATTGCAGTCGTGGCGTTTTCTCAGCTCTTGAATGCCCTTTTTTATTGTATTTACTTAATCCTTTTGGGACGGAGTTTAATTTCGAAAACCAAAATACTCTTGGGGCTAAAAAATTATGCAAATTGCAAAATCATCTTTTCATCCGGGGACATATAATTCAAATAAATAATTTGCGTGGGTTATAAGATCTGAATCATTGTTTTAAGAGGTATTAAAACTTGGTGGGGCGTATCATCCCAGTAGGTTCAAAAGGGTTAAAATTAATTGTCGAGAATTTGACGGAAACGCATTTGTGTAAATTTCCACGTTGACAGCACTGTAATGCATTACCATGAATAGAATTTCATTAAAAACAAAACCTACTCCATTCAAATACTTACAAATTGCCAATTTTTGTGTTATGGCAACCAATTTCAACAACAACAACCACAGCATTGTGCAACTTGAAACGCCACACGCGGTGATACGCGTTCTTGGCTTTCTTCTGCTATTTGTCTTCTTTCTTATCGTTGCTTGGTTGTTCGAGTTATATGAATGGTTAATTGCTAATTAAAAAGCGCTGAGTTAAGACGCCAGTCAGCTGAGTCAGCGTCGCTGTGTCGTGCATTAAGTCACTGCTGTCACTGCACCGAAACGTAGCCTTCGTCATGGCATTCAGCGGGCAACTGACAACGACAACCCACAATAACATTAGAAGCAGTCAATGGTCGCGGTGTCATCAGTAAATCAACAAGCCGACCCGAGTTTCCACTTGCAGCAACAAACACACACCAACTCAATTAATCGGCTCTCACTTCACTTCACCGAACGCTTATAAAAATAAATTCAGGTCATCAGGGAATGACAATTTGAGTGAGTAAAACTTGAGCCTTGAGCGCCGAACCTTTAGCTGACAGCACTACTTAGATGTCCAATGCTGACACAGCTGACAGCCCAAGGAAACAGGCCCACTTTAAATATGAAATTTGCGCAGCTGTCTTTATTCGGGACTTTCGGCATGCTGCGACGCACAAAATTGAGCGCGTGGGCGACCAAGCAAACTCAACCTTGGACACACTTTGATATAATGAGCAGTGAAGGTAATTAGACATTTTTTTGCTTGAAATTAATTATTGAAAAAATGCACAAAGTTGGCAATAGCAGCGAGTGATATAGCGAAAGCCAAATTAAATTTAATGTGATGAGAAAAAAACACAACGGTCTAAGTGCTTTTAAGAAGTGCCGTAATTAAATGTTTGTGCTTAAAATTGTGACAAAGTTGGTGCGTAAAAACGGTTCGCTATGTCTTGTCGAATACATACAAAATTCAATTACCTCTTAATGCTTAACGAATTTGAGCAAAAGTGGTATTGCTTCATTCAAGGGCGCTAAGTGATAGAACCCACGTGGAAGTAAATATTTTCATGTCCTAGCAATCGATTGAATAAATAAGTGAGATTAGAAATAGATGGCTGGACGCAGTGGCGCACACAAAATTTCATTTTGAGAGAACGTCGGGGCTCAGTACATATTACACCGTGCGACAAAAATTAAACAAATTTTTCACACCGGAAAAAATCCATATGGGCGTGAAACTAGACCCCAAACATAGTAATACTGCGTACTCAGTTTTTTTATTTCTACATCCTTTGTCCTTTTAAAAGGACTTCAAAATTTTAAAGGGGATAAAAAATAAAAAAAATATAAAAAATACTTAACCTCGTTCGAATATGGCGATATGTATATCAAATGAAAGAAAAAAAGCTCAGGAATTTAAATAAAATTATTTTTTTTCTCTATTTATAAAAAAGGATATGAAAAAGGTCCTTTGAAAATTTTAATCCTTTATATCCTTGAAAATTTACATCCAATTTTCTTGAAAAGTAAGTATGTTAAAACCCCAAATCTCCTTGATCACGTGTCAAAATTTCATTATTCTCGCTTCATAGACTTTGTGTCTTTTTATTATTTAAAATACTGATACTCAAATAAATTAGAATTTTTGTACTTCATTAGAATTGCCTTTTTTTAATAACTTTCGAACTAATAAAGTTAGAGTAATGACAGGGTGTTATAACTTTTGAGTTCAATATCATTTGAAACCTTCCTTGGCACCTGAAATGTTTGTAGCAAACAGATTTTTTAGAGGGTTTTAAATCTCGAAACCCCCCTTGCGTGCACCACTAGTGGGCAATTAGTGAGCTTTGTCAGAGAAGTAGTGAAATTGATTTTGTGACATAGCAGCATGACCGAAATTTGTCACGATTAGTGACGTTTGTCTATTTTCAGTACTCCAAGTGGTTCAAAACAGGGACCGAAAATAACAGTTATTTATGCAAACTATATTTGAAAAAATTGCTATAAAGGAAATGTCATACAAATAAATGAAGTATACCAATACATTTCTTTTCGCACCGAGAATCAAACTTGGTAATAAACTATTTTTTTGTAATTTGTATGGAAAAATTAAAAAATAAAAATTATTTTTTAATTATATTTTAAAAATCTTATAATAACTTTGATTTTTATCATATTAGTCTACAAATAACAGTTTTTTTCGATTTTTATTTTAGCTGTCCTATGATAACAATTATTGGTGAATTTTATTTAAAAAAGTCTTTCAATGACTTTTATTTTTTAAGTCATCAATAAAAGTCATTCAGTGACTTTTATTTATAAAAGTCATCAATAAAAATCGTTCAATGACTTTTATTTTTTAAGTTATCAATAAAAATCATTTCGTGACTTTTATTTTTTAAGTCATCAATAGAAATCATTCAATGACTTTTATTTTTTAAGTCGCAATATAAAAGTCATTTTCATTAATGCATGCAAAAGTTATGATTCATCCAAGAAACAGAATTGTCAAGTCAGGTCTTGTTGAGTCGATCAAGAATATATATACATTTCGATATTTAATGAATCCGGTACTGTGATTAATGAAAATTATTTTTATATTGCGATTTAAAAAATAAAAGTCACTGAATGATTTTTATTGATGACCTAAAAAATAAAAGTCACGGAATGATTTTTATTGATGACTTAAAAAAATTTGATGACTTTTATAAATAAAAGTAACTTACTGATTTTTATTGATGACTTTTATAAATAAAAGTCACTGATTGATTTTTATTCATGACTTTCATAAATAAACGTCACTGAATCATTTTTATTGATGACTTAAAAAATAAAAGTCACTGACTGATTTTTATTCATGACGTTTATAAATAAAAGTCACTGATTGATTTTTATTGATGACTTAAAAAATAAAAGTCACTGACTGATTTTTATTCATGACCTTTGTAAATAAAAGTCACTGATTAATTTTTATTGATGACATTTATAAATAAAAGTCACTGAATCATTTTTATTGAAACTTAAAAACTAAAAGTCACTGACTGATTTTTATTCATGACTTTTTTAAATAAAAGTCACCAATAATTGTTATCACAGGACAACTAAAATAAAAATCGAAAAAACTGTTATTTGTAGACTAATAAGAAAAAAATCAAAAATAATTTTTATTATAGGATTTTTAAAATATAAATAAAAAATAACTATTATTTGTTGACTCATAAAATAAAAGTAAAAAAATAACTCGTAAACATTGGTTTTTATAATAAAACTTATAACTGTTACGGTCCCTGGTTCAAAGCTCAGTTGAACCACAACTGAGTGGTTTATTAATTCGAGGCTAAATCAAAATCAAATATAAATATTTGTTTTTAACATTCGCTCTCCGAATGAAATAAAATGTTTGAAAATGTTAAAAATTTTTAAAGGGTTTTCTAGCATGATCGCCATAGCATTCATGCTATGGCGATCATAGTTTTTTGGCGGCGTCTGTGGAATCCGTTGATTTTTCTTCAGTTACCGATGCCAAATCGTCATGGAAAATTACACTATTGAACAATGCGTCCAAATGTTTTTATCGAAATGAGTGTTGCGTTTGGTGGCCAAATTCGAAACAGCCGGCCTGGTAAACAATCAGCCAAGACAAGTAAATCAAAGAAACGCCAAATCAGCTGAGAACATTGCCACTGTCCGTAGAAGGGTGCAGTAGAACCTGAGACACTTGGCGAATGTTGCATCAGAAGTTGGGTTCGCACAAAAACAAAATTTAATTAACCCAAAAGCTCAAAGTGAAAGACCATAGAACATGTCGTTTGTTTGCTGACTGGGCCTCGAAGCGTTTGAAAGAGGACCCCAATTTTGTCCGTAAAATCAGCTTCAGTGACGAAGCGAATTTTCTTATGTTAAAAACTTATATTACCAAACAAAACGAGATTCATCTGGTGGCACAGAAAATTACTGATTGCTGCAGATTTTGTGCCAGAAGCATCCTTGATCCGCACTTCTTCTAAAATTCCGTTGGTGAGGCCATCACAATGATGATAACAAATTGCTTTTGGCCAAAATTGAATGATACGGAAGTGATTAATGTGTGGTTCCATTAGGACAGCGCTAAGTGCCACGCAATGAACGCCGCAATGAATATTCTGCATGAACGTTTTGGAGAAATGGTTATGTCTTGCATAGGTGACTTTGAATTAGCCACCAAGATCGTACGATTTCACTGAACTAGCATTGTTCTTGTATGGTTTTAATTCGTTCACATGTGCAAACCTTAACTAATTATTAAATCTTATTTTGGTATTCCTCATCAGGAAATGAAACATGAACTCCCACTCTAAAAGTATATTTATTGCAATAGTTATTTCACTTGTCACGTGGCAACTCTGACCCTGATTTCGTCTAACGTAACAACAGAGGTGGATCGGTCGTGTAGACAGCAACCGGCAGCGTCTTCCTTAAAGTTATTACTTGACTAATTTAAATTATTTAAATATTAAAAATAAATAATGATTCCTGACAACGTGTAAAACTTCTTTTCGTGAAACCCTCTTCAGATATTTGTACAGTTTGCACTTTAAGCAAAACAATAAACCAAAAAACCCAGCAGTCAGCATCAAATCTGAAAAAGTTTTCTGCGAGTACGCTTTCAAAGTGTCAACGCAATTCAATCTCGTTTAAAACTATTTAACTAATTAGGAAGCACAGTTGCTTCCATTAAGATGCCGCACGTCTAATTAAAGTCAACAAAATTGCATACTTCAGCATTGTTTGTTGACAGTTAGGGGAAACACGGATGAATTGTAAAATATATAATTGAATGCTAGGAGCAATGCTTTGTATTTGAGTTGAAAGATTTTTATAAAAATATAAACTAAATTGAACAAATGTTAAAATTGAATATAAATTCAACTTTTGAAGTGAATATAAAAAAATTAAAGTAACCAAAAGCAATATAGAGTCCCAGTTCCATATTAAAAAGAATTTTATATTTAACTCTATGAAAAAAAAAAAAATTTAAATTTAATTTTTTTTTTAAAGTGAAAGTTAAAACATGAAAATTCAAAAATTCAATCATAATTGAATGTCTTTTTTATTTTTGATTTCCATCAACTGGTCTCAAATATTGTATATATTTAAGAGAGTAGGAAACTTTTTGTTCTTAAAAATCCTACACCGAATAATGAGTTTTACTAGCCAAAAAATTTAAAGAAAAAAAACATTAAAGAAGAGAGCTCATATTTATAGATAATTAAAATTGAAAGTAGGAAGACAGCCTGAAATTTGGAATTACATGTTTGAAACCATTTTCTTATTTGGAATTGTTTGGTCAAAGGACATTTTTTTTAGCAAATTTGTTTTGTGTATTCTAACACATATTAAAATTTAATTTTTTAAAGTGAAAGTTAAAACATGAAATTTAAAAAATCCAATCATAATTACATGTTTTTTTTTTTTAATTTTTGATTTCCATCAACTGGTCTCAAATATTGTAGGTATATATTTATGAGAATAGGAAAACTAAAATTGTTTCCCTTTAAAATCCTACACCGAATAATGAGTTTTACTAGCCAAAAAATTAAAAAAAAAACATTAAAGAAAAGAACTCATATTTGTAGATAATTAAAATAGAAAGTAGAAAGATCGCCTAAAATTTGGAATTGCATGTTTGAAACCATTTTCTTATTTGGAATTGTTTGGTCAAAGTACATTTTTTTTAGCAAATTTTTTTTGGGCATTCTAACACATATTAAAATTTAATTTTTAAAGTGAAACTCAAAACATGAAAATTAAAAAATCCAATCATAATTAAATGTTTTTTCTAGTTTTAACTGGTCTCAAATATTGTATATATTTAAGAGAGTAGGAAAACTAACATGTTTGTCCTTAAAAATCCTACGCCGATTAGCCAAAAGTTTAGAAAAAAAACATTATAAAAAAGAACTCATATTTATAAATACTTAAAATAGAAAGTAGAAAGACCGCCTGAAAATTGGAATTGCATGTTTGAAACCATTTTCTTATTTGGAATTGTTTCGTCAAAGGATATTTTTTTTAGCAAATTTTATTTCTCCATTCTAACGGTTGTTTTTTTATATATGTGACTTAATCGGAAAAGTAAATGTTTCCCGATTTTTGGTTTAAAGTTTCTTAATACTTGGTTCACTGGCAGCAAAGTTATTACGTCTGAAGTGAAAGTATGTTTGAGACATCGGTACAAAAATTTACAACGAACAAAGAGAAAATATGAAGTATTGTTTTAAACTTAGTAAAACGTTTACCAAAACATTTCAATTGATAAACCAAGTTTGTGGTGATGTTGGCTTATCCTGCGGCAGAATACACGATTTAAAAACGATTATAAGGACATAAATGATGACCAACGCGTAAGCCAACTGAAATCTGCGATTTCGTCAAAATTGTTCGATGATTCATCAAAATCAGCAGAAACCGTTATTGAAATTTTTGAAATTGGATTTAAGCGTCTTAATAACATAAATTTATTGTGTTTATCGAAAAGTGTGTGCAGAGTTGGTTCTTCACAATTCGATTTTTGATTAAAAATCGAATTTAACGAACTCGTGTTCGCCTTATTTGGCACAGTGCAACTTTTACCTTATTGGAAAATTGCATTGCACAATGAAAGAAAAACCTTTTGTGGACCACCACTCACGGTAAATTTGTTCAAGAGAGCCATCGAATTAAACCGAAAAATATAGCAGAGGCTATAAATATGTTCAAATAATGTGTTTGCTTACGTTAAACCACAAACGTGTTTGAATGAACATTTCCAACGCTCCATTTAAACAGATTAAAGAGATAAGCGCATTGCAGCGGGAAGTGCAAAAAAAATAAAATAAATAATAAATAAAAATACATTTGAAAAAAATATGTTTTTTTCTTTGTTAATCCGAAAAGCTTTCAGAATTTCTACCCTCGTAAAAGACAACAATGGGATCTTAAATACTTTCTGTGGTGTTTGTTATTTTCTGCAGGTTTATTCAATACAAACACATTGGATATTTCACTTCAAACAATCTGAAGGGTCATAAATGAAAAAATTGTCACCGCTGTCACACCAGCAATTGGTGACAAGGAAAATGTAGAGTCATTGGTATTGGTGGAATGTCAATGTGAAGAGTGTACCAATCAAATAAAAGAAAATTCGTTTTGATATTTTGTGTGGTTTGCTACTGATTGGCTCTAGAAAAAGCTCGTAATTTTTCGCCGTTTTCACCCCCTAGAGAAAATTACATGATTTTTCACATTTTCCAAACATTTATGACTGCGCTTTCCCCTACTAAAGTCACGTTGCCCGTTTGACTCGACACACACAGGCATTAGCAAAATTTTCGCAAGCAACTGCGACGCCTCAACGCGCAGACAAGGCTCAACATACGATAATTTGAAGCTGACTGAAGGACACAAAAGATTTAATGATTTCATGGCGCTAAAACAAAACATTTTACAAACACAACGCTACTTTGAACAACGCAGCAGCTGAATGGGTCGAAGTAATTTTAAAAATATCTTAGAAGGCTTTCCTAACGCCGTCCAGTGACGCTCATAATGACAGTTCTGCTGCTAAGGCGCAAACAGTCGACCAGTAATTTGAACGTGAGATATTTTATTAGCGGCAGCTGATAATCGCGTCTTCGAATTGTGTGTGCGATTGTCAGTGGCACAAATGTTACGTATACGCACCGACACACCTACGCAAAGGCCACTGCTGTGCTTAATGGTTTCATTGGTGTTGTTGTTGTTGTTGTTGCTGTTGTTGTCTTAGGTATTGTTTTTCAATTCCGTTGTTGGTGTTGTTGTTGCTAATACAACTGTTGTTGCTTTTCACTTATTGTTTCGGTACGATTATTGCTTTGTTTAGTTTAGTTTAGCTTTAGTAGCACTTTTTTGTTTTTTTTTTTGTTTTTATTGCTATGGTTGCTTTCAATAACTGTTTTGTCACGGTTTTAGTCATACTTATGTGGTTATTTGTCAGTGTTTTACAGTTAATTTGTTGTGAATTTTATCAATGCTATTCGCATTGTTGTTGTTTCGTTTTGTTTTGTCCGCTGGTGTTGTGAGACTTTATGTTTCGTTACTTCTGTGGTTGTTCGAATGTATTTTGACTCATCATTATTGTTATTGTTATAGCCGTTGTTATATTTGGTTTTATTTTTTTTGGTTAAATTAAATTTCGTTTTTCATTTTGTCAATGACATTTGTACTAATTTTCGGAACAAACACATAAATAAATAATTGTTTGCTAATTATTTTGGCCAAGAACAATCAATTCATTAGTCATAATAACTATTCGCATAATAAACGTTTCTCGTTTATTTTTGGCAGTTACACAAATGAATGGTGCATAATTGTTTTTAGGTGTTAGTTAGTTATTAGTGTTAAGTAGTTAGTCAAGCGCATTTTTTTATTTTATTTCAGAATTTTATAAATTTATTCATTTAAAATTTAAATTGAAAAAGCACTCCACAAATTCTTTTTCGAACCAAGCTTATACAATTTTCCCAACCATTGACAATTGGTTTTAAATAAATAAAATATTTTTAAGTTGAGTAGATAGGAAGGTAGAAGTTTCAGTTCCCGAATGAGAGCAAACTTAAACAAAATTATGTACCTCAAATCATTTAACACTAGAATGTCCAAGGTAGTCATTTTGACTACATTGAGATCTTTTATTGTAAATAACTTTTAATGCATCGCGTTCTAAAAAAATGTCTTATATGACTTTTACTAAGTTTTAAAGCTAAATGGAATAAATAAATTAAAAATCTTGTAAACAAATTTTTTACCCCAATTTTGCAAAATGTACCTTAAATGCCCAATGGTAGTCATTTTGACTACCTATATGAAATTTTCAGAAAATTTTACTGATAATAAATAGACAAATATGCATCTTCAATTGCGAAATATGAAACTTTCAAATAATTGCAAACATTAAAAAAAAATATCAGAGTAGGTTGTGACAATTCCCAAGTTTTTCAATGCAAAATTCACTCAAAAAATTCATTGACAAATTTCAAATTAATTCCATTTTATCCCATTGATGTGTAAAGTACGCCATTATATTTAAATTAATTTACTTTGTAAACCATGAGAAAATAAAAATGAAGTATTTATTTTAATCTCACATGCATTTATTCATATCTGAAAGCACCGAGGGAGCCGATTGAGCTTTAGGCTGAGTATATCTGGTCTACAGGTGACTTCCTCAGCAAGATTGAACCATGCTAGATTGGTACTAAGACAACTTTAACTCTAAAACTGCTCTAGATTGCCATCATATTTCAACTATCACTAGTCACAAGTCACTGTAGTCAAAGTCTGTTGCCAGCCAAGTGACCCAATTGAACTTTGGGCTGGTCATATCTGGTCTACAGCTGACTTCCTCAGCAAGATTGAGCTGTGCTAGATTGGTAATCTTTGAACTCGTTTGCCTTTGCTGCTTAGTGGCAACTCTAAAAGAAAAAAAACTCTAAATTGTCATCACATTTCAGCTTTCACTAGTCACAAGTCACTGTAGTCAACGTCCCAAAATGCATACCATTTATTTTCAAAGCTTCTTTTTAAACCGAAAAACGCATAAAATGCAAAACACTTTTCCAACAATAACGCAACGATGGAAAAAATTCCACAGTACTAATTTCAATTTGGCCTTTATTTACACAATATTGCTTTCATTCGATACTCATCACAGTTAATCAGATACAAAAAGTATTGAGCCCGCGTGCAAATGCTGAATTGAATTAACATTGAATTTACTTATTTATTTACTGCTGTTTGTTGTTGTTCCTCATCTATATTTCTTATTCCCGGTGAATGTCCTCTCAATGTCAATGGAAAAATTCGCCAACACAGCATGGAATAAGATAAAAACGACAAAATACGACGAAAGCAGAAACGCATAAAAAAATCGTGGCTATAAATGTCCATAAAATATTGTCTATTATCTGGAATGTGCTGTACTGTCGTTGGTGCAATTGAAGTTAAACAGACCAACGCTTTCAAAGCCATTAGTGGCATGCTGTAAAAATGGCTTTTGTGATTTTCCACACAACAAAAATTCTAGCAAATGTTTTATGAAGCTACAAAAAATAACAAATAATCACAATTTCATTATATGTTAAATACAAAAACAAAAATACAAAAACATTTTTCTTTTTAACAACAATTTTCTTTCCGCTTGTTTCAGATTTCCATGTGAGCCACGCCCGCGTTGTTGTTTTCGATTGTCAATTAGTTCGCATGACGTGTCACTTTTATTGAAACAAAAACAACGCTCAGTGCTTGAAAAACAATAAAAATTGCATGTGACTTTGTGGAAGCTTCGGGGCGTGTTCGCTGAATGTGTGAAGCGTGCGCCTGCCAGTTTCTGGCCAATTAAATAGCCGAAACATGTGACAATGTAATGGCTCTAATAAGTGTTCGTACGTGTGTGAGCATGTGCGAAAATTGTACCAACAGCAGCGACAGCAAATTGTTTAATATACAAAAATCAATTTAAGATGCCAATCTCAGCTGTTGTCTCCTCGCCTGCGGCCCAATCATTGCCAGTTATTTCAATTGCACAACGCCAACGCTTTGATTCTTCATGAATGACGACACTGTGTTTATTCGAATTTGTGAAATTTCATGCTCAAGTGCGAGCTATTTTGAATATTTTAATGTGCTTTCCGCATGATGAAAATTGCATTTATTAAGCGCCTCAAGTCAATTTTTGCCGACTACTTACTTTAGACAATGCAAATGATTTTTGGAAATAATAAAATACTCGACTTAAAAGCATCTAACAATCAAAGGCGCCATTGATTTCGTTAGTCATTTCAATTTATTTCCGAAAAGACCAAATGTACTTACAACGCACATTTGTTGCGGTCGAATGTAAAATTCATAGCCATTCAACTGTATTAAGCCAAATGTAAAAGTCACTTGCAATGCGCCCAAAACTTAATTTAATACCATAAGTATATGAAAATGATTGGCATTTTATTACGCAGTTGTTACACTGTGCGACAAAAATTAAAAAACTTTTTCACACCAGAAAAAATTGATATGGGCGTGAAACTAGAGAGCAAACATAGTAATACTGCGTACTCAGTTTTTCATTTTTACTTCCTTTGTCTTTCAAAGGACTTCAAAATTTTGAAGGGGATAAAACATAAGAAAATATAAAAAAATACTTAACCTCGTTAGAATATGGCGATATGTATATCAAATGAAAGAGGAAAAGCTCAAGAATTGAAATAAAATTGATTTTTCATCTTTTTGTAAAAAAAGGATATGAAAAAGGTCCTTTAAAAATTTTAATCCTTTATATCCTTGAAAATTTATATAGCATTGTCTTGAAAAGTAAGTATGATAAAACCCTGAATCTCCTTGATCACATGTCAAATTGTCATTATTCTAACTTTGTTGGTTCGAAAGTTATTAAAAAAAAAGGCGGAAGCTGCAATTCTAATGAAGTACAAAAATTCTAATTTATTTGAGTATCAGTAATTTAAATAATGAACAGATACAAAATGAATGAAGCGAAAATAATGAAATTTTGACACGTGATCAAGGAGATTTCGGGTTCTAACATACTTACTTTTCAAGAAAATTCGTTATAAGTTTTCAAGGATATAAAGGATTAAAATTTTCTAAGGACCTTTTTCATATCCTTTTTTTACAAATAGATAAAAAATCAGTTTTATTTCAATTCTTGAGCCTTTCCTCTTTCATCTGATATACATATCGCCATATTCCAACGAGGTTAAGTATATTATATATTTTTTTTCTTTTTTATCCCCTTCAAAATTTTGAAGTCCTTTTAATAGGACAAAGAATGTATAAATAAAAAACTGAGTACGCAGTATTACTATATTTGGTCTCTAGTATCACGCACATATGGATTTTTGCCAGTGTGAAAAATGCTGTCGCACAGTGTTATCAAATACAAATGGATGCAAATGAATATTTACAGCCAATATGCATGCAATCGTAAAATTAAAGTCTTCATTTGAATTAAAAACCCAGCCAAATTTAAAGCCACTTAACTGTTGTGTGGCCTTTATAATATTTGGATTAAAACCCTTTTGCCAGAGACTTTTAATCATATAGAAATGCCATAATTATGCAACTTTTTGTTAAAAAAAATTATTGTAGCAGGTCAAAAGGACCACCGAAGGCCCGTTTTAAACGAGAATGCCCGACCAATGCAATTATTTTTAAATTTCTACAAGGATTATGTTACAAATTGAAATTGAAATTGAATTTTATTCAAAGTATTTTCAGTTTTTCTATTTAATTTAGCTTAAAAAAAAGTAGAAGTCGTAATGGATTTTCTTTCCGAAAGCCATGCAACGAAATAATAAAATACTTCAATGGCATCATTTTCGCCAACCTTAGGCAATCTAGTGTTGAGCGCCATTGGAGGAGGGGACCTACAATTTTACGCCGAATCCGAACGGTGGTTTTTTAGCAGTTTTTCCCAGGGACCGGAAATAACAGTTATTTATAAAAATTATAATTGAAAATTTTATTATGAAGGAAAAATCATGCAAATAAATGAAATATACCAATACATTTCTTTTCGCACGGAAAATCAAACTTGGCAATAAATTTGTTTTTTGTAATTTTTACGGAAAAATTAAAAAATAAGAATTATTTTTTATTAATATTTTAAAAATCCTTAAGGGGCCCGAACACTGTAAACTGCGATTTTTCATATGTTTTTTATTTTATTTATTAAAAAAAAACGGACGTTCCGATTTACATGAAACTTTACACATATGTTAATAAATGTCTAGATTATCGCAAAAAAATTTCAAATCAGCATAACGGAGCCTCCTAGAGCAAAAAACAAAAAAGATTCTTGAAATATACATTACTGGCTACTGTTTGACGTAGGGGATTTTAAAAATATTGATTAGAAAAAAAATGGCGGCTGTTTGAAGAAAAAGTTTTTTTTTTCGCGTAAAATTTTGCACTAAATTATTTATAAAAAAAAAAGTTTGGCATATATCGAAAAACGGCTACGTCGAGCAGAAGCGACACTATTCCCGAATAGAATGCAATTTGAATCAGGTCGATCGGATAAAAACTTTTTCAGTTATGCTGTCAACGCGACAAGGGTCATTTTAAAAAGACGACATTTTGGATCAGCTACAGAATACAAACATGGCCGCCAAAAAAAAATTTTTTTTCGATAATCTAGACATTTATTAACATATGTGTCATGTAAATCGGAACGTCCGTTTTTTTTTAATAAATAAAATAAAAAACATATGAAAAATCGCAGTTTACAGTGTTCGGGCCCCTTAAATAACAATTATTTTTGATTTTTTTTATATTTTTTATATTTATTTTTTATATTTATTTTATTTTAGTTTTATTTCGATTTCTATTTTAGTTGTCCTATGATAACAATTATTGGTGACTTTTATTTTTGAAGTCATCATTAAAAATCATTCAGTGACTTTTATTTATAAAAGTCATCAATAAAAATCAGTCAGTGACTTTATTAAGCCTAGCGCGACATGAAACCTTATGAAGGAGTTTTTTTCGAGTTCCTTTTTTTGATAACAAATAAATTTATATACTCGTATGTTCTTTGAAATTCTCCAAACATCAAAGGGCCTCAATAAGTCTTCTTCTGCTGGCAATCTTTAGCCATGCGTTTGATATTGTGTCATGTCCAACTCTAATTCGACTTGTCCACGCCAAGTGTCCCTGTGGGTTCCATGCAATTGCTATTCTTGCTAGATCGTGCTCTGATTTCCTCAGTGAGTGTCCGATCCATCTCCACGTCCGCTTTCTAGTGCCCCATCCATTTCCACTTCCGGTTTCTAGTCCCAGTCCCATTCATCTCCACTTCCGGTTTCTAGTCCCAGTCCCATTCGACTCCACTTGCGCTTTCTAGTGTCCCATTCATCTCCACTTTCGCTTCCGAAAATGTCAGTACAACACTTGCAAATTGTGCAAATTTATTTCCAAATTCATGATTCAGGTCGGCAATGCGCAACGTTCAGAATTAAGGAAAACCCAAAGTCTATTCGACATTGCACGGATCAACTGGAGCTGTGTGCATTCACTTTATGGACGATTTTGCATAATGATTAGTGAAGATAAAGTGGAAGAGAATCCACGAGAGATTTACGAGGCAGCGTCACATTCATAAAACGTTACTGTTTTGTGTGGTTGTGGTATCGTTGATCCTTAAGTCTACTAGAATTCGTTAGGAGATCAAGCTGGTTCAATGAGTGAGGGAACTTAAACTCAACTAGATAGCATATTCACAAAGGGTCTTTATGGTCTAATTGCGCTCCGAAGAAGCTTAAATCTTAAAACACAGATGCCAAGCGTTGCCATGTCTACCACTACTACTACTCCGTCATATCCTGCCGAGCGAGCACATCTGCTCTGTCCCTGGAATGTCGCTATGATACAAGAATTTGAATACTTCCCTCTCTCTCTCTTCAATCTCGACAAACATAAAATATGTAATTAATAGGTACATGAATAGATTCTAAATATATAAAATTAAAAGGACGAAATTCGAGTTGTGGTAATGTAAATATTAGTCCTTAAAACATGTTTTTCCCAAAAAAAAAACCATTAGAAATTTTCAAATGTATTTAGGAATAAATTTTCAAAAGAACATTTTCCATACCTATTTGTCTTTGAGCACCAAAAGAATATTTTTTTTTAATTTTAGGGAATTTTCTCTTTCATTTGATATTCTACATGGCGCTCAATTAAAAACAAAAGTTTTTGAAATATGTCCTTGAACTTTTAAAGCTTTTTTTATAAAAATCCTGACGTCAGAGAAAAAATTAAAAACACAGTTTGACTATACCTGATTAAATAAATTTTTTTCGTGCGTAAAATTGGCTTTCTGTGTTATCTATATATTTTTTATTTTGTTAAATTCTACCAACAAATAACGAAACAGTTTACCAAAAGCAGAACCCAATTTGCACTTAACAAAAATTTATGCACACACAGAAGTCTTTTTAATGCAGTTAATTGAATAATTTTTAAACGCAAATGCAAAAAAAGAACTAATCGGAAACGCTTTCCGAACAAAGAGCGGACAGACAAACATTTTCACATACAGAAGACTTTTTAATGCATTTAATTGAATCATTTTCAAACCCAAACGCAATAAAAGAACAAATTGGTAATCCTTTCAGCAAATGTTGGCAATTTAAAAAATTTCTTAGGGAGTTAACTTCTGAATTTGTTTTCGGTTATATAATAATAAATGCCATAATTTTACTTCGTACAATGTTCCTTGTTTTTAAATTTCCTTTTAGATTTTTACTTTTTTTTCCCAAAAATAATTTTGTAATTAAAATACATAAATTAAATTTTTATGGTTTTTGGTTTTTAGTTTATATTTTTTTATAATTATTTTTTTATAATTGAAAATTATTGCACAACTCAATAAAGACAATAAACAACACCGCCCTTGTTGTGGCCATCGATACATGTTGAGTCATTTACTGTCATCGTTGGCATTTACTATGCCACAACTTTGCCTTTGCCAATTTCAATATCACTGCCAAATGCCAAACCCTACCACTAACGTCAATTCGCATTACAATAACAATTATTTATGACATTATTTATTTACTGGGCGAATTTAATTGAGCTCTGAGTAGAATTCATCGAATTCATTAAGGCATAAAAAATCATTACGAACGAATTTCGCACAAACACAAAAACAACAACACGCCTAAAGCAATTAGCATCAAAGGAAAATCGCAATGATTCCTTTTCGAACTTTCCATTCCCAAGTTGAATTGTCCATCGCTGAGGCGCACGCGGCGAAAATCTAAATCGTATGCAGTCATTATCGGCCGTTATCATCTCCGAGCCCCAAAAAGCCCATTACAGCTCGACAACACACTGCATATTTCATTGGGTTCGTTTTCAGCTAATTTCCCATTAATACATTTTATTGCACACACAGCCAGGCTGAGAGCCGCACATACATACACAGATGTGTACATGTGTGAGCGCAATGCGAAAGCAGTCTGAGGCCAGAAATCTTACCCGCAATGTGCAAAGTATTCCAATGATAGCACGCGAACACGCCTACATGCCGCGTTTTGGCTGCACTTTAATTTGAGTACATTTTCAAATATTTGTTGAGTTAATTTTGAAATTTTTTTTTAAATAATTTTTTATATTTTTTATTTTTTTTATATGTTTTTTTATAAATTTAAATATTTAAAAAATTTAAAATTTTTGTGTTTTTTCAGTTCAACTCAATTCACTTTTTGTATTAATTTTCGATTATTGTTTTTAAACTTTTGTAATTCAATTCTATGTATGAATGTGGTTTTGTTTTTGTTTATTAATTTTCAATAAATTACAATTTTGTATTTTTTGCCACTAAATTTTTTCAAATATGTATATTTCTCAGTTCAATTTTATTAATGATTTTTTTTTATTAATTTTTAATAACTTGAATTTTTGTATTTTTTGCCAAACAATTTTTAATTCTTCAGGCAAAACACTTTAACTAATGAAATTTTTTTTTTATTTTACTGCCAATTTTAACACACAAACTCGCGCCAAATATGCTTTAGCGGCCATTAGTCACTGATGGCTTCAACTTTAATGCTTCAACAACTCTCAAGACGTCTTAACTGCACGAGAATCCGTTATCAACTGAATGGCGTTTGCTTCTTGAGTTTATCAGCAGCAATTGCGGCGTACGCTCGTCTACCGGTTCGACATGTATGTGTATGTGTGCGGGTAGGTTGTGCCACTGTTGTCAGCACTGCGCCGTTAGACTTCTTGCGTTGCTGTCGGCTTTGGGTGCTGCTCGCACATACACACACACCAATGCGCACATACATGTTTTCTTTATATGTAAATATGTATTTATATTTGCGTAACGTAAGCCCCAACCAAATCAACACTGCATCAAATTCAATAATTCGAAACGAAAGTCAATAATAGTGCCGCTAGTGCAGCCAAACACAACGAAAATGTGTGTATATGTGAATGTATGCCTGTGTATGTGTATGTGTGAGCGCGCGCGCAATTCTGTCGTTTGTATGAAAGCGAAATGCCGCAACATTTTGGTTGTACGCAGAGCAAAATTTATGAATGAATTCGGCGAACAGCAACGACAGCAGTGTTGCCTACAATGTAGTAAAATTTTAGTAAATCTACTACGATTTTTGAAAATTTTTCTTTTCTCCTATATCCAAGGCACATCAGATACAGACATAGAATCTACTGCAACTTGATAAATATACATCCTTTGTGAGTATATATAATTTTGTTTAATATCTGTCCAGTCGATAACAATTTTTATGTTGTGTCCTTTTTATGATAGATCCTAACGTTAGTGTAATTGAGAAGGTCCATAACAAAATGCAATAATTCCACCAGAACAATTTTTTGGATAAACGAAAAAATTTAATTAAAGTCAGTAGGATATATATTTTTTTTAAAATAGTTGTTGTGGTATAATAATTTTCCAGGAACAATACAAATCATAAATAAATTCATTTATTTGGTTAAAATACGATAGGTATTTTTCAGCTCTGCGAAAGTCAACATCTGACAAGGTCAACAACGGGTTAAGGTTTGTATACGGGAAGACTGTGAAAAAACATGAACATTAGTTCATTGGTTAAATTTGGTAAAAAATAATTGAAATACTTTAAAATTGATAAATAGTTAAAATTTGTTTAATTTTTTTAATCAAAATCTATCGAAGTCAACAATAGGTTAAAAGTTTGTATAAGGAAACATTATTTTATGAGACTTTTGACTTCGAATTTTGTAAAAGCACTTCATATGTGAAATAATTCGATATGTATTTTTAATTTTTTTAGTTAAAATCTGGCAGGGTCAAGAATGGGTTAAGAGAAAATCATTGCTTAATCCATTTCTCTTAAAAAAACAAGTTTGTATGGAAAAACTGTAAGAAAACATAAAGTATAAATTTTAACATAAATTTTAAAGTGACTTAAAATTTGGTAAAAAACTTGAAATGGAAATTAATTTGTGTTGTTCGTTTTTCTTGAAAATCGAACTCTGACGGGGTCAAGAATGAGTTAAACGTTTACATAAAAAAGATGAAGTAATGGGCTTATTGATTTCAAACTCGGTGAAAGTCATCCAAATGAGAAATAATTCGACACATTCAATCTAATGGGGTCACCAACGAATTTAAAGTTTGAAAACATGCAATAATTCCACCAGAACAATTTTTTGGATAAACGAATAAATTTAATTAAAGTCAGTAGGATATATTTTTTTTTAATTAGTTGTTGTGGTATAATAGTTTTCTAGGAACAATACAAATCATAAATAAATTTATTTACTTGGCAATTAATTTTTAAGTTATTTAGAAAACAAATTTGGAAATGTTGCATTTTAGTCCGATACATAGTATTTATTTCATTTTGTTATGAACCCTATGAAGATGTTGCGTTTTGATACCGAACAATTGAACAATAAAAAAATTAAATTAAATTTTTTTGCAGAGTTACCATAATAATAAAATTAATTTATATCATTGACTTTTCACTAATATCTCGAAGTAATTTATTGCATACATATGGAAATGTTTCATTTTGGTCTGAACCATTTTTTTTTGGTTTTGAATTATAGTGAAATTATTGACCTTTGGTAGGTTTTATAACAATCGTTACATAAATTTTAATATGTAGAAATGGATTCAGTCAAAAAAACGAAATACTTAAAAAGTGGAATTATTGCGTTTTGTTATGGACCTCCTCAAATTTAGTTTACCATTAATTTTAAAAAAATTATTGGATTTGCAAACGAAAAAAACTACAAAACAAGACATTATTTGCTCTCATCAAAAATTTATCTGTATCGTTTTGCTGTCGCTTCCTGGAATAGATCTTCCCTATATGGGAGAGAAAACTAAACATTGAAACTAGTGTCCGACCGAAACATCTTTTTTGGGCCGAAACCGAATTTCGGTTTTTTTTATATTCGGCCGAAACCGAAACTTTCTAGTTGAAATAAAAATTACCATATCAAGCATTTTTTTCAACAAACGAATTTTACATTAAGTAAATAAAGAACAAACAAACAAACATAACATAAATAAATAAATACTTATTAATAAAACCAATTTATTCATTTTTTAAAACCATAAACATGAAAAAATCACCCTTTTTCTACCTTACTCGCTAATATTCAAAATTAAATAATTCAATATTATATGCTAAAAAAAGAAGTTTATTTACATTGCTGGCATCTAAATTACTCCTCCTTTCACTATATATCTGCTACACTATAAAATGTAAAAAATATTCTAGAAAGTTTCGGTTTCGGCCGTTCGGGCATTTTTTGGCCGAAACTGAAACCGAAACCGAAACCACTTATTTGGGCCGAAACCGAAACCGAATATTCGGTCGGACACTAATTGAAACCAACCCACACCGTCAAGATAGCACTTGATACATTTCACTCTTGCCTCTAGCGGATCATGAGCTAGAAAGCTAAGTAGACTGTTCCCTAAGAATTTCGTCTTTTCAACGCTAAGACAAGACAAAGTCTAAGCCAAATGCAATTTGTTAAACATTATTTTTATTAAATGAGCAATTTTATTTTATTTTGAAAAACATTTTTTTATTTATATTTACATTAGTTATTATTTTTTTTATTAGAGACAATTTATTTATATTTCATTTTTTAAACACTTTTTTCATTTCTCATTTAATTCACAATCGCAACTAAGTACACTCTTTTAATATCGACTACTAATTTTTGGTGCCAATCTACTAAAGTTAAACATTTTCAAGTGACCACACTGCTCAATAGGCACACAACATGTTGCACACACATGTTACCACGCGCACATGTTCGCGTTCGTACCATCAGTTCGCTTTCGTACACATTGGGTTCGTGTCGCACATATTCTTGGGTCGTCGTTGCACGCTTTAGCATTGTTTATCCACGAACCAAGTGACGACAACAACCAACAACATTCGCAATAGAGTCGTTGCATGAGCACGACAGCGCCAAAAATCAGTGTAACATTGAATGATGAATGGCCGCAATGAATGAACAACACGTCGTATACGTAACATGCCCACCAAACACTGCCGAGCCGATTTATGGCGCGTAAGTGTATTCAAGTTAAAGGTGTTCAAATGAAATACTTGCATTCACCTGAAAAACGCAAAGTGCTGCAATTTTGTTGGCGTATTTATGGAATGGCTGAGGCGTTGCCGGCACGTAGAAAATTGTGGATGGAAAATAGTCGTGGGTCAAGTCGATAACAGCAAAGTAAATTTTCAGTTGGTATTGTGCCATGTTAAATTCGATTTTGTGGGGCCTAAGAGTAGATACTCGTGGTGTAAAATTTATATCAATCTGAAAAGTGGCAGAGGAGTATTGCCGATCTTAATGTTTTTGTTTGTTTTTTAAACCCACATCCACCTGTGGCGCATTCATTAGTTCCAACTTGTGCGTATAAATTATGGTCGAATTTTGACTACTGGACTAACTAGTTCATCGTAATTCCTTGCCACTAAAAATATTCATTTCACAGAATCGCCAAATCAATCAGTAAATGCAAATTGAGGCATTGCATGAATTCACAAAAAAAAACCTTCGATGTCAACAATGATTACGAATCCAAAATGTGTTTGTCTTTGCAATTGTGTGGCTGTCCATGCGGCATTCAGCGGAAAATGCCTAAGCAAATTATGCAAAAAATTTTGCGCGCACGCACCCATTTAACACTAGAATGCCCGACAATCTGACCTACCTAACATGCCACTATGTAGTCATTTTGACTACACTATTGTTTACTGATTTTTTTTTAATTTTATTGGTTTTTAAGTAGAAAATATGAATAAATGCACATAAGATGAAATTAAAATAAGTACTTCATTTTTATTTTTTTATGGTTAAAAAAGAAAGTTCATTTAAATATAGTGGCGTGCTTTACACATCAATGGGATAAAATGGAATGAAATTTGGAATTTGGATTTTGTGAATGAATTCTGTGAGTGAAGTTTGGATTGAAAAACTTCGGAATTGTCACAACATATATTTTTTTTAATGTTTCCAAATATTTAAAATTTTCATATTTCGCAATTGAAGATGCATATTTGTCTATTATCAGTAAGATTTGCTGAAAATGTTATATAGGTAGTCAAAATGACTACCATTGGGCATTTAAGGTAAATTTTGCAAATTGGGGTAAACAATTTATTTACAATATTTTTAATTTATTTATTCATTTAGCTTTAAAAATTAATAAAAGTCACATAAGATATTTTTTTAGAAAGCCAACAAAAAAAGTTATTTACAATAAAAGACCTCAATGTAGTCAACATGACTACCTTGGGCATTCTAGTGTTAAGCTGTTTGCACTGCCTGATTCAAATCGCCAACGGTTTGACACATTTATAGACTGAAATACGAATTTTCATTACCAAAAAAATTCAATTTGACTCTCGGCCCTCGGCACCCAAAATAAAATTTAAATTGTAAATTCATGGCCGCTCCCAAATTAATAAATTGTGCAACAATGTGGCGCTGTTTTGATTGAAAGGCAACGAAAGCAGCAATTTCCAGCAATAATATTGTGCGTCAATAAATGCCAAATTAATGTCCAAAGTCATTAAAGTAGGCCACGTTTACTGAGCCATTAAAAGGCATCTAAACGAAGCAGAGGCAAAGTGTGGAAATATTTCTTTTGACAGTATTTTAAATCAATTAAAAAATCATGCCAACAACCATGATGTACATAAAATGTACATATTTACTGTTATTTCTTGCTACATGTAGTACATGAAGCACATATAGGAAACACCTTAGAAATTGTTGCATACAAAAAGGAGTTCAGGCAATAACAATAAATAAGTAAACAACTAGAAAGGCGTTGAAGTGAAAAAATCATTTTTAAACTTTAATCTAAACAGTTCTTCAATACGTCAAGGTGCTCATGGCTTAACCTACTACCAACCCAACAACCAAAAAGCAAAAAAAAAACACAACCCACCCGCCAGGACCACGATTGACTTCTTCTTTATGTTGTTTTGCCGCGATGAAAGGGAAAATTTTTTGCACTTATCTTCTCATTTCCGAGCCATAAACACAACGGCAAATCTTGACGTGCAGTCGAGTCGTAAACTTTGCGAGGCGACAAAAGCGTATCAACAACAACAAAGCGTCAAGCAACAAGCCAAATGCGACATTTGTCCCAACGGCAAATATGGGTAACATTACAAAAAACGCGAGAGAGAGAGGGCAAATGTTTTGTGAATAGAAGAACTGAAAAAAGAAAAAAGATATCAAGTATGATGAGCTCAGCTCAGCTCAAACCGCTAAAGTTATAAACATGAAATTTTAACTGTATGTACATTTTGGAAAATTAACTTCTGCTTTTTTGAAATTGGGGTCCTTAAAGGTTTGTCCTTATGGGTTAAAGTGTCATATGGCAAAAAACTATCTGACGGATATATTGATTTCAAACATGATTAAAATACGATAGGTATTTTTCAGTTCCGCGAAAATCAACATTTGACAGGGTCAACAACGGGTTAAGGTTTGTATACGGAAAGACTGTGAAAAAACATGAACATTGGTTCATTGGTTAAATTTGGTAAAAAAATAATTGAAATACTTTAAAATTGATAAATAGTTAAAATGTTTTTAATTTTTTTTATTTTTTTCTATTTTTTTTTATTTTTTTTTTTTAATTTTTTTTTTTTAAACATGTGAAATAATTTTATATGTATTTTTAATTTTTTTAGTTAAAATCTGGCAGGTTCAACGATGGTTTAAGAGAAAATCATTGCTTAATCCATCTCTCTTAAAAAAAACAAGTTTGTATGGAAAAACTGTAAAGCAACATGAAGTAATGGGCCCATTGACTTAAAATTTAGTAAAAATAGAGTGAACGTCCAGTATAACGAACTTTCCATTTAACGAATTTTCGATTTAAGGTACGGCCAAATTTTTTCCATTGATGGTTCTATATTACAAACGAAAGTGAAATTTGCTATTCGATATAACGAATATTTTTGTTGTTTTTCACCCTCGTCAAGAAACCTTCGAATTTTTTTTATTTGAGCATTCACATTCTTTACAATAACAATGAATGTTTGGTTTTGTCAAGTGAACGGTACCTCAATTGTTTTTGTTTTTGTTAAAACTTTAAAATTTACGTCAAGTTACCAACATTTTCAAATTCTGTTTGTATGCATTGATGATCATTTTCACAGGATTTGTTTTGCGATCGGTCGGCTTTTTTCCTTTAAAAATTACAATTTCAATAACACAGTGCAACACTAAAAAAAGGGACAAGTTCAAACATGTCTCATTCGATAGAGGACCTCAGTAGATGAAAAAGTGCCAAAGGATTTTTCCCGGGATGTTCGAGTTTTTTTTTAATGCAGTTTAAAGATGGCGGCTTAGTGCCCCTTACTGAATCTTCTAAAACATTATATCTTTTGACTCAAATGTCAGAAAAGAATACTTTTAACGTCAACTGAAAGCTAATGGTATGAAGTTTAAGAAAAAAATGTCCTTTTTGAAAAATTGTATGAAGAAGAACATGAAGGACATCAACTACATTTTTATCCTTGAATATCTTGGAAACCGTGAGAGCTTAAATTATAAAAGTGACTTGACCTTGTTTGACCTTGTCCCTCGAAAGTTTTTTTTAATTTGTTGCACTGTGTAATCAATCAAGAAAAATTTCCATACAGAAAAGTTTACTTGCGGTAAAAAGGCAATCGCGCATCGAAGACTTTTTGACTGTACATACATAGCAATATTTGTATTTTGAAAATGCTGGAATAAAACAAGATATTTATTTAAAAACTGAATATATGAAACTTATTTCTTTAAGAAAAACGGTTTAAAACAACAAAGAATTTCGATCGATTTAACGAATTTTTCGATTTAACAAATGGGGGATGCAACGTTAAGATTCGTCATATTGGACGTCCACTGTACTTGAAATGGAAAATAATTTGTGTTGCTCATTTTTCTTGAAAATCGAAATCTGACGGGTCAAGAATGGGCTAATTGATTTCAAAGTCGGTGAAAGTGATCCAAATGAGAAATAAAACGATACGTGTTGTTGTTTTAATTAAAATCTAATGGGGTCAACAACGAGTTAAAAGTTTGTAAACATGATTTGTTGCCTTAAAATTTGGTGAAAACACTTCAAATGCGTAATAACACTGTACAACACAAAAAAAAATAACAAGGTTCTGACAACGGATTCGGGTAGAGGGGACCAAAAAAAATTATACGTGCATCGGCGTTTTGAAAGTTTACATCTGCATTTTTTTTTTAGGGAGGTCAAAGTTTTCCCCTTTTTGCACATTCTTATGGTGAATCGGCATACGAAAACCATGTAACCTCACATTTTAGGTGTATGATGGGTTCAGCAATTTGATGTAAAATACTACGAAGAATATTTTTGTGGAGCATTTTAACCCTGTAGCTACTATTTTTATGGGTCAATTTTACCCTCTTTTTCTAAAATGCAAAAAATGTCCTGTAAAACAGAACTTTTTAAGGACAAAATGTACCACAAAAATATTCACCATAAAATTCTACTATAGGTCTCTGAATACATCAAAGCTCAGAAATTAATTTCAACGCCAGAATTAAGCCAAATCTGAAAATGTGTTTAAGTGTTTATTTCGTACTTATTCAAAATTGGTACTACAATGTCCTACAAAACTTGATTTTTGAGGGTTAAGGTAGACAGGAAGGTATGCGGGAAGGTATGCGGGAAGGTATGCGGGTAATTGGAGAAGGCTGCCTTCAATCAGATTAACCCTAATTCCCAGAATTTTAAGAGTAAGGTAAACCCAGAAGTGAGACTGTCAGGCTTATATGAGCTAAATTACTGAAAACATTTGTTTAAAAAGTACAAAAACTGTGTAAAATGTTAAATTAATTAGAGGATTAATTTCATGTTAATTTCATTAGAGGATTACATAAAATAATGGAATCGAAAATCTTTCGGATTTATCACCATTTGAAATCTTTAATGAGACTGTGTGACTTAGGCCAGTTTGCAAATAGTGTAAAGGATTTTTGCCATCCCAAAGCTTTTTAGTTCTCTTCAGCCAGCTCAGCAGACTGAGGAGAGGTAAAGTATGAACAGCAAAGATTTAACTATATTTACAAAAAAAAAATCGCAAAGCTATATTTTTTTCAGGCCCAGACAACACCAACAGCGCAGCAGCTGCACAACAATAAAGCAAAACAAGAAATTTCGTACGAAAACCGACAACAAGAGAACAACATTAATCTTCCCACGCTCGGCGAATTGTGAAGTATTGAAAGCAACACAACAAGACACTTTAAATAAGATCAACAAAAACCGCGACCACAAAAACAAACCTTCGCACAGTGATTCGACTCCATACAACCACGAGACAAAATTAGAAGGAGTGGTCCGTTCTTCATAATATTTGGTATACTAGTTAATCGTGGTCTGCTGAATTGAAATCTCCATTTTGTTGTTCTTAAACTTTTGTAGTTTGGCAATGTCTGAGACTTAAATTTGCAATTTTCGTAATTTTTGGAAAGCTATAGTAACAAGTGTACTGGCTAGATTTTCCAGATTTTACATTTAATCAGTTACGTCAACATTGATAATTATAAAAAGTAACAGAAACTGTATGAGGACCCCTCAGTTTTGCAATAAAAATGATAATAATAGATGTATGTTTTGTATTTATGCAGATTTTTCAATTTTTCATGCAGATTGCATACTTTTAGGGATGAAAAAAATAGATTTTGTAGAAAAATAGGTATTTAGACCACTTTTCAAATTGAATTATTTTCTGAGATCGGAAGATATCGGAGGATGTAAATACATTATCCGACAGAGAAAGAATGATTCTTAAAATAAAAAAAATCCAGGAACATACTTTCACACACTTTTTAGATATTTTCCTCTAAGTTTTGCTAATTTTCAGATTTTTAATTTAGAAAAATATTTTAAATTAAAAGTGAAGTGAAAGCTTCAGCTTCACAAATTTTGAGAAAACATTAAAAGCGAAAATGGCCACATCATTTCTTAATCTATATTGAACATGGGTTCATTGGTTAAATTTGGTAAAAAACTAATAGAAATACTTTAAAATTGATAAATAGTTAAAATTTTTAAAATTTTTTTTTTAATTTTTTTAATTTTTTTTTTTTAATTTCTTTTTTTGAACATGTAAATTATGTATTTTTAATTTTTTTATATTAGTTAAAATCTGGCAGCTTCAACGATGGGTTAAGAGAAAATCATTGCTTAATCCATCTCTCTTAAAAAAACCAGTTTGTATGGAAAAATTGTAAAGAAACATGAAGTAATGGGCCCATTGACTTAAAATTTAGTAAAAATAGAGTGAACGTCCAGTATAACGAACTTTCCATTTAACGAATTTTCGATTTAACGTACGGCCAAATTTTTTCCATTAATGGTTCTATATTACAAACGAAAGTGAAATTTCCTATTCGATATAACGAATATTTTTGTTGTTTTTCACCCTCGTCAAGAAACCTTCGAATTTTTTTTTATTTGAGCATTCACATTCTTTACAATAACAATGAATGTTTGGTTTTGTCAAGTGAACGGTAGCTCAATTGTTTTTATTTTTGTTAAAACTTTAAAATTTACGTCAAGTTACCAACATTTTCAAATTCTGTTTGTGTGCATTGCTGATAATTTTCACAGGATTTGTTTTGCGTTCGGTCGGCTTTTTTCTTTTAAAAATTAAAATTTCAATAACACAGTGCAACACTAAAAAAAGGGACAAGGTCAAACATGTCTCATTCGATAGAGGACCTCAGTAGATGAAAAAGTGCCAAAGGATTTTTCCCGGGATGTTCGAGTTTTTTTTAATGCAGTTTAAAGATGGCGGCTTAGTGCCCCTTACTGAATCTTTAAAACATTATATCTTTTGACTCAAATGTCAGAAAAGAATACTTTTAACGTCAAATGAAAGCTAATGGTATGAAGTTTAAGAAACAAGTGTCCTTTTTGAAAAATTGTATGAAGAAGAACATGAAGGACATCAACTACATTTTTATCCTTGAATATCCTGGAAACCGTGAGAGCTTAAATTATAAAAGCGACTTGACCTTGTTTGACCTTGTCCCTCGAAATTTTTTTTGAATTTGTTGCACTGTGTAATCAATCAAGAAAAATGCCCATACAGAAAAGTCTACTTGCGGTAAAAAGGCAATCGCGCATCGAAGACTTTTTGACTGTGCATACATAGCAATATTTGTATTTTGAAAATGCTGGAATAAAACAAGATATTTATTTAAAAACTGAATATATGAAACTTATTTCTTTAAGAAAAATGGTTTAAAACAACAAAAAATTTCGATCGATTTAACGAATTTTTCGATTTAACAAATGGGGGATGCAACGTTAAGATTCGTCATATTGGACGTCCACTGTACTTGAAATGGATAATAATTTGTGTTGCTCATGAAAATCGAAATCTGACGGGTCAAGAATGGACTAATTGATTTCAAAGTCGGTGAAAGTGATCCAAATGAGAAATAAAACGATACGTGTTGTTGTTTTAATTAAAATCTAATGGGGTCAACAACGAGTTAAAAGTTTGTAAACATGATTTGTTGCCTTAAAATTTGGTGAAAACACTTCAAATGCGTAATAACACTGTACAACACAAAAAAAAATAACAAGGTTCTGACAACGGATTCGGGTAGAGGGGACCAAAAAAAATTATACGTGCATCGGCGTTTTGAAAGTTTACATCTGCATTTTTTTTTTAGGGGGGTCAAAGTTTTCCCCTTTTTGCACATTCTTATGGTGAATCGGCATACGAAAACCATGTAACCTCACATTTTAGGTGTATGATGGGTTCAGCAATTTGATGTAAAATACTACGAAGAATATTTTTGTGGAGCATTTTAACCCTGTAGCTACTATTTTTATGGGTCAATTTTACCCTCTTTTTCTAAAATGCAAAAAATGTCCTGTAAAACAGAACTTTTTAAGGACAAAATGTACCACAAAAATATTCACCATAAAATTCTACTATAGGTCTCTGAATACATCAAAGCTCAGAAATTAATTTCAACGCCAGAATTAAGCCAAATCTGAAAATGTGTTTAAGTGTTTATTTCGTACTTATTCAAAATTGGTACTACAATGTCCTACAAAACTTGATTTTTGAGGGTTAAGGTAGACAGGAAGGTATGCGGGAAGGTATGCGGGAAGGTATGCGGGTAATTGGAGAAGGCTGCCTTCAATCAGATTAACCCTAATTCCCAGAATTTTAAGAGTAAGGTAAACCCAGAAGTGAGACTGTCAGGCTTATATGAGCTAAATTACTGAAAACATTTGTTTAAAAAGTACAAAAACTGTGTAAAATGTTAAATTAATTAGAGGATTAATTTCATGTTAATTTCATTAGAGGATTACATAAAATAATGGAATCGAAAATCTTTCGGATTTATCACCATTTGAAATCTTTAATGAGACTGTGTGACTTAGGCCAGTTTGCAAATAGTGTAAAGGATTTTTGCCATCCCAAAGCTTTTTAGTTCTCTTCAGCCAGCTCAGCAGACTGAGGAGAGGTAAAGTATGAACAGCAAAGATTTAACTATATTTACAAAAAAAAAATCGCAAAGCTATATTTTTTTCAGGCCCAGACAACACCAACAGCGCAGCAGCTGCACAACAATAAAGCAAAACAAGAAATTTCGTACGAAAACCGACAACAAGAGAACAACATTAATCTTCCCACGCTCGGCGAATTGTGAAGTATTGAAAGCAACACAACAAGACACTTTAAATAAGATCAACAAAAACCGCGACCACAAAAACAAACCTTCGCACAGTGATTCGACTCCATACAACCACGAGACAAAATTAGAAGGAGTGGTCCGTTCTTCATAATATTTGGTATACTAGTTAATCGTGGTCTGCTGAATTGAAATCTCCATTTTGTTGTTCTTAAACTTTTGTAGTTTGGCAATGTCTGAGACTTAAATTTGCAATTTTCGTAATTTTTGGAAAGCTATAGTAACAAGTGTACTGGCTAGATTTTCCAGATTTTACATTTAATCAGTTACGTCAACATTGATAATTATAAAAAGTAACAGAAACTGTATGAGGACCCCTCAGTTTTGCAATAAAAATGATAATAATAGATGTATGTTTTGTATTTATGCAGATTTTTCAATTTTTCATGCAGATTGCATACTTTTAGGGATGAAAAAAATAGATTTTGTAGAAAAATAGGTATTTAGACCACTTTTCAAATTGAATTATTTTCTGAGATCGGAAGATATCGGAGGATGTAAATACATTATCCGACAGAGAAAGAATGATTCTTAAAATAAAAAAAATCCAGGAACATACTTTCACACACTTTTTAGATATTTTCCTCTAAGTTTTGCTAATTTTCAGATTTTTAATTTAGAAAAATATTTTAAATTAAAAGTGAAGTGAAAGCTTCAGCTTCACAAATTTTGAGAAAACATTAAAAGCGAAAATGGCCACATCATTTCTTAATCTATATTGAAAGTTTTAGCAACTTCTTGGTAACCATGTATTTTTACAATTTTTTTTACTCAATTGACTAAAAAACAGAAAATATGTGTTTACAATTTTTTATGAAAAAAGTTCCGACTTTGAGCAGCTTTTGCACTTACACTAATTATTTTTTCGCACAGATTTTTTTAGGTTTTCTTAGTTGGAGTTTTACCTTTAAAATTACATCAAAATCGTTAAATTCTGAGACTATAAATATTTTGAATTTTGTCTATGGAACGAATCACTGTGCTTCGCCATTACTCCTTAGGGATCGTGTTTGCAAGTGCAAACAACTTTTACGAGTCACCGATAATTTGATTGATTTTTAATTTAGTTACTCGTACACTCTTCATAAAACGACCACAACAGCAACCAACATTTCGTTGTACATCGCGAAAGCCAAGAATGCTTTACAATGCCGCAACACGCAACACAAAGCCGTTTAAAAGAGTGTTGCGAAGAGCGGAAAAGGCCAGAAAATCGCCAGAAGTGAGCGAAATATAATAAAATTCAAAAGTTGCGAGTTGCTTTCGTTCGTTGTACACAACAAACGGTGTGCACTGCAAGTTGAATGAAAAAGGTGGTGGGGCAAGTGACAGCATAGCTGAAGGCATCCGAAAGTGGATACTGACAGAATTTACAACAACAAAAATTAACAACTTTTGCATTTACTTACTGGCGCACCTGGCAGTAAAAAATTTTTTAAAGTTATTTTTACTTGGTTTTTTTTTTATAGCATACTTTCGTTTCAGATACTTGAGAGTAGTGGAAAACGAAACTTGATAAAGGGATATTAAGGTTGCTTTGGGAATTTAATTTAATTTAATTTTCATTTTATGTGTTGAACTATTTTTTTGGCTGCTTTCCAGTTTTCTTTTCTGAAAGCAGCAATGAAGAGAGCTGCTCACATAGACTGCTTTTTGTGCGGGAAACATTTGTGTCTATGTGTGTGCGTGTGTGTGTGTGTGTATGCGACCAATGCACATCAAAGTGGCCACATCAAAGTTAGACGCTTATTCTGCCTATTGGGATCTTCGTGAGGAAGGTACAGGGTTTTCCAACAAGAGGTGTTATTTTGGTATTCAAAGAAAAATGCCATTTTTTGAGATAAATGATCGGATGTTTATTTCATAATAAAGAGGAAGGTATGCCGTTAATAATGAAAAACAACATCAGCCAAATGGCCACCACGACCACGCTTACAGGACCATATCCTTTTCATGAAATTTTCCATAACCAAATCGCAAAGTGGCTGCTCTATGTCCTCGATAGCCTCACGAATTCTATCTTTGAGGTCTTGAATCGACGCTGGGCTGTTGGCGTGCACCTTATCTTTCACGTGGCCCCAAAGGAAGAAGTCGCAAGGTGTTAAATCACAAGATCTCGGTGGCCAATTGTGATCACCTCTTCCAGAGATAACACGGTCCGGAAACTTTTCCCGTAAAAGAGCAATGGTTTCGTTGCTTGTGTGGCACGTAGCGCCGTCTTGTTGAAAGTGAACGTTGTCCAGATCAATACCATCCAACTCCGACCATAAAAAATCATTAATCATCTCTCGATAGCGCAATCCATTCACCGTAACTGTTGAGCCAACCTCATTTTCGAAAAAGTAAGGTCCAATGACCCCGCCGGACCATAAACCGCACCAAACAGTCACACGTTGAGCATGGAGAGGCTTCTCAACAATAACTCTTGGGTTTTCCGAGCCCCAGATGCGACAATTTTGCTTGTTGACGTAGCCACCGAGGTGGAAATGGGCCTCATCAGTCAAGATGATTTTTCGATGGAATTCCGGATCATTTTCATGCATTTCAAGGACGCAATCAGCAAAGACACGACGTTGTTGATGATCGGCCGGCTTGAGTTCTTGTGTTAACCGAACTTTATAAGCATTAAGACCCAAGTCTTTATGCAAAATACGGTGTAATGACGTTTTTGGAATGCTGAATTCCAAAGAACGACGAGGAATCGACAAACCTGGGTTTTCTTCAACACTTTGGGCTACAGCAGCAATATTCTCAGTTGTCCTTGAGCGACGTGCACGGGTTTTATTCTTCACATCACTAACTTGTCCCAACAGCTCGAATTTTTCCACCAATTTCTGTATTGCGGTCCGACAAGGTGCTTCACGACGACCCAAAAATGCTTTAGTTTTGCGAACTGTGACTGCAAGATTTTCACCATTTTTGTAGTGAATTTTAATAATTTCAATGCGTTGTTGAAGCATGTATCGTTCCATTTTTAGTAATGGCGTAGTTTCTACTTGTCAAATGTCAAAGAATAAAAGCTTCAAAAGTGACAGCTACCGAAATACCGGGTGATTCAAAATAACACCTCTTGTTGGAAAACCCTATATTTATTATTTGAAATACTAATACTCAAATAAATTAGAACTTTTGTACTTCATTAGACTTGCAGCTTCCGTCTTTTTTTTAATAACTTTCGAACCAATAAA
Source organism: Melieria picta (assembly GCA_964056695.1). Lineage (NCBI taxonomy): Eukaryota > Metazoa > Arthropoda > Insecta > Diptera > Ulidiidae > Melieria > Melieria picta. The sequence goes on along the minus strand of OZ057399.1, from coordinate 11,963,272 downwards.
GTAATGAAACTGTGATCAGGGAGATTTAGGGTTTTAGCATACTAACTTTTCAAAAAAATTCGATGTAAATTTTCAAGGATATAAAGGATTAAAATTTTCAACGGATCTTTTTCATATCCTGTTTTTACAAATAGATAAAAAAAAACAATTTTATTTCAATTCTTGAGCCTTTCCTCTTTCATTTGATATACATATCAAAATATTCTAACGAGGTTAAGTATTTTTTATATTTTTTTTATTTTTTATGCCCTTCAAATTTTGTAAGTCCTTTTAAAAGGACAAAGGATGTAGAAATGAAAAACTGAGTACGCAGTATTACTATATTTGGTTTCTAGTTTCACGCACATGTGGATTTTTTCCGGTGTGAAAAATACTGTCGCACTGTGTAATATATATTTCGATCAAAATGAAATCACGTTTTAATTTTTTGTTGTTATAATTTATGGTTTTTTTAAAAAAATTAAGAAATTGTTTATACTTAAAAAAAACCAAACAAAAATTTCATGAATTTTTACTCTTTTCGGACCATTGTACGATATATCGTACAACTTTGAGGAAGCTGTAATTCTCAACGTCAATGATGTTTTTGATATTTGGTTGTATGGTATTTTATTGCTAAAATGTTGAGTTAATATTGTGAAGGAAAAATTTTTATATCAATAAATGCGGAAATTGAGCGGAAAAGGTCTCAGTCACCTTTTTTCATCTTAATCAAAGTGCTAATTGAAAATAAAAATTATTTATCTCCAATTTGTAGTATCATTATTTAAAAATTCTATCACGATTTGTAAATAAATTCATATAAAATGCTTGCGCAGCAGTAGCAGGACAACACAACGCGGCAACACACATCCTCGCACAATTAAGCAGTGAGCGCACACCAATGTCGGCAGCCCATGGACGCGCTTTTAGTGTATGCACACACATTATCCAGTCATGAGCGAAACGTCATTTCTGGCGCACACTGTACCAATTAACAAGCATAAAGAGCCTTTTGGGCATTCGCAGTGTTGTTGTTGGTCGTTGCTTGCGCAACATTCCATGCCGTCAATGCCTGAAGCCAGTGAATGAATTTCGCCCGCAATGAATTCTGCAGCACAGCTGAGACAATAGAACAGCGCCGTCGTTGAATAATGAAGTAGGTAGTAAAATATCATATCTGAGGCTAAATTATGAAAAGAATATATAAACATATGAATGGAAGTTTATTGCCATTCATTGACTTTTATTAAGCACAAAACTTCAGAAGCAACGACAGTGCAAATTCCCAACACAGTGGCGCACACAGGATCTCATTTTGCGAGGGGTGAGGGTTTTGCATGCAACCATATTTTGTAACAGCAATTTTTGTACTTGAGGGTATGAACCCCCACCCCCTGTGTGCGCCACTGTATGTGCCATGGTATTTTTTATTTTTTTTCGCTAACCAGCGCAAACGCACGACTCAGGCACACACATACACACACGCACACAACAAACATTTTGAACAGAAGACCAACAATACATAAGCCGCCTGGAGACAACAAAGGCCTCGCAGCATTGTGGCGCATGCAATTTAAGGCACTGAGAGCATCTGCTGTGACATGGTTTTAATGAAGTTTGTTAAAAGCCAAACAATGTCGACTGATAATTTCAAAAGCTTCATCATGTCAAGCAAGCCAATTTTTTTTTTTATTGAAGCATTTAAGTTTATTTGAATTTAACGAGAAAGTAAATTATCCCCTAACAGAAATCAAACTTGCAAAGCGCAATGCCACAATTGAACTCCACTCAAAACACTGCAGCAAATAAAATGTCAATAGTCATAACAGAGACAGTGACAACGATGAGTGAGACGCTTTACAATCTTCCCCAGAAGCGCTGTACGCTGTGACCCAGTTTTGAGGGACAAATTAAAATCAACAGAACTGTGGCGCATTTCTTCAAATACTGATATTATCAAGAAATAATAATTTTGTAATTGGTCATTTCTCTACTATTTGTGTTGCATTTGCATGCTGTCTTCCTTTATTCATTTCTCTGTTTTTCTAGGAAACTGAATATTCCTTTTGCGTTTCGTTTGACGCTCCATTCGAGTGGCAAACAACAAGCGAATTAAAATTGCAATTTCCATGGTCGATGCTATTGCAAGCCAAAGTATTGTTACAAAAATTTACTGCTGCTGCCCAATGCAAGCGTAGTTCGTATCGCTGAATTGTGCCACAATAAGACACAGTGAAATTCTTTAACGCAGTTCACCACAAGTAGTCACCTTATTTACAATTTTCCAAATCACTGAACTTTAGAACGATATCTGTATTCCATATTGGAAAGAAATCACTCTTGATTCAATATTTGTGCTTATTTTCAAAAATATATCAAAAAGTACTCGCATCAAATGAACTCAGGTACTCGGTATTGAAAAAGAATCAGTATAAGATAAGTGCACTAAGTATCAAAATGGTCTGTACATTAAAACAATACATGTATTCAATATCAAAAAAGCACCTATTGTCGAACCCATTCGCGTACTCGGTATCGACAAGGTTTCAATATCAGAAAAAAGTAAGTTTTAGTTTTATATCTGTATTCAATATTGGAAAGAAATCACTATTGTATCAATATTTGTGTTTATTTTCAAAAATATATCAAAAAGTACTCACATCAAATGAACTCAGGTACTAGGTATTGAAAAAGAATCAGTATAAGATAAGTGCATCAAGTATCAAAATGGTCTTCACATTAAAACAATACATGTATTCAATATCAAAAATCACCTATTATCGAATCCATTCGGGTACTCGGTATCGACAAGGATTCAATATCGAAAAAAGTAAGTTTTAGAATTATATTCCTATTCCATATTGGAAAGAAATCACTCTTGATTCAATATTTGTGCTTATTTTCAAAAATATATCAAAAAGTACTCACATCAAATGAACTCAGGTACTCGGTATTGAAAGAAAAATCAGTATCAGATAGGTACACTCAGTATCAAAATAGTCTGTAAATTGAAACAATATTTTTACTCAATACCAAAAATCACCTATTGTCGAATGCATTCGGGTACTCGGTATCGACAAGGATTCAATATCAAAACACAGTAAGTTTTAGAACTATATCCGTACTCAATATTTGAAAGAAATCACTATCGAGCCAATATTTTTGTTTTTTTTAATATATCAAAAAGTACTCACATCAAATGAACTCAGGTACTCAGTATTGAAAAAATCAGTTATTACTGGTATTCAGTATCAGATGGGATCCCAACACTTTTACTCAGCACAAAAAAGTAATAATAATTTTTAGATCGATTCGAGTACTCGGTTTCGAAAAGAAGTCAGTGTTAGAACGATAATTGTAGTCAATATAGGAAAGAAATCAATATTGATTAAATATTTGTGCTTATTATGGAAAAGATATAAAAAAGTACACATATCGAATCAGCCCAGGTACTCAGTATTGAAAGTAAATCAGTGTTACATCACTACTTGTACTCACTTCGAATGGGATTCCATAGGATTAAACCAATGCTTTAACTTACTTTAACTTACTATTTTTTCTTTTATTTTTTAACTAACAATTATCGCATCGATTGGAGTAGTCGGTATCAAAACATAATCAGTATCGAATTGATGCATTTACTAAATTTAAAAAAGAATTCAATACTTAATCAATATTTGTATTAAACAACGCAAATCACTAAACATCAAATTAAACCGAGTACTCGTTATTAAAAAGCACTCAATATTAAATCGATCCGGGTACTTAATATCAAAAAGTACTAAGTACATATTCGATAGGTATCGAAAAATGCTTTTGAAAGCAATGATTCGACAGTAAATTATTCTAAAATAAGTCCATATATGCAGATATATCATCACCAAATGCTGCCGGGAAAAGTTTTTTTTTTAAATATAATTTTTATAAAAATATTCAACACACGCACAACGAGTGATGTAAAAGTTGAGTGAAGGAAGTAATAAATAATTCCTTAAGTATCCATTTCTGCCTGCAGCCTCGTTTCATGCCGTGCCGCACAGAAACACACACACACACGCTGTATGCCTCGCATCATTATTCGGGCATGCCAACAAAATCAGTTTTATTTTAGAATTTAATATTAAAAACATAGTCTGCTGTATTTTTCTCGCATGCGCTCAATTTGATTTTTTCAATTTCAATTCAATTTAGACTGACACCGGAAATCCTTACAATTTCTAAGATCGACACCTTTTGTGCCTAGAAGGCGGCTTAGGAACCCTATAATGAAATAAGCATGTGCAAAGTAAGCATCACATGTGATAAGCTTATTTACTTAAGTCGACTCTTGCACAGCGCTTAAAGCTGCGATAACGCCCACAGCACACACACACACACGCACAAATTTGGGACGAAGCATTCCTTCGGTAAAAGCGCGGCAAATGTAAATGAACATGCATACCTAAAAAAATTACATACACACACAAGCGCGCACACTCAAATTTCCATTGATTCGTTTAACCGACATAGACGGCATTTTGCAATTTTAGAAATTTAATATGTGGTATGTGAATTGTGAAATGTGAAATGTTGAAGCGTGCCAACGACTGCAGCGCGCAAAAAATCAAAATTCAAGCAACAGAGAAACGTTGTCGATGGTTTGTTGACTCTGTACAGAACGCACAGGACACACGCAGTGCTCAATTAAGCTTGCGAAGGACTAATGGCAAGCACCCACGTAGCCATAATGGAAACTTGCAAATAAGAAAACATTTAAGAACGCAATGCAACGCACAATGCAATTGCCAGACGTGAACAAATGTAAAATAAAAACGAGTACCTAAAATTGGTTTTCAACTTTTTGCAGAGAGAAACCTTATTTATGCTAATTACACGCTGTGGTGAAAAATTCTGCACAATTTTATTAGCGATTGAATGAAGGAATGCCAAGTTTACGTTCGCTCTTTGCAGCAAATACTTTTCATTGAAAAGTCTCACTGTAGCGAAAAACTTTCACATAGGAACAAAATTAATTGGTTTGCATTCAATGAACGCAACTTAACTGAAAAGAAGTATGAAAGGTAGCCATGTTTTAAAAAGATTAGGATTTAACACACAATTTAGAATTTTATTATACAAAAATACAAAATTTTTTAAAAAAATTTCTGCAAATCTATATCTGTAAACGAGTATATATGTTACATATAAGTGTTTGTACTGACAGACTGTTTGACTGACTGACTGATTCACTGATTCATTTGAACTGCATAAAGTTGAACGGGAGGTTTGGAAATTCGGTGTCTAAAAGGGCAAAACATGGTTTAAGGTTTTGTATGAAGAAACGATATTTAATTATTCTATTGATTTTAAATTTGGTGAAAATACTTCAAATCAAAATTAATTCACTAATTCAAATCAAGACACGCGTTTTTAAATTTTTTTAAATCAAAATTTAACGGTGTCAACAATGGGTTAAGGTTCGTTTACGGGAAGACTATGTAAAGAACATGAACATGAATGGGCCTATTGATTTCAAAATTGGTGAAAGCACTTAAAATAGAAAATAATTTGACTCGTGTGTTTTTTTTTAATAAAATCTGACGGAGTTTACGATGGGTTCAAATTTTTTATGGAAAAAGTTTTTGACTTTAAACTTATAACTTCAAAAACAACAAATCAAAAGTAATTTGACACGTATTTCGAATTTTTTTGAAAATCAAAATCTAAAGCTTTCAATCATGGGTTAAATGTTTCAAATGAGAAATAACACTGCACAACAAAATCAAATTTTTTTAAAAATAACAAGGTTCTGACAACGGATTCTGGTAGAGGGGACCAAAAAAAAATATACGTGTATCGGCGTTTTGAAAGTTTACATCTGAATTTTTTTTTAGGGGGGGTCAAAGTTTTCCCCCTTTTGCACATTCTTATGGTGAATCGGCATACGAAAACCATGTAACCCTACATTTTAGGTATATGATGGGTTCAGCAATTTGATGTAAAATACTACGAAGAATATTTTTGTGGAGCATTTTAACCCTGTAGCTACTATTTTTATGGGTCAATTTTACCCTTTTTTTCTAAAATGCCAAAAATTTCCTGTAAAACAGGACTTTTTAAGGAAAAAATGTACCACGAAAATATTCACCATAAAATTCTACTATAGGTCTCTGAATATATCAAATCTCAGAAATTAACTTGAACGCCAGAATTAAGCCGAAACTGAAAATGTGTTTAAGTGGTTGTTTCGTACTTATTCAAAATTGGTACTCGAATGTCCTACAAAACTTGCACGTGGAATAGCAGATGGAAGCACAACCAATATTCCCAAAAAACAATGGGAACCGAGAGCTGAAGGGACATTATGCGAGCAGAATATTCTCCATCCACCGCTTGTGCCAATAAACAAAATTCTTTTACAACCATTACATATAAAACTTGGTGTGGTAAACAATTTTGTTAAGTGTTTGGATACAAATGGATCGGTATTTAATTTTTTGAAGACATTGTTTCCAAAACTAAGCGAAGCAAAGATAAAAGAAGGTATGAATGCTAAAACTTTACTTTTTCATATTGGTTTCATACCAATAAAATTACAAAGTTTGGTTTTTTCATTACAACAGGTGTTTTTGTTGGTCCAGAGATAAAAAGGGTTATGCGTAGCGCCGAATTCGAAAATTCTGCTTTCACCAAATGAGATTGTCGCATGGAAGAGCATTAAAGGAGTCATTGACAATGTTCTAGGCAAAAATCGTTCTCCTGCTGCTCGAATGCACGTCGACACCATGATGACTGCATTCGAAAAACTAGGTGTTCATATGTCACCAAAAATTAATTTTCTGAATTCTCATATGGATTTCTTGGAACATCAGTTGGCAACAGAATCCGATGAACATGGGGAACGATTTCATCAGACATATGCCCCATCAGGGGCGGATTCAGAAAAATATTTCGGGGGGTTTCAAAAAGTCATTCTTTAATATTTATAAAATGCCTTTTAATTTGTATGTAGTTTTAAAGTCGATCCTAATATTTCGGGGGTTTCAACCCCCCTGAATACGCCACTGGACCCCATTGAGGAACGGTATAAAGGCAAGCGTATTCATTCTTTTATAGCTGATGTATGCTGGACATTATTTGATAACGGTGTTGAATTGCTAAAAGCTAAACGAAAAATATAATGAATACCTTAAATACCCAAAATTGTTCTCATTTTTCTATTTATATGTATATATTATATCTAGAGCTTTCTTTTATACGGTCACTTATAGTGAAATTTTGCGTTCAACATTTTTCCCATACACACTAACCCTCAAAAATCAAGTTTTGTAGGACATTTTAGTACCAATTTTCAATAAGTACGAAATAAACACTGAAACACATTTTCAGTTTTGGCTTAATTCTGGCGTTCAAGTTAATTTCTGAGCTTTGGTGTATTCAGAGACCTATAGTAGAATTTTATGGCGAATATTTTCGTGGTACATTTTTTCCTTAAAAAGGTCCTGTTTTACAGGACATTTTTGGCATTTTAGAAAAAAAGGGTCAAATTGACCCATAAAAATAGTAGCTACAGGGTTAAAATGCTCCACAAAAATATTGTTCGTAGTATTTTACATCAAATTGCTGAACCCATCATATACCTAAAATGTAAGGTTACATGGTTTTCGTATGCCGATTCACCATAAGAATGTGCAAAAGGGGGAAAACTTTGACCCCCCCTAAAAAAAAATTCAGATGTAAACTTTCAAAACGCCGATACACGTATATTTTTTTTTGGTCCCCTCTACCAGAATCCGTTGTCAGAACCTTGTTATTTTTTTTTGTGTTGTGCAGTGTAATTAGAGTAGTATTTTTCATCAAAATCTGGCAAGGTCAACAAAGGCTTAAGAAAATCGTAATTTATTGGGCCCAAATCATTATTGGGTACTCAAAATCAAACATAATTCAGTACACACAATCAGAAATAGTTTTTCAATGTTCAAAAATCGCCAGCAGTTGAGGTAAAAAATTGGCCATAAAATACGACACTTCTGGCCAACTTCTTCTTCGACAATCTACAGACCTATTCATAGCCGACTAGGCTTCGTAAGGAGCTCGAACTGATTCAAGGAGATAGCGAACCTCAGCTCGATTGATTATGCTACCACAATGGGCCTTTATGGCTTAAGTGGGTTACGCCTTGGGACAGCCACTCCTGAATGATCTAATACTATATAAACTTGTATTTTATTAAAAATAAATTTCAATAGTTTTATATATTTTTTTTCAACTTGGACATTGAAATTTCTTGCTAGTTTTTTATCTGGATTTTTAATTTCTATTTTTGGTTTTGCTTTTAAGTTTTATGATTTTTTTATTACTTATGTATACATGTAGATACTTTTGAAAATATAATTTTAATTTTAAATAAATAATAGAAACACACTCAAAATCAAAAATATTATTATTATTATTTATTATTTTAAAGATTTATACAATAAAACATTTATTCTATAAATACAATAAACGCAGCACTGGCAACTGGCAAAAATAAAAAAAAATTATGTATATGTAAATTAAATTGCAATTTTCTTATCAAATTTACTTTACTTTTTTTAATTTTTATTCAAAAATTGGACTTTGAAATTGCAATTTCAATTAACTATGAGACATTTTAATATTGTTTTAAAATCACGAAATTCCACTTTTCGAAATTCCTAGCATCCCTACATCTGTTCATGTGTGCATATGTCTGCTATGAAATGCAAGTTCGGTGGAAATGTGTCATAAACACACACACATGCAAATCACATGCGCATTCTTAAAAGGCGACAAGTGCGACGGTGAAGAGTGAACAAACAAAAGTCATGCATACTGTTGAGAAGTAGAATTCGGAATTTGGAGTGAATTTAAGTGTACTTTCAATGAAATCGACTTGAAGATGTTTAACTTATGGGAAGTGAGTAAAAGCTTTTGGCGCACTACAGAAGATGACTTTGGGAGAGCTTTAAGATATGCCACAATTGTGACACTTGAGGAGAATTTATTTTATCAACTTGAATTGGAACAACACAAATAAATTGCTATTCAGCTTAATCGAGTAATTCAAGCAATAGCTGCCTTAAAAATTTAAGTTGCACCACCAGTTGCAAAACAAACCAATGTAACCTTTGCTCTACTTATACCCATCAGGGTGATCTTTTTCATATTATTGATCCAATCTAGTTATGATTTCAACTCACTGAATCAATTCTATGGTGGTTTCAATATTAAAAACAAAATTTTTTTTTAAATTGTATTCTTGTTTAAGCTTTCGTCGTTCACCAAATACCCACCCGGGTGAAGCCATTTTGAGTAAAACTCAGAATAAAAATTTTTTTTTTGTACCGCAGTATGTGTTCAATAAGCTCTCTGGAAAGATATCGTCTAAGTTTTTCCATAGTATAAAATAAATCATTAAAGTTAGGCCCTTTCTCCAGAGACCTAAAATAATTATTATCCATATTTTTGGGATTAAAAAAATTGCCCTAATTTAAGAAATTTCTATAATTATTGCTTTATAATATCAGGTGTACAACTTTGCTTCCGCCGTTTTCCGATAGGTGGCTGTACCGGCTGAGGCTGGTTGAAATACATAGATGGTAATGCCTTTAAAGTGAGTGTGGACAGTGCCTAACGAATTGTCATCGACGTTTCAGTGACAGTTGTTCTTGTTTTCGTATTATTCACGCTCGAAAATGTCCGTTTATGTGCCCAATTCTCGCCATTTGCGGGAAGTTTTACTTTTCTGTTACAATTCGCAAAAAAATGCAGCTGAAGCGCATCGAATGCTCTCAGAAACTTACGGTGATGCTGCTCTGAGTGAAAGAACGTGTCGGGAGTGGTTTCAACGTTTTAAAAATGGTGATTTCGATGTCGAAGACAAACATGGTGGTGGAAGAGAAAAAACCTTCAAAGATGAACAACTAGAAGCATTGCTTGATGAAGATTCGTGCCAAACCCAAGAAGAGCTTGCCGAATCGTTGGGAGTGAGTCAGCAAGCCATTTCAAAACGTCTCAAGGCCCTGGGCATGATTCAGAAAGAAGGAAACTGGGTGCCGTACGAGTTGAAACCGAGGGACATCGAGCGCCGTCTATTTGTATGTGAGCAACTGCTTCAAAGACAAAATCGTAAGGGGTTTTTACATCGAATCGTAACCGGTGATGAAAAGTGGGTTCGATACGATAATCCTAAACGCAGAAAATCATGGGGAAAGCCCGGGCATGCTTCTTCGTCGACGGCAAAACCGAATATTCACGGCGCCAAGGTTATGATTTGTATTTGGTGGGATCAGCTCGGTGTGATTTACTACGAGCTCTTAAAACCGGGTGAAACCATCACAGGAGATCGCTACCGAACGCAACTGATGCGCCTTAGTCGCGCGCTAAAAGAAAAGCGGCCACAATATCAAGAGCGACATGACAAAGTCATCCTCCAACACGACAATGCTCGGCCTCACGTCGCAAAAGTGGTCAAAAAGTACCTGGAAACGCTGAAATGGGAAGTCTTGCCCCACCCGCCGTATTCCCCAGATGTCGCCCCTTCTGACTTCCACCTATTCCGTTCGATGGCACACGGCCTGGCAGATCAACATTTTCAATCCTTCGAAGAATTGGAAAAATGGATTGCTTCATGGATAGCGTCAAAAGAGGACTCCTTTTTTCGAGCCGGGATCCGAAAATTGCCGGAAAGATGGGAGAAAGTTGTCGCTAGCGACGGACAATACTTTGAATAATACATCTGTAAGCACTTTTTCGCAATAAAGCTTTTAATTTTGGAAAAAAAAACGGCGGAAGCAAAGTTGTACACCTGATAATTATTCCCAATAAGAAATTTTTTACGTCACCTATAACTATTACCATGTTATAAATTTCTTTGAGTTGCATAATAACTCTTATAAGTAACAAATATATTTTTCGTTGTCGATAATTATTATTTTGGGATTTTTGTTTTTCACATTGCTTCATAACTTTTATTTATGACTTTTTTAATTTACGTTACCGATAACTATTATTTTGAGAAATTTTGTTTTTACGTTGCTTCATAATTTTTTTCATTTACGTTGGCGAAAACTATTATTTTGAAAAAAAAAATTTTTACGTTGAATTACCACATTTTGGATATGAATTGATTTTTATTTGTTTTAAATTGACAAACGCAAATTAACTGCAGAAACCTAATTTTCACCAACAACTAAACAATAAAAAATCAATTCATACTCAAAATGTGGTAGGGCAACGTAAAAAAAAAATTTCTTTCATAAAAGTTATGAAGCAACGTAAAAAAAAATTTTTTGGAAATAATAGTTATCAGCAACGTAAATAACAAAAAATCATAAATAAAAGTTATGAAGCAACTTAAAACCAGTTTTCTCAAAATAATAGTTATCGGTAAAGTAAATAAAAAAAAGGCATAAATAAAAGTTATGAAGCAACGTAAACAAAAAAAATCCCAAAATAATAATTATCGATTTTACGATATTACGCAACGTAGAAATTAATTGCCGCAAATAATAATTATAATCAACAAATAAAAATTATGTTGCATTGTAATAGTTACATTGCAATTATTTTCTTAAAAAACATATAATAGTTAAGTCTTTGCCTTTTTCGAAAAGTAAGCGAAAGTTACTAAACCATCATCGACCGATTTACTTTCCGATCCAAAACACTTTTTAACTCATTAGTCAAATAATTCTCATTGCCTTCATTTTCGTCAAACTTTGGTTGTCTTTCATTACATTCGGAATTAGCATCAATTAAGGGGTTGAAAGTCTAGCGGCCCAAACTTTAACGATTTGTTTTGCGACTATGGAAAATATTAGAAGATTTCTTTCCCAAGATTTTATTGAACACGTACTGAGGTACATTCAACCAAATTGTTTACATACAGAATTAGGAATTTGCATCAATTTGGGGAGTAAAAGTCTGGCGGCCCCAAAAAAGCTCCAACTTTAACGATTTGTTTTTCGAGTATGGAAAATATTAAAAAATTTCTTTCCAAAGATTTTATTGAACACGTATTGAGGTACATTCAACCAAATTGTTTACATACAGAATTAGGAATTTGCATCAATTACGGGGATAAAAGTCTGACGGCCCAAAAAAGCTCCAACTTTAATGATTTGTTTTGCGACTATGGAAAATATTAGAAGATTTCTTTCCAAAGATTTTATTGAACACGTACTGAGGTACATTCAACCAAATTGTTTACATACAGAATTAGGAATTAGCATCAATTTGGGGAGTAAAAGTCTGGCGGCCCAAAAAAGCTCAAACGATTTGTTTTACGACAATGGAAAATATTAGACGATTTCTTTTCAAAGATTTTATTGAACACTTACTGAGGTACATTCAACCAAATTGTTTACATACCGAATTAGGAATTAGCATCAATTAAGGGGATTAAAGTCTGGCGTCCCAAAAAAGCTCCTACTTTAACGATTTGTTTTGCGACTATTGAAAATATTAGAAGATTTCTTTCCAAAGATTTTATTGAACACGTACTGAGGTACATTCAACCAAATTGTTTACATACCGAATTAGGAATTAGCATCAATTTGGGGAGTAAAAGTCTGGCGGTCCGAAAAAGCTCAAACGATTTGTTTTGCGACAATGGAAAATATTAGGAGATTTCTTTTCAGAGATTTTATTGAACACGTACTGAGGTACATTCAACCAAATTGTTTACATACAAAAATCTTTGATAAGGCAAAGGTTAAACAAACTTTCACGAAATTACTCGCATATCCAATCTTGCCACGTATCGCTCAACTGTCGCACCTGTTAATCTCCCTAACTGCTTCCCTTCCCGCCACACCTGACTGTGCCGTTGAAATGAAACGCAATGATTTCAATCATAACCAGATTACATTGCAATGATCCCTTTTAGCCGCTAAAGCCACATGCCATGAGAATTTATGATTTGGCCACTTCCGAACTGAGTGAACGCTGATATATCAATTCAACTCACGTGCGGTGCGTACGTCAATCTGAGCTCTGATACGAGTATAGTAAACTCACTGCGAAAAAAGTGAAAGTATGTTTATAGGTAAAGAAAGGTAAATTCATCGGAAAACTTCAAGTACGTGTTAAGCAAACACACACGATATATGTTATTGTTATTCGATAATATAGTAGATTTACCTCTGTATAGATGAATGCTTGTTTTTTTAGATAAACTTTGGCAAAACTCATAGAGCCTACAGCGGAAGACAAGACATATTTCAAGGTAAGTACACGATTTGCCAGTCAAACTGCAGACGTACACATAAATCTTTGCTGTCAAGTGCAAATTCCTTCAAAGCCAATGGCACTCGAAGGCTTGTTAAAGGAATTTGATTGAAAGCTCCAACGATTGAGCTGCGATAGAGACACAAAAGAGCCGGAGAAAAATATGCTTTCGAACTGAGGATGCATTCACTGTGAGCATGGAACATTATTGATGCTGCCTTAGGACGAGGTTTGATTTTTCCAATTCACCAAAAGCCTAGAATGCACTTTATTTACTGATTCTTTGTATTCAATTTTTAGCTCTTGCCCTGACTTTTGCTTTTTGTCTATTTTTCTTCTTTTCAAATCCACATTGAAGGAATGAACCCAAGCAAAAAGCTGTTGAAAGTCTACCGACAAAATGTTCCAAAGCCAATCAAATATCACATGGAACATGCGCAAAATTGTTGCCAAAAGCAATCAATTAAATTTTCATTATCGTTTAAATGTAATCAATATTACTGACAACAGCGACGCATTGAAACCCGCAACCAATGCATTCGCAATTTGCAACAACACCAACTTAAGGTTGCTTGTTGTGCTGTTGGCTGGCAAGTAGTCAATTAAGTCGCCTTAAATAATTTAATGAGCATAATTACAGATCAGCAGACACACGAGCGCGTCATCAGAGTTCATTGACAAGCAAGCAAAAAGAAGAAATAAAAACAGACAAACTTTGGGCAAGACACTTACAACGCCCACGAAATAAAATTCTGCAACTTACGAGAATTGAATTGATGAGTGAGAAATAAGTGGAGTGAGAAGGCTATAGGATATAAAATAAAGAGAAAGGACTTTGGTCGCTTTCCCTTTTTCTATCGGTGGCGTACACAGGATTCCATTTTGCGGGGTTTTGCTTAGAACTTTTCAGCCCCATACCACTTGAAACCATATTTTTTCACCAGCAATTTTTGTGTTTAGAAAGTTTTGAGCCCCAACCGCGCTGTGTGCGCCAGCGGTGGCCTTCGACTGGTGCGACCTCATTGTAAACTTTTCCAATAAATAGACATCAATGCGCAACAACAACAACAAAAAACTCAACAACAAAGTTTACGTTAAAAATTTCACAGTGGGAAAGTTTAAAGAACCTGTCACATCTATTCAATTAGATTTTTCTTACAACTTATTGACGCTATCAGCCGCCTAAAACGCCACTCGAAATTCCAGTGAATGCCCTCACAGCGATAACACCGTGCAACAAAAATTTTAAAAAAATTTCGCACCGAAGAAATCCATATGGGCGTGAAACTAGAGGCCAAATATAGTAATACTGCGTACTCAGTTTTTCATTTCTACATCCTTTGCCCTTTTAAAAGGACTTCAAAATTTTGAAGGGAATAAAAAATAAAAAAATATAAAAAATACTTAACCTAGTTAGAATATGGCAATATGTATATCAAATGAAAGAGGAAAGGCTCAAGAATTTAAATAAAATTGATTTTGTATCTATTTGTAAAAAAAAGATATGAAAAAGGTCCTTTGAAAATTTGAATCCTTTATATCCTTGAAAATGTACATAGAATTTTTTTGAAAAGTAAGTATGTTAAAACCCCAAATCTCCTTGTTCACGTGTCAAAATTTCAGTACTCTAACTTTATTAGTTCGAAAGTTTTTAAAAAAAAGGCGGAAGCTGCAATTCTAATGAAGTGCAAAAATTCTAATTTATTTGAGTATCAGTATTTTAAATAATAAAAAGATACAAAATCAATGGAACGAGAATAACGACATTTTGACACGTGATCAAGGAGATTTTGGGTTTGAACATAATTACTTTTCAAGAATATTCTATTTAAATTTTCAAGGATATAAAGGATTAAAATTTTCAAAGGATCTTTTTCATATCCTTTTTTTACAAATAGATACAAAATCAATTTTATTTAAATTCTTGATCGTTTCCTCTTTCATTTGATATACATATCACGAGGTTAAGTATTTTTTATATTTTTTTTATTTTGTATCCCCTTCAATATTTTGACATTTTTTGTCCTTTTAAAAGGGCAAAGGATGTAGAAATGAAAAACCGAGTACGCAGTATTACTATATTTGGTCTCTAGTTTCACGCACATATGGATTTTTCCCGGTATGAAAAATGCTGTCGCACGGTGTAATGTGTCTTGTGTCAATTCTGGCAGTCCTTTGCACAGTTTTTACGCCTTTCAACTACTGTCTAACCCTTCGTGGAATTGGAATAGAAAAAATTCAATTATTGTGGGACACTGCAGCTGCGACGTATTTGTGCCCTGTGGGTGTGAATGGGTTAAATTAATTATGTTTAGAAGCACTTAAAAATACTGCGCTGTTTGTCTGTCTGTTTTTGACATTTCTTTGTGCCTGCAGCAACAACATTAAACTTGCAACTGTACTTACATATGCGACATATGCGCAGACTTTCAATTATGTTGCCATGCATTCACTCACACACACACACTCACACGCCCCATAAATACCACAAATAATCAAGTAAATTGAAATTTTTCGCCTCTACGACAAAAGCAGTTTTCTTTGGTGCTATTATGCGTCGCATTAGAGACGGTCGTGACACGCAGCTGTCACACTGGGCTGTAACTGTTTCACCGTTTCCCACATTACCCATAAAACCCCACCCAACCAACCCATCCCCACCACTCACAAGCAAATACAATTAACAGCCGGCGTTCGTTAACTTTTGACTGCTGCGTGCACACACATTGAATTCGGGCCAACATTTGGTTGTGGCGAACATGTTGCATTGCATTTACAACTCACATTTTGTGTAGCGTCAAAGACCGACCCCGAAGTGTCATCCTCAACAAAGAAAGTTTCGTCGTCTAACTATTGAAATAAAGGCGAATCGCTTGTTTGTGGTTTCAACTATGAACTGAAAAGTTGATGAACTTTCAACTTTAAATGGCGCACAAAACTAACGCGCCAACTTTTTGTCAACACCAATTTTCCGCCAACACTTAACCCACTACGACTGGTTGAGTTTATCCGCAAAGGGATGTAGGAAGATTTATTATGTTGGGAAAGTTATGGAATGCAGTGTTTTTATGTTCACAAATTCAGACCAAATTCAAATCAACAGATGGAAAATATGGAATTAAAAAAATCAAGATCACAAATGAATCAAATAACAAAAAAAGAATCGTCCATTCAATAGTAAATTTTTTGGCAATAAAAATGTTTCTGCAATGGAAAATTACAAAATTAAAAATCGCGAAAATCAAAACATAAAAAAACAATTTTCAATTTAAGAACGAATTTTTTGACAATAAACATTTTTTTTATACAGTGAAAATTAAAACCAAAAAATCAAAATTAAGGAAATCAAACTAAAAAGAAAAATTTATATAGAACCATTTCAAGCTCTTGTCTTGTCTTTGAATATTTTAATACCCATCGTAAAATTGTGATAGCACTAATTTTTTGAAGACAAATTAGTTCTGTAAAACTCCAATTTTTTTAAATTTTTATTTTATTTGTACAACAATAAATTATTATACAAATATGACAGTAACAGCACTAGCGACTTTGTCCATCGGCTGTAAAAAACTCCCATTATATTTATCCTTAATTTGTATTCAAGAATCCTTGAAGAATCCATATAACTTTTCTATTTATTCATATATTCATTTGTCCCCTCTTTATCCGTTTATTTGTCCCCTCTTTACCAAATTGTCCGTATTGTACAATCCATCTGTCTGTTAACCTGTCCTTGTTTTCTCATCATGTTTTCATTCCTTGCTTTTGTTTCGCTATGCGTCTATCACTCCATCTTTCTCCCACTCCATCCGTCTATGATTCCATCTTCATACCTTTTCATTTACCTATTAGTTCATCTCTTATTTTTTATTTATCTTAAGTTCCTCAAAACGTCTATCAGCCCATCTCTCTATTACTATATCCCTCTATTGGTCCATCTTTCTGTCTCTCTATCCATCTATTAGTACATCTTTCTGTTTTCTTATTCGTTTATGCATTCGTCTGTGCATCTACAAGTTCATCATTTTATCTCCTAAACTGTCTATTAGTCCAAGATTTTGTCCCTCTAAATGTCCATAAGTTCATGTTTATGTTTTTTTATTTGTCTATTCTTCTGTCTAGCTATCCATCCATCAATCCATTTTTCTCCCTCTCTAACCTTCCATCAATCCAAATTTCTACCTTTTCATTTGTATACTAGTTCATCTTTTTGTCTACTTAATCGCCTATAGATCCAACGTGTATTTGTCCCAACTGCATGTTTTTTAATCTCTCTATCAGCCCTTATTTCTATCCCTCTATCAGTTCACCTTTCTTTTTCTCTATCAGTCTTTTTTAGTCCATCTATCTGCATCTTCATACGTTTATGCATCCGTTCGTCCATCTACTAGTTTATCATTTTGTCTCCTCAACTGTCTTTTAGTCCATCATTCATCTTTACATCTGTCTATCAGTTCATCTTTCTTTTTCTCCCAATCCGTCTACCCTCCATCTTTGAGTATTCCCATCGATCTATCAGTTCATATTTTGTCCTCTGTATCAGTATATCAGTCCATCTTTCATCTTTACATCCGTCTAAGAGTTCATCTTTCTTTTCTCCCCATCCGTCTACCCTCCATCTTTGAGTATTCCCATCGATCTATCAGTTCATCTTTTTTCCTCTCTATCCGTCTATCAGTCCATCTTTACATCCGTCTACCAGTACATCTTTTTCTCTCTCCCAATCCGTGTACCCCTCCATCTTTGAGTCTTCCCATCGATCTATTAGTTCATCTTCCTTCCTCTCTATCCATCTATCAGTCCATCTTTCATCTTTACATCCCTCTATCAGTTCATCTTTCTTTTTCTCCCAATCCGTCTACCCCTCCATCTTTGAGGTTTCCCATCGATCTATCAGTTCATCGTTCTTCCTCTCTATCCGTCTATCAGTCCATCTTTCATCTTTACATCCGTCTACCAGTTCATCTTTTTCTCTCTCCCAATCCGTGTACCCCTCCATCTTTGAGTCTTCCCAACGATCTATCTTTCAGTTCATCTTTCTTCCTCTCTATCTATCTATCAGTCCACCTTTCTATCTTTCCATATATATATTAGTTCATTTGTCTTTTTGCCTCCACATATTAGCGCAACTTTCAGTACCTCTGAAAGTTTATCAATCCATCTTTCAATTTCTGTATCCTTCTATCAATACATCTTGCTTTCTCTCTATCCATCAATCAATTCATTTTTCCATCATTCCATCCCTCTATCTATCATCACTCTGTGTCTCTATCCGTCCATTAAGTTGTCTATCTTTTTGTATTTTCATTCCTTCATCAATCCAACTTTCAGTTCCTTTATACGTCGTTCAGTACATCTTACTGTCTCTCTCCACTCAATCACTCACTCACTCACTTCATCTTTCTGTCTCATTATCTGTCTAACAGTCTATCTTTCTTTCTACGTATCCGCCTGTCAATCAATCAATCATTTGTCTTTCCATCCATCTTTCAGTCTCTCTTTCATCTCTGCATTTGTCTACGGGTTTATCTTATTATTTATACTTACTCATATTTTTTCGCATTAATGGTTTAAAAGTCAAAATACAAAAAGTAACTTTTCATGAAATAATGCTCACAGTTTTATTGTTTTTGCTCACCGCTGAGTGATGAATGTCCTTCATTCCTAATTCACACACACTTGATTTTCTATTTGCAACTCCACAACCGTCACTAACTTCAGTTGTTATGCCACTCTGGCAACAACCACTCACAGCGTCGTTAAGTCACTTTTATGGAGATTGAACCCATAAATCGACTGCTGAAAGATTTGAGTTGAAACCATTGTCCCACGTCAGTCTTTCAACCATTTCGCACACTAAGTGGCCTAATAAATCGACCTAACTTATTAATCACAAAGAGAACAATAAATTGCCATCATTTCGCCACACATTACGTATTCCATTTTCATTCTCTAGTTGAGTTTTCAATGTGTGAATGCTTGCACAATTCAACACAATAAAATATACACTGCAACATTTATGTATTTTTTTTGAATAGGAAGAATGAAATGACGCACGTCGCAAAGCTGCCATGAAATATTGCGCGATGCACTGTCAGTTTTTGATTGTCAGTTAAAAGGTTTCATAGGAAATTGTACAAAAAACAAAAAAATTGTAAATTTACGAAATGCTGACAGTGCTGCAATTTCAGTTGTAGGACATTTCAGTGTCGGTACATTTCAGTATTAATAAAATAAAACAAAAAATAGATTTTTTTTGTTTGTTTTTGCGACTCATTGTCAACTGCAACCATTCCGGTTCCCATGCGAGCAAAAAATCCTTTTGCATTAAAACGCTGCATTGTGTTCTTTCAAACAAAATATGGCTTTGACGAGAACTAAGCCAATTCGTTTAAAGCAATAAATTGCATTGTTCAAGTTTCGTTACATGAAGTAAAACAATGATAGTAGAGTTGAAACGGCTTAAATGAAAAATCCGCCTAATTGAAATATAAGTCCAGGTCCCATTTTTATTTGGTATTTTTCCAAAACTTTGCATACTTAAATGAAAAATTCGATTAAGTGAAAGAATATTTTGGGTCCAAAATATAAAATTAAATTATTTCAACATCACTTACACGAAAAAATTGTGTCATATTTCATTACTTAACCCTTTCGTCCCGGAATTTTACCCTGTGTCTCGGTATTACTTTTTGGTATTTAAATCATGAAAAACTTGCCTAAGAAATGCGCACACGACATTTGAAGTCGCCACGACTCTTTGTTAGATTTCTAGAGCTAGTATACTTTTAAACAATTTTAGCTTAAAACAAGTTAAATAAATTTTGTATCATTATATTTTTCATCATATTTTTTAATTACAGAAAAATTATGTAATATTTATTTTATTTAATCATTATTAAAGAAACAGGGTTTTGATCAAACGCGCCCAATTCGTAGAATAATTCAATAAGAACACAAACTTTCACTGATATTGCTGCAAATTATTGGAAATTATTTTGGGAATAACAGTAAACTTTTTGTAATTTGCTTTGAATTCACTTCTAAAAATATTAATTTGTTGGTGCCTACTTAAATTAAACCCATAAATCAATCGTAGCTTTTGCTATAAGATGGCAAATAGGTGAAGTTGCTCTCAGGCAACTTTGGGGTCGAAAGGGTGAAAAATACTACCCTGCTATTATTTGGCCTTATTATTACAACCCTGATAAGTGGATTAGCAAGTTTTATTAGTTGGTACAGTTGGCCTTTGAAATTGCAACGACATTAGAAAATTTCGGAATTAAAATGTAATTTCTTTTCGCTCATTCGAATTGAAAGGAATTTTACTTAACCCAGTGTTGCCAGATTAGGGGTTTTCCCCCTAGATTTGGGGTTTATTTGTTTGTTTGGGGGGAAATTTAATGATAAATATTTTAGGGGGAATATTTTACAGACATTTTTAATTTACGGTTTTAAAAATTTCTGTGTTGTCTTGTCTTGTCTTTTGTTACATTCCTTCTTCAGATATATTGGCCAATGGGTCTTTTTTTAATTTCATGAAATATTCATTTTATGTGTGTATTATAAATTTGGTGGAAATTTTAGTTTTTAGGGGGAAATGGACTTAATTTTAGGGGTATTGCTTGAAATCCATCTGGCAACACTGACTTAACCCTTTCGCTATTTTGTTGCCATATGGCAACATGCTACTTTGTGTACGTCTGCATCCTCTATGGTTGCAAGAATAAATTTTTTTGTTGGTCTTTAGAATAGTTTGAAGTTTTAGGAAAAATACGAAATTAATAAACTGAATATTTAAGTTTAAAGAAGAGAAGTATACACGTTTTTTAATGGTATATCTTGTCATAGTAAAGGAAGAAGAAGCAAAAAAATTAGAGAACTTTTTAATTGGACGTTTTCTTTCAATTTAGATACCTTTTTTTTCATTTTGGCTGAAGTAAATGAAGAAATATTCAAATTTTTGTTATGCGTAAAAAGTTTTATGTTTAAGTAATTATTGCAGCCACAACGATGTGGTTGCTCTCATAGAAAAACACTCTAAAATACAGGGTCCGAGTATAAAAATTAAAAAATTTCTTAAGGAATGTTGCTAAAATAACCACATAGAAGCCTAAGACGTAAAATTTAAAATTTTAACTTTCCCCAGTAAAAACCTGTAGCGAAAGGGTTAACCGGAGTTCGCTAAACTGAAAACACCAATTAACTGCAACTAAGAGACTGGAAAAATTAATTTGCAGCTAAGCGAACTCGACTGTACTACGTTTTGTTTTGTTTCTTATCAAAAAAGAATGCAATTTCTCCTCAAGAAAATTGCATTCGTTCCAAACAATCCAGCTTGAACAACATTGTTGTTCTTTTAAACAAATTACTAATTCCCCCCAACGAAAGCGTTCTAACGTTATGTACCTACTTATTCCAGTAAACTGTAGAATTTTTTATATATTAAAATCTTAACAAATTCTCTTCTTTGGAATCCATTTTATTAAGAGTACACAGCAATAACACTGTACAACACAAAAATAATAACAAGGTTCTGACAACGGATTCTGGTAGAGGGGGCCAAAAAAAAATATACGTGTATCGGCGTTTTGAAAGTTTACGTCTGAATTTTTTTTAGGGGGGGTCTAAGTTTTCCCCTTTTTGCACATTCTAATGGTGAATCGGCATACGAAAACCATGTAACATCACATTTTAGGTATATGATGTGTTCAGCAATTTGATGTAAAATACTACGAAGAACATTTTTGTGGAGCATTTTAACTCTGTAGCTCCTATTTGTGTGGGTCAATTTGACCCTTTTTTCTAAAATACCACAAATGTCCTGTAAAACAGGACTTTTTAAGGACAAAATGTACCACGAAAATATTCGCGATAAAATTCTACTATAGGTCTCTGAATACATCAAAGCTCAGAAATTAACTTGAACGCCAGATTTAAGTCAAAACTGAAAATGTGTTTCAGTGTTTATTTCGTTCATAGTGAGCTACCAACATAGTGAGCTAACAGTTCAACTCACTGCTTAAACATTCCCACATAATCCACTGCCAAAAGAGACATTTCACTGAAACTTGGCCGAACTAGCCACTAACACAGCCATACACCACACAACATTCACCACACCCATTACTTACATTCTTTCACCCACAGTTGCGCAAAATCAGCAACAGCTGCAAACTAGCTGAAAGCCGCAATGATGAACATTTATCAAATTTTTACTACCCATGTTGTTGGTTAATTTGTGCATGACACGCACACACTTGGCGGCCAGCTGTAAGTTATGTCAAGCAACTTGGCTTTTGTGTTGTGTGATTTGCAGTCGACCAGAGTGTCGACAGCCGAAAATATGACACGAATCTATTCTTGCCACTGACTCTGAGTACATTTGTATCAGTTTGTGTCTGAGTTTGTGTCTTGTTTAGTGTGTGTGTGTATATGTATGCGTGGCTCTGTTCACTGCCATGTTTTTCGTGCTGTCACTTAATCAAGTGGCAATCCCCAAATTTCGAGCAAAAATACTTACCTACGTTTTATGACAATGCCGAATGGCTGAGAATTGTTGTAATTGATGGCAGACAACAGTCAAGAGTTAACCGTGGCAGCTGTGAATTTATACGAATTTTGGCTCAAGTCTTTGACCGTGTTGACAATAATACTCAGCACATCGGCACTTACAACACAATGTGCCATGTTGCCAATTGGGTCGTCAGCACTTCGGCCTCGCAAATGGTGCAGCAAGCAAACAACAAGAACAGTCATTCATCGAATGTGAAAAACAAGTTAAGTGCAGTGTCAACAAGCCGAATTGCTACAGACACGCCCGTCCGACTGCAAAGTCAAGTTCAAGCCACAGTTGCCACTTTTAGTCCATTTGGACCAAAAATATGCCTTTTTATTTCACTTGGACCTTTGGGCCGGTTTTGTGTAATTTGAGTTTTTTTAATACAAAAAGTGTGTAACCCAATAAAAAGACTAACTTTTTGAAGGTACTTCGTAAAAATTTCAATATAAAAGTTATGTTTTGTTTTTGTGTTAAAAAACAAAAACCAAAACACAAAAACATAAAATGAAAAAATTTTGGTACAACAAGTTTTAGTTGAATGGCAACCTTGATCCAAGCAAACTCTGCACACATAAATTGGCAGTGTAGCGCGCAATACTTGATGCCAGGTGAAAGCAATGGACACGTCTCGCATGCATTCGGGCAGCTAACACGGGGATTATTTACAGCAATAAACAGTAATTTCGTTGCAAAGCGCATCGAACTCTGCCATTATGAAAATATGCAACAACAACAATTTCGCAACTGTGGCCAATTTTCTGTGCACTGCGCCTGTTGGTAGGCAACAAAAACGTTTTACTCAAACACAGCGCAGCTTTGCTCAATGAATAACAAATATTGACTTGTTTTTTTATTGCATACTTTTGGGTTAGCTAGCAATGCACACTTAAGCAAGTCTTGTTGATCAAAGCTCTTAATTATTGAAAGGTGGAAAATGTTGACTATGAATGCTTATTGCTATTTTGTCAAAGTGAAAGCTTGACATGATGAAATCTTATCAAAAATTAAATATTGCAAGAATGGCCGTATATTTTTAACTTATAAATTTTCTAAAAAAATATTAGGAGTGTAATTGCAAATATATAGAGTTGAATATAGATTAGAATAGGTAAACTGGCTGACCAGGTCAGCCATCAGGCCAGGCCGGTGCCAGTTGGAGCTCCTTAATGTTGTGCATCATCCTAAAAGTGATCGATGAGAAGAGTTCATAGCGAAGTTCAGCATCGACTTAGTCTCGTGCTTGGGTTTTCCAAACACGAAATTAACCCCAAGAACGTCCAAGGATTCCTTGACACCATTTTCTTTGCATTTCCTGCATTTATCTGACTTTATATGCCTAAGAAGCAAGAGAACGAGTCGCTTAAGCGTTGTATTGAATGGTTCGAGCATTATTTCATTTTGCCTTCGATATTCTCTTCGGGTTCTCAGGCCCCTGTTCCTGATTTTCTCATCTGACAGGTGAACACCACCACCGGCGACAACATCTGCTGCCTCATTTCCCCTCCTTATCTTTCCATTCGGGTACCCAATAGATACTCAACTTGAATACAACTACTAACAAAAATATAAACATTATATCAGCTTCCTCCAAGTGCAATGTTGTTCTCGTGTTGTACCCATATAACAAAAATAATTACACCGTGCGACAGATTTTTTCACACCGAAAAAAATCCACATGGGTGTGAAACTAGAGACCAAACATAGTAATACTGCGTACTCAGATTTTTATTTCTACATCCTATGTCCTTTTAAAAGGACTTCAAAGCTTTGAAGTGGATAAAAAATTAAAAAAATATAAAAATACTTATCCTCATTAGAATATGGCGATGTGTATATCAAATAAAAGAGGAAAGGCTCAAGAGTTTAAATAAAAGTAACTTTTTATCTATTTGTAAAAAAAGGATATGAAAAAGGTCCTTTGAAAATTGTAATCCTTTATATCCTTGAAAATTTACATAGAATTCTCTTGAAAAGTAAGTATGTTAAAACTCGAAATCTCCTTGATCACGTGTCGAAATTTCATTATTCTGGCTTTATTGATTTTGTATCTTTTTATTATTTAAAATACTGATAAATAAATAAGAATTTTTGTATTTCATTAGAAATGCAGCTTCCGCCTTTTTTTAATAACTTTTGAACCAATAAAGTTAGAGTAATGAAATTTTGGCACGTGAACAAGGGTTTCAACATACTTGCTTTTCAAGAAAATTCTATATAAATTTTTAAGGATATAAAGGATTAAAATTTTCAAAGTACTTTTTTTATATCCTTTTTTTACAAATAGATAAAAAACCAATTTTATTTAAATTCTTGAGCCTTTCCTCTTTCATTTGATATACATATCACCATATTCCAACGATTCCAAGTATTTTTTATATTTTTTTTGTTTTTTATCCCCTGCAAAATTTTGAAGTCCTTTGAAAAGGACAAAGGATGTGGAAATGAAAAACTGAGTATGCAGTATTACTATGTTTGGCCTCTAGTTTCACGCCTATATGGATTTTTTCCGGTGTTAAAATTTTTTTTTTATTTTTGTCGCATGGTGTTATAATTCAAACCAAAAGCCTCATAAGTATTATTTATTTCTGTGAGCTACTGCTGAGCTATAAAAATATCTAAAACTTCACAAGAACTAATGAGAAGAAAGAATCATGCATTATGTGCTGCGTTTCAACAAATCCCCTAACAGGAGATGGTTTTCAGTGTGAGACCCACTAGAAACATATGTCCTTTTATCCCCTTATGTCATTTTATCCCCCTCCCCCCCCGCCGGTACTACCACCAAGTATTTAGTCGATAGGCAGATTGAACAATTAGTTCGAAGCGTCTATCAGTCAGTTGTCATCATCGTAGAAATATCGGAGGTTTCATTCCAGGTCTCAGTACCTGTTTTGTGCGTTGGTATCGTATTCGCTGAAAGACTATTCGCAAGTCGTTGTTGCTCGCTTCTGCGCAGCTGGTGTATGATTTCTGCATATCTGTGCAGTTCACCATACGTAGCGCCAAGTCCCCCAGCCGAACACTGGAGCCCAGAGCTCCATGTTGTCTGCTTCTCCTGCATTCCTAAGCCCCACAGCCCGCAGCAAGGATCATTCGCGTGTCCGAATAGACGGAGCTACGTTTCTGAACACTAGAAATACTGCAAGTTTTGCATACCATAAAGACTGCAAATCATATTCGCTGATTTCTCGAAAAGTACACATCGCATTTGGCTAATTTTTCGAAAAATAAAATTTCAAAAACTATAAAATGTTTCAAAATTTTGAAGGGGATACAAAATAAAAACAATATAAAAAATACTTAATCTCGTTAGAATATGGCGATATGTATATCAAATGAAAGAGAAAAGGATAAAGAATGTAAATAAAATTGATTTTTTATCTATTTGTAAAAAAATGATATGAAAAAGTCAAAGGACCTTTCCTTTATATCCTTGAAAATTTATATAGAATTTTCTTGAAAAGTAAGCATGTTAAAACCCAAAATCTCCTTGATCACGTGTCAAAATTTCATTATACTGGCTTCATTAATTTTGTATCTTTTTATTATTTAAAATACTGATACTCAAATACTTTTTAAAAAATAAAATTTCAAAAAATATAAAATTTTTAACGATAAAAAAATAAAAGTCTCCAAAGCAAACGTTGATAGAAATACTAAAGAAAATACGGATATTTAAAAATTAAAAACCATCAAAATAACCGTAAGGGTCTTTCTAGTGTTAAGGTATCATGGCACGTTACAAAGGGGAATTTTTAATTATTTACAAATTTATTTATTTTTCAGCTCCTTTATTATCAATATTTTTGAAAATTTTTTTACAATATATTGAAGGTTTAAGGAACACAAACAATATTTTTTTTAGCATATTGTCTCTTATATAGGTGGAGCTGAAGTCGCGTAGAAAAAAAACACATCCTCCATTACGGACACTTAATCTCCGGATTTTCGAAAAGATTGATAATAAAGGAGCTGAAAAATAAATAATTTTGTAAATCATTAAAAATTCCCCTTTCTAACGTGCCATGATACCTTAAACAACCGTGGCCTCTGAGAATTTGTATCAAAAGAACGCGACGTACTGATGTACGAGGGTTGCCTTTTATGTTTCGGGATTTGGCAACTCTGGTGGTGCAATCTGTAAACTGACAGCTGTATCGTAAAGTTGGACATTTTTGAGGTTATAAGTACTCAGAACATTTTGACATACGAGCGCTATTTATATTATTTACAGTGAGTTGAAGAATTCAATCGACACGAGTCTTTTTTTGAGCAGTTGACAAATTGTGTGGGATCCAACGCGAACAATTTTTTTTACAGTCAAATGTTCATGCAATATTGAATGTATGCTGGTCCCACTAATGCCTAAAGTTGTCTCAATCTCACGATAGGTCACATGACGATCTTGCAATATCAGTTCGCGCACAGCATCAATGGCTTTCGGAACAACAACTGATTTTGGACGAACTTCACGAAATTCGTCTTGGAGTGAACTACGACCACGATTGAATTCACCATACCATCGATAGACACTGGTCCTTGATGGAGCTTCATCACCAAAAATTAAATTAAGTTCATCTATGCACTGTTGCTGAGTTAATCCACGTCGAAAGTTGTAAAAAATAATCGCACGAAAATGTTCACGATTTAATTACGATACAGCTGTCAGTTTCCAGATTGCACCACCAGAGTTGCCAAATCCCGAAACATAAAAGGCAACCCTCGTATGATCCACCAGTTTCCATGAAGATTTTCTTTCAAAATTTTACACCACAATTATTAGTTGGCTTAATAGTTTTTAGTTATTCGAATTTAACTTATTCTTAGGGGGCACAATAAACCTACTAGGTTGCAGTGCGCAAGGGCATTGTCCCTACCCATTATCATTACATTACAACTTATTCTTAGACTTGAGTCTAAGCGAATCCATTAAATTGAACTATTGAGCAAAAACCTAACTTTAAATGCACCCAATAAATCATACTTAATTCAGACAACAGCATTTTGTCACCCAACTTTAAATTGCTCCAGAACTTTTCAGAACTTTTAGCCGTAAGCCTCCTCTGCCACAGTCCGCACCTTCCCTCCCCTTCTCCGGTTCTTCTTCTGCCAAATCATTAATACGCTTCATAAACTTTCAACTACAAACTTGCACAAACTTTTAACCTATAACTGTTAACAACAACATGGCACTAGCAACTTTCAAACTACTACAGCAACACGAATGGGATTAAAATTCATTGGGCGCTTAAGGTGTCAAATTTTAACACACACAATTAGCTCAACAAATACCAGCGGCCGAACATGAAATGCTTTAGCGATCTCGTGTTTGTTCGGCGTAATTAATTTTGCCGCACAAAGAGCGAACAACAACACAACTAAGCTATTTATGAACGCCGCTAACGACCTCTACACGCCGTCAGGTGAGTTCTATTTGTGCAACCGATTAACTGTCGCACTGGCGGGCGGACGGGCGGGTATTTCATTTCCGTTGCGGCTTGGCATTGCTTTCTTTCATTTTTATTTGTGTAGTTTTTATAAAAGTGTATCAATTCATTTTGCGCACACCAACAAAGCAACTTCTAACGCAGCGGAACTGAACTTGTTCAGAAAGTTTTCTTTTGAATAGTTCGCAATGTTGTTGTTGCTATGGCTGCACTACTCGGCGGCAGTGTTGCATTTTTCATGCATAATTGAAAGTCAGCGCAGTTTGCCGTTTGCTGACCATCAACCCTAAAAAAAACTCGCTTTGTACTCATGCACAGTTATGTAGGATTCATAAGAAACTACATGTGCATGTTTACTGAACAAAAACAACAATCAATATGTCGCTCAAACAAACATGCAACCAAGTCAACTCGTATAAAAAAATTCGATGTGGGAACGCACACAAGTTGCGTTTGAACAGAAACTGCTGCATGCACGTAAAAATGTCAATATGAAAGTTTAAAATTGGCGAACGCTACGATCGGCCTTATGCATTACACGCATAAATACTGCCATCAGTTATTTTAGTAAGAAGATATCAGGTGTACAACTTTGCTTCCGCCGTTTTTTTCCAAAATTAAAAGCTTTATTGCGAAAAAGTGCTTACAGATGTATTATTCAAAGTATTGTCCGTCGCTAGCGACAACTTTCTCCCATCTTTCCGGCAATTTTCGGATCCCGGCTCGAAAAAAGGAGTCCTCTTTTGACGCTATCCATGAAGCAATCCATTTTTCCAATTCTTCGAAGGATTGAAAATGTTGATCTGCCAGGCCGTGTGCCATCGAACGGAATAGGTGGAAGTCAGAAGGGGCGACATCTGGGGAATACGGCGGGTGGGGCAAGACTTCCCATTTCAGCGTTTCCAGGTACTTTTTGACCACTTTTGCGACGTGAGGCCGAGCATTGTCGTGTTGGAGGATGACTTTGTCATGTCGCTCTTGATATTGTGGCCGCTTTTCTTTTAGCGCGCGACTAAGGCGCATCAGTTGCGTTCGGTAGCGATCTCCTGTGATGGTTTCACCCGGTTTTAAGAGCTCGTAGTAAATCACACCGAGCTGATCCCACCAAATACAAATCATAACCTTGGCGCCGTGAATATTCGGTTTTGCCGTCGACGAAGAAGCATGCCCGGGCTTTCCCCATGATTTTCTGCGTTTAGGATTATCGTATCGAACCCACTTTTCATCACCGGTTACGATTCGATGTAAAAACCCCTTACGATTTTGTCTTTGAAGCAGTTGCTCACATACAAATAGACGGCGCTCGATGTCCCTCGGTTTCAACTCGTACGGCACCCAGTTTCCTTCTTTCTGAATCATGCCCAGGGCCTTGAGACGTTTTGAAATGGCTTGCTGACTCACTCCCAACGATTCGGCAAGCTCTTCTTGGGTTTGGCACGAATCTTCATCAAGCAATGCTTCTAGTTGTTCATCTTTGAAGGTTTTTTCTCTTCCACCACCATGTTTGTCTTCGACATCGAAATCACCATTTTTAAAACGTTGAAACCACTCCCGACACGTTCTTTCACTCAGAGCAGCATCACCGTAAGTTTCTGAGAGCATTCGATGCGCTTCAGCTGAATTTTTTTGCGAATTGTAACAGAAAAGTAAAACTTCCCGCAAATGGCGAGAATTGGGCACATAAACGGACATTTTCGAGCGTGAATAATACGAAAACAAGAACAACTGTCACTGAAACGGCGATGACAATTCGTTAGGCACTGTCCACACTCACTTTAAAGGCATTACCATCTATGTATTTCAATCAGCCTCAGCCGGTACAGCCACCTATCGGAAAACGGCGGAAGCAAAGTTGTACACCTGATAAAAAATTGTAGTATGTGTTTAATTTTGTTAAAAAAAAATATCACATTCTTTTCAACGTCCTTTTGCTATTTTTCGACTACATATTTTTCTTTGACGTATATATGTAGTAAACAGAGACCCAAAATACGATTCTTTCTATAAGTGAATCACTATGAAATTACCTTCAAAATGGCAACAAGTTATCGAACAAAACAAATTATCACTAAAAACTCAAACATTCTAAACGATCTTTATTTAAATCTCCCAACGTTATGGAACTTTATCTGGCACCGTTAGGAGCACAACAGGTTCAAAGATAGACCTAAAATAATTATTGTCCATATTTTTGGAAATTAAAAAATTGCCCTAATTTAAGAAATTTCAAAAAATATTGCTTTATAATAACTATTCCCAATAAGAAATGTTTTACGTGACCTGTAACTATTATCATGTAAAAAATATTTTTGAGTTGCGTAAAAAACTATAGGCAACGTAAATAAAAAAAATCATAAATAAAAGTTATGAAGCAACGTAACAAAAAAAATTCCAAAATAATAATTATCGAGAACGAAAAAAAAAAATGTTTTTCTCATAACAGTTATTACGCAACGTAAAAATAATTGTCGCAAATAATATTTATAATTAACAAAAAAAAATTAATGTTGCATGGTAATAGTTACATGGCAATTATTTTTTTTTTTAAACTTGGTACTTGGTTGGTAGTAAAATTCCGGCATTTTATCTGTGAAAAACTGATGCAGTGAAGTAAATGTTGTAAAGCTCGAAACAAATGACAATCTGAGAGTGCAATGTCCACACCAGTGGCGCACACAGGATTCCATTTTTGGGAGATTTCATGCACAGCTTCTGAGCCAAATACCATTGAAATCATGTTTGCGACCCACAAATTGTGCAGCAAACAGATATTTCGGTGGTTTGAACCGCCAAAAAATACAACACACCAGTAGTCAAAACTATACGGTGGATACATCGAAACTTCTCAGCCAAAGTCTCTTAGTTTTTGCCGGTTCAACAAAGATGTGTGTGGACTAGTCTTGTCATGATGAACCACAACACCTTTCCTGGTGATCAATTCTGGCCTTTTGTTTTTAATTTCTTGCTTCAACCGCATTAATTGCTGGAAGTGGTGATTCGAATCAATCATTTGAAAAATTCATAATAAATGATTTCTTGTTGTCAAGCCCGGCTTTATGTCCGTTCTTGGAGCTTCATTAATGCCACTTTTAGAACAATAACCACTTTTCATCATCTGTTGATACATATTTCAAGGATTTCGTTCCGTTTTAAGCACAATTTTCAGAAGTGAGCCTCATAGTCTCACCAAAGATTTTAAATGGTGGCAAATCCTTTACCAAACGATTTTCGATTCCAATATTTTATGTAATTTTCTAATGGAATGTAAGAATTATATTTCAGTTATGTATGTAAAATTTTAGACAGTTTTCATACTTTTTTAAACAATTTTTTTTAATTGTACCGACACATTTGCATTAGAACAAAAAACTCAAATTTACTTAGAATTCCTTGACCTTTTTGTCCAGCAATTTTTGTATTTATCATATTTAGATGCATTTTTATGGTGTGAAGTTTTAAGTTTGTGAGCATAGCACACATCTAGTCACAAATCTAATAAATACCCGTACCCGTAAACAAAATCAGTCAAACAAACTCGGTCAGACAAATCATACTTATCTTCAAGCCATCTGTAAACGCAGGAACAATTTTACAATAAACTTAACAAATCACCATGCCATGAGTATTCCACTATCACCCAAATTTGACAAAGATGTGAATATCTGCATTAGTTAAGTATGCTCTTGCAGTAGCAATGGTTTTCCTGTGGTCTCTGTATTCAAAAATTCTTCAATAAAAATTAAAAAAATTCAAATATATATGTCTTTAAGTACTAACTGGATTTGAAGAAGTAAAATAAATTGAGTTTTCAGTGGTTAGACAATCCCACTTCTGGGTTTACATTACTTTTAAAAATCTACGAATTAGGGTTAATAGCGAATCGCAACGTTTACTTCACAATTTCGTCAAAGAAATCAAGCTGGTTTTTTCCTGTAAAGTAAACACAAAAAATTTGCCAGATGCAGCTAACCGTTTTACAGTGATTCATTTTATTGTTTCTCTCAAATGTATTCACTATTGAAATGTCAATCATACGCCCCGTTCTACGGAAAGCTGCATGGTTGAATTTATGTTTGTCACAACTCTTGCAAAAAGTATGCATTGATTTGATTAATTCTTTTGAACTTGATGTATCAAAAGTACGAGTATACGAGCAGAGCACTTTTTTAGTTCTCGCCATATTTTTTTATATTCATTCGTGTCAATTTACATACATCCAGTGGCAACGCTGACTTGCTCATGTCTCTCGTATGGACAATTAAGCTCCGTAACCTGGTGACAGGTTTTTATGGCCAGTTAAATAAGTACAACATGCAAAATCCGTACTCGTACGCACCCTAACTTAACCCATTAAAGCCGGGTACCAGTTCCGCCCATACGATTTTGATAAAATTTCATACACGACCTGGAATTGACCCAAAATGATCAGAAACAAAATTTCAGCTTTCTATCTCTGCACGTTGCTGAGATATTCATTGGGTATTTTTTACCCATTAGACAGCAATGGTAGCTTTTTTCCATACTTTTTGAAGTGACACGTGAACAAAAGTTGTATTTTTTACAGGTGAGTTAGGAGACAGATTTTTGTGAAGTTATAAGGCCACTACGTTTCGCCACATTTTCCACCTCCGGAAAATTAACAATTTTTGGAGTCTGGTAACTCTAGCTGGATGGCGGAATTTTAGGGTGACCTCCACTAGACTAAGGTAGTTCCATCTTTACCCCAACCATCTCTATCAATGATTTTGAGATATCTCTACCAAGAACTTTTCTGTGATTTTTTTAAAAAGTCAATTTTCATGGGTAAATTTTTACTCATTAGGCAGCAATGGGTTAAGTTAGTATAGTATTTACTATTCTACTAAGTCAACTTTTGGATATGATTTCAAGTAGATACCAGCTTTTGCAGCCCTCCAACTTAGAGCCATCAGTAACGCCAGCACAAAGTGCCAGAAGTATTGTGAGGCACACATCAGCTTTTAATTATCCTTTGTAGGATACGCGATAATTATCATTCGCAAGTATAAGTAACTGAAAGTCGAAATTTAGGCATGGAGTCAAATGGTCAATTAAAGAGTACAGATAGGTAGGAAGGTTAAGTGGCCGCTTTTGGCACATCACTTAAGCCATGTAGCCCATTGTGTTACCACGTGGGGACGCACAGTGTTGCGAGTTCATATAGTGGAGTGACAAAAATAGAAGGTATACATGAGATTTGGTATACAATGATTCTATGAGTAAAGAACTTACTGTGCAAAATTTCAATGAAATCGAACCAAAACTTCGATAAAAATGGACTCTCCCCATACAAACTCCCACACAAACGGATTTGAAAAAATTTCATACTGACAATGAAAATTATCTTAGTTCATAAAAGCTACATTCAAAATATTTGTATTTTAATATAAATTTATTTATAAATGTGTATATAGATAAAATGCGCTTTTTCCAAAATTGATTGAGAATAAAATCTCGAAAAATTACTCCACAGCTGCTCAGAAGTTACTCTTAGAGGGTTAACATCTATGACTGACCCACACTAATTTTTCCACCTGAATATTTCTTTCGAACATAGCTACCCCCTATTTCCAACATTTAATGAGGCTCCCATACAAAATCATTATTTCTAGAAAGTGGGCTCCCGCTGCTCTCAGGTTGATCCCAGACGTACCATATGTAAGACTGACCCCCATTTATTTTCCCTTCCGAATGTTTTTTCTATACACACCTAACCGCTATATCCAACTCTTAAGGTGGCTGCCATACAAAACTAGTCATTTTCAATGGAACTGGCTCCACACTTGTAAATGTAGTAAAGTAAGCGAGGAAACATCGTATCTGGGAAACTACTGAACCAATTTCAATGATTTATTCAACAATCGCCAACATTCCTAAATGCAAAAAATACAAAATTAATTAAAGTTAAAAAATTCACCACCAGAGGGCGCGTCCCATACAAGTGAAGTAGTTAAGTTGTCAACTTTTGGGTTTGAACGAAAAAAAAATCAAAATGTAGTGTCGAAACTCCATTAACCCCTCTATTTCGAATATAATAGTAATCGTAATTGATTTTCCGAAGCTATCTTCAACAAAATTTTCCATCAGCAGCAGAGCATTATTTGACCGGTTGCTATTGCGTCGCCTGAGAAAACAAATGTCGTATGTGCTACTAAGCTTAGTGCAACATACGACATTCGTTTTCTGAGGCGACGATTGGCATTCAACCAAACGGAGAAAATATCGTGAATTTGCACTCAAGTCTTCACCGAAAAATGTCAATAACTTGCAACAAGTACAGCAAGCGACCAAGACCAAATCTCCTGAAAGTTGCAAGGATATCAGAGTATTCAAAGTGGTGCTGTCTTCAGTAGCTAATCATTTATTTTATTTAGTTTTTCTCAAAATTTACACAACATCTAACAGCTAAACAGCGTAAATGTGTAAGAATTTCACGCATAATGTTTAAAACGTTAAAAACAAAACACCAAAAATCCATTTACAATCCACAAATTTTTGTACCAACAACTTGACATTTTTGTAAGCTAAACGACAGTAACGAGCAAATAAAAAAAATATATAAAAGCTAAGCGAGCAAACCAGCCAACCCAACACAAAATACAGCGTCGACCGGGTGTTGGCGCACTCTGGTGCTGTACAGTCATGCACACACACACACTCACATACACACAAGCGCGAACATGTGACTGAAATTTGCAGCGTTGTTGTTGTGTTGCTCCTGTTAACCACATGTGGCACACATCAAGGGAATTTTTGGCTGTGAAATTTTCGTTGGTGGAAGCTCGTTGCTCGAGTTATCTGCTGTTTTTTTAGTGCTGTTTTTTTAATTTCAGGCAGAGGACATGGCCTTTTACTGCTGCCTTGGGTGTGCAAACAAATGGGCGTATTGTTGCCACATATTAAACGGCAAACAAAGCCAGGCAGACCGGCAGCCATCCATGTAGGCCGCCGACTGGCCAGCTGACCCACTGGTGAGTTGAACGTATATTTGTAAATTTTGATCAATTTTTGTTTTTTCGTGCCTGGATTTTTAAGACTTGAATATTGCAGCAGCGCTACGCTTTGATGAGTATTTGCGTGCAATTAGCACTTTGGCGGCGTTGTGGTCAACTTGAAAGCAAATGAATTGTTAGCATAAAAACGACAACGCATCAACTTTGGTTGAAAATTTTGGCACAAAATTGAATTAATTTGGACGGCGCTTGTGCATACAAAAATTTGCAGCAAATAAGATCAAGTAAATACTGGAAAAAATTACGAGCAGAATTAAAATAAAAAATTATAAAAACTGAACTAAGTACAACGAAAAATGCTAAGCTGAAGACATTAAAATAAGCTACAAAGGGCGACAAAATAGTCAGTTTTGTTGATAGTTAGGTAGATTTAAAAGCTCGCAAAGCTACACATTAAGTTACATTGCAGGAAACTTGCATAATCAGAATAAATGATTTCAAAGAAGACTCAATTCTGCGGGAAGACATCAAACTTTATCGGTGAATTTCATTAAAATGTAATAAAAGTAAAGTCGGACCAATTAATCGCCATTGGCTAATTTAATAATCGGCTTATTTTGATGATTTTTTTCGCAAAATTTTACACACTGAAATACATTTAAGTACACATTTGAAAAGCGGCATCAATTCGGCATTAGCCAAACTAGCCGATTATTTGGCCGATTCTTTTTCAAAACTGTTTAACAAAAAAATACATTTCGGCACATATTTGGTAATCAGCATCGATTATTTGGCCGATTCTTTTGGAAAGGTTTCTGCTTAAAAAACAAATTTAAGCTCACATTTTGTAATCGGCTTCAACGTGGCATCAGCCAATCCTACCGATTCTTTTTGAGAATTTTTCCCACCAAAAACCAGGCGCATCCCCAAACTGAATTAAACTAATCTAAAGCGTTGCCAAGCATTAACTGCGCGCCTTCGGCCGAACTAGCCGAACATTTTGCCGATTTTTTTTTATTCTTTTCACACAGAAACACATTTAAGTACACATTTGGTAATCGACATCGATTGTTTGGCCGATTCCTTTTGACAATTTTTTACATAAAAAACTAATTTTAACTTACATTCAGTAATCGGCATTGATGTGGCATTAGTCGATTCTTTTTTGAGAACTTTTCACATCAAAAACGAGGTGCATCCCCCAAACTGAACTGTACTGATCTAAAGCGTTGCCTTCGGCCATACTAGCCGAATATTTTGCCGATTTTTTTTTTAAGGATTCCATACAAAAAACAAATTTAAGCACACAGAAACCCATTTAAGCACCCGTTTGATAATCGGCATCAATTCGGCCGATTATTTGGCCGATTTTTTTTTATTCTTTTCACACAGAAACACATTTAAGTACACAGTTGGTAATCGATATCGATTATTTGGCCGATTCTTTTTGAAAATTTTTTAAATAAAAAACTAGTTTTAACTTACATTCAGTAATCGGCATTGATGTGGCATTAGCCAATCTAGCCGATACTTTTTTGAGAATTTTTCAAACCAAAAACGAGGTGCATCCCCCAAACTGAACTAAATTGATCTAAAGCGTTGCCAAGCATTAACTTCGGCCAAACTAGCCGAATATTTTGCCGATTTTTTTTTAAGGATTCCATACAAAAACCAAATTTAAGCACACAGAAACCAAATTAAGCACACGTTTGGTAATCGGCATCAATTCCGCCGATTATTTTGCCGATTTTTTTTTTATTCTTTTCACACAGAAACACATTTAAGTACACATTTGGTAAACGATATCTATTGGCCGATTCTTTTTGAACATTTTTACAATAAAACTAATTTGAGCACACATTGGCATTGATGTGGCATCAGCCAATCTAGCCGATTCTTTTTGAGAATTTTTCACAACAAAAAGGAGGTGCATTCTCCAAACTGAACTAAACTGATCTTAACTGCGCGCCTTCAGAAACATAGCATGACAAAGTTACTCTTTCCGCAAACACAATCAGTTTGGGAATATGGGAGAATTTTTAGCCATAAAGTGACAAATATTCACAGTGCGCTTTCTCACCATATTTCCTTCTATTTTAAAGCTCAACAAATATCACATTGAACTAAATGCAAAGCACAATTCCATGCATCTGATTTCTATTTTTCAGCACTCAATAACAAATATTTTCACTCTGACAACGTTCCCCCGCGACAACGAGATGTTTGCTCACGACCATATAAAAGTCAAGGAAAATTAGTCAATTTTAAATTGTTTTTCCTTATATTAAGTAAGTCATACATGTGTTTGCTGATAGTGACGAGCTGCGTTCCATCTATTTTCACTTTGCAATAAAAATAGCAAGTTATAAATTGCCAAATAAGTTCAAAAAACTTAAAAATGTTCGTGGGCGAAAAATTGCTATGGAAATTCCACAGTATCTACGCTCACAGCACTTAAAAACTTAGCTACAAATACATCAACGCCAAGTGGGCAACCCACACACACATAAAAAATTAGTAAAGCTTCTGGAGTGCACAAATTCCCATCAGAAATTAAGCGATTAGTTTGCACTCCACTCATGGCCTCTTGCCTCCACACAATTATCGATTAATGCGCAAACAAATAAAAGCAACAACAATAAAATTTCTAGCAACTATTAAAGACTGAGGCGTTCGTGCGTTGCGTGTGCGCACAACGCAGACAAACCCAAATAATATGGAATCGTATGGAAACAAATTGAATCCAATCGTATTGAATTGAGTTGGATTGGGTTGGGTTGGGTTGAGTTGAATTGGGTTGGGTTGAGTTGGATTGAATTGGGTTGAGTTGAATTGGGTTGGGTTGAGTAGTGTTGGATTGAATAGCAAAACTTAATCAATCTGCAAAAACTAGCGCGCGCTGCCACACCCACACGGCATGTTGGTATTTAGCCGTTTTTATAGCCAACTTTTTATGCCTAAAAGAAATGGGGAAAAGCCGCCTGCGGTTATCTCCAGCCGCTACTACTGCGATCGATAGTCAATGGTCGGGGCGCCTGTTGCTTATGAGTTTGTGAAACAAACGTGCGCACACGCTCGCTAATCTCAAATGTAAACAACAACAACAACAACACCCACCAGTGCCAGAGGTATTTCTTGTGCTTATTTGCGCAAATTCAATTGCATCCATAAGTTGCCGCGCGACCGAGATAAAACATTCGCATGGTGCTAATTAAATTCAATTTTACTTTGGGCTCCACGCTAAATGCCGACAACGTACACAAATTAAGTCAACTCGTTGCAGTTTGAATACAACGAGTTTGCACAATTTTTAGTGCCAATTAAAAGAACAAAACGAAATGTTAATGCCGATTGAAAATTCTTATAAGTTTGTATAGATGTGTGCAAAGTTTTAGATCTCGAACTTTTGATTTTGACTAACCGTGAATAATGGACATGTTTGAGTGCACGTTTTTGTTCAATTTCTTGAAGTCAAAATAAGTTTTTATGTGCAATTTGAAATGAAGATGCATGAAGTCAAAACATTTGGAAGGTGTAGTGGTGCAAAGTGACTTAGCGAAATTTAACCCTTTCCGGTCAATTTCCACATTTCTTGAGATAACAATTTTTCCTTCAAAATATTGACTCTCATTGAACATTTTAGCAATAAAATACAAAAAAATTTCAAAAAAATCATTTTTGTTGAGAATTACAGCTTCAGTAATTTTGTACGATATATCGTACAAGTTTCCGCAAAGGAGTAAAAATTCATGAATTTTTGGTTTCGGTTTGTTAAGTTTTATGAACAATTCATTGATTTTTTTTTTATAGAAAACTTAAATTATAAAAACAAAAAATCAAAACGTGATTTCATTTTGATCGAAACTTATAGTATATAAATTATATATATAAACAACTGAGTCACATTTATTCGGCCTTATGTAACCGTTGTTGTTATTGCAAAGCCCTTTTCCCCTCAATAAAATACAAAATCAATTAATATAATCAATATATAGTATAATATAGCCGATTCTTATTATCGTAGTGGGAGTGGCAAGTACGCATGTCTAACCTTACATAACCTGTGTCTGCCCAATAAAACAGAAACTGGTCTAGTAATTCTTACTTTTAATCGAAAATTGCGAAATAGTCGAATTAATAACTTAAAAAAATGCAAACACTACAACTATCGTACGAAGCTTTGCAACCCTTGTGGTCATTTGTACGATATATCGTACAATTTTTTTAAAGACTCGGGAAAAATATTTAGACGCAAAAAATGTTAAATTTAGTAAGTTCTATAAATCAACTGAGGTTCAACTTTGAAATTGTTTCGCTTTTTGGTACCAAAAGTATTACGTCATTTGCTGGTTTTTCAAATTCTTGCAAAAAGCTGCTTACAAAACGCACTCATATTGTGTAGCCACGGCTGCTATGATTTATATTTTTAAACAGAATGATACAACACAGCCTACATAATGAAAATTAAAAAGCTGCTCCATAAAAAGTGCGTTCGCTGTCAAATAAAAAATCTTCGAAAAAATTGTACGATATATCGGGAAAGGGTTAAGGAATTTAAGACGCAAAAAAGTGCTACAAATTACCACTACAGCTGCTCAGAAACTACATATAGAGATATCAAATTTGGTTCAAACTTCTCTTGTATATCTCTTCAACCCGTTAAGGGAAGTTCCCCATACAAATTGAGTACAAATTGAACCCTTTAAGAGAAGTTCCCCATACAAATAAGGGCGATCCCCATTGACTTCAGAAGAGATAGCTGCCTTAAATTTGCCATTTTTTTTTAGAACTCTCCAGGTTTTCAAAAATGAGTTGATCTGATCTCCTTTGTGACGGATAGGCTAGAAAATAGACGAAAGCATGTTTACATCTACGTTTCGGGAAAAAAATGGCCGAACGGCAGAACGGCAGAACGGCCGAAACCGAAACTTTCTAGAATATTTTTTTACATTTTATTGTGTAGCAGATATATAGCGAAAGGAGGAGTAATTTAGATGCCACCAATGTAAATAAACTTTTTTTTAGCATACAATATTGAATTATTTATTTTTGAATATTAGCGAGTAAGGTACGGTCTGTTTTTAAAAATGAATAAATTGTTTTTATTAATAAATATTTATTTATTTATGTTATGCTTGTTTGTTTGTTCTTTATTTACTTTTTTCGTTTGTTGAAAAAAATGCTTGATATGGTGATTTTTATTTCAACTAGAATGTTTCGGTTTCGGCCGAATATTAAAAAAAAACCGAAATTCGGTTTAGCCCAAAAAATATGTTTCGTTCGGACACTACGAATCAGCATATCTCTCAAGCGTTTTTCTTAAACTAGAAACAAAATCTGCCCTTTATTTGCATCATTTTTTGCAGTAGGACTCTTCAGCTTTTCAAAACTGGTTCGATCTGCTCGCTATCTCAACGAAAAGAAAAAAAAAATTGACA
This sequence comes from Melieria picta, assembly GCA_964056695.1. Taxonomy (NCBI): domain Eukaryota; kingdom Metazoa; phylum Arthropoda; class Insecta; order Diptera; family Ulidiidae; genus Melieria; species Melieria picta. The sequence continues at coordinate 11,922,642 of OZ057399.1, read as the reverse complement.
AGAACATGTCTACATCAACATTTCTATTAGCCTCATCGACATCCCAAGTGTTTGTTTTTTACACAAATTGTGAATGCCAAACATAATTCAAATGTCATTGAGCTCAAAAGTTAAGAAATGTGAGCCTCTGTCTAGCCGTCATTTTAAAAATCTGCTGTAACTAAAAGCTATTCTTAAGCTCACTTTTCATAGCATACATTCAGGCTAAATAGACGTACTTTTCAATATTGACATGTAAAAGTTTTATTAGCTAAATTTTATTTGCTTGAGAAATACAAATTTACTTGCCTGTTGCTATTCTCTCGCTGCTATAACACCATGCGACAAAACTAAAAAAAATTTTTCACACCGGAAAAAGTCCATATGGGCGTGAAACTAGAGACCAAACATAGTAATACTGCGTACTCAGTTTTTCATTTCTACATCCTTTGTCCTATTAAAAGGACTTCAAAATTTTGAAGGGGATAAAAAATAAAAAAAATATAAAAAATACTTAACCTCGTTAGAATATGGCGATATGTATATCAAATGAAAGAGGAAAGGCTCAAGAATTTAAATAAAATTGATTTTTTATCTATTTGTCAAAAAAGGATATGAAAAAGGTCCTTTGAAAATTTTAATCCTTTATATCCTTGAAAATTTTTGTAGAATTTTCTTGCAAAGTAAGTATGTTAAAACCCAAAATCTCCTTGATCACGTATCAAAATTTCATTATTCTCGCTTCATTGATTTTGTATCTTTTTATTATTTAAAATACTGATACTCAAATAAATTAGAATTTTTGTACTTCATTAGAATTGCAGCTTCCGTCTTTTTTTAATAACTTTCGAACTAATAAAGTTAAAGTAATGATGAGATTTGGGGATTTACTTTTCAAGGAAATTCTATATAAATTTCCAAGGATACAAAGAATTGAAATTTTCAAAGGACCTTTTTCATATCCTTTTTTTATGAATAGATAAAAAATTAATTTTATTTAAATTCTTGAGCCTTTCCTCTTTCATTTGATATGCATATCGCCATATTCTAATGAGGTTAAGTATTTTTTATATTTTTTTTATTTTGTATCCTAGTTTTTTGGTCTCTAGTTTCACGCACATATGAATTTTTCCCGGTGTGAAAAATGCTGTCGCACGGTGTAATACATACAATTTTATTTCAACCTTAACCACGCATTTCTATTGTAATGTTTTTTTGTAAACTTGCACAAATTTCTGTTCTTATTCCGCTTGCAACACGACCCTATTCGATTCTGTCTCATTTCACTTCACTTTTCCTTCTTCTCATTTCGCTAGCGGCATGCTTGTCACATCACTTCTCGCAAAAGTAATTTATTTATTTATTTTTTTTTGTAAATTACAAACATGAATGTGTACTTTAAATTCAGAACAACACCAATAATAACCAATGTTAGCGCATTGTTTGCCAACACAAATCAAAACACTCCAACGCACTCTGACGCTTCCTTTCACTTTGTATTTTGGTTTGTGAATTTGTTTCAATTCTCTGTGCCAGTTTTTTTCTCTTTTCTTTGAACTTGCAATTTATCACTCGTGCTGCGTGTTATTTTTAGTCTTTTTTATTTTTACTCTCACTCGGCGCTGGTGTGTCCGTCTGCGCAACGTAAACGCGCACCGGTAACTGCGGCAACCGGCCGCCGCTCAAGTGTCAGCCGACCGCCGCACGGCGCGCATTTACACGTCTCCGCAATTGAATTCATAAAAATGCTTTATCTCGTATTTTGATGCCGCGCCACGTATCGACAACACCGAGTCTTGCGCCGCCCACTCGCCACATTGCCTGACTGACGCGCTGCCGTCGCTATTTGAGGCAGGTAAGTAACGCCCGCTGGAGCACCGTACAATGACCCGCTGGAGCATCCGGAAATTGTCACTGCACACCAACAAAGTTTTCACATTTTTCTTATGCTCATTTTTCATTTCCTTTTCGTTTGTGCTCGAACAAATTGCGGTCCAAGAATTATAACAACAGTGCACAGGTCATTTTCGTAGGCGTAGCGCATTGAGAGTTGTCAGTTTCGGCATTCCGTTCAAAACGCACGCACGAGCACACGACGCCACTCGCTGCAAACCGGCCTACACGAACGCACTCAACCGGCCTCGCGCCAAAACGGCCACTTGCCGGCATCAACTTTGCATACCATTAGCGAACAGCCAACAGCTGCCACTCAATGGGCGATCATCACTCACACTTGCATGCACTCGCACATCCGTTGAAGTGAGAGTATGATGAATGTGTGTGTGTGTGTGTCTCGGCCTACCGCTCCAAGTCAATGTTGATGAAGCGCACATCCGTCGCTTGTTTCACGCCATTATTGCACGAAAAAATAATTAAACACCTACAAGCTGCCGTTTCCAATTTTTATAAATTTCCACTTGAACCAAAAATAAACAGCAACAACAAAAACAACACGTTTGAGTATCTCAAAGCATAAGTGTATTTAATATGCCAGCGCATTGAACTAATTAAATTTAGACAACGTAGGAATTTATAAATTTAATTTTGTTAGCTGAACTTTTATAGCCGCTTTCTAACGGTCATTCAACGGCCGCATGAATGCCCTTAACACCTGTTAATGTTGCTCAAGTTTTTTTTGCATTGTTGTCAATTAATCTAATTAATTGAATTAGCAAGTTTTTGCAGCGCAGCGCCAAAGAGAGCAACGCATTGTTTGCTCTGCAAGAAAAAGCAACAATCAAATCGAAGTACAAATAAAATTATAATAAAAACGAGATAAATAAAAGCAATAGGGAAATAAGAAAAAAATTGTTTGGAATTTTTATTGAAGCAAAATCGCTTAGTGCTTGACTGGCTGACGTTAATCTGTTTCATATGCGGCACAAATGAAATAACTTTTGGCAATCAAAGAGTGTTGCGTCTTAGGGTGCGAAATTTTTAACTTTTTGATATCCAAGCCAATCAATTATTACTACTTACAACAAAAGTTGTTGTAAAAGAAAAAAAAAGAACAAAGAAAGAAAAAAAATAAATCCATTATTAAAGAGAACGTTTTGGTAATCTCTATCTTGCGTTGTGTAGGTTCAATCCAAATGGCATTTAAAAGATATAAAGATGTAAAAAAACTTCTGTAATAGCTGTGATTTTCTTGCCTCAATTTTGATTGAGCGTGAGTGAAAAAAAAAATATATGCCATACTTTAGAATTTTTCTTCGATGAAGGCGAAAACGCAAATGAAAAGGTGAATAGTGTTTCTAGTTTGAATAGTGTGAATAATTTTTTATGATTCTGTTACTGGAAATACCAATGTTAATTATTGTCAAAAAAGTCCTTTAATGTCTTTTTAATGCCATAGAAACATTGCGCTCTGGAAGGTCAATTAAAGAAAATGTCCATAAAATCATGAAAATCGTAAAATCCGAGCATCCCTTAAGGGAGTGTTCCCGTCTAGAATGCCGATTTTAGGCTGTTTTTCAAAAAATTATTTTGGAGCTACAAGGCAACATGCAATATTCTGGTTTTTTGCTTGTTGTTCCTTATTATTTGGAGAACAGAAACTCATATTTGTGTCAAAAAATTTTATTTTCTAAGTACAAATTTTCAGTGGTCAATGTGACCTTGTCACGCTGATTTTCACTGCTGGCCGATAAGAAATTTCGGGAACCAGTAATCTGAAACAGAAATGGGTATGCAATTATTAATCTGCAATAAATTCCGCGGATGCTAAACCACAGTTTTAGTCAAAATGTTGATTAGAAACAAAATGGCGGCCATATGAAAAAAAATTGTCCAGTTTTGCCACCTTTTTTTACCTTTAGAGTGCTTGAAAATATATTTAACAATAATTTTTTGATGAAAACTTTGGTTTAGCATCCAATGAAAACTATCTAGAACATTTTCCCAAAATTTCAAGTCGATACCTCTCATAGTTGCTGAGAAAAGTTATCGGCCAGTACAAAAAATGTGGTTTCGAGAAAAACGCAATGTATCAGCGGAGCAAAAAGAGCTGAGATTACTTCAATTAACATGCAAAAAAGTGGGTACTGAGTTTGCGGATTGAAAAACGACTTTGGGGGGTGATAGTATATAGTATAAGGTACAATAAAACGCCAAAAAAAAATCGATTTTTTCAAACTTCTACCCGGGAACACCCCCTTAAGCATTGCTTCCAGTACTCAAGAGCTAAATATTGTACAAAAAAAACATCTGAAACCACTTGAACAAAGCTGGATACAAAAAGAAACTCGATGTATGGATCCCACACGATTTAACCCTTTCGCAATTTTGTTGCCATATGGCAACATGCTACTTTGTGCACGTCTGAACCCTCTATGGTTTCAAGAATAAATTTCTCTATTGGTCCTTAAAATAGTTTGAAATTTTAGGCATAATACAAAAATAGTAAATTGAATATTTAATTTTGAAAAATAAAAGTATACACGTTTTTTTAATGTTATATTTTAAAATAATAAAAAAAAAGAAGCAGCAAAAACAGGAGACATTTTTAATTTTACTTTTTACTCCAATTCAGATGCTTTGTTTAAATAATTTAATCTGAAGTAAAATAAAAAATATTAAATTTTTAATTATGCGTAAAAAATTTTATGTTTAAATAATTACACTGTGCGTTACATTTATCCTCAAAAAATGCTACAAGCAGGGGACCTACTGAGCGACTTTTCTATAGGTATACTGAGTTGAGATCCACCAGGCGTTTGGTTGGATTGGACTAGTTTAAGAGAAATCCGACTTTGAATTTTGCTCATTTCAGTCGAGTTGGTCGCTTAAGTCTTCGAACGTTTAAATGCTAATTGGTCCTAAATCGTTCTGAATATCGCTTTACTGTCTTCGGCAAGTTTGTAGATATTTTAACGGCCCACAAATTTGCTTAAGGCACCAATCCAAAAAAAATACATTCAAACTGTGTTTTCGACAAAAATGTCCCAAAAAACCCACTTTCGTCGAGGCATAAATGCAGTATAGCGAACCGTCGGGGAAAAAATAAATGAGTATGCTTTTATATAGAGGGTTGGCTCCTGCATCTAACAAACTAAAAATTTTGCCTGGAAATCGCCCACAAAAGGCGTGGCTCGGGGTCAAAGTTCAAAGTTTTTATCCAAAAAAATCAATCGATCTCCATCTGATTTACACGATAAGGGTATCAAACAAAAGGTATTTTTCATACCTTTCTTTTGATGTGCAACATTAGATACATACTCGTAAGATGTACTAATAAAAAATTTAAGCGAAAAATCCTTTTTTTATAAAATTTTTTTTTTACGGATTTTTTTCCTGAAAATATCCATTACTAAGGTACAACAAGTTTGTTACCATATTGTAGCCTGTAGAATTCCCTTTACAATGAAATATAAAACATTTGTAATTTTTGTGATTTCGCTTTTATATTTAAATTCAAATTTAGTTAAAAGTGATGGCGAAGGTGAATATGAAATGGTTTTGGACCCAGAGTCAAGTTAGAAAAAATTTACAAAATATATTCAGAAAAAAAACAAAAGCATACATTTTTATATTGGCAAGTGATTACCACTTGCTCCTATCTATGGTTAATAATTTTGCTGGTGAAATATTTGCCTCAAGAGAAGCTTTTTTGAAAAATCTACTGTCACAGCTTTATGGAAATACCTTCAAAATGGCAACAAAAAGTTGAACAAAATGGTGCTTAGTTGACCTAAATCGGATTATTCTATGTATTCAATTTCAATTCAAAAAGCATCATTGCATTCCTTTTTCTTTTTAACTCCGTTTTTTAATGCACTTTATTTGCCTGTAATATTCGATAATTATATTTACTTTTTTATATTTACTTAAAAAAAATACAAAATCTACGAGCACTTGAATTTGTCATTCAAAATTTAAAACCATAATAAAATATTTCTAGAAATTGCCAGAAACAATCTGCACCAAGCTGAACCACGTGCCACCACACAAACATAGCATTTATGGTTCATAAATGGTTTCAGTCTCGCTAAAAGCACAAATCAATCTTATTCAAAACACGCCAACAGCTGCAAATAAGAAATATGCACACAGCGTTATCGCAATGTTGGGCTTGTTACCCATGTCAGCAGTCGGCAAATTGACAGCCCATATTTTGATTAAAAACAATTTTAATTATTGCTACGCGCCCAATCATGAAACGCGCCCTAAACAACGGCAAACACAGCGGCGCACACACAAACACACACACACACATACACATACACACACAAGTGTGGCATCACTAAACAACACTCGGCACGTGCTCGCGCCTGAAACTCGGCGCCACACCTCTGCTGGCCGCTGAGCCAAGTTGTGTGGAGCTGCCTAGCCATCTGTCAGTCATGTGTGTGTCTGTGTGTGTGTATGTGTGTGTGTGTGTGGAATTGGCAACGACAGCCGCGCCAATATGTCATTGATTTACGATGAGACGGATTGGCGCTGAGCCGCGCAGGTGTAACACATTCCAGCATTCATTCAGCATTTCGTTGCAGTTTTTGTGCTTTTGTGTGTGTATTGTCAAGTGACCGCAAAGCGTTGTTCTCGCCACATGGAGGAATTTTGCTGTCGCTGGCATTGTTGTTAGGCGCGCTCGTTCTACGCTCTTCTTGCCTTTGTCGGCATCGGCTATTTACACAATCAATTACACTAATAATATTCATTGATAAGGTGCAGCCAGGCGCTCATTAAACGTGTTAAGCATTTATTATAATTGCGGCGAGTGGCAAGTGACGAGCAACAGACGAGTGGCAGACGTAGCGATTATTTGTGATATCGATAACAACAACTGTGTGACTAATCAAAACTATGCTCGCGAAATTTGTTTGGATAATACAATGTTGCTCAAATAATAGTCTGATACGGTATGAAAATGTGGAACTTTGATGACTTATAACGTTTGGAGAAGATATCAACGGTATAGAAAAATTTGTATATGTCGTTTAAAGAGACTTAGCACGTCGTTTCTATTATTTCATATCTCTTCATCTGTCTATTTCTCCGTCAATCTGTACATCCAACCCTATGACTGGATGCGTTCGACTGCCTGCATGTCTGAAGGTCTGTCTATAACGTTTTGCAACATATAACGTCCAGAAAAAGTATGGAAAAATCTAATATTTTTCATCAAACTTATAATGAGACTAAACGATGTATGTTCCTCCATTCAAATGCTCGCTTTATTTTATTGTATATCTCTTCATTAGTATATTTCTCCGTCAATCTGTTCATGTAACCCTATAACTGAACGTTCATACGACCGTCCGTTCGTATATCTGAAGGTCTGTCTATATAGTTTTGGGACTTATAAGCTCCAGGAAAAGGTGTGAGTTTTAAAGAAAAAATCTCAAAATTCATCAAACATAAAAATTTTGCTCAACTAAATTCAAATTAATTCAATTCAATCCAATTAATTTAGTTCAATTCAATTCAATTTAACTCAAATCAACTAAATTCAATTCAAGTAAATTTAATCCAATTCAATTTCATTTAGTGCGATATTACAATTCAATTCAAAGTAAAATAGTTCAATTAAAATCAACTCAATTAATTTCAATTTAATTTCATTCAATTTTATTGCAACTGAATTCAATTCAATTTGATTTAGTGCAATATTATAATTCACTTAAATTCAATATACTTAAAATTAATTCAATATAATACAATTCAATTCAACTCAATTTATTTCAATTCAACCTTATTGTCTGTCTATATAGTTTTGTGACTTATAACTTCCAGGAAAAGGTGTGAGTTTTAAAGAAAAACTCGTATATTTTTATCAAACATACAAATTTTGTTCAACTAAATTCAAATTAATTCAATTCAATCCAATAAATTTAGTTCAATTTAGTTCAATTCAATTTAACTCAAACCAACTAAATTCAATTCAAGTAAATTGAATCCAATTCAATTTCATTTTGTGCGATATTACAATTCAATTCAAAGTAAAATAGTTCAATTAAAATTAACTCAATTAATTTCAATTTAATTTCATTCAATTTTATTGCAACTGAATTCAATTCAATTTGATTTAGTGCAATATTATAATTCACTTAAATTCAATATACTTAAAATTAATTCAATATAATACAATTCAATTCAACTCAATTTATTTCAATTCAACATTATTGAATTTAATTCAAATTACTTTTATCCAATTTAATCTAATCCAATCCAATCCAATACAATTCAATCCAGTTTAATCAATTCAGTTTCATCCAGATTTCAGTTGAATTCGGTTTTATTCCAAATTAATTCAATTCGATTAATTCAATTAAATTCGGATTAACTGAACTCAATTCAATTTGATTTAGTGCGATTTTAGAAATCAATTCAATTAGTTCAATTAAGCGAAATTCAATTCATTTCAATTTAATTCGAAATTCAATATACGAAATTAACGAAATTAATTTCATTTCAATTTAATTCAATCTGAGTTCAAATTTAAATCAATTCAACTCATTTTAGTTCATTTCAATTAAGTTCATTTCGAATCAATCCAATTCAATAAATTTAATTTAATTCACTTCAATTCAATTGAACTCAATTAATTATATAATTCAATATTATAATTAACTTAAAACTAATTTAATACAATTCATCTCAATTTATTTCAATTCAACATTATTGAATTTAATTCAAATTAGTTTTGTCCAATCCAATCTAATCCAATCCAACCCAATACAATTCAATCCAGTTTAATCAATTCAGTTTCACTCAGATTTCATTTGAATTCGGTTTTATTCCAAATTAATTCAATTCGATTAATTCAATTAAATTCAGAATAACTCAACTCAATTCAATTTGATTTAGTGCGATTTTAGAAATCAATTAAACGAAATTCATTTCATTTCAATTTAATTCGAAATTAAATTTACGAAATTAACGAAATTCATTTTATTTCAATTTAATTCAATATGAGTTAAAATTTAAATCAATTCAATTCATTTCAGTTAATTTCAATTAAGTTCATTTCGAATCAATCCAATTCAATAAATTCAATTTTATTCACTTCAATTTAACTAACTCAATTAAATTAAATAAAATTTTATCCAATCCAATCTAATCTAATCCAATCAACCCATGTGAATTAAATTTAACTCATTTCGCTAAATCAAATTCAATTCAAATTTAGTTAATTCAATTTGATTTAGTGCAATATTACAATTCAATTCCAAATTGATTTATTTAATTCAAATGAATTTAATTGAACTTGAGTTTGCTTAATTTAATTCAACTAAATTCAGTTCAATTTGAGGTGATGCAATATTAGAATTCAACGAAATTCAATTCATTTCAAATCAATTCAATTCCACACAATTCAATTCAAATAAATTCAATTTAACTTGAGTTAGTACGGTATTATAATCCAAATCAATTCAACTAAGCACTAAGCCTGGGCAATGCATGTCCGTCCATTCGAGTGCTCGCTGTCTGCTGGTTTCTGTTATTGCAAATCTCTTTAAATGTTTATTTCTCCCTCAATCTGTACATCCAACCCTATGACTGAACGTTTGTCTGTTCATACATTGTTTGTTCGTATGTCTGGAGGTCTGCCTGTAATGTAATTCGTCTTACAAAGTCCAGGAAAATGTGGCATTGAACAATTTTTAAATTTTTCTTTTTAGATATTTGAGTCGATATTTAATCATTGAACCATAGACCTCGAGGGTGGTTGTAGATTGTAGTACTCGTCAACAAAATGTAGGAAATTTGTTTGCGTCTCTTTTGAAAAGTACTCTTCAAAGGATCAGTCATTCTTTGTTTTTAAATTGTTTTTTGTTTTTGCTAGACGGTGCACACAGCATCATTTACTACCGTATTAATTTAAGCAGCTGAATTTCAACGCAGCCATACTTAAAAAACTGGGACTTAAAAAACTGCAACCACTGACGAAAACATTGCTCCAGTTCATCAATTTTTGCTAGACAACTGTTGAATTTAAATGAGAGAGAGATGGTAGAAATTATGAATATGTCCAAAAAATGTGTCTGTCACATATTGAATTAATATTTAGGCATGAGAAAGCTAACGGTTCCGACGGTTCCAGTTCCGGTTACACCAAAAACGTGTTGGAATAAACATTTCGAACGTTCTAAATATTTGAATGAGTTATAGAGATGAAAACATCGTTGGAAGAAATATGTAGACTTACTAGGAGGCTGAATATGTGGACAAATACAAATAAATTTTAAGAAACCACTCTTGAATCTTTGTCAGATCAGAAACATGTCAGATAGGCTTCCCAACTATTAAAACGGTTTAGGGAGGACAAAATTTGGCTTGAGGAGGACTTTATATGGGAACTATTTTGTTTCAGGAGGACATATTCCTTCAATATTTCGCCATGTTTTTAGAAAATGCAAGTGTAAAAAGAGAAAACCTAAAAGCACAAGTAAATTTTAAATTTTTAACCACTTTAAAAAATAAAACAAAACGCATATTTGTGCGACTGTAATCAACAATATCAAACAATATTTTCAATATCAACATCGAGATCACACAATGCTTTTTTTTAATGCAATTTGTATTATGTGCGCGTGACAATTGCCTTTTAATATATTTTGGTTTGAATTCTTAAGATTAACGAATTCGTATTATCAGCAGACACACAACATTTTTTATTTTTAAGTCTAATTTTTCCAATGCCGCCTTAATCATGTTGAACATTCCAGCAGCTGACTCATCCGGATTTTTAACGAAGTCTGTAATTTTATTCTGAATGCCTAAAGCAGAATCGAAACATTGGACACAAATTGGAAAAATTTTCCTCATTAATTGATTAAGTTGCCACACTTGAATAAAATAAATTTTTTTTAATTGAAATTTAATTTGAGCTTGACTTTTTGGCCTTTGAGGAGGACGGGGGGCATTTTCTGTTCAAGGAGGACTGTCCTCCTCAAAGGAGGACGGTTGGGAAGCCTAATGTCAGACTACCAAGTAAAAATAGTTTCTCAAAAAAATGTATCTAAAATTTGATTACATTTCTGCAATTTCCATACTTGCATCAGTTGAATTTAATTGTATTAAAAGTTCTATTTACTTTAATACGGGTTTTTTTTTGCTGTTTTACAACGCGACCGTCTCTTAAAATGTATCTATGGTCGAGCGCACCTAACAAACAGAAATATTTTCAATGTTTTCATAAATTCACAACATAAAAATTATAAAAATAAACTCAGCCTAATTGATGGTCAGTTGTCTACTATTTTTTTTTTTTAGCATTTCACTGCTTTGGCAACAAGTTTGTGCCATAAATATACAAACTAGGCCACTGCACATGGTTTTTAGTTGCCTTTCACTTTTCATATTTTTCTATTTTTTATACAAAAAAATGCAAAATATTTCTTGAAGTTATTTATTTTTATAAATAAAAGGAAATCAATTATTTTAATATCCGTTTACATTTTTATAACTTTTTTATTTATTTTTTGTTGTTTTTTGGTTGCAGCGATACGGCTTTTTTACGGCATTTGAACATTTACGGTCGCGTTTACTGTGTGGCCAAATTTTACTGCCGCTTTCACGCAAAGATCTGCCTGACAGATAAACAACATAAAATTGTAACTTTTGCTTTGAGGCAAAACAAGGTTGCGGCACGCTACAGTCGCACTGAATTTTTCTTTCTTCCTTTGGTCACGCTCGATGGCATTTGAAAAATACGATTTTGTGTTAAAAAAAATTTTCAGACAATTTTATGATTGCTTTGTTCAGTGTTTTTTGAGCGCGCATTAAAGATGGACATCAGCAAAGAGAAAATATGCCATATTGTACAGTTTTCCTTCGATAAATCAGCCACACACATCGATGATATTGGCTCTCTAGAAAATCCAGAACTTTGGTTGGGAGGTTCTTACGCCTCAAGTCTATAGTACGGAAATGGCACCGGTCCTCAGTGTTGACGATCAAAAAGGTTTTGCTGTGTGTTTGATGGGGTTGGTGGTCATCAATCATCTGCTATGAGCTGCTGAGACGTCAAACTATTAATTCGAATCTATACTCTCAATAAATCGATCGTCTGCAGGAAGCAATGGCCTCGTATCGGTTAGCTTTGACCAACAGGAGGAGAATTGTGTTCCATCAGGACAACGCCAGTCCACACACATCGAAGTTCCGGAAGTTTGGTAGGGAGACTCATGCATTCAACTTATAGTCCAGACCTGGCAACAAATTATTATTTATTTGTTTCACTTTTATTTACTTTTTTTATTTATTTAACTTATTGTCTTTTTACATTCGCAGTATTTAAGTATTTACTTACATATTCGATAGTTAAGCGGGTAGTGTGCTGTCTTTTCGTGCTAGAGGCCCTAGGTTCGATTCCTCGCTTGGGTGGAGAAATACTCGTCTTTTTCTATTGCTATCTATGTACATGAAGTACTTAAATGATAATTAACGTTGAACTTAAGGTCCCCTTTGCCCCTTCCTCATGTTGAAATACAACAGTGTTGCATACAACACTTTAAACGGGTGGAATTTGTAGTATTTCAACGGGCCTACTCACTCACTCACAGAATCTGGAATCACTCCTAGTCGAGTGAAAGATTCTCCTAGTGGAGTGATGGATTCCCCATGCCTACTCGAGCGCATTTCCTTTCATATTCCTAATAGAAGCCTTCGGACTAATGATATATGTTTTCTTAAATGCATCAGAACTGTGTACACTTCGCATGCTTCTATACATAGAGCCTTAAAAGAATGACATTTACTCTCAAATTCTTTGGCCATGGACTTTTCCATTTCTAAAAATAACTTTAAGCTATTATTAAATGAATTATTTGCATAGTAATTAACTGTATTAGTCTCATTAGCTCTACATGAGCTGTAAGGAATATTGTATTTCTAGATTATTTAATGATTAAAAAAAATAAAAAATAGAACAAAAAATAGGCTTAGTCTCATACTATGTATGAGACACCTACTACCTACCTAATTTTTTTTTGTTTAACTAATTTATTTTTTTAAAACAATCAGTCACAGAATTGAAAATTTCCCACAGACTAAACAAAATGTTACAAAAAAATAACAAAAAATTCATTCCACTGCACAGTGATTCGTTCCATAGACAAAATACAATTCATAGTCTCAGAATTTAACGATTTTGATGTAATTTGAAAGATAAAACTCTAACCAAGAAAACCTCAAAAAATCTGTGCAAAAAATTAATTAGTGTGTGTGCAAAAGCAGCTCAAAGTTGAAACTTTTTTCACAAAAAACTGTAAACACATATTCTGTTTTTTAGTCTATTGAGTAAAAAAAAATTTAAAATACATGGTTAGTAAGAAGTTCCTAAAACTTTGAATATAGATTAAGAAATGATGTGGCCATTTTCGCTTTTAATGTTTTCTCAAAATTTGCAAAGCTGAGGCTTTTACATCACTTTTAATTTAAAATATTTTTCTAAATTACAAATTTGAAAATTGGCAAAACTTAGAGGAAAATAACTAAAAAGTATGTGAAAGTATGTTCATGGATTTTTTTATTTTAAGAAGCATTCCTTCTTTGTCGGATAATGTAATTACATCCTCCGATATCTTCCGATCTCAGAAAATAATTCAATTTGAAAAGTGGTCTAAACACCTATTTTTCTAATATATTTCTATTAATTTTTTTCATCCCTAAAAGAATGCAATATGCATGAGAAATTGAAAAATCTGCATAAATACAAAACATACATCTATTATTATCATTTTTATTGCAAAACTAAGGGGTCCTCATACAATTTCTGCTACTTTTCGCAATTGTCAATGTTGACGTAACTGATTAAATCGAAAATCTGTAAAATCTAGCCAATACACTTGTTGCTATAGCCTTCCAAAAATGACGAAAATTGCAATTTACGTCTCAGCCATTGCCAAACTACAGAAGTTTAAGAAAAACAAAATGGAGATTTCAATTCAGCAGACCATGATTAACTAGTATACCAATTTTATGAAGAACGGACCACTCCTTCTAATTTTGTCCCGCGGTTGTATGGAGTCGAATCACTGTGCACTGCACCAAAGATATTTTATTATACAAAACGATTTGTCCCCCAAACCGTAAATGTTTAAACACTCGTTGTCATTGTTTATCGACTCCCACAAGGTAACGCAACACATTTGCTGATATCAGACGGAAGCATCAGACTGGCTACTATACCAGTTCACAAAAAGTTGATATTAGCGGAGTTCACTCTTCATAGCATTTTAGCAATTTTTGAATTTTTGCAATGTTTTCGAAAGCAGTTGTAGTGACAGATTGCTACGATAGCAAATTTACACTTAACCCTTTCCGGTCAATTTCCTGAGGTCATTTCTTGAGATAAAAATTTTTCCTTCAAAATATTGACTCTTATTGAACATTTTAGCAATAAAATAAAAAAAAATTTCAAAAAAATCATTTTGCTTGAGAATTACAGCTTCATCAATTTTGTACGATATATCGTACAATGGTCCGCAAAAGAGTAAAAATTCATGAATTTTAGTTTTCGGTTTTTTAAGTTTTATGAACAATTCATTGATTTTTTTTGGTAGAAAACATAAATTATAACAACAAAAAATCAAAACGTGATTTATATTTGATCGAAAGTTATATACATTATATATATAAACAATTCATTCACATTTATTCGGCCTTATATAACCGTTGTTGTTGTTGCAAAGCCCTTTTCCCCTCATTAAAACACAGATTCAACTAAAATTCGTACAGTTTTACAGAAAGATACTGAATATAGCCGATTCCTTTTATCGTAGTGGGAGTGGCAAGTACGCATGTCTAACCTCACATAACCTGTGTCTGCCCAGTAAAACACAAAATCGTCTAGTAATTCTTATTTTTAATCGAAAATTGCCGAATAGTCGAATTTTATTAGCCACGTGGTTTACATATGGGCGTGGCAGGCATACAAACGCAAACAAATCTCTTACCAAAACAATAACTTTAAAAAAATGCAAACACAACTTGCAACCGTTGCCTTCCATTTGTACGATATATCCGTACAAAGCATTGCAACCCTTGTTGTCATTTGTACGATATATCGTACAATTTTTTTAAAAACTAGGGAAAAATATTCAGACGCAAAAAATGTTAAATTTAGTAAGTTCTATAAATCAAATGAGATTCAAACTTTGAAATTGTTTCGCTTTTTGGTACAAAAAATTATTACATATTTAAAAATTCCTACGCAGAAGTACCGTCATTTGCTGGTTTTTCAAATTCTTGCAAAACGCTGCTTACAACACGCACTCATACTATGATTTATATTTTCAAACAGAATGATACAACACAGCCTACTTAATAAAAATTAAAAAGCTGTTGCATAAAAAGTGCGTTCGCTGTCAAATAAAAAATTGTCGAACAAATTGTACGATATATCGTACAAATTTCCGGAAAGGGTTAAAATGCTATGAATTGTGAACTCCACTATATTATTTTTTCGTTGTTGTTAGTATTTTGAATATCTTTCTATTATATAGCCTTTTCTTTATAGCCATAACTTTCTTTCATTTCCATTTCAATTCAACTTCATCCAGTGACGGATTCAGTGGAAGGTTTGGGGGTTGCGCCTCCCCCCCGAAATATTAGGGTCGACTTTAAAACTACATACAAATTAAAAGGCATTTTTTGGCATTTTTTGATTATTAAAGAATCACTTTTTGAAATCGTCCCCCAAAATATTTTTTCTGAATCCGCCCCTGTCTTCATCTTACAGCGTTGGCATTGCATTTTTTTTAAGACTGCTTTCAAATAAAACGCCACTATTCATTTTAACACTTTAGGTGCTCGTATTGTGGTCACTGTGTGAGTGCTGCGAATGTGACTTTGGGGTGTCTGTGTGTGTGTGTGAAAGAGAGAATGGTGTGTTTACGTTGCGCTGGCCCGTGGTTTATTTTCATTGCCAATTATGTTTACAGTGGCAGCGATTTATGGGCGGCTTTCTGTTCAATTATTCGCGTAGCGTCTGTTTTCATGCAATTATTGCGGTGATTCTTGTTTTGCTGTATTTCGTGTTTTTGTTGCTTTTAATTAAACTGTTGATATTTCTTATTATTCGGCGCTGCTGTAGACGCCTGCAATCGTGTGTGGGAATGAATGAAAACTTTTCCGTGAACTGATTTTGGGTTTTATTTTTCTTTTTTAATGTTCGCTGCAAAGATTTGCTGACATGGTGTTTTATTGGTTTTCGTGTTTTTTTTGCTATTTTTATTGTTGTTCTTCTTGATTTTGTGTATTTGTTTAGGACGCAAGAATGTGTTTGATCTTGCGGTTGATTTGAATTTCTAATTGTAGCATATTTAGGCAATTTTCGTAGCGGTATTTTCATTTAACTGGTTGTTATGTTCGACCAGCGTTTTGCCTCCATTTGGGTTGTGCCACAACGCTTTAAGGTATAAAATTGACTGAGAGAAATTTTGATTTATTTAAGCATCATTTGCATTTTATTTGTTTTGGCTTCTGTATTGATTGCGAATGCTTGGGGCGTTGCGTTTATTGAACTCAATAGTGGAGGAAAATTCACTGCACAACAACAACAACAACAACACCAACTACTACAAGCAGCCACCTGACCAATGGCTTCACCGTCTCCATGATTTATTTCAGAGATTTAACATTAAATTCTGAACTAAATAAAAGCAGCGGCCATAAAAGTTACCAAACGAAAAAACCCAAACACCTTAAATACAAAAAGGGCAAAAAGTATTTTCAGAAGCTTTTGATATGCTAGAAATGCTACAAATCTACGGCAGCCAACCAGTGGCGCACACAGAGGGTGCTTGGAGGTTCAAACCCCCCCCCCAAATGCAAAAATTGCTGTTGCCAAAAACAAAATGGTTTTAAATGGAACTGAGCACCTAAGCCCCATCCCCCTCGAAATGAAATCCTTTGAGAGCCACTGCAGCCAACACACCTACAAAAACATAAACACAAAAAAATAAACACAAAATTTGCCAGTTTGAGTAAATTTTACGACATGAAAAATGTGCAGTGCTTTTTATTTGTGTTATTCAAGCTAAAAAAAAACAAACGCATTTTTTTTATCTACTGTTGGCAGTATATTTGTGCCACTTGGCCAGCGGTCGGTGTAAACAATTTGTCTCTAAGCGTTGGGCACATGTGGAAATTTTTCAATTGTTGCACGAAAACATTTCTCCAGCCTACAGCAACGAAATATTCAGTACACAAATTCGTCTGATAAACAAATAACAAATTCCACAGTTTCTCATTCGGAAAGCATAATTCAAATCGCAGAGCGTTGCGCAATGCTAACAGAGGCGAGTTGCATAGATAAAGGCGGCGTTGCACTGATACTCAGTAAAGATAAGACTCGCACCCGCAATGAAGCCGACAAACGCCAATAATTTCATTTATTTATTTGACGGTACTGCTTAATGGTACAAATCTAATGCAAACTTAACATACGCAAGCAAAAAATTTAGAGAAAAATTTAGGCTGAAGTTTGACTCAACTGACGAGCACAACGAACAGACTCTTAGACAGAAGTGGTGCTTAACTTAGAACTATTCAGGACATTAACTAACTAATTTCTAAGGAATTTAATAAACGAATTAACTTAAAATAATTAATTTAATAAACTAAACTAAATTTCAATAAACTAAATTGTGATCTATTGTTGACGTGACTTATTCAATTCTATAAATTCTATTAATGGAAAACAAAATACTTATCAGTAATCTGATATTTGTCAAAAGCTCACAGCTAAAGCCTGGAATGCCTCTGTCAGCCTATTAATGCAAGTAGGTCCCATTCTACTAGTTCAGTGCTTGAGATAACAGAAGACTTACTGAAGAGTACAGACGACTTCCAGGATTCCTTGGCATTTCTATTCCTCACACTTTGCACGCTTTTCGAAAATGTTTCCGACCTAATAAAGAAGGAATAAATTTTTGCCTAAAATTTATTTGTATTTTTCCACTTAGTATTCTTGTAATTCCCATCTCTTTAACTTGTCCCAATTGTGCCTTGGAATCGTTCATTCAACACTTCTTTGGTCCAACGCACAGTGATTCGTTCCATAGACAAAATTCAAAAAATTTATAGTCTCAGAATTTAACGATTTTGATGTAATTTAAAAGATAAAACTCCAACTAAGAAAACCCCAAAAAATCTGCTCAAAAAATTAATTATTGTCTGTGAAAAAGCGGCTCAAAGTTGAAACTTTTTTCACAAAAAAAATTAAATACTGTAACGATGAGGCACTCTGCTCTGTGCATGAATGCTTTTCCAAGCATACTTTTAGGCATGCACTTTGGAGTACGGCAAACTTCCGATATGGCGAGGATGGTTCGCGAAGGTGATGAGCTGTGCTAGAACAATCGAGATAAGGAGTACAACTGGAATGTGCAAAAAAAATCTACGCGATAAGAAAACAAGTATAAAAGCAGCAGTGTGCAGCGCAAAGGGTCGAGTCTGATTTGAACAAGCAAAATAGTAACAAGTGTAGATACAAGCAAAGTGTAAATCTGTAAATAAAGCGATTGTTGGTTTTCGGCTGCGTTTGCGCTGAATAATTGAAGTGGTTTTATTTTCAAGCACAATCCAAAAACGAACTTAGAGAAGTCATTTTCGTAACAATACATATTATCTGTTTTTAGTCTATTAATAAAATTTTTACATACATGGTTACTAAGAATTTGCTAAAACATTCAATATGGATTAAGAAATGATGTGGCCATTTTCGGTTTTAATGTTTTCTCAAAATTTGTAAAGCTGCGGCTTTTACTTCACTTGTAATTTAAAATATTTTTCTAAATTGTAAATCTGAAAATTGTAAAAAGTATGTGAAAGTATGTTCCTGGATTTTTTTATTTTAAAAAGCATTCTTTCTTTGTTGGATAATGTAGTTATATCCTCCAATATCTTCCGATCTCAGAAAATAATATAATTTGAAAAGTGGTCTAAGCACCCATTTTAAGACAAAATATAGTTTATTCATCCCTAAAAGTATGCAATCATCATGAAAAATTGAAAAAACTGCACAAATGCAAAACACACATCTATTGTTATCATTTTTACTGCAAAACTAAAGAGTCCTCATACAATTTCTGTTACTCTTTGCAATTATCAATGTTGACGTAACTGATTAAATCTTAAGTCTGAAAATTCTGGTTAACACACTCGTTGCTATAGCTCAGCAAAAATTACAAAAATTGCAAGTTTAAGTCTCAGGCACTGCTAAACTACAAAAGTTTAAGAAAAACAAAATGGAGATTTCAATTCAGCAGACCATGATTAACTAGTACACCAAATTTTATGAAGAACGGACCACTCCTTCTAATTTTGTCACGCGCTTGTATGGAATCGAATCACTGTGCAGCGTGAGCAAACGCAACACCCAATGCGCGAACAATTTTCTTATGCCAACTCACATCTTAATCCAATATGTGACAAACACATTCTTTGGACATACTCCTTGCCTTTGCTATCTCTTTCACCCAAATTCTACAGATGGCTAGCATTATTTGGTAAACTTATGCAATACTATTGTCAGTGTTTGAACGAGTTTTTGAACGATCCGTACGATGAACGTTTCCCAAGTTGGTACGGCCACATTTATTTTCAGCTGCCCAAAATTTCACGGCGGTAGATGATAACTCAAAGTGCCTGCACACAGCGTCAAACTTGTCTTTAATCACCTTTCAATAGCAAATTTTTAATAAAACACTAATATAGATTGACTCAAATCACTGACAAAGTGGTGAGGAGAGAGTAGAAAACAGATTCCCTACCTTTTGTTGACGAGTGTTTCTATTTTCACATTTAGGTCGAAAACTTTTCAGACCATCCTCGAAGCTATCAATAGCTTTATACACCAGTCCATTGGTTTTATTTGAAAGATAAGTTTTAATGTTGAGTCGAATTTTTTTTTATCTAAAAATCCATTTCTTATTTCTACAATAATTTTGTTTTAACAATATTATGTCCTGTCCATATTTCATAAAGGCAATTCAATTTTTTGTTGAGATTCATTTCGTACTTTTAATTCCAATAGTAGCTAATCATGAATTCGTCCCAAGCACCTTGGTAACGTTTTTCAATTCTCATACAAATCCATCAGTAATGAAAATGTTATCAACATTTGGCCAACAACTATGCGTGGGTTTGCATTTATTTGCTAAGCTTTAATTAACGCTTGAATTAAAAGTGCACAAATGTATCTATTAGCAGGCAGATGATTATTGAAAACTGCCATTGTTGCTACCAAAAAATCAAAAATTCCACAAATATTCGATAAATATTTATTGTGAAGTAAAACGCAAATGTTTCAATTTCACATCTAATATGTAAAAACAACTACTAAAAAATACAAATAAATACTACGTTACATAATTAATGGCTTGTAAGCATAGATTTTATTGTTAGGTTTAATTAAAATAAAATGTTCATATATCATTCAGCAAAATCAATATTAATATTAATTTATTTGATATTTCAATAGCAGATAATTAGCATTTCTTGGTTGATATTTTGATATTTAGTTGCATACACAAAATGCAATAATTCCAATCGAAATCGAAAAAGGTTGAGGAGTTATGATGTTCCATTTTTATTACATTGAATTGAATACAGACAGTACTGAGTTGCTTCTTTTTGGCATTTATTTGAAACTTAATATAAAAATTTTAATATAGTTATTTAATTGTTCAATACAATTGCAAACTTTTAATAAAGTTGTCCATTAGTCCATTGGTCAGCCAGATTTTCCTACCTACCCACATACATCACGCAAACTCATCAGTGCATTAATTTAACTCTACGGCATGAAATTAACTGAAACAATGTAGTTCAGCCCAAAAATATGCTATATTTATGGCCACTTAAAACCATACTACGCTTTCCTAGTCGCATTAGTAGTGCAGTAAATTGCATACTTTTGGGGTAATTATACAAACTTCACAAATTTAAAACATTTAAGCTCGACAGCGATACCAAGCAATCACTAAAGTTCCACTTTGAAGCAAACAACGGGAATGAATACTTTGGTCGGTTATTATCTTTTTGCTTGGTTCCGGGACATAGAGTCATTCCAGGGAACTGTAGAGCAGACTGCTCGGAATAGTTACGTCAA
Organism: Melieria picta; assembly: GCA_964056695.1. Lineage (NCBI taxonomy): Eukaryota > Metazoa > Arthropoda > Insecta > Diptera > Ulidiidae > Melieria > Melieria picta. The sequence continues at coordinate 11,901,599 of OZ057399.1, read as the reverse complement.
GACCTGATAACGCTTGGTGTCTCTCGTTCAACCTGTAAGCTTTGTACTCATAAAAGCTCCATACAAGAAACTAACCCAAATGAAAGCAAAAGAGGATTTACTGCGCCCAAAATTATGCCAACCATAATCTTGTGTCATTCTAGAGAACTTCTTCAACTTAGGACGGAACAGATGAGGACCATGATTGCTGTTCTGGCAGGTCACAGTGTACAATTCGCACCCACGCCAGAATATTCGATCGGCTGTCTAATTACTTCTGTCAAAGCTTTATGAACAAGGTTAACGAAAACAATGCACTTAAAAAGGAAAAGTCACCTGGGCAACAGAATCTTGGTCAATCGAGGAAGTCTAGTCGACAGGACTATTCACAGTCTACTAGACTCCGTACGGAGCTCAAACTTGTTCAATGAGTGAGCGAACTTAAGATCGATTAATTATGGTATCACAAGTGGTTTACGTCACTTTTATCTTTTATCTAAAACTAAATTTTTTTACAACATTCGAAGCTTTAGCATCCAAAACATTTTCTAAACTATTTCGCAATTATTCCCTCGATAGAAAGAGCATGTAAATTTTTTTTACTACGTGCATGTAAATTTTAATTGTATAATTTTAGCTCCAGCCGACAGACAACACTGAGTTAATTTTTGCTAGTTTCAATATTTTCATTTCCTGTCAGCATAGCACACCAAATAATTCAAATATTGTATTCGTGGCAAATGAAAACTCTCCCATTTTGGTTTGTTTATGTTGTTTTTGGCAAAAAAAAAATATTCATAAATAAAACAACTTTTGCAATTTGAGGGAAAATATTTTGCCAAACAAAATTTCGGTGGAAACAAAAACAAACACAGCAACTCTGAATTGTGAATTGTTACCCATAAATATGACCTGGAAAATATTTTAATTAAATTTTACAACGTTGCAATTGAAAATTACCTTTTTTATTTTAAATCACAACAGTGCAACATGGCAACAATAAATAAAGCGGAATTTTTTTAGCATTTTTGTTTGACTTTAATCGTCATTCGAACTAAAGGGTGATAAGTTATGTTTTATCTATCTATCTATCTATCTATCTATCTATCTATCTATCTATCTATCTATCTATCTATCTATCTATCTATCTATCTATCTATCTATCTATCTATCTATCTATCTATCTATCTATCTATCTATCTATCTATCTATCTATCTATCTATCTATCTATCTATCTATCTATCTATCTATCTATCTATCTATCTATCTATCTATCTATCTATCTATCTATCTATCTATCTATCTATCTATCTATCTATCTATCTATCTATCTATCTATCTATCTATCTATCTATCTATCTATCTATCTATCTATCTATCTATCTATCTATCTATCTATCTATCTATCTATCTATCTATCTATCTATCTATCTATCTATCTATCTATCTATCTATCTATCTATCTATCTATCTATCTATCTATCTATCTATCTATCTATCTATCTATCTATCTATCTATCTATCTATCTATCTATCTATCTATCTATCTATCTATCTATCTATCTATCTATCTATCTATCTATCTATCTATCTATCTATCTATCTATCTATCTATCTATCTATCTATCTATCTATCTATCTATCTATCTATCTATCTATCTATCTATCTATCTATCTATCTATCTATCTATCTATCTATCTATCTATCTATCTATCTATCTATCTATCTATCTATCTATCTATCTATCTATCTATCTATCTATCTATCTATCTATCTATCTATCTATCTATCTATCTATCTATCTATCTATCTATCTATCTATCTATCTATCTATCTATCTATCTATCTATCTATCTATCTATCTATCTATCTATCTATCTATCTATCTATCTATCTATCTATCTATCTATCTATCTATCTATCTATCTATCTATCTATCTATCTATCTATCTATCTATCTATCTATCTATCTATCTATCTATCTATCTATCTATCTATCTATCTATCTATCTATCTATCTATCTATCTATCTATCTATCTATCTATCTATCTATCTATCTATCTATCTATCTATCTATCTATCTATCTATCTATCTATCTATCTATCTATCTATCTATCTATCTACGGAACTGTCGTAATCATCGTTCGAAAAGAAGCGCGCAAATGGTTTATTCTGCATGCCAACCATTAGCTTAGCGAGTTTGCCAACCATTCATTTCGGATCAGCATCAATTAAACAATTAGATGATATTTCGAAAATGCACAAATAAACCAATTACCGAATTAGTTGATACTTCATCTCCTCTCCAATTGACGAAACAATGCCTTGACTTACCACAAACCATTACGACCACATCCGACCTAGTCGTAAGTGTGGACTTTCATTCATTTAATATTAGCTATTAAATCCGCTCAAAATGCTGTCAAGTGCACAATTTACTAATTAAATCACACCTACAAATACGCAATACGCTGCAGTAATGCAATTCAATCGCATTTATTAACTCAATTAATTTTATTATTATTTGTCTTGTGGCTTAAATTGTAGTTAACATTCAATTTCCATGCGCAGCTTCCGTCCCCGCAATGCTTAAGTTATGCGTAATTTGTGCGAATAAGCGAACCAAAATGCAAAGAATACAAAGAACACAAACAGAATTTTCATTATTTGCAAATAATCATAGATACTGGACAGTAAAAATCATATGAACGACAATTGAACGAACACGATTCGAGGTTTTTTCCTATGAAAATATTTGTATGTGTGTTTGGATGTGCGCAAGTAGTTATTTTTATGTGTATGTATGTCTCGCGATTCATAGCCGCCTCCTTAAGGTTAACAGAATATGTGTTTTGTGAGTGTGTGTGTGTACAACTGTTTATCTATGCTTGCGTATGTGTGTGTTTTCCATTGCTCCATGTCCTGTTTGTCCGGGACAGCGTGGGTAATGATTTTGCTACTTTATTATTGCCACTGCCACTGTCACGCTCAGCAAACTCTGCGCCACACCAAATGCTCCTCAAATGTTGGTTAGGCAAACACAATTTTTGTTTTTTTTCTTTAGCAACAACAACATACACACACGAGCTCCCACCAAAAAAAACACAAAAGTGGAAAAGCAGGAAAATGAAAAAGATGTAAATTGTGTAATAGCGACGGCACGTATACTTGGCGGCATGACAATGACAGACATAGCGACAGCGACTGTGACAGCAACAGCAACAGCGGCAGCGATAGGCAGCGAGCAATTGTCGGCTACTGCTTAAATGATACGCGTCAGCAGCAAATAAAATGCCGCTTGGAGTGATTGATGAATTGAAGCGTTGATTGAATGAAAGACGCGTGCTTTTGTAATGCATACAGCTATGTGAATATATGTATGTGTGTATGTATTTACAGCATTTTCATGAATATAAAGCGACAAGGGAGAAACATTAACTGGAAGCCAGCACGCAGAAAAGCTATCGAACACATCAAAATTTCATGCCAAATTAGCATAAACCAGTTGATGAATGACTGAGCGAAAAGCATCGGCGTCGGCAGCAACGATGACGATGACGATGACGGCGAGCGGCAACGATAACGTTGAGTTTGAGTGCTGACAGCAGGATTATGAAAACAATTGCCGCTGGCAGCTACTCTCGGCGTTGCTCTGCGCTGACGGAGGCGCTCAATTATGGCTCTGGGCGGATCGGTATGTATGTGTAGGTGCATTTATGTTAATTACTTTGTCAGCTCTCGACTCGCTGTGGCATTAATATTTGTATCCAGTGAAAGGCGACTTGAACGGATAGTAACCTAGAAATAGAACTCATCAGCATATGTTTTTGTTTCTTGTCTGTTTTTAGAGTTGACATTAAGCGCTGCAAAGACGGCTTAGCGGCATTCAATGCAAATTATTTGCAATTATTAGATTTACATTTTGGTAATTGTTTCAGCTTTTGCGCATGCAACGCTGTCGAGTAGAAATTGAACATTGAACATTAAAGAAACTATTAAACTTTTGTTTAAGCCGCTTTTAAAGCTACTATTAAAGTCACTGTTAAAGCTACCATTAAATTTATTCTTAAAGCCACTGTTAAAGCTTCCATTAAAGCCTCTGTTAAAGCTACCATAAAAGCTTTTGTTAAAGGCACTGTTAAAGCCACTGTTAAAAGCACTGTAAAAACTACTATTAAAGCTACTATTAAAGTCACTGTTAAAGCTACCATTAAAGTTATTGTTAAAGCCACTGTTAAATCTACCATTAAAGTTATTGTTAACCCTTATTCTCATACCCGGGTACCCGGGTGCCCACTGCGATGTATTTTCGTGAAAAAAACTGACAAATAATGAAAATTTTTTTTTTACCTTCCGGATCCTCGTTATTTAGGTGAAAAGCGAACAAATCATATATTTACAAAATTTTGTTTTCTATATTGAAAACTTAAAAATTTCATGAAATGGGTACCCGGGTACCCCGGGTGCCAAACGACGTTAGTAAGTTTGGGTATGAGAATAAGGGTTAAAGCCACTGTTAAAGCTACCATTAAAGCCTCTATTTAAGACACTTTAAAAGCCACTGTCAAACCCACTGTCAAAGCCACTGTTAAGCCACTATTAAACCCAATATTAAAGCCACTGTTCAAACCACTGTAAAAGGCCCTACCAAAGCTATAGTTGATTGTAGCACTTGCACAAAAGTTGTTAGTTGGCAACACTGTTTCTTTTAACCATATTCTCCCAAATAAAACCGTACTTTTAAACAGTAAGTTACAGCGCTAAAATATTCTGAAAAAAACGTTGAGTTAAGTAAGTTTAAGTTTAGGTGGCTGCCTCTTCCTAGAAAAGGAGTTCAGTAGTTTATTTGCCCAAGTTTTAAAGTCAGTCTCAACTTTATTATAACTTGATTCAAGTTATAAAAATCCCATGCTGGCTTTATTCACAATAGACTAAAGTCCGACCAAATATTCGGTTTCGGTTTCAGCCCAAATAAGTGGTTTCGGTTTCGGTTTCAGTTTTGGCCAAAAAATGGCCTAACGGTCGAAACCGAAACTTTCTAGAATATTTTTTTGACATTTTACAGTGTAGCAGATATATAGTGAAAGGAGGAGTAATTTAGATGCCACCAATGTAAATAAACTTTTTTTTTAGCGTATAATATTAAATTATTTAATTTTGAATATTAGCGAGTAAGGTACGAAAGGGTGATTTTTTGATGTTTATGTTTTTAAAAAATTAATAAGTTTTTCATCAGTTTTTCATTTATACATCCTTTGTCCTATTAAACGGACAACAAATTTCAAAATTTTGAAGGGGATAAAAAATAAAAAAATATATAACTATTAAAAAATACTTTACCTCGTTAAAATATGGCGATATGTATATCAAATGAAAGAGAAAAGGCTCAAGAATGTAAATAAAATTAATTTTGTATATATTTGCAAAAAAAGGATATGAAAAGGGTCCTTTGAAAATTTTAATCCTTTATATCCTTAGAAATTTTGCATACAATTTTCTTGAAAAGTAAGTCTGTTGAAACCCCAAATCTCCCTGATCACGTGGCAAAATTTCATTACTCTAACTTTATTAGTTCGGAAGTTTAAAAAAAAGGCGGAAGCTGCAATTCGAATGAAGTACAAAAATTCTATAATATTCTTATAATATTTTTCTTTAATTTAATTGCTTTTTAATTTTAATTTAATTTATAAAATAGTCAAAGTCACGAAAGATTTTCTTTCAAAAAGGCATGCAATAATGTATAAAATATCTATCATTATTAAAAGTTTAGAATATCTACTCTTTTGTCGTCAAAAATCCTCTTGGACCACAAAGAACTCAATAACAGATCGGATAGTTCTGGTTTGGATACAAAGGCATAAGGACCACGAAGACATTGAAAGCGCAGACGTTCTGTAAATCTGAAACCTGAAACAGGGCATTCGCAGATGATTTAAAATTATGTCCATGTCTTCTACACTTTGATGCTGCTCTTCTGATTCAATCGATTTTTTCCAAAACTGCCGCAAATTGTACAAAAACTTGTGGACTTCTGAACTTGAAGGTTTTCTACGTTTTTTCTACTATCTTCTTTGTTTGCACTATCTTCTTTATTTTGCCAAAGTCAAAGAAAAAGTATACTAAGCTTTACCAAATATGTACTCATATCAAATATTTGTTTTTTTTTTTCACTTAACCATAGAACGCTTTGGTGCACACCTGTTCGTTGTTATTGTAAATGGGCAATTTTCTTTTTACATGTTCCACCGTTTAAAGTAATTGAGTGATTCACTTAACCTGACCTTCAACAATTATTTGGCATAATTTTTCTTAAATTTCTTTCAAAACTACTCATAATTCTAAAATACTAAATATCAAATGTTTACAATTTTAATTTGACTAATTTACTTATCAAATTTACTGTCAAATTACTTCACCTCGCTTTGACACCACAATTAGCGTTCAATTAGGCATGCAACAGCCGTCAGCAGCCAGTCGCATTCTGATGTCATAGAAGAAAATATTCTTAGTCACACCAACAACAACAACAACAAATAATAACGACAACAAAACAAATCACAATAAACAAAGCAACCATAAACCTGCCACAACACACATTGACACTACACGCGCTACCATTACAAAAACAATAATAAATACATAATTCCAAAGCACACAAATAAAATATACCTGAGGCACAATTTTATTGTTTTGTTAGCGACAAAAAACAAATTGCAAACGCAACAACAATAACAACAAAAACAAAAGCCACATTTTCACATAGAACACTTAAAGATCCCAGGTGGGTGGATGAAAGACCTCTATCAATCTATCAATCGTAGCCACGGTACGAGCCATACACACGATCGCGTTCACGATAGCCGCCCGACCAGTCACGGGCGCCGCCCTCACGCGGCAGCCCATAGCGATCGGTGCCAGCAAAGTAGCCGTAGCCACGATAGCGCTGACCCGAATAGTCGGGACTCCAATAGCCGTAGTACTGACGCAAACCACCATTACCTCCGTAGCCGCCATAGCCGCCGTAGCCGCCAGTGCTGCCATATCCGCCGTAGCCGCCTGTGCTGCCATAGCCGCCGTAGCCGCCTGTGTTGCCATATCCGCCGTAGCCTCCTGTGCTGCCATATCCGCCGTAGCCACCTGTGTTGCCATAACCGCCATAGCTGCCAGTGCCGCCCAGAATGTTGGTGCCCGTATTGGTGTTGGGATAGTAGCCGCTGCCAGTGCTGCCGGGATAGTAGCCCCCGCTTGTGGGATAGTTGTAGCCCGTCCAGCCGGTCGATGTGCCGGGATAGTAGCTGCCCGTGCTCGGGTAGTAGCTGCCAGTGTTGTACGGATTGTAGGTACTGGGCCGATACCTGTTCGGATAGGAGCCACTGCCATAGCCATAACCATAGCTGGGACTCTGACCAAACAGGCTGCCCAAGTTGAATACTTTTGCATGGAATAAATAAATTAAACAAATAAAAAATATAAATAAGTATTAGGAGTAAAACAGAAAATACATAAAAATGCTCAAGTGGTTTATTAGTTATAAAATTTAAACTTTAAGTATAACTATCACACTTAAAGTGTGATTAGTGAATTACGGAAGCAAATTCAAAAAGTTAGAGTATCAATGACACTGAGCGAGGGCGTTAAAGTTTATGGAATATTTTAATATTTTATTTTATATTTTTTGGTAGTGAAGCGCAGACTTCAGAAATAAAATTTATAATTGTTTTTTATGTGCTTTTAGGTTTGAAGATGTAACTGGTTGACCACAAATGGCCACACATAGATCATTAGTGAGTTCTTAGCGATATCAGATGGAGAACCGTTCATGAGTTGTAGGAGTGATACAGTAGTTTTCTGCTATAATTGTACTGTAAAAGACTTGAAACGTTCAACCCACTGAAATTGCTATCATTCATCGAATATTTGTTTTGTTAAACCTTTCGTTGGGGTTGAAAATAGACGCAAGAAAACTCTGAAAGTATCATAAACCTATTTTTAATATAATACTAAATTTTAAATATTATTTTCAATATTATACTATTTTAAACATTATACCACTTCGTTTTCTGTATTTAACCATAACGAAATTCTCGAAATTATTACTACTTATATAAAAAGAAAATATTTATCTAACACCGTGCGACTAAATTAAAAAATTTTTTCACACCGGAAAAAATCCATATGGGCGTGAAAATAGAGACCAAACATAGTAATACTGCGTACTCAGTTTTTTATTTCTACATCCTTTGTCTTTTTAAAAGGACTTCAAAATTTTGAAGGGGATACAAAATAAAAAAATATATAAAATACTTAACGTCGTTAGAATATAGCGATGTGTATATCAAATGAAAGAGGAAAGGCTCAAGAATTTAAATAAAATTGGTTTTTTATCTATTTGTAAAAAAAGGATATGAAAAAGGTCCTTTGAAAATTTTAATCCTTTATATCCTTGAAAATTTACATCGAATTTTCTTGAAAACTAAGTATGATAAAATCTCCCTCTCACGTGCTAAAATTTCATTACTCTAACTTTATTGGTTCGAAAGTTATTAAAAAAGGCCCGGTGTGAAAAATGCTGTCGCACGGTGTAATCTGTACATGCAATAGATATATTTAATGCACATGTAGATCAGAACATGACTCACTGACTGAACGGCCAATGAATCACATCATTGCTAAACTCAAAACGAAAACAAATCTAAATAATAGTTTCATTTTATAAAATGCATATTCACCAAGTAGGGTTTCTTCACAATTCATAAATTAAAATCTTAAATCTCTTAAATCTTAAATGTGTTAAGGAATGATATAGAGAGACATTATTAAGAAAGTCTATTGATTTCCAATTTGATGAAAATTCTTCAAATCGGAAATAAGTCCAAACTTATTTTAAAAGTTTTTCGAAAATAAACATCTGACGGGTTCAAGAATGCGTTAAGGTTTGTGTATGTGGAAGCAGTAAAAAAATATGAATTTAAACTAAACCTAATTATTTCAAAAATGGTAAAAGTACACAAAATGAGAATTATTACATATAAAAATAAAACCTCCAAGGCCCGTTTTCACAGTGTTGAGTTAACTCTAGACTTAGTTAACTTAACTGTAGTTAACTTAGACTTGGGTTAACTCTAGTAAAAGTTTACTTAGATTGAGGAGTGAACTGTCAAAAAATTTTACATTTTCAGTGAAATGTGTACTTACAAATTTCGACAACAAAGTTTTGAATTTTGATTGGAAACAATTTTCGTTTTGTTTATCAAAAACTTGTTTGACAATTCATTTGTGTTTGTTTGCCAATAAGTTAGCAACGGGTAATAGATAACTTTTGAAAAATTGGCCACTGTGAAATTTAAAAACGACAGTTTTCAGTTCAATACGAGCTAACTCGTCACTGTGAAAATGGGCCTGACGAGATCAATATGGAATCAAATATTTATATGAAGCTGTTAGTGAAAGCTGTTCAAATTAAAAGTAAATCAAGACATCTAATTTTAATTTTTTGAAAATCAAATTTTAATTTTATAGTTTTTTAAGAACAAAATCTGACAGGGTCGAATATAGGTTAAGAGTTTAAATGAAAAAGCCAAATTTAATGTGCAATTCCAAATCAAAAGTAAACCAAAATCAAAATCGAAAATTAAACCCTTGTTGAACTCTGGTTGAAAGTTTTTTAAGAATTTGTGTTTAAAGTCAAACTCTGATGAGGTCGAAAATGAGTTAAGAGTTTGTATAGAAAAGCACGACGCAATATGACAATTAATTTTAAACTTGGGGAAACTATTCCAAATCAGAAATAATCAAGCAAGCATGTCTTTCAGTTTTTCGAAAAACCTGTGACTTGTTCAAAACTAAATGTTGAAAAATTAAAAATGAAAGAATTTATGTTGAAACTCAAATTAAGAATTTATATTTTATGAAAACCAAACTCTAAATAGGTCAAAATTGGTCAAAAGTTTGTATGGAGTTAGTTGATTTTAATAGTTCAGCGGAGAGCGCTTCATACCAGAAGCTCTGGGTTCGATTTCTAGTTCGAGCTGCTTAAACACTTGTCTACTTCAATCGCTATCCACAAGAAGTAGAAGAGAATTATAAGAAACGCCATGCAGGCGCAAGTGTGCCTCAAACAGAGGCAACCAATCTCTCTTAACCTAACTTTGTATGAAGAAACTAAGTGAATGTACTTCAAATACAAATAATTGAAGGTCAAATCTTTTTCGCCAGAACGGTTCTATACAACATGTTCTGAAGTGGGTTTTGTTTGCTCCGAAGAGATACAGTCTGGATCTACAGGGAACTCAACAGATACACAAAGGCACTGGATCCTGAAAATGAAGGGATTTACAATTGACCCAACAGGGTTTCCGAGTGGAAGTGTATGCCGCACACCTACACCTGAACTATATCTACACCTGAACGAATATATATATCCATATACGAGGATCTATCTATAACACTACTCGACAAAAAATGGGTCAATCGCGTGCACCTAAAAACAAAAGTATTTTCTAGACTAACTTTGGGCCGCTGAACACGAAACTGAAAATCAAAAAATTTTTTCAAGAAGCGTTTTCGAAAAATCTTCGAAGCCCCAGTTTTTTCCCTGTTGTTTCAGTTATGAGCATATATCTCGTAAACGAATCATCCGACTAACACAAACTGTCCGTCGGTCAGAAGATAATACCTTAGCCTTTCCAGCGATATACAGATTGTCCAAATCTGATGAGATTTGGGGAAGTTATTGACGGTGAAAGTTGTAAAAATTAAGTAAATTTTTTGACCAATTTAAAAAATCATAAATTTTCGAATGTTTTTTTTTTAGATAAAATAAATGATCTCCTCTGGTTTTAAAATCTAAGATGGAAGATATATTATTTGCGCAAATATTAAATATTATATTATTAATAGAATTGAAAGAAAAATGACAAAGTTATGATGCACTGAGTGAAAACAACAACTTTACATTTATTACACCGTGCGAAATTATTATTTTTTATTTTCCGAGATCCATACAAATGTTGATATAGACGTGAAACTAGAGGTAATTTATAGTATCTTGGCATAGTTAGTTTTTCATTTTCTGACCCAAAAACCTTCTTAAAGGACTTACAAATTTTAAGGACATACACATTTCAAATATTTTTTTTAATATTTGCGGTTGTGCCATGCTGAAGATGTGGGTATAAAAAAAAGAGGAAAATTGTCTCCTTTTAAATTATAAACTCAATTATAAATTCCAAAGGAACATTTGTATGCATTACTCAATGTTAATTTTCCTCTCATTGCTTTTCCCATTAATTTCAACTTAACCCTTTCGCTACAGGTTTTTAGTGGGGAAAGTTAAAATTTCAAATTTTACGTCTTAAGCTGCTATGTGGTTATATTAGAAACATTCCATAAGAAATTTTTTAATTTTTATACTCGGACCCTGTATTTTAGAATGTTTTTCTATGAGAGCAACCGCATCATTGTGGCTGTAATAATTACTTAACCATACAACTTTTTACGCATAACGAAAATTTGAATATTTCTTCAATTACTTCAGCCAAAATTAAAAACAAAAACAAATATCTAAATTGAAAGAAAACGTCAAATTAAAAAGTTCTCTAATTTTGTCTGCTTCTTCTTCGTTTACTATGTCAAGATATACCATTAAAAAAACGTGTATACTACTCTTCTTTAAACTTAAATATTCAGTTTATTAATTTCGTATTTTTCCTAAAACTTCAAACTATTCTAAAGACCAACAAGAAAATGTATTCTTGCAACCATAGAGGATGCAGACGTCCACAAAGTAGCATGTTGCCATATGGTAACAAAATAGCGGAAGGGTTAACAATATTTTTAGTCTTTTTCATAGTCAACCCGCACATTACTACGTATCATGTAAACTCTTATTTCTCGAAATATGTAAACATTGTCAACTTGTACTCACATCTAGCCGATGTTGCCGATGTAGCTAAATCCGTGTTAACTGCCGCATCTGCACTTCTAGTTGCCACATTATCCTCAGCCGTTGTGATTGTTGTTGCAATCAAAATTGCAAACTGCAGCAAAGAACCAAAAACAAAGTCGATATCAAAAAATGCACAACAATTTCAAGTTGATGTCGTCACATTTCAGCAAACTCAGTGAGAAATTCATGACTAACCAGCGGCAGTAAAATCTTAACGCTTCCGAGCATGTCGCAACCAAGAATGAATCTGTGTTCTGTTGAGGAACCAATGATGACGCCTTCTGCTTTAGCACTGTTCGGCACTTGATTAAATACTTTCAATTTTCAGTTTCAATTTTAATTAAAAACAAACAAAAACTCTTCACACGTTACACACACAAAAACACACACACACAAGTACAAAAATGCACACGGCTTGTGTTAAGAAGCCAACGAAATACTCAACGTTACAATAGAACTCGGTTCACTTCAAGTCGTTGCGCGGTTACGGTGTCGGCGTGTCGTTCCAACCACTTGCGGCGGCGTTTTAGCGTTTTTTGATGCTTTTTCCCAGCGCTCGGGGCAATTTATATTTTTCATTTTCCGGCTGAGTTGTTGCAAACTTCGCGTCAGCATTACTCACGCCGTTTTTAAGCCAAGTTTAGACTGCGTGAAAAGCTTATGATGTCGCAGCGAAACAACAACAACAACGGCCACAACCAATACGCCACAATTTCTCAAACAAAAATAAACACGCACCAAGCAATTGCAATAACAACAGCAATAGCAACAAATTATGCCACAAAACCAACACTTTGACATAAACTGTGGCGGCGGCACTTAACAACTTTTACTTCATCCTTGGGGCTTCTTCTTCATTTTGTTTATATTTTTAAATATTTTTTTTAGCGCTGCACACAATTGTCGGCCTCACAGAATTCCCCGTGCGCCGGTAAATCAAACACGCGTCAAGCTTTTACAGCCCCGATTTCGAACGATTCGCAGCGCGCCCGAAAGAAGCTTTCGGCCCAAACAAATATCAACAGGCGCAGCAAATTTCAACGAAAATTTCAGCAATTTGTTTGAAATGCGTTAACGTTTATGGCGCGCAAACAGTCAAACTTTGTCAACGCACAGTAAGCAACCAACAAAAACAACATTAAGAAAACACAATAACAACAATGCGCCCAAGACAATCATCAGCATATACTCGACATATGTGTGTGTGTGTGTGTGAGCGGTACAAATTTGTTTTTAAATTTACCGCACTTTTTATGACCATTTTTCGTTATTTTTCTGTTAATATTTTTTTGTTTTTATTTTTTCCCCCTGAATTTGTATACTTGCGGTCAACAACTTGCCACATTTGTGCCAAGAATAATACCGAAATTAAGTTTTAATGTTTTGCGGGCAATTTTCTGCACTGTTGTCGCCAGTTTATCGCATCGACTTGGCTATTCATATTTTCAAATATTTACAAACTTGGCTGCGATACTTTTTTAATTTCAGGCTCAACTCAATTCAGCTCAGCTGCTTCCCTTCGCTCAGCTGTGGTGAGTTTTGGTTTTTGTATTTGTCTTGTTATATGTTTTCTTTTTTTTGTTTTTGTTTACACACATCCGCCCTTGAAATTCGCCGTTCATTCATAAAAATATCGATTTTACGACGCCAACACAACATCAACCACAATGACAACAAAAACGACAGTTGCGCCTGTGCGTTGTCGGACCACACCTCCGAAGTGGAAATATTGGCACATTGTGTAATTTCCTTCCTGCAGCAAGAGCCACAAACAACGCCAATAGTGGCCAATACAGTCGTAGTCACAAAATTACAATAAATTTGAGACTTTCGTAGGGAAAACGCAACGCAAAGAACGACTGACATGTTGTGGAGCAGTTTCTGTGTTGACTGAGAAGCCTTTCAGCTCTAATTTTAAGCAGTTTGTGGAGCTTCAGAAAAATTAAAACTGAAAATCGCTGCTTTAATTTTAAGCAGTTCTTAAAGTTGCAGAAAACTATTAATTAAAAAACTACTTTAAATCTTCAGCTTCAGATTACTGTTTAATGAAAATTGATTCTTTTAAATTGCAATGCCTTCAACATCAAAAAATTAAGCAAAGTTCCTCTCTTAACTCTTCAATTCCCATGCCCAAAATAGTGAAAAAGAAAATTTTTTTTTTAATAAAATAGCTTAGATACGTTAGAATAAGACAAAAAAATACATAAAAAATTTTTAAACTACCCTCATTTTTATATCGAAAGAAATCACACAAACTCGCACTGCTCCAATTACGCGTGAAACAAATGAATGAATTTTACAAATGACGTTTCGCTAGTGTTGCTAGGAAAATTAAATAAACAAGTACTACTAATTGACTTTGCTATACAAGTGTTAGAATTTAAAAATAAAAACCTATGTGGTAGGAAAAAAATATTAAGCATCTGTCACCTACAGGTGGCACTGGGAATTGAAGAGTTCAACTAAACACTAATTTATTCTAATTATCTAATTTATTTTTTATTTTTTAATAAAACATAAAACATTCTCTCTTAGCTTAATTTAATTAGATTTTCGGTTAAATCTACTCTTGAAGGTTTCAAATGCAAAAATGAAACTAAAGTTTGTTAAAACAATTCTATGAAATTATTTACAGTGCTCACAGAAAATTTCAAGCTAAAAAGAAAAAAACAATTTCAAGCTGAAAAACCTTCTCACAATGAAAATTTTATTCAATGTAAAGAGAGCAGAAGTCATCGTCAAACTTAAGAAATGGAATATAAATAATCATCAAAGTAAAGAAAAAAGAAATTACAGCAGCTAAGCCAAAACTTCCATGCTCACTTTTTTAGGCTTAACAACAACTTAACAACAACACGGCTTAACTCAATAGCAATACTGAACTCGTTAGCTGGGAAAAACTCAGCCTACAATTGGCTCCAAGCAAAGAGTTTCCTAGTAATTAAACTTTGGCAACTTATGTTTCTTACCTTTCTACAACCGATTTTTCTTTCTTCTCTTTGTTTGTTTTGTATTTTACTGAAACGTACTACGTTTGAAGTAGAAGTATGTATACAAGTTTTGTTGAAAATTAAAATTCATTATTATGGTTATTTTTGCTTGAGAGGAACGAAAATGCCTAGAAGTGGGTATTTCTCATGACCTTTAACTTGTTTCCTTCCATTCCGGTTATCGTAATAATTTTGAGAGCAGCTAAAAACCAACCAAAGTTGACGAATAGAAGATATCGTTTCAGAGTCAATAATCGAATCTAATCAAATCCAATCTAATCTAATCTAATCTAATCTAATCTAATCTAATCTAATCTAATCTAATCTAATCTAATCTAATCTAATCTAATCTAATCTAATCTAATCTAATCTAATCTAATCTAATCTAATCTAATCTAATCTAATCTAATCTAATCTAATCTAATCTAATCTAATCTAATCTAATCTAATCTAATCTAATCTAATCTAAAATAGAATCGAATCGAATCTAATCTAATCTAATCTAATCTAATCTAATCTAATCTAATCTAATCTAATCTAATCTAATCTAATTTAATCTAATCTAATCTAATCTAATCTAATCTAATCTAATCTAATCTAATCTAATCTAATCTAATCTAATCTAATCTAATCTAATCTAATCTAATCTAATCTAATCTAATCTAATCTAATCTAATCTAATCGAATCGAATCGAATCGAATCGAATCGAATCGAATCGAATCGAATCGAATCGAATCGAATCGAATCGAATCGAATCGAATCGAATCGAATCGAATCGAATCGAATCGAATCGAATCGAATCGAATCTAATCTAATCTAATCTAATCTAATCTAATCTAATCTAATCTAATCTAATCTAATCTAATCTAATCTAATCTAATCTAATCTAATCTAATCTAATAATCCATCAATTTATCTAATTTAATCTATCAATAAATTAACCCTTTACACGGTACAGTTGCATATCTGCAACCAACCGTAAAATTGCCCGTAATTTCGGAAGTAACTATCAAAACTACTCTTTTCTGCTATTTTACAACTTATACAACAACCATTAATAGTGGAAAAAAGTAGCTAAATTTTACTTGACAGCACTTATTTGACCGTTTTTGCGAAAAGTTGCACGCATTTTTTTAGTGAAACAAAAGTGATTAAAACTTATTAATAAAAAACACACAAACACTCAGCGAAAAATGCGGAGTAGGACTATGCTACAACAAACGCATTAATTGCTTTAAAAATTTTCATGTAAAATTAAACATATTAAAATAAAAAAACAAGTTTTATTGCTTTGTTGCATATGTGGAACCAAATGTTTTTAACCAGAAAACCTTACAAAATTAAAGTATATTGAAAAATAAAAAAATACGTGTTTTTTTAATTTAGGTTTACATCTAAAAAACAACATTTGATGAAAAAATTCGCTGTTGCCGTGTAAAGGGTTGAGCCTCAAATCAAAGATTAAATAAGCCCAAACAGCGATTAATTCCGCATCTGCGCCTTTGTAGCCTCACTTGTATTTAGTATCTGTTTTCGGATACGTGAAATTCATTTCAAATTTAACAACAATGTATACAAAATGCAAATATTTTTTCAAATTCTTTTACATGAGAAATTTTTTCGATAATATACAAACAAAAAATACAATTTGTGCATATTTCAGGAAAATGTATTTCCTTTGGGCTGCTTTTGCGCACAGATGTACAAAATTCAAATATATGAAAAATGCGCTCACATGAAAACTTCTGCACATAAAATACTAACAAAAAAATTTCACTCGCATCGGGCTGGCTTAAAATTTGTTTGGAATTTTTGGAACTATCGATCAATCAAAGATACATACATTGAATCAATGCCGAAACAAAGTCAATTATTATTTTACGATTTTTAAATTGACTGCTACAACGCACACAATTTTGTTTCACTCAACGAAGGATATAAATTCAACACAGCAGATAAATCCAACTAGCTATTTTCATGCGTACGAGTGCGTGCAGTTCACTCAGTGAAAATGTGAGCAACCAAATCAACGCAACAACGAACTCATTTCAATCACAAAAGGCATATTTGCAGCATCGAAAATACTTTCAATCATACGCCAGCATGGTTGAATAATCCCTCCTCACCTCAACCACATCCGAACAAGCAGCAACATCGACATTTTCAGCAATGATTCGCCATGTCGCAGCAACAGTGGCACAAAGCCCGCATCAACAACAATATTCCTTCCCAATACACCACAAATACACTCTTACAATCAAGCAATGTGTGTTTTGCAACAACTACACACAACGAAATTGTTTGTGCGAAAGTTTTGGCATCAGAAGCATGCCTCTTTTTATCTTAGCGCTAATATTAAATTTGTTTTAACACAATGAAATGCTGTCGAAACAACAACAGCAACAGCGTAACATCAAAGCTATGTACTACTCGTATAACCCAGTGAGCCAATACACACATTTGAAATGTGTTAAATATATAAGTATTAATTATTGATTAATTATTTCTAAAATTAATTAATAGTTAATTAATAATAATAATTGTAAAGAAAATTAATTATGAATTATTAAAAAGAATTATTAATTATTACTAAAAGTATGAGTTAATAACTGAGTAGAAGTAAAGTATAAGTAATTTAATTAGTAAATAAATAATAATTAAATAATACTTAAATATTAAAAATTAATTGATTATTTATAAAACTATTTAATAATTAATTAATTGTAAAGAAAATTGATTATCAATTAATTAACAAAATTTATTTATTATTAATAAAAGTATAAGTACATAAATACATAAGTAAGAGTGAAGTATAAGTAAATAAATTAGTAAAGAAATAATAATTGAATAAAAATTAAATATTCATAATTAGTTTGTTTATTTATGTGGTAAATAAATAATAGTTGAATAAAAATTAAATATTCATAATTAGTTTATTTATAAAACTATCATTACAAAAAATAAGAAAATAAATAAATACATACAGTAAAGAATAAATAAATCAACTATTAAATAAATAATAATTAAATACAAATTAAACAAATAAATATTAATAATTAATAATTAGATAGTTAATTATTTATAAAATTATTTAATAATTATTTAATTGAAAAGAAAATTAATTATTAATTCATTATTTACAAAAAATATTAATTATTTTTAAAAATATAAGATAATAACTCATTATTAATACAGTAAAGCATAAGTAAATTAAATTGAAAAAATTATAATCAAATTAAATTGAATAGTTATATATTAATTATAATAAGAAAATAAATAAGTACATACAGTGAAGAATAAATATATCAACTATTAAATAAATAATAATTAAATAAAAATTAAATAATTAAATATTAATAATTAGTTCATTATTTATAAAATTATTTAATAATTATTTAATTGTAAAGAAAATTAATTATTAATTAATTATTTACCAAAAATATTACTTTTTTTAATATAAAAAAAAACCAATTATTAATACAGTAAAGTATAAGTAAAGTAAATATCAATTAAACTTTAATTAAATTAAGTTCAATTTATGAAATTATTGCATAGTTATTTTTCATTTCATTTCATTTATTTATTTCAAGTCTACAGTAATTGAACTTACAGACTAAGCAAACAACAATTTAATTATAAAAAAAAATTTATAATTTATTAGTTATTTACACAAATTATTAATTAAATTTAAAAATAAAAAATTAATGGGTAAAAGTAATTAGTAGTAAAAATTTTGAAATTTTAAATTATTTTTTTAACCTGCGTCTCGTCTGTTTTCTTCCAAAGTATTCCTATTCTTAACAACATTTGAAAAAATTGTATTAAAGAATTATTATTTTTATTTTAATTTTTAAATTTTTATAATAATTTTTTATTTTGATTACCCTTTTTATAACACTATTAATTTTTAGGTATTTAAAAAATTTCTTATTTTTGTATAAACATATTTATTATTTTATTTATTATTTTATAACAAATATGTTTTATTTTTATTGTATAATTTTTTATTTCACTTATATAACTATTTAATTTATTTTTGAATTTTATATTTTTGTATTATTTATTCTTAATTTTAATTTTACTAAATTTTATTCTCATTTGTTACAAAATATTTGAAACAAAATTCATTTTATTTAAATTTTGCTACTTTCAAAACTTTTCGAAATCATTACAATTTCTTAAACAAAATTTAGTCAATGGTATAGTTTGTGTTTTTCTTTAAAAGATATATTACATACTGCATACACTACATGAACTTAGACTACGTCCATAAGTAAGTCTTAGTATAGTCTTAGCCTCCGAGAAAGTTTTAGTATAGCACACACGAGGTTAAAAAAAAATTACGTTTCATTCAGCAATATCTCGTTTGTTCCCTTCAAAGCAATCTCTCTCAGGTATAATTGTGCCAACGCGTTTTCCAAATTCCTGAAATTCTTCTGGTGTGCTTTTTTTTGTGACTTCTTTGCTATCATGGGTATCCTTAGTTCTAGGAATAGCAAAAGTTTCAGGTACCCACGTCCGGTGAATAAGGTGGCTGAGGCATAATAACGAAGTTGTTTTTGGCCAAAGAATCACATACAAGCAACGATATGTGAACAGGTGCATTGTTGTGCTGCAAAAGTCATTAATTGTTTTCGTCGTTTTCCTCGTATTGCTTCGAGCAAACGTCGCAAAATTTCTCGGTAATATTCCATATGGGACCTTACGACCTTCTGGCTCACGACATTGTAATCGAAGAAAACAACTAATTGAAAAGCAAACGTGTTTGCTTTTTCGGTCTTTGGTCTCTTCTGATTGCTTCCATTGGCATGATTGGGCACTGGCTTCGATGTCGTAACCATATAACCAAGTTTAGTCGGCAGTTATGACACTTTTGTGCAAATATGGATTTTCGTTGACATTATCTCCACACATTATCTTCAGTCTTCTTTGCTCAAAATTAAGCAATTTCGAAACAAAATCATTGTCACACTTGCATGCCTAAAACATTCGAAAGTATTTCATGACATGAGCGAACCAGTACGCCAACATCCTCAGCTAGTGTAGACTTTGCGGAACAGCAGAGGAGACTTTTGACAATAGATCATCTCTGGTCTCAGTGCAAATATCCCATTTTTCAATCTATCTATCTATCCTCAGCTCGCACCTTTTAAAAACCTTTTTTTTTTGCCCAAAGTAGAGTCGCCAAATGTCGCAATAAACATTTGAAGCACGGAGCAAAAAGTTGCCACGAAAACAAACTAAATACGAATATGCAAAATGGCTAATAATGTCAGCATTTTTTAGAAAAATGTGTAACAACATAACGAAAAAATCGAAGAAATTTGAAATTTGTAGTGACATTTTTTACAGACCTCGTTAGCATCTGAATTTCATCAAAGTATCTGTTAATGACAAACCCAATCTTAAAGATCAAATTCTTAACAAATTGTTACAAATAAATATGTTTCTACTAAATCCAAATATATCTTATATATTCCTATAACCCACGCTCGCGTATGTCGCGTATCTCGTAATAATGATTGATGCCAATCAAACTTTTACGATAATAAGTATTTCGTATGGTACGCTCAACTTTATGAAAAGCTCTAACAGCTACAAATTTCCGTAGCATAGTTTCAGGCATGTCGAGGTAAAATACACTGTGTACCAGTAGACTAGAAACAAGCAAACGTGTTGATGGTACAAGGTCTAAATATTTTAAATAACATTTCAGTACATGTCAGGAATTTGAGGTTTCAACTAAAAAAATGTGTCAATCTGGCAACTGGAGAGTACTTCATGGGCCCTTCTTGACAGCTGTATACGTGTAGCTGGTACAATAGTCCAATTATGAGACAAATATGTGGATGTATGAATGTGAAACCTAACTGAAGTTTTGCCGACTTCCAATAGCAAATTGAAAGAAAACCTGTGTTTAAACGATTTTATAAGCTAAGCACAAGTAAGCCTAGCAATTCCCAAAGTCTCAGCAAGTCTCAAAGCTTGCAGTAAATTTTGCTATAAAAATTTTCATTCTAAAACGTTTGAAAGTATTAATTTTTCTTAGTCTTTAAATTTATCATAGTAAAGTGTTCTATGTTGTAGTAATTAAATTTCCAATTTAGAAGGTAGAAATTTTATATTTTATAGTTTACCATTTTATTATGAAAAACCTTAACAAATCCTTTAAATTATCAAAAACTTATTTTGGAATATTATTTTCAACTAGTGAAGCGAATAGAAAATTTTAGGAATATTATGTTCCGTAAATCAGGGGTGGCTTTCCATAATTCGATATCGAGCAAATACGTGTATCGAACTATCGTTTTTGCTTTCCGTAACACAAAATGTTGTCGTGTCCTATCGAACGTTCGATACAAACAGCTCGATACCAATTTTGCTCTCGTTTTGCTTTTTCTCCGTTGTCAAACGTAACAAAATGTAAATATGAAATTTGAAATTGTTTGTGATTTTAATAAATTTTGTTAGCTTTTTAAGAGTCAACAAACGAACGCTGCTCAAATGAAGATGCTAATAAAATTTATTGATTGGAGTTTCGCGACCAAACTCCTCCAAAAACATTAAGTAGCCCCAATCGTACATTTTTATTCCGGAAAATTTTTTTAAATTTGTTTATTTTCAAAACTTCACTTTTCAAATTTTCTTCGTTTTGTTTACTTCCCGCTACTTCTGAAAACGATAGTTCTCATATCGAGTTACGGAAAGCGAAGCTGTCTCGTTGAGCGTTCGATATCGAATCGATGTGTCGAGCCAACGACGGTCAAGTATCGAAATACGGAAAGCCACCCCAGCTATCAAAAGCTCCATGTGGAGGAAGACGAAATCTGATCAGAACCTATCAGTAGACAAAATCCTCAGTAAAACCTGTTTACTAGAATTTATCGCTAGAATTCGTCTAACATATCGACGTAGTGGTTCCGAGTTGCACAAACCCGAAGTAGGTGCGCAACTTTCGGATATTCATAGAGCAATAAAAATATCTCCATTGGGTATCACTAGGCCTGGTCCTTGGGTGGTCATTGTAACTCAACCTAAAGCGTCAAAGCAAAGGTCCACAATTTCTTCTTATTACATTTAGTTGTCCTATTACATTTAAAAAATCAATAATCATTGATTCTAGCTTTCGAATATGACAATGAGTCACACTTTTTTCCTTTAATCACTTCGCTTGAGAGCTTGGAGCAACTACTTTGTGTCTGTTATGTAAATCAATTGAAATTCTACCAGAGTAGGAGACTAGCCTATTGCTAGCATTCATAGGTGATGGCGCTGCCTTTTGTCGTCCTTTCAAGGAAACCTCCACAAGTTCCTTTCTGTTATGTGGTTGTTATGGCCACCTAAGTACAATAAATAGGTATATGTACTTACTACTAGTATATATGCGTCTTTGGCACACGTCGCAAACTGTTTGGCATGTTCGAGTTAATTTGTTTATTAAATTATTGTTTATGTCCTTACTTAATTATCAATTCATATAAATTTAACCACAATAGCAACATGCCATCTACAAAACTTTTAAGTGATTATCGAGGTGGGTGATAGATTTTCATTGCCATCTTTTCTCTAACAATCTGAACACCAAATAAGTCGGCATGTTTCGTTGGCGTCATAGTCATAGTCATAGTCATAGTCATAGACATAGTCATAGTCATAGTCATAGCCATAGTCATAGTCATAGTCATAGTCATAGTCATAGTCATAGTCATAGTCATAGTCATAGTCATAGTCATAGTCATAGTCATAGTCATAGTCATAGTCATAGTCATAGTCATAGTCATAGTCATAGTCATAGTCATAGTCATAGTCATAGTCATGGTCATAGTCATAGTCATTGTCATTGTCATAGTCATAGTCATATAATGAATGTCAGCTTGCTTGATGATCAGTCAATCTGTGGTCGCTGTGATTCGCCGACCCAGATATGTTGCGTGAACCACCAATATATCATTCTTGAATCATTCTGAATTTCATATTTAATTTCGAGAGCCTAAGAAATTGTGATTATCTGACCTCAATTTTGTTGTTATTTTCAATGAAAAAACCTTACCAGTTTATTCTGAATTAATAAATACAAAATTTATACTTTGACGTTATGGTTCGCTTTGGATCCAAATGCTCTTTTTTATGGTTAACTTACAACCTTCTGAAAAGTTCATATGAAATCAAATTAGGGGTAAACATTTTTCCACATTATTTTAACTTTTATTTCATTTAATTCAGCAGTAACAAATACCAAAATTTTAAATGTTTTAAAAAGCAATGCAAAGAAATCGTTAATGACTTCAATGAATTCATTTTGACTGCCTTACGCATTCTATGTAAAGTCAACGCTCGACTATCACTGCAGATGTGTCAGTTGTATTACGTTTTGCAGATTACACGACTGATTGACTGCACTGGAATGCCAAGTTCGACGACGGTTTATGCGTCAGTTGTGTCGTTGCCTTTGTCAGTGTTGCCAGATCAGGAAATTTCCTCATAGATTTAGGAGATTCTTGACCTTTTCTTTCTTGGAGAATTTTTAGGAGGAAAAATTGAAAAATTTTAGGAGGAAGAAAGTTTAGGTGATTTATATTTTACGTTAGAGGATTTTTCGGATCCTTAGTTGATTTTTGGAAGATTTTTGAATAACGAAGTATGATGTATTGGGAACACTGGCAACAAAACATATTTTGGCAACTATTTTTATAGTCAAAGCACCCTATTGTGTTAAAAATTTTTAAGCTTACAAAATGTAAGCTCGTTCTATCTCGTTTTCACTTATTGCTGTCACAATGAAATCCCGCCAAAAATGACACTTTTTGTTTAATTCATTTGTTTTATATTTTTTTGTTTTATATATTTTGTTTTTGTTGTTAAGCGGAAGATGAATAAAACAAGGCTGCATTAAAAAAAATTTTACCTTTATGCCTTTTATATTTTTTCAATAGGGATGGTCTAGTACGTTTTCGAAAAATTTGACATTGCCATTGAAAAGTTTGTCATTTTTTACCAGAAATGTGCTTAGAACATTTTGATGTTCAAGCGCAATTTGTGTTGTTTACACTGAATTGAAAAATTCATCTCGGTCAAAAAATGGATTTAACTCGTGAACATTTTCGAGCAATAATTTTTTACGATTTCCAAGGTGAATTATCTCAACAACAGTGCTTCGATCGCCTTTATTCGGCATTTGCTGATGAAGCACCAACCCTCAAGACAATTTATAACTGGTTTAACGAATTCAAGCGTGGTCGCCGTTCGTTCCAGGACGAATTTCGTGAAGGTCATCCAAAATCGGTCATTGTGCCAGAAACCATCGATGCTGTGCGTGAACTGATAATGAAAGATCGTCATGTGACACATCGTAAGATAGCGGCATTCTTGGGCATTAGTTCCACGGCCGTGCATTCGATATTGCATCAACATTTAGCTGTCAGAAAGATTTTTTCTCGTTGGATGCCGCATAATTTGGCAATCGCTCAAAAAAAAGGCACGGGTCGATTGGTGCAAAGAAATGATGGAAAAATTCGATTGCGGTACTTCGAAAGACGTTTATAAGATCGTGACAGATGACGAATCATGGATATATGCGTATGAGCCCGAAACAAAACAGCAATCGACCGTGTGGGTCTTCCAAGACGAGGCCAAATCCAACAAAAGTTTTTCGGGCACACAGCACATTGAAGCAAATGGTCGCCTGTTTCTTCGGCAAACCTGGTCATGTGGCTACTGTGCGGTTAGAGCAACGGTCAATTCTGAGTGGGTACACAACAATTTGTTTGACAGAAGTGTTCAATGAAATACGGAAAGATAATCTATATCCTAGATGATAAACTCCTTTGGAAATCTCATGTAGAACTAAAGACATCGAAAGCACTGTCGGCTTTCTGGCAGTGCAGAGGTGTATTTGGGAAAACGTGGGGTCATTCCCCTAGCAAGATCCTCTGGATCTACAATGCTATGATAAGACCCATCATCTCCTACGCATCGGTAGTCTGGATGAGCAGACTCTCTCTTGCAGGGGTCAAGAGAACCTTGTCCAGACTGCAGCGCACTGTGACCATATGTTGTAAGGGAGCCTTCCCGACTACTTCTGGCCCAGCGCTAGATGCCCTGGTGAACCTTCCTCCACTTGATGTTTTCATCCAAGGGGAGGCCCTAAAGGCCATCCGAAGACTAAAACACAGTGGCCAGTGGTATGGCGCTTGTCCGGTACTGGACAATTGTGCTGGCACCGACATCGACCTCACAGTGATGTCCATGCCCCTCGACTCCATGCCTTCAACTGTCATACTAAAAAAGCGGTACATGGTGTTGCTGCCTGAGGCTCACTCTTGGTCAGATCCTGAGGATGAGCCCGGTAAACACTGTTTCCGTATATTCACGGACGGCTCCCGAACGGAAGAAGGTTCTGGCTCTGGGGTCTTCGTTGAATCCACGGGGACTGGACGGTTCTTTGCCCTAGGCTCGCTGGCATCTGTGTTTCAGGCAGAGGTGCATGCGATACTTGAGGCGATGAACTTTGTCATAGAGAATAGGTGGAAAGGCAGGTCTATCTGTGTCTGTAGTGACAGCCAAGCTGCGCTTATGGCCTTGGACAGCCCTCTAACCACCTCTATGCTAGTCAAGTCCTGCAAATCCAGGCACAATTATGTCGGCAAATACAATAGCCTGATGCTCACCTGGGTCCCGGGACACGCAGGATTGCGGGTAACGAGACCTCGGATTCCTTAGCTAGAATGGGCTCTGAGGCTGCTTTTGTCGGCCCTGAGCCTGTTCTGCCACTCCCATCTGCGGCTATCAAAGCCACTGTTAACGAATGGGTCCCTATGATCCAGGAGCGAGCATGGCAGGCTGAGAGCGGCTGCAGGTGGACGAAACTTATGCTTCCCGCCATATCCGGCAGATGCTCACAGTTTCTTCTGTCACTAGGCAGAGGGGACTGCAGGCAGATGGTCGGGTTAATGACGGGCCATTTTCTATGGGCAAAGCACATGGAAATAGTAGGCATATCTGACAGTGCCCTATTTCCTGCCTGTGGGAAGGACGTTGAGACGGCGGAACACTTCCTGTGTCTCTGCCTCGCGTTCACTCGTATCAGGTTTGAGACGTTTGGCACTGATGTGCTAAGAAGCGACCACCTTGGCTCCTTGGCACCCCAGGATCTATCAAGGTTTCTTCGGAAGTCGGGTAGATTTAAAGCATATTAACAGGGAACAACAAGTCGTAGTACAATGGACGTATAATTGTATGAGTGCTTGTCGTTCCGACAAAGGAAACAAAAAACATTTTTATTGTTTTATGAGAAGTTTAATTCCTTTAAAATTTATGAGATTTTTTTAACTTTTGAGAGGAAATTTCAGTATTTTTTTAACATTTAGGAGAAAGTCATTTCAAACGGGAATACTCGTTTTCTCTTTCGGTGGCTGTCCTCTCAGCTGGAAATGGCAAACCTCTGAGAGTAAAAATTGCTTATGAAAAAGCTCCCAACCTGCCGTTCGGAACCGGCATAAAACTGTAGGTCCCTTCCACCCGCGTACAAATTCACACGCACAACACGGGTGGTTGCGGGAAGCTAGGCCTTAGTCTCGCGTAAGCGGGCTGTCGTGCCAGTCAATTATTAATTATTATCATTTCAGGTATCTGGCAGCACTGGCCGTTGCGCTTTCTACAGTCGACGTTGACAATGCCATTGCCGCTTCCTCCAAGACTGTTGGCTCGCTTCATTACGAATTCCCCCACTTGCAGTGCACCGTAAATTGAATCAAAGAAATAAAACAGCGTATTGTTTCGTTTTCAGTGGTTGTTTTTTTAATACATTTCGCCTTTGTTAAACTGAAGAAAATCAAATTTCCTTGAATTTAACAAAACAATTTCCATTTTTCAATTATTATTACGTACAGTAAATATTAAATAAAAACTAGTTACTAAAATAAAAAATAATAAAAGGGAACAAATCAAAAATGAAAAACAGTAAATCAAAAGCATTGCATTTCGCAAGCAAATTAGAAATACTTTATAGTAAAAAAGCATTTGAACAACATTTCACAACATCGTCTACATCGTCGTCAACTTGATCGTCGGCGTCGTTGCGCGCTAATCAGCAACGCGCTGGTGGTGGTTGTTGGTTGGTGGATCTCCGAGCAAGACACAAGCGGCACAAGTTACAATTTTTGCAAATGAGTACGTTTTACAAATACAAACACGAACATAAACACGCATACATGGACGGAAATACATTTGGCAAAATTTAATAAATATATACAAAGTTGACAATTACAAAAGTGGGTTAGTGGTCTTAGGTGTTTACAGCTCTAGGAAAGCGTTAGTCACACCAATTGGGTTTAAAAAGTTATAACAATATTTTGTTTTTTTTCTATTGCATTTTCATTTTACATAAAGTTTTTGTGGTAACATTTTGGTGTTTGGGTTTTGAGGAAACGTTCAGTGTTCAGTGCTTAGGAGTATTTTTGTAACATTATTTTGCTCTTATTCAATCTTCTGCTACTTCTTATTCTTCTTCTTTCATCTTGCTACTACATTACATTAACAAACACATACACAATTGCTTGGTTAGTTGCTGAAAAGGCTTGAACACAAAACGGAAGCGGAGGTCAGGAACGGGAGCGGAACGGAACGGTTCGATTCGGGATTGGAGCCGGATGTGTTGGAAGCGGGACCGGGACCGGGACCGGGAGCAGGAACGGGAACAGGAGCAGGAGCGGGAGCGGAAGCTGGGCCAGGAACGTGGTAGCGTAGCGGCAAGCTGTCTGCTGTGCACGGGCTGGCCAGGATCGGGCACACTGCATCATGGAACCGTGGCTGTAGTTCTGCATGAAACAACTGGAATGTGGGATGCGAGAGACGGATAGCTAGGAGGCGGGATGTCGGTGAGCGGGAACATGGGACGGCAGTCGTTGTGCACAAACAGTACGCGAGCTTTTCACTTTCCATCGTTTCTGTTTGTTTTGCGTTTCGATTGGATGATGTTGGGATGGGAAGTGGTTGGACGTTGGTTGGCGTTATGAACGGGATCGACGGTAGGGTCGTGTCGTTCACGGCGTCTAGTCCTTCTTCGCAACTTCAGCAGCGACTGTCACTGTCTCCGCGGACTTTTTGTCGTCGGTCGCTGTAGCCGTTTCGGTCGTTGGCTGCGGCCGCACGTCGTCGGCGCCTTTGTCGGGCACCGCCAACGCCGGCGCTAGCCGTGTCGTTTGTGCTTGCTGCTCACCTTTGTTGCCCGTCGCGCTGGCAGCGACACTTTCGGTCGCCACCTTCTTCGTCTCGGTCGCCTCGCTTTGTTCGTTCGCTTCCGCTGTCGCGGTCGGCTTCACTGTGTCGTTCGTGTCCGGGTCTATGTTCGTGTCGCGTTTCTGGTGCGTTCGCTCCGGCAAGTTCTGCGTGCACGAGCAGGGGCACATGCACTGGTCCTTGCGGGCGCCACCTGTGAACTGACTGAAACTGAACGGTATGGCCGCCGGCTGCACGCCCAGCGGGAACGGATCGACGTTCTGGTGGTAGCGATCGTTCGTCAGTTTCGCGTTGGCGTCGCAATTCTCGTACGCCGACTGCGGCAGTATGATCACCGGCATGAAGGCGATCGTCGCACCCTTCGGTATTTTGTCGGGCGCGTACGATGCCGCGAAGCCGGGCGCCTGCGGGAACACCGGCAGTTGCTGCAGCAGCGACATGGAATTCGTGATTCCGCCAAAGTGCGCCGGGCCGGCCGATGTCGTCGTTGTTGTGAACTGTTGGTTAAAGTTGTTGTTCTTGTTGTTGTTGCTGTAGCCGTTCGAAGACGGTTTGCTGTAGGAGGAGCTAGAAGTTTGAGTTTTTGACGAGTCCGCATTGCACGGGCACAGGTTCTGTGTGATCTGTTCGTGAGAATTATAAATGGGACGAGGTGTTACATTCTTGTTGTTGTTGCTAGGCGTGTACGCGTTCGTATTCGTATAGGTGTTCGTATTGTGGGTGTTTGTCGAGGTGACTACGTTCTTGGACGGCACTCGGTCGACGTATTTCGGGCTGGTCGGGTATTCGTTGACCGTCTTGCCGGGCGTGTTGTGGGCCTCGTATGTGTTGGTGTTGGGGTTGGTGTTGGTGAACACCTTCGGCTGGTTCTCGTAGCCAGGCGTGTTGCTGTGCGTTTGCGTGCCAGTGCCGTAGCCGCCTGTGGATGTGCTGGTGACTGTCTGCGGTCGCGTGTAGGTGCCCGTTTTCTTTTCAGTGTACGTGTTGGTGTTGGTGTTAAAGTTCGTGGGCGTACTGGGGTAAGTGTACTTGTTCTCTTCGGTCTCTGTGTTCGTGTAGGTGTTGGTATTGCGGTCAACATTATAGCTATTTTTATTACCGGAATTTTGATTTGTATGCGTTGTCGTTGTGGTTGTTATTGTCTGAACGGGCTTATCCTTTTTAATAGTGGTATCCTGTTGGTAGGGTGGTTGTTGTTGTGTCGTTGTGGTTGTGGTCGTAATTGGTTTATGTTCGTTATTTGTTTTGACGGGAGTGTATTTGTTGGTGTTGGATGTGAAGGTTGTGGTTGTGGTGGTTTTGGAAGAGGGAGGAAAAGAAGGAGGAATATAGGTTAGTGGAGTTTTATCATTAAAATTATTATTATTGGTATTGGTTGTGGTGGTAGTGGTTATCTTCTTATGTGCATTCGCATTATTGTTATCATAATTGGGCACAAAAGATGTCTGATTATTGGTAGTGCTATGGATGGTTTTCTGGGATGGCACCTCAACTGTTAATGAGGATGATTTAGGAGGTTGCGTTATTTTACCAGTTTTCGAAACGGGTGGCAAGTAGCCGGGTGTGTTTTTTTCTGAGTCTCTGGGACCAGGTGGTGGTGGGTAAGTGTATTTTCCTTGGCCGGGACGTTGGGGTCCGGGTGGTCCAGGTGGTCCGGGTGGTCCGTAGGGGCCGGGTGGTCCGGGTCTGTATGCTCCTACATTACATAAACACACAATTAAGCATTGCAATAGGAATTGGTAAATGTGAATCAACCTGGTGGTCCGGGTGGTCCCTTGGGGCCGGGTGGTCCCTTGGGACCGGGTGGGCCCTTAGGGCCGCCGGGTCCGCCAGGGCCGCGGGGGCCGCCTGGGCCTCCGGGGCCGAAACCGCCTACGCCGCCTTCGCCGCCAAAGCCGCCACTCGGACCCACTACGTGAACGTATGGTGGTGCCGGTGGACCAGTGGGACCTTCAACATGGAAATATTTTCCCGAATCATCATGATAGTATTTACCTTCTTGTATACCTGCAATGTGCACCGAAGACAAAATCGCAATTAGTAAACTGTGACGCAAGCGGCGCCATGCACCAAGCTCGAACGAACGAACGACTTACCCTTATAACGACCATCGTCAAAACCGACATATTTACCACTTCCTGTAGAGACGTGCGAAAAGAGTGTTGGAGGAGAAAGAGAAATTCACAGATTAGTAAGAGCGACCACTACATTTGTCAGTTACTACTGGTTTAGCGCAAAACTGCAGTCGAATTGCGAGTGGATAGGACTACGTCTAGAACTACTATAGCTAACTAGATTAATAGAGATCTGCTGCTGCTAGGGAATACGAGTACGGTAGGCTACATACAAACTGCCGATACTTAACTACGTACACAAATACGGACAAGCACTTAGGGCTAACAACTAAAAGCGACAAGCACCGGCCACCGTCGAAGCGTTCAAACGGCAACAAACCAAACCAAAA
The DNA here is from genome assembly GCA_964056695.1 of Melieria picta. Taxonomy (NCBI): domain Eukaryota; kingdom Metazoa; phylum Arthropoda; class Insecta; order Diptera; family Ulidiidae; genus Melieria; species Melieria picta. The sequence goes on along the minus strand of OZ057399.1, from coordinate 11,870,978 downwards.
TGGACTTTTTAGTATAGTGACATGAATGAACGGTTACTTGGGGTACTCTAACTCGGTATCAGGATCACAACGATTTCAAACAAACAGTGCTACATACAGTTAGTGCTACGGACTACAACCACAAACTAAAACGGTTACTTTTGGGTAATTGGCATAGCGGGCGTGAAATGATGTGTGGGAAATTTGTGAGGCGTTGAAGTATTAAAATTCTTGGCGTAAATAAGCTAGTGCGGGTGAATGTGCGAATGTGAGTGTGTGCGAGTTTTGTGGTTGGTGCATGTTGGTGTTACAATCAGTCATTATCTGCTATATAGATATATATATATATACATGTGTGTAGAGATGTGCGCGTGTTGCTTGTGTTCTTTATTTTGTTTGTGGTGTAATTCAATTTTTTTTTATTTTTTTTGCATATCGTTTTGATACGTTGATATGGGAAAATAGACGAGGCTGACAATTTCTCGACCAGAGAAAGAGAGACAGAGAGAGATAAATAGAGAATTAAAAAAAAAACTGGTTCATGTGCAATTCAAGTGCTGGAACAAAAAAGTGCAGTGGCCACAACAATCCCTTGAATTTCATTCTTCGCTAAATATATTCGATATTTGATTTTTCTTTAGCGCTTCTAATTTTTTTCCATTCAATTTGTGCTATGCGGCTTTTTACTATAAATTATCTTATTTTTTTTATTGTATCAAGAGAGTGCAATTGCGATTAATGGACATAATTGGCAAACAAAAACAATTTCCTGCAACTGAAAATAAAAGTAGTGATAAGAAATCGATACATAAAAATCAATACAAATAAATCAGATAGAGCTATGCCTAATACATAATGCATATATTTATTTAAATACATTAAATTGTATACACTAACATTAGATTCTGTGGTTGCGGTTTGTCATTCTGTTGCGGTGCGTCTATGTCAAATATTTTAGAAAGATTTACCAATTCCAATAATTGGATTTATCGAAATTAAATCGATAACACGAACAATTGGAAAAGATTGGTTGGATTGGAAAAGAAAGATGGCAAATGAAAAAACAAATTAGAAAAGTAACTTGGTTATGTTACTTGGCATCACTGGCACTGAAGTCATGGACAGAGTGATTCGATCAGAACGGAACAGTGAAGTCTGTGGCGATTTGACAATTTTGCAGTAATCCTTGCCATACTGTCTTGTCAGTTCTATAGGACTGAATCTGTTTAGAATGGAACTCAAAATGCTGCTCTTCAAGACCCCACAACAGCACACAGCTGCCATTGGAGAAAGTTCTTAGATAGATTTACATTTGAAAACGAACATTAGTGCTCGTCTCTCAAGAAAAATATGGTGAATACAAAAGTCTTACAGCTGTGAGCAACTTTCGCTGGAACATTTCTTTACTCCAACTAGAACAAACATGCCCATAACACCGCCCCAGCCAGTGCTGCCAATTTAATGCTTCATTGTAAAGTTATGCATATTTTTTAAACATAATTCGCAATCCAAAGTAGGGTAAATTTATTTCTGAAATTAATTTGTCAAACAAAAAAATTACCTAATTTTTTTAGAATATCTTTTATGACGTTTCATACATAAATATTCGCCACAGCGTTCTTAAAATTACTGTCTAAATATATAACTATAAATAAATTTGTGCAAATGCATATGTATGTGGTTTTGTGTGGGTGTGTGTGTGTGTGCTTGTGTAAAAAAACATTGCATTTATCATAAAATTAAAAAACAAACTCTATGGCAGAACATAAAATTGTCTTCTTGAAAGCTTTTAACATTAAACTAATTCTTAGTGAAAAAAAGTCTTGAACGAGCTTTGCAACTAGGGACCACTAATTAGTGTCTCAAATACTTAATCATTGTGCCGTTACAGTGACCATTACAATTGATTTTCATATGGGGAAAAAATGGGTTTCATTTATAAAAGAGTTGAAAGAAGTTTTTCGTTGCTTTAAACAAGAAGCATTGAAAAACTTTTAAAAAGTTGTATGTGATATACGCAACATGTACTCATACCAGTGGCGGATTCAGGGGGGGAGGGGGCGGGTTTTGGGGGTTGAACCCCCCCCCCGAAATATTAGGATCGGCTTTACAACTACATACAAATTAAAAGGCATTTTTTGGCATTTTATGAATATTAAAGAATTACTTTTTGAAACCCCCCCGAAATAATTTTCTGACTCGTACACATATCATTGACTACATTTTCAGCACTTGAAGATTGTCAAAAATCGATCAGTCAACTGTCGACAAAAGGGACTTGGAACACAATCAATCAATGTGGTTCTGGTCTCAACTTTTGGACCAAAACAAACTCAAAAGTGCATCTTAGAAGCTTTTTAGTTGAATTGGAATCCCAATTTGTGAAAGTTTGAAGCTGTATGTCAAACGGTCACATTGAAACTATGTTTGTTATATTCCAGAGATTTTGACATTAATTTAATGTGTTCTACTGTGCTCTACATTCGAGAAATCTTCATTGATCAGAACTCTTAACAGTGATTCAAAGAGTTGTTTGTGTTTGAGCTTAGATCTTTTAAGCCAATCGGGACTATATGTATCAAAAATCTTTGAGAAAGTCTTTTTAAGAAAACGTTAATAAAACTTTAGCAAGGACCTTTGCCTTGAATGTTACCCCAAGAGGCATCTTCCCATTGAAATAATAGTCGAAATATTTCAATATCCCTGGGATCTAAGCCTCTTGGGAAAGACCATAGTCAGAGATGATCAAAGTCTTATTGTTTCTTCTTCATTTTTCGGGTTTATTTTTATTTATTTTCCTTACTAAATGTTAATTTTTCAGTTCCCTAACATAAATATTATACATACAGCAATTAATTGCTGGTCCGAAATGTTCCCCTTGTAACACACACATTACAGTAGAAAGCTGTAATATATTTGAAATAATTCCATATACTTTATTGAGGTCCATTTGGACTGTTCAACTGTTCAGTATGGCTTTTTGTAGCAGAAAGCCAAAAGTTAGTATGTACGGTACGCTTCAATCAGTAGTTATTTGATCAGTGTAACGCCAGCAACAACAACAGCAAAATTCATTTCAATTGCAGCTACTGAGCTCGTTCGAAACTCCTTTCGTTTCCTACGTTCTATCTCAACGAATCGCGTCTCGTCTATGTTCGGCGTGCTCTTTACATACTATTTGCAGGCTTGTGTTTTTGTTTTGTTTTGTTGATTTTTTTTTAGCTAACCTTTGTTGTATCCGGCGCCCCCATCGTGCTCAGCCGGCCGATATATGGGGACGCCCGTTGAATCCGGTCCGCCTGGGTACGATGTCTGCTCCGGGTGCCTATCCGATGGCGAAGCTGTTAGGGGACTGGGTGTATATGTGACCTGACCTGAATGTGGTGGACCGTACTTGTCGGGGTTCGAGGGTGGAGTGTATGTGCCTACGTTTGTCGGTACAATGGGTCCGGTCAGTATGTCTTCGTAACGTGGTGGCTTATTGTTGTCGGGCTGTCGGGGTGGGTTGGCGTTGTGCAAGTGCGTCGAACTGTCCGGCTGTCGGGGCGGGAAGCGGGGGGGTACGTTCTGTGACGGGTTGCCGGGCGGTCTGATCGACGGGTGGACCGCAATATGCACATTCGATTGGTCCCCAACATGGTCAATCTGCAATTGAGGGTACGGGCATTATATAGCAACGGGCTGGCAAATAATGCGCGCGCGTGCGCTCAACGCCGACTCGTACTTGCGGAAATTCGGGCTTAAAGCCGACTTCGAATCGACCGCAGCCGTGCGGGAAGTACGAGTTCTCCCAAGTCATGACGTTGGGGGCTTGGTCTTTGACGGGAAATACTTCGACTGGCTTCGGCGGCTCGACGGTGCGGTAGCCGTGCGTGTCGGCCACGTAGTGGGTGGCGCGCAGCTTGTTAAAGGCATCGATCTCGCCGTAGCAGCCGTAGGTGACGCCATCGGGACCGCGCGTCTCGTGGTGGAAGTGATTGGTCTTGCCAACGTCGTAGCCATAGTGGTAGGCACCTTCCGTTGGCAACGATTGCGCGATTGTTTTCGTCGTTATTCATTTTGTTTTGGAATCGGATTTGGATTTGGATTTGGAGGTGATAGAACGCAATTGGAGTGTGATCAATATTACATTCTTATAAATATGTGTATATAGTTAAATAATAAATAAGGCCTAAACACTAAATGGAGCATACATATTGTAATTTGCAAGTGATTTATCGTCGATACTTAAATAGTTGATTGGATAGTCTATTTGCTTTTCAGAAACAATGAAAAATTATTTGCTTGTTGTTGTGCGATTGTAGATTCAATACAAATTGCATCTTAAATATACTAGAAACAATTCAAATACATAAATAACTGAAACTCTTATCGGACCTTAAACATACACACGCAAGCGACAATAAATGCCTGAGAGAACGAATACAAAAGTCATAGCGCAGCTGTTGCAAAACAAAAATGGAAACACGAGAACTGAGAAGTGAGAACGAAACAGAAACTCGCATTCGTAGGAGACACGTCGCAAGGCTAACTTACGGCTAACAGGGGCTTCGAACTAATGGAAAGGTTCAGGAATGGGATAGCAGAGTTGCAGGACATTGCAGGACAGGGAAGGGATTACAGGGCGATTACGTTGGGTTGCTGGACCAATGGCCCCAAACGGGCTGATACACGTCAGAGTGGAGAGGCTAATGATTATTGCGTAATTACGAGCTAATTACTACTTGATTAACTATTCAATTGCAATTATTTAGGAATAAAATTACAACCATTAAATGTATTCGATTAATTTCATTTAATTAATTAATTCGATTAATTTCATTTAATTAATTCTTCATATAGAAATGCTATTTTTTGATTAACTTAAACCATATTAAATGGATTTTAGAAACAATTAAATCACAATATTTAAAAAGTGAGATTGTTGCTTACACAACAATTAATACATTAATATATCACACTGTCACACGATTTAATTTGATTGAACAAGCAATTATATTTCATTTTTATAATGCCAGTAATTATTATATTAAATTCAATTTAATATAAAATTAAATATCAATTTAATTCCATTCAATTTTTAATAAAATATTAATTTAACTCAATTCAATATTTAATAAAATATTAATTTAACTCAGTTCCATATTTCACAATATATAAAAATATTTTTCTGATTTGAACATAAAAATTAATTAAAAAATTTTAATGTAATTAAATACAAAATTTAATTAAATTAAAGGAGTAAATACAATATTAAATTAGATATTGATTGATTCATACAATTTTAAATATTGATTTCAATAAAATTAATATTGTATTAAATATTGTATTTACTTATTTTATGGAATTAAATTTGTATGTTGAATTCAACAAAATATTTATTTTTATATTGCAAAATTATTTCAACTAAGTAAAATACTAATTTGAGTAACAATTATTAAATAGAATAATTATTAATTGCGGAAAAGTTTAAAATCAAAACCATTTAACAATATATTTGAATAATTAAAATCTTTGGTGAACAGTTTCTTATAATTTTAATGTTTTAATCAATCATTTGTTCTTTGAATTAATTAATTATAATCAAAATTATCAATTTTTTTATTTCGAGTAATTAAATATTTAAGTGACTATTATTTATTATTTTAATGGCCTAGTCAAAATAATTCAATAGTAATTGAAGTAATCAGATCAGAATAATCCGACTAATCAAAATATTTAAACAAATTTTAAAAATCAAAACCATTTAACAATATATTTGAATAATGAAAATCTTTGGTGAACATTTTTGTATAACTTTAATGTTTTAATCAATCATTTGTTCTTTGAATTAATTAATAATTATCAAAATTATCAATTTTTTATTTCGAATAATTAAATATTTAAGTGACTAGTTTTGATTATTTTAATGGCCTAGTCAAAATAATTCATTAGTAATTGAAGTAATCAGATCAGAATAATCCGAGTAATCAAAATATTTTAACAAATTTTTTAAGGCCTAGTCAGAACAAGGCAGTAGTAATTAAAGTAATCATATGATAATTATTATAGTTATTTTGTTTTAAAAAACCAATTTTTCGAATAATTCGAGTAATCACAGTATTTAAATAATTCATTTTTATTATTTTATTTATCTCAAAAAAATCAATAATTCGAATAATCCGAGTAATCAAAATATTTAAGCAGTTGATATTTATTATTTAAATTATTTATTCACATTCAAACATTTCAAAATTGCAAAAATCAACTATTCGAATAATCCAAGTAATCAAAATGTTTCAATAGCTGATCTTGATTATTTAAATGACCTACTCAGGATATTTCAGTAATAATTAAATTTGCAAAAACCAATTATTCAAATAATCCGAGTAGTAAAAACATTTCAATAGTTGATTTCTATTATTTTAATGATATATTAGAAACATTTCATTAGTAATTGAAGTTGTAAAAACCAATTATTCGAATAATCCGAGTAATCAAAATCTTTCAATAGTTGATCTTAATTATTTAAATGATCTACTGAAGAAATTACGGTAGTAACTGAAATTGCAAAATCCAATTATTCAAATAATCCGAGTAATCAAAATATTTAGCTATTTAAATAAACAAATTATTTCTACAATGCCAGTAATCAGGATTTTTTTAAGAACTATTTTCAGGTATTTTAATTGCATAATCAATTAAAAACTTTTGACAAACATAATCAATTACAAAGTTACTATTATTATTACAATTACAAAGTTGTGACAATGAAAAATATTAATTACGCTGATCAGCTCTGGAAATTTAATTCCAATTGATTATTGTTGTCATGTCGTGAGTGCTGGACTTTCAATACTTAGCACGACTAATCAAAGAATCAACAAATTTTAAAACTTAAGCCTTTGATTTTATAAAATAGTGCAAAATTGAATAAATAAAAAGAAGGGATCAAAGTGCTTTCGTAATGAAGGCAACTGTGAAGCCTCGTAGCCTTCACAATGGCGCTTGGAGATTGGCTTAAGGAAATCAGGACTCGGTATGGGGCAGGAGTTGAGACTTTGTTAATGTTTTATTACTGCAAATTTCAAAATTTCCTAAGCATGTCTTCGTTTGTTTCAGCTGGTTAGCTGTTCACTTACTCACAACGTCGATGGTTCGCGCTCGAAACAGGATGGCGTCCTTTTTCTGGTTTTGTTTTTGTTTTTTTACTGATAACTGTTTATATTTAATTGTTGTTATTGTTTTTGGGTAAATGGTGAGAGGATGAGTATGCGAAGCTTTTTATGGTAAAACAAATTCCACTAATACAAAATTACAAAATAATAAATTACGAGCATAGAGAAGTGGAGTGGAGCTGAGAGTTGAGTTGAGTGTGTGGAGTTGGTTGGTTGAGAATATTTACAATTTGAGACGAGCGTTGAGGGGTGTGTTTTATTGTCTGTTGTTGTTTTTTTTTAGGTTTTTATTTGTTGCTTGGTTTGTTTAACTACAACTACGTTTGATGTTTAGTAAAGCTACAACAAAAGTAACAACATACTTGTAAAATAATGAATACCATTATGAATAAAATTGTATTTTTTTTTCTATTGTATAATGCATAATTAAAAATATATAAATTTCGTTTGGTTGGTTGATTCATTGGAAGGTTTTTTTTGTTGTTGTTGTTGAATTTTGTTGATTTTCTTTGAATGCTTTGAGTGTTCTTCGCATACAAATGCACTACAGCAAACAGCTACTACTTGTTTGTTTATTTTATATTGTTGTTGTTGTTGTTGTTTAATAATTATGTTTAGGCTACAGCGAGCTACAGTTAATTTATTATTGTAAATAATTAATGTAGGTAATCTAATATAAATTATCGTACTTCAATTGACAAGAGAAGGGCAACAAAAGTAGACATGAGCAAAATTCATAACTGCATCTTTTGTATCTACAACAGCAAACTACATACAAAGAGCATACTACTACAATACATAGGCGATCGTATACGGTAATTAGTGGGGCTGCGCAGGATGCGCGCGCCGCGGCACGTGCATCCCCGAACGCGGGCGCCTGCGCGCTCGCGGCTGCCGATGGGGCGACTGCTCGCAACGTCAGCGCACAAGCGCGCAGGCGACTGCGGCGCGGCAGCGAGAAAAACTCAAAGTATATACTAGCAAATACTGGGCGATTTATAAATATTTGTATGTGTGTATGAAGAGACTAACTGTCTAAATACATGAAAAGGAATAACGGTGAGAAGAGAAAGAAATGGCACATTACGGTTAGAGGAAACAAGTGCTCAGTTAGAGGGTGCAGGAGAGGAAAATAGAAGGTAGAGAATAGTGTAGAAGAGAAGGAGCAGAGTATGGTATGGAAAGTATTGAAAGTGGTGCGTAGAACAGAGGAGAAGAAGACAAAGTATGCGTGAAAAGAGACAGCAACATATAGGAGAAAGGAAATAAAAGATTAGCGGCGAGATGTGACAGCAAGCGTACAGAGAGAAAATAAGTAAAAGAAAATTGTTGATTTAAAAACACATATAGAGTAGTAATAGAGGAAAATAAAGAAAGAAAAGGATATGAATGAGCGAAGAGGAAAGTTTATAGTTTACACAAAAAACAAAACAGATGTTTTGTACTAATGCTAAGTGAATGTGGAATGCATGTCATTGGTGTATGTCTAGGAATTTGAAACGTTTCTACTTACTCGTGTCAAAGTTTGACGCATAGTATTGGTCGTTAGTGGTTTTGGCGTCTTGGATTTTAAGAATTCGCCTTAGGCTTTGGTCTAGAGCGAGAGCGCTTTGCATTAATATGCAAGCGATGGCCTGTGAAAAAGAAATGCGAAAATAAATATTAAATATTAGTAATATAACTTGCAATAAAATTATTTCATTATTATTATTTCAATATAAATAAATAAAAATTTAAATACACCTAATTCTGTTTACACAGTTTTGATTTAACACGGTTTTGGAAATACAAAACTTTTAAATTTTTTACACGATTTTATTCCATTTAGAATGATTCAAAATCTTTTGGGCTTACATTTTTTTTCAAATTTACTTTTTGCAAAATATGTTCATATCACAAAGTTAGGAAAATTCCCTTGTTGTGGATGCAAGCAAATTTACTTGACAGAGCAATTGAAATGTATTAATATTTTGTGAACTATCAATGCAATCAGACGTGTTTATATAATAATAATAATATTATAATATATTATAATAATAATAATTTAATAATAATATATTTTAATAATAATAATAATAACAATAATAAAAATAAGAAAGAATTTTTTTATAGGTAAATTAGTTTTTCCCACGTTACATTTATTTTAATTTTAACGCATAAAGATCAACGGTAAGCCAAAAAATATTTTATATTCAGTTATTTATATTTTTTTCTCAAATATTTTATGTATCCCTAAAAGAAAATGTCGAAAACTACAAATACGAAACTAAAACGTAAAGCCATTTCTTTGGAAACCAAAATTGAAAATTGTTTTTAGTTCCTGAACTTGTCATGCATTTAATTTACATTACTTTTAAGCTTAGAGTGCATATCTTTTTTTCTTTAATAACTATGCTTGTGTAAATACACATTATATATGTGATTTAATAAAATAAACATGAATACTTGTTTTTAAAAAATCCTTGTTTTTCATTAATTTTAATAGGTTTTAGAGATAAGGAACCAATCACCTATTTTTACATACGATCAATGTCTTTTTTACACGGTTTATTTTACACGGTTTTTCCTGGAACCAATCTACCGTGTAAAAACAGAATTAGGTGTACAATAGTTTTTAGCAAAATAAAGTTAAAGTACACTGGTCAGCAGTGGTGCACACAAAATTTCATTTTTGGGTAGTTCTGCATACAAATTTTGAGCTCAATACCATTTGAAATCATATTTGTTGCTCACAATGTTTGTAAAAGACAGATATTTAGAGGTTCTTTGAAGCCCTAAAACCCCACTTTTATGCAACACTTTTCACTGTAGTAAGCACTGACAATACCGTGCGACAGCATTTTTCGCACCGGAAAAAATCTATATGTGCGTGAAACTAGAGACCAAATATAGTAATACTGCGTACTCAGTTTTTCATTTCTATATCCTTTGTCCTTTTAAAAGGACTTCAAAAGTTTGAAGGGGATAAAAAATTTAAAAATATATAAAAAATACTTAACCTCGTTAGAAAAAAAATATATATATTAATGAAAAATTTTTTTTAATATATTTCTGTCGCACGGTGCAATATGTGACTTTCTGGCAAACTTTAGGAATCGCTTGAGTGCCAGTTTCGAGATCTTCCTAAATTCACAGAGTCATGCAACAGACAGCAACTTTGAGATCTTTGCCAGTCTACAAAAAACCTGAAACCCTCAAATAAACTAAAGCAACAGCACCTTACACATACATAGTTGAAACCAATAACAAACCTTAAAACTTTTCATCTCAAAACATCTTTCATTCATCATTCACGTGAAGCATAAAAATTATCACATACTTCATACAATTATTTTCAAGTCTTGCTCAACATTACAAAAACTTACAAAAACAACCTAAACAATATTTAATCGTATACACAATACGCTCAAATAATACAACAATACGAATGTTGTTGATGAATATGAAAAAGCGACTGTGCCTGGTCACATGTAGCAACAGTCTGCATAGTTGTCCCCACTGTGACTAAACAATGGCCTCAAATTACACAAGACGACACCAAACCAAACAACCAAAACTCCAACACAGCCATAAACAATGTCAATTCAAACAATTACCACATAACACATGAAAGGCCAAAACATATTTCTTGCTTTCTTTGACTAATTGACAAAAAATCCGATTTTTCAAAAGCAACGCCCACACTTGACACCACGCACGAGATCCAAAAACATAAAATCGAATTGAACAAAAAAAAACACTCAAACTTGGTCGAAAGACACGCGCACACACAAACGATTTGGCAACAACTAAGCAACAGCGACAACAATTCACTGCAGTTTTATAGCCAAGATGAGACCTCAAGTCAAATAAATGCTTCGATGACTAAAGCCAAATTATGACAAATTCTATTCAAGAAGCAAGACTGACAGCAACAACACTTGTCTTGAGCAAAGGAGCAGCCCATGAATAGGTCGCAGATAGTTTATTGATGTTGTTGGTGTTCAACTAAATATTGGAATTATTTAAATTCTTAAATCCGGTTAAAGATTTTCGTAAACGCCGGTTTCGCTTTCAAATGTCAAAGTTAGTATAGTGTGAAGTCATAATCAACTAGTCATATTGGCATAAATGAAAAGAAATCAAGCTAATTTTAAAATTAATTATTTGCATTTGAACAATGAAGAATAAACGGCTGACACTAGCTTTAAGAGAGCGCTGTGAATTTTAGCAAAGAATTTGGTATTTTTGATTTACTGTTTATTGCCCACAATTTTGCACACACACACACACACAATTTTGAGCTAATAAGCCGTGGTACGCGTAGCATTGAGTTCGATTCCAAATATGTATGTGTCAATATGAATTTCCGGATGTGTATATGTCATGGCTGATCTGAACTGCTCAAATTCAACTGAATTCAGCTGCATTAGCAGTAATTAGCACTAACTGAAACAGCTCATGTTGCAAAAACATTAACTAAATTGCAAACATTTGTGCTAAATTATGATACGTGAAATGGTAACTGAGAGATTAGATGGTATAACGTGCCATATTTTTGTAACAGGACACACTAAATAGCAGCCCCAATTTGAACCCAATTATATTAATGGAAATGGTTAGTAGTAACCGAAACGTCATAATAAATATTTAGTAGTGTTGCAAGCACATTAACTAAAGTACACCTAATTCTATTTTTACACGGTCTTTTTTTACACGGTTTTGATTTAACACGGTTTGAAAATAAAAAATGTTAAATTTTTTTACACGATTTTATTCCATTTAGCATGATTCAAAATCTTTTGGGCTTAAATTTTTTTTGTCAAATTTAATTTTTGCGAAATATGTTCATATCACAAATTTAGGAAAATTCCCTTTTTGTGGATACAAGCAAATTTACTTGTCAGAGCAATTGAAATTTGTTAATATTTTGTGAACTATCAATGCAATCAGACGTGTTTGGTAAAGAAATTTTTTATAGGCAAATTAGTTTTTCCAACGTTACATTTATTTTAATTTTAACGCTTTAATTTTAACGATAAAAGGTAAGCCAAAAAATATTTTATATTCATTTAGTTATTTATATTTTTTTATTTTTGTTAAATATTTTATGTATCCTTATTTTTCACTAATTTTAATAGGTTTTAGAGATAAGGAACCAATCACCTATTTTTGCATACGATGATTTGTCTTTTTTACACGTTTTTTTTTTGCACGGTTTTTCCTGGAACCAATCTACCGTGTAAAAACAGAATTAGGTGTATACACTTAAAAGCTGCAATATGTGTAATAATATGGTTAACACTAACCGAAATGTGTTTTAATTAAAAGTAAATACATAGTCCGGTTATCACTAACCGAAATATGAAGTTGTATGCCAGTTTTTGAGAGTATGAACTGAATGCTGACAGCATTTGTGCTAAAGTGCAATAAATATTATGGCTAAAGGTACCCAAAATATACCAATATGTGATATTATTGTACTAGACTTGAATAAATTGCAACCATTGGAGTTGAAATATGGTAAATAATATGGTTAGCAATAACCGATATGTACCCTTTTTTATTTTATTATACTAATCTTTCCCTAATTGCAAGCTTTTGAACCAAAGTTTATGGTTAGCAGTAACCGAAACCACTATTTGAACTCAAACACAGTTAAAGGTATCCATATTGCTAACGGTACACCAGTGTTGCACCAATATTAACTGAACTGCAATCGTTAAAGCTTGAATTCAATAAGTCGAGTCGAGTCAAAATCGGTAAATAATATGGTTAGCAGTTACCAAAACATCATATTTACAATATAACAATTATTTGATCTCAAACACAGTTAAAGGTATCCATATTGCTAACTACATACCAGTGTTGCACCAATATTAACTGAACTGCAATCGTTAAAGCTTGAATTCAATAAATCAAGTCGAGTCAAAAATCGGTAAGTAACGTGGTTAGCAGTTACTAAAATCATCATATTTACAATACAACAACTATTTGAACTCAAGCACGTTTAATGGTATCCATATTGTTAACTACATACCAGTGTTGCACCAATATTAACTGAACTGCAATCGTTAAAACTTGAATTCAATAAATACTTAGGTTCATATTAACCGAAATGTCACGCTTTATGATAGTGTTGCACACATGTTAATCAACTTGCAAACATTTGAGCTCAAAATATGTCAAATCAAGCAGTTAGCAATAACCGAAACATTACATTAACAAAATTAAAGCTTAAATTCAATAAATACTTAGGTTCATATTAACCGAAATGTCACGCTTTCTGATAGTGTTGCACACATGTTAATCAAATTGCAAACATTTAAGCTCAAAATATGTCAAGTCAAGCAGTTAGCAGTAACCGAAACATTACATTAACTCAATTAAAGCTTGAATTCAATAAATACTTAGGTTCATATTAACCGAAATGTCACGCTTTCTGATAGTGTTGCACACATGTTAATCAAATTGCAAACGTTTGAGCTCAAAATATGTCAAGTCATGCAGTTAGCAGTAACCGAAACATTACATTAACTCAATTAAAACTTAAATTCAATAAATACTTAGGTTCATATTAACCGATATGTCACGCTTTCTGATAGTGTTGCACACATGTTAATCAACTTGCAAACATTTGAGCTCAAAATATGTCAAATGAAGCAGTTAGCAGTAACCGAAACATTACATTAACTCAATTAAAGCTTGAATTCAATAAATACTTAGGTTCATATTAACCGATATGTCACGCTTTCTGATAGTGTTGCACACATGTTAATCAACTTGCAAACATTTGAGCTCAAAATATGTCAAATCAAGCAAGTAAAACGCTTCGTATGGTTAGCAGTAACCATATTGTAATGTGACACTAATATTTATTCAATTTCAAGTCACTAATGCATTGCAATTCAAGTCAATTTAATGCCTTTTAATGCAACATTTATGCAGATGAAAAAATACCACAGCTAGCTGCTGCATTTTGTAATTTTAAACGTTTGCGCCTACAAATTATGCTGCAGCCGATTGCGTAATTCTTTGGCGGCTTTAAAAATTTGCATATAATATTTTAGCGATTAATGTCTTGCATATTGTCTCGCCAGACGCGCTCTGTATGTGTGTGTGTTTGTGCATCTATGTGTGTGTGTGTGTGTGTATGTGTGCGATGTCTGTCGTGCGTGCAATCAAGTTGTCTCATAAAGACAACTTGTAAAATGTTGAGCAATTAAATGTGCATTTAATTTAAGTGCAAACACACACATACACATACACGCACACACATACACATACACTCAAATATGCGTGCAGTAAAGTGCACGCAAGTTGCCTATTGGCAACATTTCAACGAAAATTGCAATGGTGCAATATCCCAAAAAAAAAGCTATAGTCACAAAGCAACACGCCGCCAAGTGCCGCTGCGCTGTTGCCAGCCAAATGTTGACTTTAAGGACAGCTGAAACATTCCCATTTCAAAGACAAATATTCAAATCAACACTACGCGGCACCGGTTAGGTGCCGCGCTTCAAGTGCTAATTTTGTGACAATAGTCACAAAAATTACCATGCCATCACCTGTAGCAGCATAAACCTTATAATTAGACTCATAATTGTCAACACGTTGGTTTTATTCACGTTTTATACAAATTGTTCGTTGTGCTTTTGACCTTCGAAAACTGGCCTCTCCATTTCTGCTATTCATAAATTAAGCAAAATTATATATTTAGTTCCTATTGACTGTATCGCTTCGAGATGATCGTTCGAACCGCACATACCAGATTTCACTTATTATATCTCTGCGCGTTTCGGCCACTTTAATGGCCACAGCCGTATAGTCAATACACATTTCCTTTTGGCCGCAAAGAGTTCTCAGCATAATTTGCTAATAACTTACACACTGCTGTCAATAGGTGTTGTATTTATTTTTTTTTCATACATAATTATTTCTTGTTATCTAAAAGTTTTATTTAACGAAACCAGTTCAGCGCGCCGCTCGCTTTAGCCAAATTAACTTTTATAAATGCGCAAAACTATTAAGAACCATGAAACATGTTTTCAAGTTTGACGTTTTAGAAAACATTTCCATATATGTGGGGGGGCATCAATTTTGCAGCCAATCTTAAATTAGCTGACATGTATTTTTAAGGAAAATTTCAATTTTTTTGTTAAACATTTTTACGCTCACTTTTGTTCAAATGTTTAAAGTTGATTCTCTACATGTGCCACTTTTTCCCATTTCATAATAATTGGTTTGTTTGTTTTTATTATTATTTTTTTATTATTATTATTTTTTATTTATTATTACTTATTTTTTTTATTATTTTAAAAATAAATTCCAAACAAAAACTTCCCAAGCTCGTGGCATGAAATTAAGAGTGAAATAATGCCAGCTGACCTTCGACTTATGTTAAACCATTAATTGGCTTCATTAATTTTTAGTGCAATCAGTCTTGCGTTTAGTTGAGGCTCGAGCTTCATTCGACACACATTTGACGTTCTTGTATTGTTGTGTTTTCTTATTAATTTTTTTTTTGCAGCTACTTGTCTTGTTTCGTTATTTCTATTCCAAGCTATGGTATTTTTTTTTCATGCACACATTTTCATTGATTGCCACTTTGTTTAAGCTGCCGCAGCGTCACTCATCAACCGCCCGCTGTGCCTTTGGCTTTTGCTTTCAAACAGCCCCCAGTCAAGTCGAGATAACGACCAAACCACCAAAGTTAAACGATTTTTCTAATGCTTCGGCTTCTAAACATTCATAATTAATTATATGAAAAAATGTTCACTTTTGACATTAAACAAGTGGATTTTGGAATTTTATCTACAGACGCCCAGCGCCTATTTTGCTCGGGGTTCGGGCGCGTTTCGGTTTGTGCGTGAATTTTTTGATGGGCGTGTTTTCCCATTTTATTTATTATATGCCAAGCATATTTACTGACACGAATCGCAGTCCTCCTCTGGCTGGCGGCGAATGTCATTAGCACTCGCCGAAAGATTCACTGCTCAGCAAAAAAAATCCCATTCCTTTCTGCGAGTTCCGCTTGGAGGCACACACGCAATCCTTCTCTTCCAGTTGGCGTTCAGTTCACTCAACTCGGCGTCCAGCACTAAGCAACAGCCGAGAAGCAATTTTTCATTCAGCAAATTAGGCTTTCTTGAACAATGATTTATATGTGAAAATATCTCACACCCATAGCGTGAAAGCCCCAAATGCATTGTGGTAGTTTAAGAACAACTAAACGACAACATTAATAAAATCTCCAAACAAAATTTGCCAATAAATTTGACAAACAAAAATGGCGCGAGCAACAAACAGACATCATGCTTTTGTTTTTTTTTTAATACATTTTAATGTCCATAGCCAGCAATTTGAGGTCTTTTGCAGACAAATATTAATGTTTTATGGAACGAAATGTTTAAAAAAAATTGAAATTAAACTAAAACCACTCTTTGGACCCTAAAGTGGATCTGGTTGAAGCGTTGAACAGAAAAGACAACAATTTTAGTTAAGCGAGGAAGACAAATGGAAGATGAAGTTCAGGGAAAAAAAAGGTGGTTGATGGTTCATGACAACGAGCGAGACTAGGATAGGTTAGGTTAGGTTAGGTTATTGTAGCTGCCTCTGTAAGAGACACACTGTAAGAGAGAGACCTCTGTAAGAGACCACATATTTCACTCGATTTTCGAAAATGTGCATGCAACCAGTGTTGCCACTTGAAAAATTTTTGTAATTTCGACCTCTACGGACCAAATTAAAAATTTGCGTTATATTTAAAGTAATTTTTAAATTAAACTTTTATTTTGTTTTTAATTATTTGTACTAATGACAAATTTTTGTAATTTGGACCTCTACGGACCAAATTAAAAATTTGCGTTATATTTAAAGTAATTTTTAAATTAAACTTTTATTTTTTTTTTAATTATTTGTACTAATGAATATATATTTATAATATTCACATCACAAAACAGACCGAAATTCGTTTAAGCAGACCAGCGGACCAAAGTAAAAAATCTGACCAATTTTGGTACGAAAAGACCAAAAGCTGCAACTCTGTATGCAACACTGTTTTTCCAAAATTTTTTACAAAGGTCCAAGTTGAGAACGCATGGAGAGAACTTTTGCAGCAGGCCGCAACCCAATTACGAGTTCTTGTGCTCAGTTAACCCTTTCGCTACAGGTTTTTACTGTAGAAAGTTAACATTTTAAATTTTACGTCTTAGGCTTCTATTTGTTTATATTAGCAACATTCCATTAGACATTTTTAAATTTTTATACTCGGACCCTGTATTTTAGAGTGTTTTTCTATGAGAGCAACCACATCGTTGTGGCTGTAATAATTTCTTAAACATAAAACTTTTTACGCATAACGAAAATTTGAATATTTCTTCATTTACTTCAGCCAAAATCTAAAAAAAAAGAAAAAGTATCTAAATTGAAAGAAAGCGTCAAATTAAAAAGTTCTCTAATTTTGTCTGCTTCTTCTTCCTTTACTATGTCAAGATATACCATTAAAAAAACGTGTATACTTCTCTTCTTTAAACTTAAATATTCAGTTTTTTAATTTCGTATTTTTCCTAAAAATTCAAACTATTCTAAAGACCAACAAAAAAATGTATTCTTGCAACCATAGAGGATGCAGACGTCCGCAAAGTAGCATGTTGCCATATGGCAACAAAATAGCGAAAGGGTTAAGTAACTAAGTCAAAGGTGAACCAATATCAGAGTTGCAAAGCCAAAGAAGAATGATTTCCGAACCCAGTTAGAGAAGTTCTAAGTCTTTCACATTTGAAAACCATTTTTAGTAGTTCCAGCATTATCCTCGTTTTGTGATCATTGAACTGAATTCTATATACCATTAGCCCAAACCGTGTACTATAAACAACTATCCTGTCTCAATAAAAAAAAATAATTTTTTTTAATTTTGGCCAATATACGACAAACACAAATCGGTAAAAATTCATTTGAGATCTTCCAAGCCATTAAACTTGACTCTGTTCTATGAAAGAGCTTTAATTTGCCCAAAAAAATATAAAAACCTTTCTTTTTTAACCAAAACAAGTGCAAAAAACCACTCCTGTTTGAAATATCCACCAAATCAATCAACTTCGAGGACAGTGTCGCCTTTGCGTTGAATCGATTACTCACTTAGGTGCACTTGTAGAGCATCGCAAGCAGACGTTCGCATCCCATTAACTTTCAATTTCTGTCTTTGAATCAATTCGCAAACAGACAGGCAAGGCCACTTGAAAATGCAAAACCAAAATACACTCACACACACACGCAAACCCACTCAAATTCAAACTAAGCCAGTAGCGCAATGGATGCCATACGCTTCGATATTTATTTTTATAATTACGATTTTCTTAAACTCGATAAATGTTTAGGTAAACACGAATAACAACAACAACAACAACAAGCTGTACAAATAATAGTCATTTCATTTGATTATTTGGAACATGAGCGAGTGACAGCCAAGTGACAGCAGGCAAATTGCGCAGCGTTGAAGAAGCGCAACAATGCTGACAAACGCATCAGTAATGCAACAAAAATAAGAACAACCAAACAGCAGACAGTGCGACACACATTCCGGACGCGGTGTATGCGTTAAAACAACAACAACGACAATTCATAGCAGTGGCTATAATGTGGTTGAGCGTAAAGCCGGCAAAATCGTACAGAACCAATAGTGGCCATAAAAAATAACGATTTCTCTCACTCTCTGTCTGTCGCTGTCGCGCAGTCTCTGCCGCGTTTGCAGCGTTTACATGGTGTGAGTAACAAATTTGAGTGAAAAATGCAGCAGCAGTCTGGCCGCAATAGAGATGACAGCATCGAGCGGCTGCCGACCGCGTGGAAATGTTGTCGGTGCACGTTGGACGCAACTGACATTTGGCCGATGACCAGGAACGCCGCGCTACACTGACAATGGCTGTCAGTCTCACATTTCGGCCGACATGTGGGCGTGACTCTATGTGAATAAAATGTACACATAAAGGATTTGAAACTGATAGACGAACGCCCAATAAAAGGCATCAAAATTGCTCAAAATTCCAGCAATGTGGCACACAGTGCAGTAGCGCCAACTGCAGCGCCTTAAGCCTTACTTAATTTTTTTTTTTTTAATTTATCAGTCAGACTACAACAACCACATATTTGCACAACTTGCAGCCATTCGCAGTGTCTGCTATTAAAAAACGCATTTTTGATTGACTTTTAAAATTGCACAGTTGGGACTGTTGCAAGTTGCAATTTACTGTTGACAAAAATTTCATAATTCGCTTGCGTTGTTGTTGTTGTTAATAATGCTGATGCTACTTTGTGTGACTTGTTGGCTTGATGGACAACTTTAATTGATTTGAAAAAGTGGCCAACACATTGCAGCCAACAGTTTTGAAAACTTTGCAACATTTGATACTTTGACATTTTCACATTACCATAAAATGTGTCGACTGGATCATAGCACGTACGCACACCCAGATCTCGCACACTCACACACACACGCACACAAGAACAAACGTCATTTGTAGGCGCTAATTGTGAAAGCCATTTTTCAAACATCCAATCAACCGACTGCTCCACAATGGTTCACATTATTGTTGCCTAACTATGGCCAAATGCAGTCAAAGAACACAAATACTATGAAAAGAACAACAAAAAACAGCTGTAATCTGTGCAAAGCGGGGCCAATTGTGTTCAACGCACAAATTAAGGCGTGGAACGCGCTTGAAGGCCCAACCAACTGCAGTCAAATTGTTCATATGTTTATTGTTGTTTTAGTTGTTGCTTTGCATTCATCTTTTCCTTGTATTTTTTTTTACATTGCAATCTTGAATCATTTAAATGCTTTGCCTATTCGACTAATGCGTTTGTTGTTTTATTAGCAAAAGCGACGTTGTCATGGCTGTTGTCGTTCTTATGGTTGTTGTTGTTGTTGCTGCAGATTATCGACAGCGGCGCCTTAGCCATCTTGTAAGGTCGACTGCCAGTGGTTTAATGAATTGCTGTGACAATGTCGCTGAGCAGACAAATTCTTGGTTGCCGATTAATGGCAATGCGACTGGGGTTCTTAGGAGAGAAAGAGATAGTAGAGAAAAATGAATGAAAATGCTAAATATTCAAAAAGCATTAACATGGAAGAGATTTTAGTAGATGCCAAAATAGTTCAAATATCTATTTATATCTAACTATTCTCAAGAAAAACCATATTGAAAAGAAATGCAAAACTTAATTTTAAAAACTATTGAAATAACTTTAAAAACATATCCAAAGAGTCTTCCGTATGAACGATGAAGCTTTGGCAAAAAATGCTCGACGATGCTAAATATTGAAAAAACTTTAAAAATATATCCAAAGAGTCCTTCGTATGAACGACGAAGCTCCGGCAAAAAAATGCTCGACGATGCTAAAATATTGAAATAACTTTAAAAATATATCCAAATAGTCTTCCGTATGAACGATGAAGCTCCGGCAAAAAAATGCTCGACGATGCTAAAAAACTATTGAAATTACTTTAAAAATATATCCAAAGAGTCTTCCGTATTAACGATGAAGCTCCGGCAAAAAAAAAATGCTCGACGATGCTAAAAAACTATTGAAATAACTTTAAAAATATATCCAAAGAGTCTTCCGTATGAACGATGAAGCTCCGGCAAAAAAATGCTCGACGATGCTAAAAAACTATTGAAATAACTTTAAAAATATATCCAAAGAGTCTTCCGTATTAACGATGAAGCTCCGGCAAAAAAAAAATGCTCGACGATGCTAAAAAACTATTGAAATAACTTTAAAAATATATCCAAAGAGTCTTCCGTATGAACGATGAAGCTCCGGCAAAAAAATGCTCGACGAGGCTAAAATATTGAAATAACTTTAAAAATATATCCAAAGAGTCTTCCGTATGAACGATGAAGCTCGGGCAAAAAAATGCTCGACGAGGCTAAAATATTGTAATAACATTAAAACTATATCCAAAGAGTCTTCCGTATGAACGATGAAGCTCCGGCAAAAAAAATGCTCTACGATGCTAAAATATTGAAATAACTTTAAAAATATATCCAAAGAGTCTTCCGTACGAACGATGAAGCTTCGGCAAAAAAAATGCTCGACAATGCTAAAAAACTATTGAAATAACTTTAAAAATATATCCAAAGAGTCTTTCGTATGAACGATGAAGCTCTGGCAAAAAAATGCTCGACGGTGCTAAGAAACTATTGAAATAACTTTAAAAATAAAATATAAAAAAATATCTAAAGAGTCTTCCGTATGAACGATGAAGCTTCGGCAAAAAAATGCTCAACGATGCTAAAAAACTATTGAAATAATTTTAAAAATATATCCAAAGAGTCTTCCGTATGAACGATGAAGCTCCGGCAAAAAAATGCTCAACGATGCTAAAAAACTATTGAAATAACTTTAAAAATATATCCAAAGAGTCTTCCGTATGAACGATGAAGCTCCGGCAAAAAAAATGCTCTACGATGCTAAAAAAAACTTTTGAAATAAATTTAAAAATATATCCAAAGAGTCTTCCGTATGAACGATGAAGCTCCGGCAAAAAAATGCTCAACGATGCCAAAAAACTATTGAAATAACTTTAAAAATATATCCAAAGAGTCTTCCGTATGAACGATGAAGTTCCGGCAAAAAATGCTCGACGATGCTAAAATATTGAAATAACTTTAAAAATATATCCAAAGAGTCTTCCGTATGAACGATGAAGCTCCGGCAAAAAAAATGCTCGACGTGGTGGTTGGAGGTCGACAGCCAAAAGGAAGACCATATCTCTGGTGGAAGTACCAACTTTTGGACACCCTTGTCAACTCTCAGCTTTAACGTCTTTTGACAAACTTCTAGTCAAGTTTTGTATAGAATAGCAAGAAATTTGATCTCTTTGAAAAAATCTTTTCAAAAACAACCAATTCCTTAAGAATACCATCAGCTAACTCTTTCTAACCTCCAACTCTACCTAATCTACCTTTTTTGTGTGTACCTACTACAACTTTTACTACTCAATTACACGACGCACTCCAGATTTTCATCCCAGCATCATTTGTCAACATTTCATTTAAGCAATAATTACCGCTTGCTGTCTTTTGAATCAATAAATTGTTTTATTTTTTATTGTTTTTGTTGCAATTCTTTTTATTGTAATTACGAAATGCTTTTGCAGTGCATTGCTTTGTCTGATTCATTGTTGCTGGCAATTTTTTAATAACGCATTGCTTTGAAACTAAACGTCACAGCAGCAATATTGCATGCTCATCTTGACTGTAACATGTAACTGTCTGCTGATATATAATAAAGTATTACGAAGTAACACGAAAGTGAAATGACAACCACTACGCCGACTAAAACCAACCTATCGATTGCGCTGACGACTGGCGAAGGCGTCGCTCCACCTTGAGTCGTTCTCAAGACATTTGCAATCGTTGCTCGCCTTTTGACAGACATTCAACCTACTCGAAATTCAAAGACTTGAATTTTAGACATTTAAGGTTATTTGTGATTTATTGTCAAGTGATGGATTGAAGTGATTTAGCGCCAGTCAAGTGAAATTTGACACACCTCAAAATAAATACTGAAGGGTGATTTTATTGATGTTTGGTTTTGGAGTTCATTGAATTTTTTACAGTTCATTTGTGAATCGTGACATGTGTCATCGGTTCAAGTTATGCAAGCCAAGTTTTTTTGCTATATGACATTTCTTGGGAATTTGTAGAAATGAAATTTTGAACATAATCATAATGAAAACACTTGCACGAGAAAAAAATTTAATGACGTATTGCACAGTGATTCGACTCCATACAACCGCGGAACAAAATTAGGAGGAGTGATCCGTTCTTCATGAAATTTGGTGTACTAGTTAATCATGGTCTGCTGAAGTGAAACCTCCATTTTGTTTTTCTTGAACTTTTGTAGTTTGGCAATGCCTGAGACTTAAATTTGCAATTTTCGTCATTTTTGGTGAGCTATAGCAACGAGTGTGTTGGCTAGATTTTTCAGATTTTACATTTAATCGGTAACGTCAACATTGATAATTGCAAAGAGTAACAGAAATTGTATGAGGACCCCTTAGTTTTGCAATAAAAATGATAATAATAGATGTATGTTTTGTATTTATGCAGATTTTTCAATTTCTCATGCAGATTGCATACTTTTAGGGATGAAAAAAATAATAGAAATAGAAAAATAGGTGTTTAGACCACTTTTCAAATTGAATTATTTTCTGAGATCGGAAGATATCGGAGGATGTACTTACATTATACGACAAAGAAAGAATGCTTCTTAAAATAAAAAAAATCCAGGAACATACTTTCACATACTTTTTAGATATTTTTCTCTGTTTTGCTAATTTTCAGATTTTTAATTTAGAAAAATATTTTAAATTAAAAGTGAAGTAAAAGCTTCAGCTTTGCAAATTTTGAGAAACCATGAAAAGGCCACATGATTTCTTAAGCTATATTGAAAGTTTTAGCAACTTCTTACTAACCATGTATTTTTACAATTTTTTTACTCAATAGATTAAAAATCAGAAAATATGTGTTTACAATTTTTTGTGAAAAAAGTTCCGACTTTGAGCAGCTCTTGCACTTGCATTAATTATTTTTTCGCACAGATTTGTTGGGGTTTTCTTAGTTGGAGTTTTACTTTTCAAATTACATCAAAATCGTTAAATTCTGAGACTATAAATTTTATAAATAAAATCGTTAAATTCTGAGACTATACATTTTTTGAATTTTGTCCATGGAACGAATCACTGTGCATTGCTTTGAAAGTAAATGAACTTAAAGGTAAACTAGTGAATTTATCAAAGTTTTTGCTATTTAAAAAATAATTTTCGGGCACTTGGACCAATAAAAAAATAATTTAAAAAAATAAATAAATAATTAGAAAATTTTTTTTTTGTAAGGTTATGTAGAGTCACGCATTTATGCCAATAATCCAGCATCGAGAGTCTTTGAAAACTACTTTACATGTGTTATTAGAGAGATTCCAAATGCTCTATAAAGTCGTTCAAAGTTGAACTTCTCGCATGGCTCACATACAACAAAGTCATCGTCAAAATACAAAATGTACATAAAATTTCTATACATAAAAATTAATTTTAATTAATTTTAATTAATTTTTTTTTTATTAATTTTTTGTTTAGCCTTTAAAGACTTGGAAACTACTTGACCAATTGATCTGAATAATTAATTTAATTTTTAATTTTTTTTTAGTTTTAATCTTCTGTCAAGTCATTGAAAGCATTATTGGCTTTTCATCCACTAGAATCAATTTCCTCTCGGGAACAGCGTATTTACTACAAGAAAATGCGCCTGTTAGCAGAGAACTTGGCAGCAAACTAAAGAGTAAATTTTTGTCAAAACCAAAGACACAAATTACAAAAGTCTACACTGCCTTGTCCAACGGCCATCAAATTTACCAGTGGAACAACAAATTTAAATTAGGACGTTATATCGCATTTCAATGCTATACATTCTAAAGTTTCGACGTTGTTCCGTATTGAGTACAACAAATATTTGCGACCCTTCTACAGATTATCACTTCTTCCACGAATCAGCGCCCGAAAATTAACGATAATTGTGCTTGCTTATGGTTAATTAATTACAGCCGTTAGCCAAGTTAGTGTGCATGTTTGTGTTTGCGTTAAAGCTCAGCAAAGCAAAGGCAATATGCAAAAGTGTGTGGCAGAAGTGTAGAAGTGAAGAGACGGCCACTCGTTTCAATCAGCTGTGATAAATCGCCTGTCAGTTTGATGCTATGGAAACCACAATTAGGAGCCCTTCATTGCTGCAAGCTAGGCAAACAAGATTGTATGTTTGTGTTTGTGTGTGTGTGTGTGTGTGTACAAGAAAAAACACAAAGTCATGCAATTAACATGAAAACTGGTTAAATGTGCTTGTCTGCGAAAAGGCACGAATCAAATTGAATCAAATCAAAACGATTAGAACAAACATTAAGTGAACATTAAGTGTCGAACGCTACAACGATTTTAGCAATATTGAGTGATTTCCAAGTGGGTCATTTACAGCGCATACGCCAAATGACAGAGTGACAGTCGACATGGTGCAATGTGCGGCTGAGCGACTGAATTTAATTGACTAAGCGTGCGAATTGAAGTCGGCATTGTAAATTCTACTCAGCGACAGCCTAACGGCGGCGTGTGAATACGCGACCAATTAGAATCGCCGAACAGGTGAATTTGTTCAAACAACAACAACAACAGCAGCAGCAATACTGACAGCTAATTTATGACAGCTTAACAATTCATTTACAAATCAAACAGAAGCGTCAACGGGGCAACGGCCACCAGCAGTGAGATTGCGTCCAAACGTGGTGAGAAGTAGCAGCAACAGCAACAACAACAGTTGCAGCCAATTGACAGCGACATTTGAATAGCCGAACTGCAGCCACAAGTGACCGCAGTAGCCGAACAATATGGCCAATAATTGCTTGTTGCATGCAAATGTGCCACAAGCGGCCCGCTGGCAAACGCATAAATTTGCACGCAGCCATTTTCCAAAGGCAAACTATGAGCAGCGAAAACTATGAAATTGAACAGAACTTGATTTCAAAAACAAAAACAAAAAAAACAACAAAACGCAAGGTCGACATGTGAGCCAGCTGACATGTGATGGTGCGAAGAGACAAATTTATTGATAATGCCTGTGTGTGTGTGTGCGTGCTTGATGTTGAATTAAATAGCCAATTACACAATTTTTATTGAAATGAAAAACATTAATAATAAAAATAAATAAAAACCGAAAATATAAAATTGAACTAAAAACCAAATTGAAATGGAAAAAAATTGAGTTGAGACTGAAAATTGCACGCAAATGGACTGAACGCAACGCATTGGCGCGCAAATGTGGCTGCAAGAAATACTAAAAACTGGTTTTGTGCCACAACAACAACAACAACAACATCACAAGTTGTCTGCTCATTTAAAGTGAAACAAAATTGCGTGCACGTTGCAACAGTTCGCCCAAACTTTCAGCACGCTGCAGTATTTTTTTTTTAATTTTTTCTTTCGAAGGTCAGAATAAAACGCATTTTTTGGGCAAAAATGTTACAAATGAAGCGCGCAAAAATGCCAAAAGTAAAATTTACTATGCCGCTTCGACCATATTAAGGCGCACACACACTCGCCCCACGGCGACAGC
Source organism: Melieria picta (assembly GCA_964056695.1). NCBI lineage: Eukaryota > Metazoa > Arthropoda > Insecta > Diptera > Ulidiidae > Melieria > Melieria picta. The sequence goes on along the minus strand of OZ057399.1, from coordinate 11,844,703 downwards.
TGCAGTCTTCAAAGCGTTGCGTTGGCCTTAATGACAACAATTTTGCCAACTGTCAGCTCTCGTTGCGGCGGCGGCGGCGTCCCGCGGCACATTGAATTAAAAATGTGAATTATGCAGCCGTCGCTTCCGCTGCTGCAGACTGCATTGAAATATTTGCACCGCTTGGTTTCTGGCATTTTCGGCCGCCCCTGAGCTGCCAATAATGGCTGTTGGTTTTTTCTCATTTATTAATTTTTTTATATGTTCGAGTATGTATAATTTTTTTTACATACAAACAAAAATTTATTAAATTTCATTTTGTCTACAATACAAAAATTTCAATATGTTACCTTCACTTTTTTACACTCTTTGTAAAATTCTTTGCAACTACAAAAACGTTGTCAAATTACTCACCTGCAAAGAAACAAAAACAGTAAAGAATTTATTAGTTAATTAATAATTGAATGGTTTTAAACTGTGACTTGAGACAAGTTTTGTTTTTTGCTTTTTTATGTTTTGTTTTAGTAGTTAGTATTTAATTATTTACAGCTTTATAAAAGTACAAATGGAAGCTGTAAATTATGTTAATGTCGTTTAATATTGAATGCTGCTGTCAGTGGCCGCCGCCAATGGTACAAAGGACTGCTGGCTCATATTTGGCTGAATTCGGTTTTATTTAAATTCCGCTGCGCTTAATCATGGCTATTCTTTGTGCGCTGATGCAGCGGCATTCAGCAGCACCAGCGCTGACTAATTGACTAATTAAGAGAGAAAAGGGTAACATGGCCAAGCTGATGCAATCAATGACCAATGCAAAGGTTCAGGCGCCAATTGGTGATCTCAGGTTCAGTTCAGTTTGGTTGAGTTGAATTTCACCACTTGGCCGCGCTTTGAGATTGTTTAAGTTGTAACACATGAACTTTATAACACAACAGAATACAAATAAATTGTAACTGAAGGCTGAACTGTCTGCAGTCAAGTGGTCTGCCCCATTGTCAAGAATATTTACGGTGCGAAATTTCATACAAAAACAACTGTTAAAAAAATACGCCAACTTTCAGTGCACGCGACAGCAGTTTGACTAAAGAAAAGTTTCAACAGCAATTTACACATTTTCAAGTGCAAGTGAATTTGTTAACTTTGCTTAAAACAAATAATTGCATTTCAGAGCATTTTATAAAAGTTAGACGCTTCAACTTTAAGTAAGTGTCAAACTTTAAGGCTTCTACGAAATAAGGCAAGCTTTAAAAAAAAACTTATCTAGAGAATGTTTTGAGAATTGCGAGAACTGTAACACTTAACACATTTTGTACCTTTGATTCGTTATCAGAAATTAGTAATGTTTGCAGTTTTTTTCATATTACTATATAACTGTGTAATCTGAAGTTTATGTTTTTAATATTATACTTAGATCTATATGCTTTCTAATAAAATATTTTTTTGCCATGCCACGGTTTCCTATTAAAGCTGAGCGAGCATTGGAAGAAACCTCATACATATATAGACTTTTTTCTTAAATTCTTTAAAAATACTAACAAATATTCAGATTTGTACAGCACTGATGCAGATTAATTGGAAAAATGCCACACTAATTTTGTATTATAATAAAATTCGTTTAGATCTGTTAACCCATTTTGTACCTTTGATTCGTTAAAATTAATTAAATTAATAATTAAATTAGTCATGTTTGCAGTTTTTTTTTTACTACGATAAACCCGCGTAATCGAAGTTTACGTTTTTTATATTATACATAGATCTATTAAAATATTTAAAAATTGAAAAAAAGCTATAATTTCTACATTTTTCTTAAATAATTTTCGAAGTACTAAAAAACAAGTCTTGCTCAAAAACCCAAACACAATGACTAGAAAGGCAAAATTAGTAATTTTGTATTACAATAAAATACGTTTAGATCTCTTCAAATGGCCACAGAGGGCGCGAAAGTGTTAAAAAATTAATTTTTAATCTGCGATTGCGGACAAATCTATACTAATCTAACCGATCTAAACTAATTTTCCATGTTTTTTTCACCTAATTCGCCATTCTATTACAAAACTTTTCAAATAAAACCTTTCTCAAACTATCGGTACGAAATGGGTTAAAGGCTGATTTCAAGAAATGCGAGAAATGCTTTAAGCCACGTCTAAGCCGCTTTGCTGGCTTTGTTAGGTTATGTTGTGCATTGTTTGCGCGCATTGGTGGTAGATTTTTGTGTTTTTTATGCTTTCAAGTTGTATTTCTTTTAAAATATGGTTAAAAAAAATAATAATGAAATCGGTATTGACACTTTTGATTTTTTTGCCAATAAACTTGAAGGATAAACTTGTCTTTTAGTTTATAAAAAAGTGTACTTGGATACTTTTGGACCTTTGCTTAAACTTCGGTTTATTCAATGCTAATTTTTTTATTTAAATTACTTACTACTAATAAAGTTTTATATTTGACTTTAAAAATTTTAACATTAACCATGGTCACCTTAAGTGTGCAATTAAGTGCCAATAAATGTTTGTTGATTTTTCAATTTTTTTCGCGCTGCTATATTCCAAATAAATAAAAATTGCTATACAAAGTGCAATCCATATTTGTGAGTAAGTAGCGTGTTGGTTTTTTATTTCTTAAAAATTTCTAACCATTTTTTTGGGCACTAAATATAAATGCTGCACCATAAGTGCCAATAAATGTTTATTTGTTTGTTTGTTAATTTTTCGAACTTTTTTTCGCGCTGCGAGATTCTAAAAAAATTAAAATTACTATACAAAGTGCAATGCATATTTGTGAGTTAGTTTCGTATTGGGTTTTTATTTCTTAAAAATGTCTACAAAATTTTTTAAATTTTTGTAAATGCTGCACCATTGTTTTCAGAAAGAATTTTTTATTAAATTTTTTCTCTTATTATAACAGAGAATTTAAACAGAAATTAAGTTAAAAAATAAATATTTTACACTCTCTTTAACATATTTAATACTAAACATTTTAAGACTATTGTTAATATTTTTTTAAATACATAATTTCACACAAAGACAACGTCAATGGAATTGTTTCATTTCATATGAATTTCCACTTTAAACCAATTTTCAAGCAAACAGTTGTGCGTCCATTAAGTCCAACAAATTCTATTTGAAATGTATCAATTTTATTGCCACACCAACACATACAGACGCCATGCAAGACTGCATAATAAATATTTATGAGAACTATTTTATTTCAATTTTTGTTGTTAAAATACCACAGGGACACAAAAAAGGCGCAATAAAAATGCCTCGCAGGCAGTTGTGAAAACTAAAATAAAAACTACCAGAAATATGTATGTGCCATAAAATGTTATAGAGCACTTAATTATTTCAACTAAAACATCCGGTTCGAAATAGTTTTAAATTTACAACAACATTTTAGCTCATCACACTGTCACTGTGTATGTGTGCGTGTGTGTGTGTGTGTGTGAAATTTAAATAATACCATTTAAAATTTATGCATCAAATGAGATCATATTCGATTGAAATGTACAAAAGCAACAACAGTGCTATAACTTGAACAATTTATGTTGCTAACAAGTTCAGCAACAACAACTGCCACAGCAACAAAAATTGTGGGCAATTCTGTAAGCAGAATGTCGTGCAGACACAAACGATGGCAGCGTCAAGTCAAGTTTAAAACTTAAACACAGCATCGACCGACACCAACAATAGTCTGTCTTTGAGCAACGGACAGACGGCATAGCAACAACAACCAGGCGCATTAAATCACCAACAATGGCCGGCAAACTAGGCGACTGTGACTTGACTTGTGACAGTGTTCAATGTATAATTTGAATGTTGTTGTTGTTATTGTTGTAAATTACCTAAATGCAAATGGAATTGGCGGGCGCGTGGCAACGGTTAAATAGTCCAAGTTGACGCGTGCTGGCAACACTGGTATGAGGAATGTAACAATGCGGAAAATAAGTCAACAAGTGGGCGTGATGCGATGCAGAAGCGACAGGGTGCGAGTGTAAGAGACAAAAAAGTTTGTGAAATTAATGTTCTTTTTTTGGATTCTTTTTTTTGTATTCTTTGTTTTAATTTACTGTTTTTATATTTTTCGGGTTTTTTGCAGTGTGTCATAAAACATTTTTTTGCAAATTTACGGCCATTAGCGAAGCGCGAGCACATAGAATTATGTGTCTTTTATAAAAGCAGAATATAAGTGGCATCGAAAAACCCCATCATAACTGTACATGGTGGCACGCAACCAACCGGAACTGCCGCCCGTGGATAACTGCTGGTGTGAGTGTGTGCGTGAATGCGGTTGCCATGCGCTGCGCATGTGTGTGCGTATGTGTGCGTATGCAAAGGTAAAAGGTAACTAAACTAAGCAAACAGCAAATTTTTCCCCTCTGATAATTCCTCTACGAATCGGACGTTTTTGATTTTTCAGCTCTTGTCGCTGCTGGCTGCTTAATTAAAAAGTTGTCATACGCAGCTGCCGTTGCTCAAAAATATTCAACAAAAATACATACATACATATTTGCATATGTATGTAGATTGTAGATGTGAGTGTGTTGTGACGATTGGCTACAAGTTCAACAAGTTTTATATCATTTCAAAAATTCTTAAAGAATCAGATATCAAAATACAGATAAATACATTAAAAAAAAAATACAGCAAACAGAAAAGACAACAATAATTAAGTCTTTGGCGTTGTATTCGGTTGGTTATTTATTGAAATTCATTTAAAATGAAATAACATTTTATTTTTGTAGCGTGGCCAGGCCAAAGCACCGAAGCGTCTAAACTCTTAAGCTGATGTCATCGGTCGTTCTAGACAGCCACTAAAACGTAGAATTGTGGGTTTTTTGTGTGTTTACTGCCAGCTGGCAAGAAAGTGAGGATAACAACTTTGCAGCAACGTCAGCAATACGGCTCAGCCTACGACCTTGCGACTGCCTGCACGAAAGTGAAACTGCTCAGTTCTGCTACAACATTTTACAAAAAAAAAAATATTTATGAAAAAAAACTATTTATGAAAACATGCGCTGTGTGCTGCCAAAGAACTCAAGTTTGAAAGATCACCGCATGAGTGATGATAAAACAGGCCTAAACAATCAAATCTGACTAATTTGCATTTAACCAAACGATCCAACAATGCCACTTTAATGCCGCGCGTCAGCTGAGCGTCTAAGAATGCGAGAAATGCTTTAAGCCACGTCTAAGCCGCTTTGCTGGCTTTGTCAGGTTATGTCGTGCATTGCATTGTTTGCGCGTATTGCTGGTAGATTACTGTGTTATTTATGCTTTCAAGTTGTATTCTTTTAAAATATGGTTTAACAAAAATAATAATGAAATCGGTATTGACACTTTTGATTTTTATTGCCAATAAACTTGAAGGACAAACTTGTCTGGCAGTTCATTGTATTTCAGCTTGACTGCACACTTGTAGAAACTCAGTGAGTTGAATTAATGTGAGGATAGGGTTACCAGATTAAATGTTTTCTTGGGCAGCTAGCGAATGAAAATAATGTGGAAATTTATTTTGGGAAAAGTTCTAAGCAGGACGCTTAGATCAACACAATTTTTTTTTATTTCAATAATACAAACTTAAAACATAACAATGATTATCAAAGTCATAATTTAGTTATCTGAATAACGAAAATATATATATTTCAGTGGCAAAATATATAATGTTATTTAATAGATTTCAACTTCAAAAGCATAGAACATGGATTAAGAACATTTATATTTAATTTTAAACAAAAAAGGACAAGTTGACCTTCTTTCGAATGTCATTTGGCAACACTAAAATTGTGCAGAAGCTCTTAAAAAAGCAGGTTAAATTAGTAATAGCCCGAACACATTGAAGACTTCAAGATGGTGTCAGCCTCTGTGTAGTCAACTAATTGATTACAATGAAAACGGCAGCAACATCATCATAAAAATATTTTTTTGTGCGCTTAAACACAAATTTTGAAGTGCTTGCATTAACCCTTTCGCTATTTTGTTGCCATATGGCAACATGCTACTTTGTGGACGCCTGCATCCTCTATGGTTGCAAGAATACATTTTTTTGTTGGTCTTTAGAATAGTTTGAAGTTTTAGGAAAAATACGAAATTAATCAACTGAATATTTAAGTTTAAAGAAGAGAAGTATACACTTTTTTTAATGGTATATCTTGACATAGTAAAGGAAGAAGAAGCAGAACAAATTAGAGAACTTTTTAATTTTACGTTTTCTTTCAATTTAGATATTTTTTCTTTTTTTTAATTTTGGCTGAAGTAAATGAAGAAATATTCAAATTTTCGTTATGCGTAAAAAGTTTTATATTTAAGTAATTATTACAGCCACAACGATGTGGTTGCACTCATAGAAAAACACTCTAAAATACAGGGTCCGAGTATAAAAATTAAAAAATTTCTTATGGAATGTTGCTTATATAACCACATAGAAGCCTAAGACGTAAAATTTAAAATTTTAACTTTCCCCAGTAAAAACCTGTACCGAAAGGGTTAATCTATAACCATTTTAAGAAATGACAATGTGTAATGATTTTTGGAAATAGTCAATTTTAACTTAAATAAATTTTTAATTTTTGTGCAAATCACACCAAAAAGATAAGAAAAACGTCTTTAAAAAAATTTTTATTTTGAAGCAGTGATGCTTCAATTGCTCTGGTTTTATTGCCTTCGAAACAGAGAACAGTTCTATGTTTGACGGCAGCGGCAAGTCATCAAAATAGGAGCCTTCTGATTTTATATTTTGATAGATGTGGTCGTGTCGCTGCTGTCATCTATGTGTTCGGGGCCTAAAACCACTTTAGCACTAAACGCTGACGCACGAGCAGCAATGGTAGGCACGTTAAAGTAGACAAAGGGTTAAGCGCAGAAATGTGCGTCGCCTGTTGACAGCACCAATTCACATGCTCGCATGCTCGACTTGAAGAAGTAAATCAGTTGAGCCTATCTTAACTGCGCATCTTCGGACAAGAATAGCCGCGCCGCGGTACACACAACCGCAGCAGCAACAACTTCATATTTTGTCATACGACATGTTAATGTATGCACTCATGCTGACAGAGCGGCGTCGGCGCCATTTAAGCCATGACTTGAAGAGCCAACAAGGCGAATGAACCAGCCACAAGCAAACGACGGACCGACCAAAGCAAAGCGAACGCGCGCACACTTTTCGTTCGGAGCTTCTGCTGTCTGCTGTGTCAGTTGCTGATAATGTTGCCAGCAATGCCGGCTGTGAAAGGTTGCTGTCACTGCGATGTACGCATAACAATTACAGCCAATCACACACACGTACACACTGAGTGAATGCAGACAGGCTGTGAAAAAAGCACTGCTAATGTTAATTCTGACGTTAACCGCGAGATTTGTATCGCATCAGACTCACAGCTGTGTGTGTGTGTGTGTGTGTCAGTATTAGCCAGAGGCAATTTATGTGCTCGTGCGCAGCTTTGACGGTATCGGCGCAGCGTTGCGCTTTGTTGCTGTTGCCGACTGGCAGCCAGCGTTACGTGCGCTTACACCCACAACGGGCCGCGCTGACACTCTGTGTGCGTGTAAACGATGTGAATTTTACGCGCTGTCGCTATTTGCCGCATTTAAGTGCAAAATATTTGTTTAACGTGTGTCGCAAAGTGACTAAGCGGCACATTTTTACACGTCACTTCATAAAAAAATTATGAAAAAAAGTGGGTAAGCCGCATATTTTTACACGACACTTGCGGAGCATTCCGAAATAAAAAAGTTTAAATTAAATAACTTTTTTCTATTACAAGTTATTTGTGTTTATCAAATTTTTTTCATTACAAATTTTTATATTTTTCATTAGAAATGTTTCATACATTTTTTATTCTTATAATTTTTTAAAACTTTTTATTCCGAAAAAAAGTTTTAATTAACATTTTTCTATTACAAATTATTTTTTATTATAAAAATATTTTTTCATTAAAAATGTTTGCTTTTTTCGTTAGAAATGTTTCATAGTATTTTTAATCATACAGTTTTTAAAACTTTTTCTTCCGAAATAAAAGTTTTAATAAGTTAACTTTTTTCTATACGATTTATTTCTATTTATCAAATTTTGTTTTTTATTACAAATGTTGGAAATGTTTCATAAAATTGTTATTAATAAAATTTCTAAAACTGTTTATTCCGAAATAAAAAGAAAGTTAATTAGTTAACGTTTTCCAATTACAAATTACTTTTTTATTATAAAAATATTATTTCATTATAAATTTTTACTTTTTTCATTCGAAATGTTTCATAAAATTGCTTTTAATAAAATTTTTAAAACTTTTTACTCCGAAATAAAAGTTTTAATTAGTTAACTTTTTTCTATTACAAATTAGCTTTTATTATAAAAATTTTTTTTCATTACAAATTTTTACTTTTTTCATTAGAAATGATTCATAAAATTTTTATTAATAAAATTTTTAAAACTTTTTACTCCGAAATAAAAGTTGTAATTAGTTAACTTTTCTATACGATTTATTTCAATTTTTCAAATTATTGTTTTTTCATTAAAAAAGTTAAGCTTTTTCATTAACAATGTTTCATAACATTTTTAATCATACAATTTTTAAAACTTTTTATTCCTAAATAAAAAAGTTTTAATTAGTTAACTTTTTCAATACGATTTATTTTATAAAAAATTATTTATTATTAAATTATAATTTTTTTTCATTAAAAATGTTTAGCTTTTTCATTCGAAATGTTGCATACAATTTTTATTCATACAATTTTTAAAACTTTTTATTTATATATTATTAACAAACAGCTTTACAAATGCAATTTTTAAATGTCAGACGAGGTTAAAATTTCATAAATTTTTGTTTTCATAAAAACAATAAAGAAAAATTGAGTATGCTGAGATTTTTTTACAGGTCACTTGCGGAGAATTTCTAAAATCAAGTAATTAAATTCTTTTGAACAATTTTTTTTTACAATTTTAATTTCATAAAAAAATAAATTTAATTAAAAAATAAAAAATTTTCATAAATTTATTTCAGAAATGTTTAAAAAAAAATTTAGAAGAAAAATGGGTTAGCAAACATTTTTGTATGTGAAAAAGGACAATTCGGACAAAAGCACTTTGTTTCCGTATTTTTTTTATATATTTTTATAGTTTTTCGTTTTTCATAAATACATTTTGATCATAAAAAATTTCAAAAACGCGTACCGCAAAGTGACTGAGGCGCATGTCACATGAGGCGGAAAATTTTTTTTTTTAATTTTAAAAGAAATATTGGTTATCAAAAGGTTTTTGTATATGAAAAGGACAATTCGGACAGAAACACTTTGATTCCATATTTTTTTTTTAATATACTTTTTTATATATATTTTTATATATTTTTTTATATATCTTTTACATTTTTGCATTATGTATTTTTTTTTTAATAGAAGAATATAGAGTTTTATTTATTACAATATTTTCATATAAATTTGTATTTCATTTGATAGAAACATTTAGTATTCAGTAAACCCTTACCAACTTTTTATCCCGTCAAAACATTGTTTTCATTATGAAAAATGCTCAGTTCAAAGTACTTGAAGTTCGTATCCATAATTTTGTTTATTCATCCCATAAACATTTTTTTCCCATTCAAGTTTCAAAAAACTTGGCACTTGATGTGACACTTCACATAGCTGCCACACGCTACTACAACACCAACAACTTACTGGTTTATGAGCTGGTCACACTTTGAAATTGTTGTGCCATTTTCGGCAGCATCTTGCCCAGCCCAGATTTCTATCGCGCCCACTTAGGCGCGCAATTAAGTCACTACTGGCTGTCACAATTCGCTGTCAACTACCGTTGACAAAGTTGGTTAGGCACGTACGCGCGCACACACACACACACAGCAATACATACTCAATTAGCTTATAAATTGTGTGTCACGATAAGAATCGCAACTTGGCGCCTTTGCGACTTAACGACACAATAATTGCTGGCTCAACATTTGCCAATTGGCAAATAACATTTTTCTAAATAAAATTTTTGTTTTACGACACAACAATCGAATGCACTTTGCAGTCTATAACAACAACAACAACTATTAAAACAACAAAGAGGGCGAGAGGCACCTTCAAAGCGAATTTTTCTTGCGCGCTCATTTCGTTGATTTCTATCAACTTGTTGTTGCAACATAAATCCTAAACGCACAATGCTGCTCCATGTGGAGCTCCATAATTTATGACCAGCATTCAACAGAATTTATGACTCGAACAGTTGGGCCTATGCGTGCGTGATATCATTTTTCCCCATTAATAAAACAACAAATACAGCAAAATGCCATTCAATCAGTGTGCAACATGTTGCGTGCAACGTTGCTATCAATTGTCAGTCATGATTTGTGTTTTTGGCCAATTTTTTGCGTACGTGTTGGCTATCAGCGATAGCAAATTTTTTATTGTATTAAATTTCAATAAAGTGTTTGCAAAGTGAAAAATACAAAATGTCGATTTTGTGTCAAAGGTTTAAGTCACACAACTCTATTGTGTGATCCGCGTATGAACGAAATGCGGAAGAAATCAATGCGAGCGAAACGATGCCAAAATCTGCACGTCATCGATACTGCTCGACGCTGCCGGCGTGGCTTATGTAAAATTTTTGAATGAACAGCATTTGAGTTTAAACAAGCTTTTTTTTTGCATTGCGAGTTAAAATTGTTATTAAAAATTCGCTCACTTTCGCATACACACAAATACCCACGAACGGATGCGCTTTTGCGTGGGATTTGAATGGGTTTTTAAATTGCGTTGTCATTTCCTGCAATGGAACAGCGAAAAGTAAATTTCGTGTAGTCACATTGCTGCCAGTTCTCGCCTATAAAAAGTGAATTGATGAGAAATGAGCCGGCAAACAGTTATTGAATTTATTGAAGAGTTGAAAGAATTGAACAAAATCGGGTTTTGCACGAAATTCTCCACTGTGCTGAAAGTTGTATGTGAGTTGCAAGCAAAAACGATTGCGAAATAAAACGGAAATGGGCTTTCAAATAATAATAAACAGTAGAAGAGTGACTCAACATCATTAATTTTAATGTGTGATTATTTTCGGTGTTTCTTATAAAAGAAAAATTAAAGACATGAAGTGTTTATTTCATTTGGAATTTTTTCGAAACACTTTAAAAAATATTACTTGAAGGGCATTGAAAGATATAAGTGCCTATTTCTATGTTGCACACTTGGAACTAGTGTCCGACCGAATATTCGGTTTCGGTTTCGGCCCAAATAAGTGGTTTCGGTTTCAGTTTCGGCCAAAAAATGCCCGAACGGCCGAAACCGAAACTTTCTAGAATATTTTTTACATTTTATTGTAAGGAGGAGGAGTAATTTAGATGCCACCAATGTAAATAAACTTCTTTTTTTAGCATATAATATTGAATTATTTAATTTTGAATATTAGCGAGTAAGGTACGAAAGGGTGATTTTTTTCATGTTTATGTTTTTAAAAAATGTTTATGTTTTTATTAATACGTATTTATTTATTTATGTTATGTTTGTTTGTTCTTTATGTACTTAATGTAAAATTCGTTTGTTGAAAAAAATGCTTGATATGGTGATTTTTATTTCAACTAGAAAGTTTCAGTTTCGGCCGAATATTAAAAAAAAACCCGAAATTCGGTTTCGGATTCGGCCCAAAAAACATGTTTCGGTCGGACACTACTTGGAACCATTGTAGCACAACAAAGTTTGGCTTTTGGGAAATAGAAAACTTCGTCATTGCTACGAAAATCTAAAGCTAAATAATTTTACTCAAATTGCCCTTCTCCGTGTCATAAAAAAATACCACTAATTGAATTTTTTAAAAATCCATTTAAGCTTCATTTTGCACTAGAAAAATCCGCATCTATATACAATTTCATGACTCATGCGCATCAACTATCAAAAATGTTTGACCATATAAAACTTAACGCTCGCACCATGCACCGTTAATTTAATTATCAGCCAAATGCATTGACACCTAAGTGAAAAATTTATTAATTTTGAGTCAACTTCACACATTGTGCAGACAAAAAAGCTCGAGCAAATATTTCGCCTTCGGCAGATGAGCAGAACACAGCAACAATAAAAACAACTACAACAACAAAGTAACCTTGAAATAATTTGGTATTACTTTTGCAAATATTTATTACTGTTCTGGCCGCCTGACGGCATTTATCAACTTTTTTTTATCTCAATTTTTTATGTTGGTCAATTTTCTTTAAAACTCCATTGAGCAATTAAGTGCAATTTTAACTAAACACTTAAAGACACCTTTTTTTAGAGGAAATATTAAATGACTGTCAACGCCTTCAATTAGCAACTTGGCAACCCGGCAACTTGGCAACTCCACTGCAAGGCAAACGGCCGCTGGCACCTGACACTTGATCAGTCAAAGTGTGCGACATTAATTAAAATCACTGAATATTCAAAACTAAACGTTTAAGCCAACTCAGCTCAACTTTAAAGCGTTTTTTCCGATTTTATTTTGCGTTTTTGCTGTTTGATTTTTCGTTCTTCGTCAGGTTGAACAGCCTCAGCGCTGTTGTGTTGTTTTTACCTTTCCGGTTGAGTCTAACTGTGTGAATGTGTGTGTGTGAGTTGCCACGGGCCGTGTGGCGGAAATATGCGGCTTGTAATTGAAATCCTATAAATTTACATTCTATAAACCCAACAACAACAACAACTTGGGCGATTAGTCTAAAAGCAGATAAAAATCAAACCGTCAGCGAAGAAGACATTCGAATGTCGAATGCGTCAAAGTCGAAGGCACGAAGCATATTAAAACTACAACAAAAAAAAACACACGCATAACAAAAAACCGGCAATAACAAACATCCAGACAGACAAAACTAATCCCCGCCCGTCGAGCGTCACACAATCACAACGTGGCTCTTGCGTGGCTGTTGTGCTAACGGTGCAGGAAAGCCATTATGTAAGCGGCTTGTTTCATTTGTCATTTTTGCATAATGCTGCCATATCGACGAGCGTTCGAAACTAATGCTATCGATTGCTGGGTTTTTGAATTCGACACAGCCGAAGCGGTAAAATGCAGATGTCAACAACAAGGTTTTTGTTTTTTTTTTGTTTTTGTTTTGTGCTTAAAATGCAATTAAAAAATCAACAGTTGTGTCCACTGTGACTGCAGTGGTGCCGTTGCCATAAAGTCAAAAACGAAAAAAACCGGATTTATATTTCATTGTTGCCAACTGCGCAAGTTTTTGTGTGTGTTTGAAAAAAGTCAACTAAAAAAAGTTTGACCTTCACAACTGGTTAACTTGGAACGCCAGGTTTGGTGTATTAATGTTATTTTTTTTTAATGAGATTTTTGTGAGATTTTTTTAACTTTTTTTTAACTAAATAAAATCAAATTGGCAGTTAAATTGAAAATTTGCATTTCTGTCTGGTGACATTTATGGAAGTGCCAAAAACCGTTAGAATCGTTCAGTTCGTTTATACTGGCCTAAGTGCTTTCCGCTTCAGCGGCACAAAGCTGCCCAATAAAACCGTCGACTGGTTTCGTTGAAAGGAAAGTAAAGAACATCCAAGTGCGAGAACGAGTTCAGTTGGCAATACCCAAAATTCGATATGTTCTTAGATGTGGCAAGTTTTCAAGTGTGGATTCTACTACTTAGACCCTTCAATTGTAAATCGCCAAAATCGCCAAAGCGAAATACAATTTCAATAAAACGCGCAGTTAAGCTTCAACTTTTGCCCGCAGGCTGCACAAGCAAAACAACAGAGACATTTCCAACTCATGGCTGGCTGGTTCGTAAATACTTTTAGTACTCATTATTACAGGGTGTTGCACACACGCACTAGCAGCGCATACCAGTGCTTTAGTATAGAAAGGTAAACAGTTTTGGCGAGCAAAAAACCCCACACAACAACAACCACGCATGGAACGGAGGCAAAGTCAATCAAAGCGCACACATAGCAACAGCAGCAGCACTCAGCAAATTTGCGCTTGGACGACTGCGCCAATGTGACAGAGGCGCATGCGCACAAACACACACAAAATGCATTAAATGCCTGCCGCCAGCGGGGGTTTTGGGGGTTGAAACCCCCGAAATATTAGGGTCGACTTTAAAAGTACATACAAATTAAAGGCATTTTTTTGGTATTTTATGAATATTAAAGAATTACTTCTTGAAATTCCCCCCCAAAATATTTTTCTAAATCCGCCCCTGCCTGCCGCCTATATATGGACTAACCACAAATAGTCAGAAATTCTAAAAATATTCAGAAATTCCAATAACACTAAAAACTAACAAAGACGTAATTGGAAATTTATGATTACACTGTACAACAGCATTTCTGCAAAAGCATATGTGGCTTAAGAGACATTTTCACATTGATATGATGAACAGCAATAAAAATTTATTAAAGTCTTTTTTAAATCATAAACATTTTTTATTTTATTAAGGAGTCCCCTCCTTGTTTGGAGACCACCTGAACTATTTTTCAATGGAAAATATTTATTTTTTTAATATTCACATTTTGCTCAACATCTGAAGCAGAGCTAGCAAAAAAACAGTATTAAATGAAAAAAGTATTAAATGAAAAAGTATTAAATGAAGTTTTCATGTTTAAGGCTTTTTTTTTTTTTTGGGGCAAGTTTTGAGAAAGTTTTAGTGTTTGAAGACCCCCCTTATTTTTTAATGAGGAATATTTTCCCAAAAGACAATATAGTATTTTTTCAATATTTTACTTAATACAAGCCTTTTATGAAACATTTTTCCGAAAAACATGAAAAGGGGGTACGGAAAGGGGGAGGGGGTTCATGTGTACACAAAAAAGATTCACACTTTTAATGCAAACAACTTTGTCTTAGACATCAAAGCTCTAGCTCTTCAAGTTTTTATACTTTCCGTGTAAAAGTCTATAGGGACCCTTTAACCTTTATGTGCAAATAACAAAAAACTCAGACGTGCTGGATTATTACTTTGTTCGGCAGAAATGATCAGTATGACGTCCTCTTTCAGAAATATATAGTCGTTACTCTGTTGCACACAAAAAGTTTAAAATTGTTGTACTGTGTTATTTGAAGAAAATAACAAAACAAAAACAACACAACGTTGGCAAACACTTCAGCTCAAAGCGCCATTAAATTGAGAATTTTCGTGTCGACACGTTGTCAAGCACCCATAACTACTCCGCTAACTGAGCAACGTTTGAGTTGGAAAGTAATGTCGCCATGTTTACGCAAAGAATTTTTTACTACAAGCATTTCCGCTCGAATACTCAAATTTAAACTTTTACTAATTTTATTTGACAAATATGGCAGCGTGTGTTGCATAGTGTCGGCGTGCACTTTGACCTACGCACGGAAATGTCTGAGACATGTCTGCCCACTTTTCACTGAACTCCATACATATTCTTATATACTTATAAACTATGCAGACGACCTTGAAAAAGTTCAAGTCTATATGAGGAAATTTATGAACGAATAAGTAATATTTGCAGTCGTATACCTACGCAACGCCTTGAATGAATTTTTATTGTGTTGCTGTATATTAAAATATCATTGAAATTTCACTGTTAACAGACAGTCAACTTATGGAGAGTTAAGAAACTTTGAGCTCAGAAATAAAATTCTTATAATAAACAACAAATAATAGTAAAATAGATACTGTTTTCTAATAAATGAATCTGTTTTGGCTTTGTATAAATGTTGTTCTTTAGTTAATTTAATTTCTTGTGACCTAGTATCTGTAAGAATTATATATAGTAGAGATTTTCTTACTAAGTACTTTCTCACTTCTGTCTTTCATAAAGGTTATTGAGTCTTTAGGTGATCTAATATGTATCTCTTGACCTAATATCTAATCGATTATTATCATGAAAAAATGAATTTGCTTAAGAACTTGACTTGATTTATGTAAACCATAGGTACATAACATCCTCAAAATACTCAAACCTAAATGACAAGAAATCCTCATAAAGGGACTAAGGCTCTGCTTCCTGCAACCATCAGTGTTATGCGTTTAATTTATATAAAAATTGAAGTTTTTAGAGTTGGGAGTTGGGAACTTTTTCGTTTGTCTTAAAAAACTGGAATGGAATTCTGGAATTCTTAAAACTCAAGAAAAAGTACTCCATTACTTGAACAAAAGATCTTTATTAAAAAACTTGAGCACATATAGAACTTAGATGATAGATCTTGCCGAAAAATCGTGTAAAAGTGCACAACCCATCGATTCAAAAGGTTCTTAAACCTTTGTGTTTCTCAAGACTATCCTTAGAAACTACCTAAACTATATAATTTCGTTTCTGAGCTCATTCTCATATCGATCCATTCATCTACTCAGCTCAAAAAGAAGAAGCGAAAACACAAGCAAATGATGTTAGATCTTTATAAGAAAATAGCATAAAATATCATCACCACTTTGAAAGTTGGTGATCATCAAAAAATCAGATACAAGTGATATATCAGTTCTGATAGTTCTTCCTTCCAAGCTAAAGTAGAATGATCAAAATTTCTAAAAAAAATTCGAAATCTCTCTACTGAATATCTTCGGCATTATTATCATCATTTTTGTCACTTTGAATGAGGATCATCATAAAAAAATCAGATACAAGTGATATATCAGTTCTGATAGTTCGTCCTTCCAAGCTAAAGTGGAATGATCACATTTTCTAAAAAAAATTCAAAATCTCTCTACTGAATATCTTTGGCATTATTATCATCATTTTTATCACTTTGAAAGAAGATCACCAAAAAAAAAGTCAGATTCAAGTGATATATCAGTTCTGATAGTTCTTCCTTTCAAGCTAGAGTGAAATGATCAAAATTTCTAAAAATTTCGAGATTCAAAATCTCTCTACTGAATATCTTTGGCATTATTATCATTACCATGTTTTTTTAAGCTTGAGAGAAGGAAGGCATTGCCGTAACCAGGTGACCGGTTATATGGTCAATGTTTTACCCGAAACCTGGCCGTTAGGTTTAAGCTACCAAAAATCGCATTAGGCTATGCATTGATCGGAATAAAAAATCCTTCATGTTTCTTAGACTGTAAGACTGCAGTCTCTCCGGCTGGAAGATGTTCTAACCGTTAAGTCATTACACGTTTGTTACAAATGTATGTGAAATTGGTTGATCATCAGTTGAAGTTCATGCTTTCGAAAACAAAAGTTTGCTTGTCCTTGCAAGCATTTTAAAATGGTTTTGAATTTCTAGACCACTTCTAAGACTACATTCTTTATACTTTTATATGGTAAAAATTACACAACATTTACTAAACATTGAGTGAACTCTCCAACGTCTTTGAGAGAGAACATAACTTTACAGATCTTTACAAATATTGTTTGATACAACATTTTTAAACTTCAAGCCTATTTCTAAGACTACATTCTTAATACTTTGTGGTGGTAAAAACTACCAAACATTTATTAAACTCCTTAACATCATTGATAGCTGTGGAAGGTATCAATCAAACAATGTGAAACTCCACCATCGAGTACAATGGGCAAACACATTTCTAACTGATACAAAAAAGAAGCACTTTCTCAAGTGTTATATTTGAAAGAAACAAATACTATCTGACGAGGTCAAACTCTCAGGTATTTTTATAAAACAAATGCGCTTTTAAAACGAAATGCTTTCGTTCAATAGAACAGACCAACTTTCGGAACATACTTGTATGCTGAACTTTAAAAATTGCATGGACTGAGTGGAATAGTTTACGTAAATACTTTTAGTACAGTTTAGTGTCCGTTTCCAGAGTAGTAATTTTCCAGGAGTAATTTTGAAATAGCACCTTCACCCGCTTGCACGTTAGAAGCTTCGAAGTGAAAGCTTGATCATGCTTCAACTCTCAGTTTTTTTAAAAAATAAATGATCTTTTAAAACGAAATGCTTTTGTTCAATAGAACAGACCAACTTTCGGAACATACTTGTATGCCGAACTTTAAAAATTGCATGGCCAGAGTGGAATAGTTTACGTAAATACTTTCAGTGCAGTTTAGTATCCGTTTCCAGAAAATACATTTTGAAATAGTACCTTCACCCGCTTGCACGTTAGAAGCTTCGAAGTGAAAGTCTTATCCTGTTTCATCTTATTCGAAGGATTCATCATTGAATAAGTATTTGAAAAACAAAAGTTCTAAGCCTGGACGATTACTATTTTCAGTGCATAGGTGACATTGGAGTCAATTTCTCACTGCATTCATTTTCGATGCAACTACATAAACCATTGGTTTGGGTTTTGGTCTTTTTTCCAATATTTCGATCAGTTGATTTTCAAAGAATCGCCAACACTTTGTTTTTTCTGCTATACTCGTATTTTCATAATTCTTGAGAGTAAACTTTGTGTTTATTGCACCAAGTTTCATGCGTTTTTTTACTGACAGCAGCTCAATATTTTATGAATTTTTTTTCCATATGTGTTTTTAAGCAAATTTATATCAAATTTTAAGTTTTAAGAAAACAGTAAACACTCACCATGCAAAAAACTGCACGCGCCATTTTTACAAACGTCAAATTTGACTGGGTTTACAGGTAAATTATTTAGGTAAAAGTTCAATTCGATCTACTGTAAATCTTTAAAGGAGAAAAGAAAAAAAATCAAAAACATAGACAAATTAATAACCAATTTCATTGGTTTTTTGTTTTTGTTTGTTTATTGTATTTGCTATTTAAAAAACACTTTGTCTTTGGCACATTTTCAGCAATCGTCGTTAGTTCTTGGTGTTAATTGTTTATTTTTCAATTTTATTTGTATTTGAATGCAGCCAAGATTTGCAAATTTTTTTTTTGCTTATTGTTATAATCCAAGTCTTTGTATTTGTGTGTACGTAGCGTTTTGTATTATCCTTTTTTGTTCAACAGCCACAAAAGTTCTTGTATATTTTTTCAAACAGTTTGCATTTGTTTTATTTTTGAGAATGATTTTGATGAAATTTCATTTGTTGTTTAAGCTAATTTTAGTAAATTGTTTAAGTAACCAAAGGCAAAAATTACAATTTAGTGTTAACTTTTCTGACCGTACCGTTTGGACCGATCTGTGAGAACTGAAGATGATCGGCGCGCGTCTTGCCAATATAAATGACGCCCGCAAAATCGACAAAAATCTTCGACGACCGCAAACCAAAAGTTGAGATTCATTGGCGACGACGACAGCGGCGGCAGCGACAGCGGCAGCGACAACGTTCGCCCAAATCGCTGACATGCCGGAGAGCGAGCATCTTCGGCGGCGGCAAAAGCGGAGAAGCAGCGCTTCGGCTGCGGCCCAGCAGTTCGAAACGGGTTTCAGACAAGTTTAAGACGGCCAACGCACACTGAGCGGAGCTTCAACGCTTCGCGCTCTTTGTGCCAGTGGATGGGTTTGACTGCCGTTGCTTGTATGCTGAAAGCAACCCTTACACAGTTGTCAACTTGTGTGTGTGTGAGTGTTAGTGTGTGTTCGAAACGGCAAAGTTCGTTAAATTCAAATTGGAATTCAAAAGTCAACGCCAGAAAGTTGTTGTGACGAAAAACTCCACCTTCTGCTTCGCTCATTTCATTGTCAAAATCATTTTCGTTTCATCAAGTTTCAAGTTTTTCCTGTTGCCGTATGTGATTTTGCATGTGATGTTTGTTCTTTACATTGAAACGTCGCATTCAACGACGGCTTAAGCTGATCTCAGCTCGCTTCACCGATTGTATAAACTGATTGAATTTTAATTTTCTTTCGGGTATGACCAGTGTTGCGTTTCATTTTCATCGAAATGGCTTGTTTTGGCTTAATTGAAGAGAATTAGCAAAATGATTTCCGCGCTGTCTTCTATTGGAATTGTTTGCTTTGCTTTCAAACCTATCAACACGCAAGTTTTCTTTTGTTCTTATGTAAATGTGAAGAGCCCACCTTCTGTTTTCATAATTGATTTCATTTAATTAAAAACTGCTCAGCACAATTTCAATTAACGCATTCATGTTTTTCCACCAATGAACTGGCAAAGCGACAGCTGTCAAAGTGACGTGATGTCATCCTTGTCAGCTGCACACATCCCTAAGACCAGTGTTGCTCACCCACTGTTATGGCCCACTCAAAAAAAACGCAATTCTTCACATCGAGTCCATTGGGAAAACACATTCACGCCCACTGCTCACCAAACAACAACATAAACCACAACGCTTAATTGATCTACTAAATGCTTCGGAAATTTCTCAAATTTCCAGCCATTCTTGTCGCTCAAACCAATCAACAACTGGAACTCGTCCGTCGCACTGTTTTCGGAAACACACCTCAAAAATGTTGACTCGTTTGCAATTAAGTCCAAACAATCGCATTTTGCATTTCACACTTGTCCATTTTTTTATGCAAAAATCGCCAACCACAACAACAACAACAGCGAAAAGCGCACCATGAACAAATTAAGCGAATTTCGCCACAAAGTGACTGAGGCCGCGTGCCGTTCTATGACGCAAGTCCTGTCCAGTTTGACAGTCCACATTCTGCCAGCATCGAACATTTCTCGAGGCGTTATGTAAGACGTTGAGTAATGTGAAATAGTGTGCAGCAAGCGAAAACTATGAATTGGTGAATTGCGAGTTTGATGGAAATTAAAATCAAATTGTCACCTTAATAAATTTAATGGAAATTTGCGCTTCCTAATTGCTTTGGTTGCATTAAGTTTTATTGCCTTCAACTATTATAATTGCTAGCAGTTTCGAGTTTGAGTGGCAACAGAAGCCAGAACAGAAATTTAAAATTAAAAAATTAAATCAACAAAGCGTTGACTGTGGTTGACAATAAAATAAGCGCCTTGGTCTAAATAAAAAATACAGTAAAAAAGAACTGAAAAAACTGCTTTTGCCACCATTTTGTATAAAACACAAGAACGCAGTGGTATTTATTAAATTTAATGTAATTCCAATTAAATTTGTAAACTAGTTTATTTAACACTAAAAAGTTTATGGCATATGAAAAAATTTCTTTTGGTACTAATGAGTTCTTGCAAAAATATATTTTAAGGGGGGAACTACCTTTAGACACTTCAAAAAATCGATTTTTTTTTATTGTTTTAATCGATAGGTATATTGCCTTAGAATATCGTGTCAAAGTTTCAAAAGGTAATTCTCGAAATTGTGGAAGAGATGCATCCCGGAAATGACTGGCGCCGAGCTCGCCGAGCGCGCCGAGCAAACTTTAAACGGCATTTTCTCGAAACCATGTGTTTCAAAATTGTGTAAGTGATAATAAAATTACTAATGAACAGATTTTCATTATCTAGCATTCATTTTAAAGAGCATAAAAAATTGTTCTATCTAAACTAAAGATTTAAAAAACAAAACATTTTTAGACATTTTTTTACTGCATATATAACAAAATTTCTTGTGAAAATCCTAATTTTTTTTTGTGAAGCCTGTTTTAGAGGGTTAATTTTCGAATTTCGTAAAAATTTTAGTTCATCGACGATAGAAAACCCTCTCGAGTAAGAAAATGTTTGGTTTTTTATTTCAGACTAAAATTGCGGCCAGCATCACTTACACAATTTACGATGTCAGCGGCGATATGACTTACAGAATCATTGAAAAATTTGTTAAATTTCTGTTTTCACTTTTACAAAAATGTTTTTTTTTTACCTCAGACATCACTGTAAATATATATTATATTGATTTGAAAAGAACTGTTTTCATTTCCCTGTAAATCGACTGTAAAAATGACCTTTTTTCGGCCTCTAAAGGTAGTTCCCCCCTTAATGCAAAAACTGCAATTTAAGTTGCATTAAAAATAATTACGTTTAAAATTATGCATACACTTTTTAATTGAACTTCAATTATATTCTATAATAAAGCTAAATTTGTTTTTTACAAAAAATACTCAACAAAAAGGTACATTTGGTACATTAATTAACTCAAAGCAGCAGATTACATTTTTTATAAAAGGCCGTGAAATTTTAATTATTTTGGACATTGTGCTTTAGTTTTTCTTTTGAATTGCATAAAACATTAATAAATTTATATTAATCGGTAGAATGCAGGGTTAATACTAAGAACTCGATAAGCAAAAACATTGACAGGGTATTATTATTAAATATTAGCTGGGCCCCGCGACTTCGCACGCAAGTTCTCTTGTTTCCCCCGATATAAATTCTGAACCCATTGTTGACCCCATCAGATTTTGATTTAAAAATAAACATATGTCTATTATCTTTGATGTCAAGTGTTTCCAAAAATTTTTAAGTCAAACGGCCCTTTAGATCATGAGTTTTCACATTTACTCTAAACAAATTCTTAACCCTTAGTTTGCTAGATTTCGATTTTGAAAATAATTAGAAACGCGTATCCAATTTTTTTTATTTCAAGTATTTTTACAATTTTTGAAGTCGGTTCAGTTTTTTTCGAGTCTTCCTGTAAACAAATCTTAACCCATTGTTGGTCCAGTTAAATTTTGATTCTCAAAAAATTATAAAATACGGGTCGAATTATTTTTGATCTACATTCTTTGCAGGAAGTTCGAAATCAATATGTCTATTAAATCACGTTTCTGTGCATGCATGTTTGCCCCCTTTAGACCCCGAATTTCAAAAAATCCCATCTTAGCGGAGGTTCATTCCTCAAGAAGTACCCATAGTTCATGATGATGAGTCAATCAATCAATCAGTCAGTCAGTCAGGACAAACAATTTATGTATATAAAAAAGCAGGCGGTACCACGCCCCCTTGTCCAATGCTCACACCTTTCTTTTAGTCGAATTGTGCTACTAAGTGGAAGGTTCGTAACTGTTAGGTTACAAAAAATGTGCCACGCCCCTTGTCCAATGCCGATCAAATTTTAACAGTAGTATGCCACATCTATGCGACGATGGTACACCAACTTTCAATGCTGTGCGGCTAACGATTCCGAAGCTATTCCATATAAAAGATTTGAGTTGTATGGCCGATGCCATGCCCCCTTGTTCAATACCCACCCCATTCCCTCTATCGAAGGACATGACTAAATAGTAAGTTCGTACCAAATTTAATTTATGTGTGACTTATGGTTCCAAAGCTATTGTCTAAAAATGTATTCTTGTGGTACCCCACGCCCCGTTTTCGGACTTTTCTTTTTTCCTAAACCTTCACGTAACAATTTCAAACAAACCCGCCGAAGGAAGTATCCAAGTTGGTCCAGTCGTTTTCAAGTTCTAAGCAGCCGAACAAACCACGATTCATTTTTATATACATATATAGAATGGTTGCAGTGTTGCAGTATCCACGGGCTCAGGTACAGAAATTACTATCATTTGTACTTGACTTGACTAGCAATTAAGATTGGGTAGCGGGAGTGGAGCACCACCTGCCCGAGACACTGCGTCCAGTGTTGAACTATTGTGTCACGTCCCTTTATCTTACTGGAGGAGTTCGTATCCTCCGATGTTATCCAGGAACTCCTTTATTTTCCTTATATCAAATTCAGACAGATCTTTTGTCTGTACTACTTTCCTCCCCAGTGTCCGCTTTCTTGCGTGTATGATCGCAGGACATTCCGTTATGATGTGTACAGAAGTATCCTCGTCTTCCATACAAAATCTGCATAGTTCGTTGTCCGTGATTCCCAGTCACGCTCTATGCATATTTAGCAGACAGTGCCCGCATAGGATCCCCGTCATGAATCTAAGCTCTGCTCAGCTTAGCTCCAAGAGGTAATTAGATTTCCTTACAGAGTATACTGGAAAAAAAAGCTTCGAACAGCGTTTTCCCACTGTGTTCGACCATTTGTGGTTTGCTCGATTTAGAAATTCCTGTTTTACACAATGTCTGTAATGAGTCTTGCTAACACTTATGATTGGTTCAGGTCCGTAAGGTCGTCTTGCCGCCCCCTGCTTTGCCAATCTGTCCGCCTCCTCATAACCATCGTGCCCACAGTGCGCCGGTACCCAGTGTATTATCACTTGGTTTTGCTTAGAAAGGTCTTGGAGGACATCTACTGTCTCCCAGACCACTTTAGAGTCAAATGTCGTCGATTTCAGAGCTTTGATTGCAGCCTGACTGTCAGACATTATGAATATCCTCTTCCTTTTAAAGTTAAGTGTTAGTATTGTCCTGGCACATTCATTTATGGCATAGACCTCAACCTGGAAGACTGTGGCCTTGTCCCCAAGACTGACTGAAAGCTGGGAGCTAGAGCTATAAATCCCCGCTCCTGTTCCTTCTTCCGTCTTGGACCCATCTTACTTAACTGGCCATAACAACCCGTTATCGGGTTACGGCCTGCCAGTTGGTTCTCCAGTTGGTCACACCAAGACATACCAGGGCCTCTTCAACTTGGTCCTTCCACCGGAGGCACGGCCTCCCTCTTCGTCGTCGACCTCCAACCATCGCATCAAACACCTTTTTCGCCGGAGCTTCGTCGTCCATACGGAAGACGTGACCGAGCCAGCGTAGCCGCTGGATGTTAATTCCCTGTGCTACGTCCATATCCTTATACAGCTCATACAGCTCGTTATTGGTTCGTATACGATAGTCGTCACCAACACGAACAGGGCCGACGATTTTGCGAAGTACCTTCCTCTCGAACACTCCAAGGGCCGCTATGTCCTTTCGTGTCATTGTCCATGCTTCAGCGCCATAGAGGAGCACGGGCAAGATAAGCGTCCTATAGAGTGCAAGTTTTGTCGGTCGAGAGAGGTTTCTACTTCTCAATTGCCTACCGGGACCGTAGTAGCACCTGGTGGCAAAAGTAATCCTTCGCTTTATCTCCAGGCTGACATCATTGCTGCTGTTGATGGCTTTGCCAAGGTAGACGAATTCCTTGACAACTTCAAAGGTATACCTGTCGGCCTCGACGTGAGACCCTAGCCGCTGCGAGTCCCTGCGTGTAGACAGCATATACTTCGTCTTGCCCTCATTTACCACCAGACCCATTTTGGCAGATTCTCTTTCGATAGCCGCAAAGGCAGCAGTGACATCTCGCTTGTTACGCCCGATGACATCAATGTCATCAGCGTAGGCAAAGAGCTGGACACTTTTGTTGGGCCCATCAGTGTACCTACCATACAATATCATCACATGTCAGACTGATTCTATTATCAGCCCAGTCTTTCCTGTGCGGTATGTACGTTTTGTACCTTCTTCTGAAGAGGTGCTTCTGAGGCATCAAATCAAGGGGCATCCAAAAGCCTCCCTCAGCAGAGATAAGTGACCGATTGCCTGTGTATCCTTCCGTATAAATCCACTATGCACCAGTCTGTACGTGCTGGCTATTGCAGCCATTTGCACTTTCAGTTCCAGCGGCATCGCCCCCAATATAACATTTAGGGCTGCAGTTGGAGTCGTCCTGAGACACCCTGCACTATGCAGGTATTCGCTAGTCGTTGTAGTTTCTCTAGCTTAGTCGCAGTTGTTACTTCTGTGGTATTCCTCCACCAGACTATCGCCCCGTAGGTTATTGTCGGCAGAACTACCAGGGAGTACAGTTTTTGAAGCCACTTCGGCCTCAGTCCCCAGTTTTTCCACAGATTCTTTTGCAACTCCAGAGAGCATTGCCTGCTCTCTTGATAGTGCGATCAACGTGGGGTTTCCAGTTCAATTTAGTGTCTAGAGTTATCCCTAGGTACTTGACCTCAATCGAGATGTTCAGCACCTTACCAAATATCTCCATCTGTCAATAGTCCGAGCAATAGTCCGAGCTCACAACTACTCGAAGTAGATCTGGCCTAGTCTGGTAGATCGAGTAGAGAAATGTGTATGGCATCCACAGATCCAAGTGCATTCTTTAAGTACTGTGCAATACTTTATCTACCATCACACTCCCAAGGAATTCTAGAATAATAATGCAATCTCCTCGCTTTTCCGTTAGTGGACCCCCAGATTTTTCCATGCTGCGCATAGCTGGAAGATATGTCCTGGTATTTTGGGCACCTCTTTAGAAACATCCTCTATCTGGTACAATACTAAACCCATATTGTACAGAGGTCCAATAAGTCAACCATAGCCAGAGATTCTTGTTAGGTTAGGTTAGGTAAGCTGCTGGGTTCCTACCGGTACCAACTAGAGCTCTTTAGTGTTGCGGATCAACGTAAAAGTGATCGATGAGAATGTGAATCGTCCAAGCAAAGTTCAGAAGTGACTTAATATCCTACTTGGGCATTCCATCTAACTTAGAGAAAAATGGAAGGCACAGTCTTGTGATAGCCGGACAGAAACCAAGAATGTGCCTCAAGATTCTTGTTAACATTCTTAATTGATTTCTACTCAAGCTCGAAAAGTCGTCCAGAAAAAGCTAGACTGATTTAACCCTTAAATGCATGGCGTACCATATATGGTACAGTTCCTAAATCCTTCGTACATCTGTTGAATCAATTTAAATCATGTTTGTGCTTGCTCTAGATTGATTCGAAAAAAATTGCCCCATGCATTTAAGGGTTAAGTCTGGGATCTTGCTCCTAGATGGATGACAACACACCAAAAGTCTCGAATGACTGAAAAAGATTCGAAAAAAAATTGATTGAACAGAAATTAACTGCTGTCAACATTGCATGCGACTACACGAAAAGAAAGAAGGCTTTCACAACAGGTTCGATGTAAAAGCTTAGTTAGGGCTCAACTATGATCCCTTAACACAAAAACGGCCAGCGAGTCTTTATTTTATGGCATTGCTTTCTCAAAGAAAAAGTTTTGTGAACTTAACTGTATTTTTAGACAAAATTAAATAAAAGTATTTATTAGTAAAGTAAAGTAAAGTATTTATTAGTCAAAAATTATTTCCGCCAATTTGTAGCATGATTCCATATGGGCATTTATTGAATTGACCGAGCATTCCGAGTGTTAAGGCGTAAACATAAAATGCTATATTTTATGTGCAATACATTTCAAAATTCAACATCCGGCTAAAAGTTGATAAGCAACTTTGCGTTGCAGTCAAATAAACTTTTTTAAAGCAAAATTATCAAAAAATCAAATGTCCTTCTTAAAAACCCTGTATAACCCATTAAAGTGTTAACTACCCTTTTAAATAGACAACGGTTTTATTTAGAGGTTCACTGCCACTTTGAAATCGTAAAAAATTTGTTTGATGTTATGCAAAAAATAATCAATATTTACTATAAAAACGTCATAAGTAAATTTTTTCTGCTTTTTGTTTATAAATCATACGCACAATTGTATGTATGTGTGTGTGTGTGTGTATGTGTGTGTGTGTGTTTGCATTAATTAATAAATTTTGTCAAATACTTTTGTGACTATAAAAATCAGTTGCCGATATATACAAATGTATATATATCGATGTTGATTTTTTATTTTGCATCAAACTGGCGGCAATTTTTTCAAGGCTGTGCATGCAAATAAAAACAAAACAACAACTCACTACTATCAGAACGTTTTATGGCAAGGATGCATGCGAATCGGTATTTTAAAATTCTTTCATAATATTTTCATTAAATGGGCAACATTTTTGTATTAATTTCATGAAAAGTTTTCGTCATTCTTATTAAAATTATATATGTATTTAAATTCATAAATGAAAAATTCGGCCAATGGCCATTGGCCACCTACCAAAATCAATTTTATTCAATTTCTTCTGAATGCTTGTGGCCATATTTGATAGCCATAATTGCTGTTGAATGAGCGGGGAAAATTGGGAAATTAATAAATAAATAATTGACACAAAGATGCAATAAGAGCAGCGAACAAAAACAACGAAGCCCCAAAAAGCATTGCGTTGTAAACATGTCGAATTAAACTTAATTGCAGCATCAGCAGCTGCAACAACAACAACAAACATCAACATCATCATCATCATCATCATCATCATCATCATCATGAAATGGAAATTGATAAAGTTGCTGCGGGCGTTGTTGGCTGCGGCTGTCGTTGATGCCTTGTAAAATGTTACCCACTACCAAAAACGCAGCGTGTGGCACGTTTTACGCTCCGTTGTTGCTTTTGTACGCATTTTTTTAGCTCTCTGGCGCTGAAATTGTTTTAATTTTTTTTTAACTATTTATTTTGTTTTTGGCTTGCATTTACTTAGTCACTTTTCCTTATTCAAACACATGCACACATTTTTATTATTATTTCCTTTGACTTTTGGCAAAAACCATTCATAAATTTATTTAAATGGTTTTTAATACATATACAAATAAACGCAAGAAAAATTCGTTTCGTTCAAACTGCGTGGTGCCCAAGTTTTAAAGTTTGCTTCTCGCTTATTCAATTTTATTTTTATTTTTTGTGCAGGTTTTTGCCATCTGGGATTTACACAGTCAGTCAGTCATTCAGGCATTTCAGCTGCTGACATTTCAAAATCGCCATCTTTTCACTTTGCCTTTACTTCATCTCCTTTTGAGTTGAAATATAGGGGGAGGGGGGAAATCACGCTGTGGTGGCTATCAGCACAAATTGTTGATCTCAATCGCCGCAGGACACATTAAAGCGCGGCAAGCGAGCCTTCGACTTCTGCGCTGAAATAATGCGGCAATTTCAAGTCGAGGTCAAACCGAAGATGTGAAACAAGTTCAATTGGACTTTAAAGCGCGTGGTGTGAGTTGTCGCTTTTATGGCGCTCGTAAAATATGAATTTGATGTACGCTTCAAATGTGTCACACTTTTAATGCAACAATATGCAAACGAGGCAATTGGCAACAAGTTCATTTCTGACGGCTTCAAGCAAAGTGAACCAAACGTATGGACCGTTCAAATATTTCCAATGTACCGTAATTCAACAAGTGGGCTTAACAACTCGCATGTGAATGAGATTTGTACGGAGAAAAAAGCAGCCTACGGACTACAAGTTCAAAGGGTCCCTGGTTCGAATCTCGAGTCAGACAACATCAAACAAAACCAAATTATCTTTTATTTCAAAGAGATAGATTAGGTTGTAGTGGCGGCCTTTTTATGAAAGCACACCGTTGTGGAGGTCAACGGCGAAGAGGGAGACCATGAGTTGAGGATACAGCTGGAAAGAACTTTTGCGGCAGGTCGTAACCCGGTAATGGGTTGTTATGACCACTTAAGTACACAGTAATTGCTCATTGTGATACCAAATTAGATCGGTGCGGTACTTTGTTGTCGATGCTGGAAATCACAACGAACCCAATACAAATCCTACTATCTCCATGACGCTTCGTGCGGTTAATAAGGACCAAGGAGCCAGAAGTTTTAGTTGTAAAACTTTTTTCTGGTCAGTGAAAGACATTGGCATTAGTGATGAGTAAAGTGAACAGTTCTTCTTATTCAAAACGACAACCACAATAAAACTCTCGTGCAGCAATGTTAGATATAGTAATGTTATAGTAACCTATAAAAAATCGAACTAACAAATGTGGTCGTACCATTATATTAAATCGGTTACATTTTGAGAATTTGAAAGTAAAATTTAATTAAACAAAATGGCATATTCAATAATCGTATCTTTTTACTATTAAAAATAATAATAGTACAAATAAGTGTTAAGGGCTTTTGCAACTATGAAGCTTTATTCAGAGAAATTTTTACAATATATTTTATAAAATATCGTTCATTGTTACCTACGTTTTCTCTTCTTTCAGGGACATACGAATTCGGCATTGGAAAAATTCTTCCTCTTTTGAGTCTATCCAAGAATTCACCTAATTTCTGGCTTCTTCCTTAGAAGTGAAGTGTTGATCAGCTTTTTTCGGAAATTGCGTCCTGTATACACAAAATTTGACATAATTGATTCTAGTTACGCCATCTTTTGTTCATTCCTCAGAACTTATTTGTAGCACCAATACATGAATAAGCATCATTCTTCCTCCCAGCAACGCAATTCCAGCCAATACAATTTTTAATACCTGTACCGAATGATAGCGATTCGTAATTAGCTAATAAATTTATAGATTGATAGATTGATAAATTGACAGATTGATGGATTGTTAGATTAGTGGATTGATAAATTTATAGATTAATAGATTTCTAGATTTATAAAATGATAGATTGATAGATAGATAAATTGATAGATTGATAAGTTGATAGATTGATAAGTTGATAGATTGATAGATTAATAGATTTTTAGATTGATAAATTGATAGATTGATAGATTGATAAATTGATGGCTTAATAGATTGATAAATTGATGGATTGATAAATTGATAGATTGATAGATTGATATATTTATAGATTGATAGATTTATGGATTGTTAGATTGATAGATTCATAAATTGTTAAATTTATAGATGGTTAGATTGATAAATTGATAAATTGATATATTGATAGATTGTTAGATTGATAGATTGATAAATTGATAACAGATTGATCATGATGATGATGATAAATAGATTAATAAATTGATAGATTGATAGATTGTTAGATTAGTAGATTGACATATTGATAGATTAAAATGAATAAATTAATAGATTGATAAGTTGATAGATTGATAAATTGATAGCTTAATCGATTGATAAATTGATAGATTGATATATTTATAGATTGATAGATTTATGGATTGTTAGATTGATAGATTCATAAATTGATAAATTGATAGATTGTTAGATTGATAAATTGATAGATTGTTAAATTGATAAATTGATAGATTGATAGATTTATAGATTGACAGATTGATAAATTGATAGATTGATAAATTGATAGATTGATAAATTTATAGATTGATAGATTGTTAGATTGAGAGATTAGTAGATTGATAAATTGATAGATTGATGGATTGTTAGATTTATATATTTATAAATTGATGTATTGATAGATTGATAGATTGTTAGATTGATAAATTGATCGATTTCTATACTTATATATTAGACTGATAGATTGATAAAATGATAGATTGATAGATAGATAAATTGATAAATTGATAGATTGATAAGTTGATAGATTGATAGATTTGTAGATTGATAAATTGATAGATTGATAAAAATGAAAAATTTTATTAACCTTCTAACTTTAATTCGTATTCCTGAGCCCTGCTGCCAAGACAGTTGACACATATCGTGAATTCCGCCAACTTGGTCGCTCAAATTACTGAATTTAAACACTTCATAGCTAAATATATCCAACACTATTATTACATGGCAACCCTTGATTAATTTGAGCGCAGATATGCCCGAGTGGCGCCAAACCAATGAACTCAAAATCCTCTACAACATGCAAAAATATTCCATGAGCAACGGTATTGGCCGCTGCACAGAGTTTCAATTTCGATATTCATCTTCTTTGACATTTCACAAGTCGTCGCAAGCATCAGTCAATCTTAGGAAGCGAAAAATTCACAAACACCTGTTTGTGATACGCATCCACGCAGCCCGCATCAGAATTCATGAGAACTTGCTGGCAAATTCACATTGACAAATATTTGCAGCATTAATTTTTAAATCAAGCAAATTTCGTTGGAAATGGTAATCGAAACAAAAAGTACAGACTCACATATACAAATAATTAATTTTTTTATAAACATTTCGTGTTGTTTATTGAAGACCAATCGACCTTTTGCAAATTAATTGAAGAATGCGATGTCAACGACATAGTTAGATGCCAAATGCAATTTGTGCCACAAACAAGCTGCCACCAAACGACTTTGCCCAAAAAAAACAAAACAAAACAAATGTGCGAACAGCAAAATATGCGCACAAAAAAAATTATTTTTAAATGCGAATTTAATTAAAAATAAAATTACAAATGACAAAGTGAAGTGAGTTTTGGTGCTTTGCAATTGGCAGCAGATGGCATAAATCAACATTTATAACAATGCGCCACAATGTCAGTGTGTTGTGCATTTTTCTTAACGCAATATTTTAGTGTGTTGGAAGGTGGAAAAGTTTAAAGTTCAGCGATCGGCATTCGATGATTGAAGGCGTTTGATCACATGAGAAGCGTACAAAGCAGTAATAAATTTCAAGCACAATTGCAATGAAAGTGGCAACAAAAAGGGGTGCAGGAATAAATGATGCCAAAGCGAGCCAAGAAAATTTCATCACCTTCTGTAGATGACAATGCGGGATTGAGGGTCTTTTAGAAGCTGACTTGTTTAACAAAATACATTCAAATATAAACTTGAGTTAAGTGTATATAACGTATAAGCAAAACCCGGCGGCTTTCATGCAAGT
This sequence comes from Melieria picta, assembly GCA_964056695.1. Classification (NCBI taxonomy): domain Eukaryota; kingdom Metazoa; phylum Arthropoda; class Insecta; order Diptera; family Ulidiidae; genus Melieria; species Melieria picta. Next base: position 11,812,782 of record OZ057399.1, on the reverse strand, counting down.
CTGAAGTGAATATAAACACTTTAATTGAGCACGTTTCTCTTAACCCTTTGTCAGATTTAACCCGTCAGATTTTGATGAAAAATGCCTTTCTAATTATTTCTCATTTGTAATGCTTTCGCCATATTTGAAGTCAATAGGCGCCCATTAAATCTTGTTTTCCCATATAAATTGCTAACCCTTTTCAGTCTGTTAGATTTTGATTTCCTTTACTTTACTAAGTTTGAAGTCAAAACACCAATTAAATCGTACAAAATTTTAACCTGTCATTGACCAAGTGAGATTTTGGTTTTTTTTTTAATTTGAAACACTTATCCAATTAATATTTTTTCAAGTTTTTTAATCAATTTTTAAGTCAAAAGACCCATTGGTTCATGTTTTTTTATAGTCTTTCCGTATGGAAACCTTAACACATTGTTGGCTCTGTTCAAGTTTGATTTTTGACAGGGACCGTAAAAATTATGAGCTAAATATAAAAATCAAAATATGTATAAAACTTATTTTTCGATTTTTATTTTCCGCTCACCGAATAAAAATTATTTGTTGTTATTTTTGTTTTGATCAGAAAATAAATATTATTTGTTGAGTTTAATTTTTTTGGGGAAAAATAAAAATTATGCGGTGAGTTTTATTTTTTGATTCAAAAATAAGCCTCATGTGGTAAGTTCAATTTTTCAAATTGTATTCTGAAAATTATTTTCTGAGTAATACTTTTCGCTCTTGAAATAAAAATTCTACTATGAATTATATACTTTTTCTATAAAGGAATGAATGATTAAAAATATTGCGATAATAATTATTTACGGTCCCTGATTTTTGATAAACTAAAAAATACGTGTCGAAATATTTTTGATTTAAAGTATTTTCATCAAGTTTGAAATTAATAGATTCATTAGGTGACTTTTTTTTATTTAAAAAAGAATTTCAAACAATTCTGTCTTGGCGGCAGTATCAGTTAGGACAAATAATTTTAAATAAAATAATTGTATATATTTTCGTTTCATACAATTCGAAGCGATAAGCATGACTGATTTGTTGCATTGTTCAAATGCCATAATCATAACTTTTCACCTCACAGGCAAAAATATCGAGAATTAATGCAAACGACCAACAATGTCGCTTAGCGGCGGCTTACAAATTTTTTAATACAAATTTATATGTTAAGCTGACATGTTGAAAGTTCAGTTTCCGTTTTGAAATTCACTTTTGTTTGAATTCACTTTGTCTTCCTGTCGCCCCGCCAACTGTCAGCGTAGTGATTGCAAACGAATACTTAAATCGATGGCCATATGGAAGAGTAGCTTAAGTTGAAGTTTGCTAATTGAAGTTTGATAACTATTTGCACATAAGATGTTCTGACCAATGCATTGTTGTTTCAAAAGACCTAAATAACCTACATAACATTATTAAAAAACAGGATTTTTCAAAACGCATCAAATACATTTAAGTGCCTTGACTGCTATAAAGCTTTCAACTCAACCATAACTCAATTCTCTTATGCAGACTTAAGCTACTCTTCCATATGGCCACAGAAATAGCGCAGCACACATTGGGCCACCCAACAACGCTGTGAGTCACCTGAAGTGCTGCAGTGGCATGCAACATTGTGTTGCCAGGGAACACTGCCGACACAGCTCGCTGGCGAACAGGAATTTCCAACATCGATAGCCTTGAAAGCGGCGCTGCTTGATTGCCGGTACCGCGTTCCAGCGCAGCGCATTTGCCTTTGCGTAGCCAACGCATGCAGCTGCCTTTTCATTTATCTGCTCTTGAAGTTGTCAGCAAATTTACCCAAAATCCTTGAACACTGCAATCAGCGTACAATAAATCAAGACATTTTTTCATATATGCCTGTTTTCTCACTTTATTAATTTGTGTTTTTCAATTAAAGCCGTACGAGCTGCGCGAAGCATTTCCGTTCGATACGAGTAATCAACACTGAAAGCAACTCGACGACCTGCACTGTTGCACAGAGAGAGAGAATGCATGGCTGCAATTTAAGGATTACTGATTAATCTCTTAAATGCAAACCGAATTTCAATCAGGGAAACGCCACAGCGACGTGGCCTTACAGCTTTTGATGATGACTCAATGCAGCGTTCACGTTTAACTGCTGCAGTGGAGATTAGTAATCAGGCCTGATGCGTTAAGGATCTCAACGTGACGAATAGGTAAATGGGAAGTTGTGTTGTGCAAGTTAAGTTAAAGCTGTCAATCAGTTCTGGACTCTGAAGCGTAAATTTCTATAAACATGAATGCTGCAAAGCATTTACTAGGAGTTGAAATATTTCAAAGTTGTAACAACAACCTTATTCCGACTTACTGACCTAAGTTGTCATAACAATCCACTACCGGATATTGAAATCAGTAAAATCATCTCTCTCTACCCGCTTCTGCTGTGCATGTCTAGTAGGAGCCGACCGAAGGTGGATTGTTGGCCTAAGCCGAAGCCAAAGCAGAATATTCGGCATAACTGAAACATTCGGCCGAACACAATAATTCTTTAACCCTGCATTACTATCGTTAGGGTGTAAAGCACCCTGTGAGTTCAATTTCTTAGTAAAGTATAGATTTATTTAAGCAAAACCAACAAAAAGTTATAATGTAATCCACATGTGCATATTTCGGAAGGTTTTAGAGAATATTTCATTTGTATAAAGAAAGCTGATATTTTTATACAATTGCTTTCAAAAGTAATTGGGTGTGTTACACCCACGATAGTAGTAACGTTATAACCAGGGAACGGATTTTGTGGAAAATGCCTTTTTTGTTTGCTGCTAGATAAAGCATTTCTAATTGAAAATGAGCACGAATTAGGTCCTCCTGATTAGAAATATATCACTTTTATTTTGCCTTTTTTTGCCTTAAAAAGGCAGTTTGCCTTTTTCACCCACAAATGCCTTTTTTAAGTGCCTATTTTACCTATAAATGCCACAAAATGCCTTTTTCAAGATTTGTCGAGGGCCTTTTTATTTTTCTTTCGTTTTTAATATTTTCCCCCTTTTGTTTCGCAAAAATACCTTGAAACTAAAAAAAAATTAAGTGGCAACATTGCAATTTCGTTAACTTATCGATGTTTTTACATTGATTTTATCATTCCTAAGCCGTTATTTTTAAGAAAAAAACATGTCAAAATCAAAAAGTTCGGTTAGCGCAAAAATTTCCGCGCTGATAGCAGAGTTTGGTGGTGCTGAGAGAGGTGCTGAAATCCTTTCTTTTATTTATTTTTTATGATACAAGTACGGCTTTTATGCTTTTATATGGGAAGTTAAAATATGCATTTAAAATATGTGCCTACATTTCAATTAAAATATCTTAGTTTTAGTTTTTTAACTATCTTTGAAAACCTTGATGTTCCTTTTCTTTTACAAAAAACGAGGTATAAATATTGTATGTTGCATACGTCAGATGAAATAAAATTATTAAAAAATACATACCGTTTCCCCTTTTTTAGATTTTCTAGTATTTTTTTCTTAGTTTTAAATGCCTGTTTTTGCCTTTTTTAACAGTTTTTAATGCACTATTTTGCCTTTTTAGGCAGTTTTTAGTGCCTTTTTCTGCATTTTTGGCAGTTTTTAGTGCCTTTCCGTGCCTTTTTTGCTATTTTATTTTGCCTTTTTTATAGGTTTTTAGGTCCTCAAAATCCTTTCCCTGGTTATAACATTGCTGGGTGCTTAACACCGATTGTTAGTAATGAAGTTGTATTTTTTATAAAATACATTTACATATTTTTATTCACTTTTTTGGGGAAAATTTTTTTAAATAACGTATAGACCATTTAGTAGAAAATCCTTAAAAATTATGCACTAGAAAATCCAACATTTTGAGTTATGACTTTTTTTTTTAATATTTTAATTCAATAATTACCGAATTATTTTAAGTTATGTCAATTTTGCTGATTCTTTTTTCATGTTGTGACAGTTTTGCTAAATTTAAAAATTATAAATCACAATTAAAAAGTTGAAAGAAAAATTTTGAAAATACGAAATTAATATATTCATATGAAAATATAAACTAAAATTGTCGCAACTTTACTTAAAATTAACTTCAACAAAGATTTATTTCGTCAAAAGTGTCACAATTTGAATTAAGACTATTTTGCATTGAGCTGCAGCGATCAAATAGCATCAAACTTCTCGATGACACAACTAATATAAAAATAAGTCACTATGCTATGAAAAAGATAGAAAAACAAAAACAACATGCTGAAAATGTGAATATATGTTTCCAAAATCTACAGTAACCCACTCTGCACCTATTGCTATGAATCAATCAATTCAACATTGCCAGAAATGAACGCAAGCTATGACGACATGTTTGATAACCTTAAAGAGCTGCAGGTATACTGTTGATTTTTGTTTGAGTTTTTACGCAAAATCTACCTTGGTCCGAAAAAAATTATTAAATAATTATTTATTACTTATTTGTTCAGCTTTCTGAATTACTAAGCCTAAAAAGCATAGCTTAAATATTGTGTAAGATATGGCTATTTGTCCAATACAACTTTTTATTTCATATTTTTTTTTCTTCAAATGTGATGCACATAAACAAATGTTTATATTAAATGAAAAATTTGTGATTTGTTTATTTTACCTACATGGATAAGTAAAACGGATAATAAAAAGTTGTGGGTGGATTACACCCATAGTTAGTAATGAAGTTGGCGTAATAGACGATAGTAATGCAGCGTTAAGGAAAGAACTGATCAAATTTAGCCGTTCTTTCTTTAGTCTTAGAGTACAGTTCCTAACAAAAGCAAAAATAGTTAACAATTCAATTGATATAAATAGCTGATTAGAGGTAATTTTTATTACTTCTGTGGCCATATGGAAGAGTAGCTAAAGTCGAAAATTGAAGTTTGAAAACCATGTACACATAAATTGTTCTGACCAATACATGGTTCTTTCAAAAGACTTGAGCTAAGAAGTAAACACACATAATATTGTTAAAGGACAGAATTTTTCAAATCGGATGAAACACATTTAAGCGCCTAGACTTCTATAAAGCTCCAAACTCAACAATAACTCAATTCTCTTATGTCGACTTAAGCTACTCTTCCTAATGACCACAGACTTAATCGCAATCTGGATGTCCGAAATATTGATAAAACCCGATATTTGATCAAATAATTCAAAACAGAGCAAATTGACTTGCATTACAGAGCAACAAACTTCGGCTTAAGTATTCGGCTATTTTGGGCGAAGCAGAAAATTTCAAATTGGCCGAATAAGCCGGAAATGAATATTCAGTCAGACAAGATTGTCTACTAAAGGATGATTTTTTTAGCAACTTTCTTGTTGGCAACACTGTTTTTGGCAGCTCAGCTGTTTTCGTGTAACATGTTACTGTCAGACATGTTCAGTTTGATCTTTAATTTAACCATGAATCGACTTACAAACGAACAACGCTTGCAGATTATTGCATTTTATTATCAAAATTCATGCTCGGTTAAGAAAGTGCATCGTGCACTTCTTCCATTTTATGGTCAGTTTGGGCGACCTTCCGAGGCGGCTATTCGGAATCTTGTGACTAAATTTCGCACCAAATTTACATTATTGGACATTAAACCACCAACACGCATACGTAGAGTGCGGACAGAGGAAAATATCGCAGCTGTATCCGCCAGTGTTGTTGATGACCGTGAATTATCGATTCGTCGCCGTTCGCAGCAATTGGGCCTCTGTTACTCCACTAGAGTCAATTGGCCGCCTAGATCGTGCGATTTAACGCCTTTAGACTATTTTGTTGTGGGGCTATATTAAGACTCATGTCTATAGCGACAAGCCCGAAACGGTTGACGCACTGGAAGCCAATATTGAAGAATTTATTCGTGAGATACCGGCCGATATGTTGGAGAGAGTATGCCAAAATTGAACCCAGCGTATGAACCATTTGAGGCGCAGCCGCGGTCAACATTTACATGAAATCATCTTTAAACATTGAATTATATAGATCATTCTATCGACTCAAATAATGATTTCATACATTTCTCTAAATTTTATGTGTTTTTTTTAATCAAATCCGAAGGCTCTTAAAAATCACCATCATCGTCATTAACGAATCATCATTTTAAAGCTTACGCTTAACCATTCGCTATTTTGTTGCCTTATCCTTGCCTTATGTTATCCTTTATGGTTTCAAGAATAAATTTTTTGTTGGTCCCTAGAATAGTTTGAAGTTTTAGGAAAAATACAAAATTAATAAACTGAATATTAAAGTTTAAAAAAGAGAAGTATACACGTTTTTTTAATGGTATATCTTGACATAGTAAAGGAAGAAGAAGCAGAAAACTTTAGATAACTTTTTAATTTGACGTTTTCTTTCAATTAAGATAGTTTTTTTTTTTTAATTTCGGCTGAAGTAAATGAAGAAATATTCATATTTTCGTTATGCGTAAAAAGTTTTATGTTTAAGTAATTATTACAGCCACAACGATGTGGTTGCTCTCATAGAAAAACACTCTAAAATACAGGGTCCGAGTATAAAAATTAAAAAATTTCTTATGGAATGCTGCTAATATAACCACATAGAAGCATAAGACGTAAAATTTAAAATTTCAACTTTCCCCAGTAAAAACCTGTAGGGAAAGGGTTAACTTTAGAACCGTTCCCTAAATTTGTGAACTGAAAGCTGTACAATCCATTGTATTTTGTTCAATACACTGAACTAAGCACAGGTCGTTGGATAGTTTAAGAATATGTATAAAGGTCTTGATGGAGCAGGTTATAAAATAATCAAACTTTTAACACTCTCACAGTTACTACTTACTGTACTACTCGGTTACCTGCACATAAACTAGGTCTTAGACCTTCTTCTGTACATTCCTTTATCAGCTACTTCGTTCTCAGATAAAAACTACTAGAGTTTGATCAAAATATCATGCAACATAATCTTTCCCTCACGGCGCTCCTAACTTTCGATCTGTACTTTGGTTCGTTGTAGATATCTTACGAAATACACTTCCCCCAAATACATATTTTAGCTCGGGACAAGTTTACGCCCCTAGTTATAAAAAAATACCGAGAGACTTAGGATCTAAAGGAACGTAAGTAAGAACGATTAGATAAAGTTTTTGCATCTCAATAGCTGACAGAGTTCATATCCTTCATTTGATCACCGAATGACTACCGTCAATTCTGATAACTGCAGTGTCAAGATACTATAAGCAGATACCGTGGTAACTTTGCAAATTTACATAGTACTTGGTCCTTTCGTACAAACAGCACTTTATCTTCCTGTCATTTATGGTCGCACCCATTGTTAGTGACTCTCTGTCAGACAGCTGTAGCCAATATATTCGTAGCTGAACACTCTTATTAAACGATTACAATGGACCTCGATCTAGTGCGAAATAAAATAACATCTTAGGTGAAAATTTGAGAGGTCTTTTCGTTATCGATGGTCTCAGCCAGTGGCGCATGCAATGGGATTTTTCTGGGTGTTCAACCTACCAAACATCTGTCTGTTAGAAAAAGTGTGTATGACTAATATGGTTTTACAAAAATGTATATGAAACACCCTCCATATGAAGTGCACCACTGGTCTCAGATGACCTGAAGTCACACTGGTTTGGCTTAAAACTTTCACACAATTATTCAATCTATCAAAACCTCATAAGTGATGGGAATACCTGTTGAGTGGGATCACCTGGTTTTGGTTTTCCACTAAATGTGTTATGGCGTTCCTTGTTGGATGAACAACAAGACATATTATGCCGTTGCTTAAAATACCAATAACGGCATTACTTTATTGTCGAGTCGGGCGCGAATTGCCCAAAAAGACATAAGAAACAAAAAAACGTTTGTACGATACATTATTATCGCCTCTGCTTGCAGGTAATTAATTTACAAATTAATATTAGTCATTGTTTTAGCTGTGACAGACTTCAATGGAGGTGTTTTTGTGGCTGAGAGCTTAAAAAAAAAAACCAAAAAACACATACCAACGAAAATGTCAATGCTAGAGCGAGCAGGCGGAAGTTGTCCGAAGCCAAAAGCAGCAACAGTTGTCACGCTGTTAAGCGGTGGACGATGAAGCGCGCTCGGCAACATGCATCGAAAAGCACCAAAAGCACAAGAAAAATTCAAAGAGTTTAATTTTAGAAATGAAATAAACAGCAACAGCTTGATATCAAAAACTACAACAAGAACAGCCAATTTGGACAGCAGCAGCAAGCAACACATTGCAATGTGCTTTCAGACAACTCGATGCGATTCCAGTTCAAAAGCAATGCCTGACCTCCAGCATTAAAATTTCTTAAAGGTGACGGATTTAGCTGTGTTTTGTGAAAACTTGACAGTCTGACACCAAACGGCTACAGCCAAAAGCCAAGCATTTGCATGAGAATACCGACGATGGAGAGGGACGGACAACTATTCCCACAATGGTAGTTGACATTCGATATTGCGGCAACAAAAGAAAAAAATAATACAATATAATAACAATGACTATTAAGATGATAATTTCCAAACAGATGACAGTTTGAATGCTAAAATCAAATGCAATTAAAAGTCGCCTAACCTCAAATACACCACAAGCAAAATGTTGGCGCAATGCGAAGTGTTGATGAAAACGAAAGTGTTGGCGCCCTCCACTAACCACTTTCACTGGGAGCGGCTTAGGTACTTGTGAGCGCGTGTGTTGAAACATTGACATTTCCATTTCATCTCTATTTACTATGAGAGTATTTATTTTTAGTGCTGATGCTTTTGTTGTTACCAAAAGTCGCAAATTTAAATAAATTAAAGCAACATTCTTGCTTCTTGCGCCTTTTTGGCTCGTTTCGACTTTCATGGTTGCGTTTCTCTGGCAGCCGAGCCAAGCTGGCAACGAACCAGTTCCGTACGCAGCAACGTGTAAGTCCTGCATTGGCCACTCGTTTCTATTCTTGTTGTGAAACTAACTTTCAATTGTCAAAATACCCAAATGTTGAAACTTAAAAGCTTTTTGGCCGCCACGAATTCGTTGCCCTTTTGTCTGCCGCAAAAACCAGCATTGATGTCGCTCGACCAGTGCGAGAACATTAGCAATAAAAGCTTGTTATATATTATGAATATTTTTTCTAATGTGTATAAATTAAAACGGGATAATTTTCGAACAAGAAAAACATATTCCAACAACGTTCACTGTTGCGGAAGTTCACAGCACAGTGTGAAGACAGTGAAACATTTTTAGCCGGTGTCAATAAATCAGAATTTTTTTCATATGAAAAAAATTTTGTTTTGTTTGATAACGATATGTTATGTAATATTATTAATAATTTATTAAAGATTTATTTAATTTTATAATTTATTAATTATTTATTAATCATTTATTAACATTAAATTCTTGTTGGTTTTTATTGCCAATAACAAAATCAACATTCAATTAAGTTTAATTATGTTTTTAATAATAATAATGTTATAGATAAGAATAATAATATTACATAATATTATTAGCATTGACTTTTTCTTAGAAAACAGCTAATAAAAACATTAGAATTAAATTCATCATAGTTTTTTATTGGGCTGAAGTACCTTTGGCCCATAAAAAAACAATCAATAGGAGGAGATAGGAGTAAATTTTCAAAATATTACTAAATATTTTTAAAGGAAACAATTTTAGTTTTTTCAGTTTTTTCTAAAGTACAATCTTTGTAAAACCGTTATCTGGGTTCCGGGCAATGAATAGGCAGACCAGTGTTGCCTCAACCGACCAAATTAAAAATTTGCGTTATCTTTAGTCATTTTTAAATTGCAATTTTATTTTTTTTAATAAATTTTTTGTACATATTAATTTTACTCATAATTTTAATTTTTTCTTTATTTAAATTTAAATTTAATTTTTTTTTATAAATTTTTTTTTCATAAATGAATGAATAATTCGTAGAACAATAATTTTATAGTTATTTGTGTTTGAATATTTTATTTTTTTTAATACGAGCCAACGCGCAGGGGAGACCCTATAAATGCGAGCCATTGCACTGGTTCAGGAAGGATATATAGGTTAGGAGAAAGGTACGACTAACGGTATTATTTCGAGCGCATAAGCGCATGAAGCGGAGCATACTTAACCATTTCGACCCCAAAGTTGCCTGAGAGCAACTTCACCTATTTGTCATCTTATAGCAAAAGCTACGATTGATTTATGGGTTTAATTTAAGTAGGCACCAACAAATTAATATTTTTAGAAGTAAATTCAAAGCAAATTACAAAAATTTTACTGTTATTCCCAAAATAATTTCCAATAATTTGCAGCGATATCAGGGAAAGTTTGTGTTCTAATCGAAGTCTACGAATTGGGCGCGTTTGATCAACACTCGGTTTCTTTAATAATGGTTAAATAAAATCAAAAAGTGATAATTTTGTATTTTTCCATAAATAGCAAATAATTTTTCTGTAATTAAAAAAATTGATGCAAAATTTATTTAACCCGTTTTAAGCTAAAATTGATCAAAAGTAAACTAGCTCTAGAACTCTAACGAAAAGGCGTGGCGACTTCAAATGTCGTGTGTGTTTCATGATTTAAATACCAAAAAGTAATATCGAGATAGAGGGCAAAATTCCGCGGTCTAAAGTGTTAAATTTCACACACTTTTCGCGCATAAAAAACATACAGGTGGCAACACTGAGCGGCCGAATACACGCAGCAGTTCGGAAAATATTTCACTCGAATGAAAATTAATTCATAATTCGACACATCGACGCGGCATAGATTCGGACGCAGGCAGACGTTGACCCCACGAACAGTGGCGACCTTCGAGCGGGTTCCATCATCGCGACGGCGCACGCACCAGCCGCCACACAGCGTCACGTCCCCGTCCGACAGAGCGCTTTTGTTTTATAAATTATTAACGAATTAAATTCCATTTCCTCTTGTCTCGTATTTAGTGTCATTTAAAATTAGTTGTGGGCCAACAAGTGAACGCCACCATAATTTATTTCGTCTTACTTCATTCAAGTGTTTCATTTCTATTTTTAAATACAAAATTAACTATTGTTACTTGGCTTTGCGCCTCGCAATGGCTATAATTACTACAAATTCAATATTTAATATTTGATTAACTTCGCACAGAATAATCTGAATTAATTAAAATTCGCTTAGTTCGAACGCGTTCGATGGACGCAAAACGCGAAGTTTGCTGAAGTTGCTATAAATCAGTTTAGCATGTCGTGTTCGTGTCCGTGTTTAAGCCGCATTAAGCAACCAGCATCTGGAATTTAACTTTGAATACTCAAGTTTTCTTTAAGATCTCTTGTTGACTTGCTGATATAATTTCTTTGAATTATAACTGCTTGTGGGAAAGGCCAAAGCACCCATAACAAATTTAGAAGAAGCTCACAATAGCAATCACAATAATGATGAACATACAAATTTATATTACCAAAAGCGTCAACATTTTACGAACAAACGACACATATTTATCATGGCTTTTTGCGTTGCGCCAACCTGACTAAATACCTCTCTGCCTGCCGCCCTGCCTGCCACCTCACTCGAATGAGTGCCTTGTTGGGCCCCATTTCGTGGAAGCCCACATAATTATGTAATTTAGCATAACAAATGTCTCAGGCAGCCGTACTCGTGCATGTGTCTACGACTTCTCGGAGGCTTGAAAAACACATTCACATATGTATGTATGTACATATGTGCACGCACATGTATTTGTGCTCTTTTATATTGCTTAGTTAGTTGGAGCGCCACGGTAGCAGCATTTTCATGCCGGCTTGTACCAAAATGCGTGCGCCCGATTTAATGCGATTTTAATTAATGACATCTCAGTACGTTTTTTACGGCCCATGTTCTCAGTTATGGCCGAAACGAAACCAGATACTTAGGAGCTATAAGTACGTGCAATATTTTGGTATAGTTACAACAGATTAGCACAATTCCAAGGTGAGTGCAAGTGACACAAATAGCTTCCATAGAAATGTGGTAAAATATTTGGAAACTTTCAGTACTTTTAAAGTTTCTCAACTTCCAGATTCTCTTTTGTATAATTAATTAATATTTCCAGTTATTTCTATTGTTTATTTATTTTCCAGTTTATAAAAATATTTAGTTTAGCAAATTCTAAATTATCATCGAGTGTCGCATAATCAATTTGTTTCTCGTAAACTTTCATCTTTAAATCCCATGTTTCAACAACTTGACGACGTGTTTATAATATATTCGCATTAAAATTAGATACTTAATGCTTTTTCGGGATGCGCATTTATTTAAATATTAAATACATAAATGTTTAAACAATAAATACAATAAATTAATGAATTATTAGAGAAAAGAAATAAAGAAATTCTATACAAAATTACGTGTTTGGGCAGTGGGTCTTTGTGAGTCATGCAAAATGAGTTTCTATAATGAGAGCTGAATAATTTCTCGATTCTCTATTACTTTGAAACTCTTAAGACTTGCATATACGAGTACTTTTAATAATCAAGAAATCTTGAGTCCACTGCCTGAATGAAAAAGTTATACATCTATTCGATTAAAATGAATTTTTCAATCTCTAAAATATCGAGGCTATTAAGTGCTCAGCATCACACTTTTTATGAACAATTTCTGAAATGCCTTTAAGGGACTTGTACGCATTTTTTCAGGAGCAAAGCTTTTCAAACAAAAAAATTGTATTATGTATGAGTCATCAAATCTTCCACCTCAACTAAGATCCGTTCTTCTTGTTAAATTTATAGACGCTTAACACTAAAACGACCGCAAGTTTTCCATACCTACAAAGACTACATTTTATATCCGCTGATATCTCGAAAAGTACACATTGGATTTGACTAATTTAAAAAAAAAAATTAATTTTTTAAAATATATAAAATTTTTCACGACAAAAAAATAAAAATCACCAAGCAAAAATTTATAGAAATACTAAAGAAAATTAAATGAAATCTTTAAAAATGAAATCTTTCTAGTGTTGAAAAGACAAAAATAATCCTTCGTGCAATGTTTGTGTCTCATTCGTGGTAGGTATCTCATTTGTGGTATATTTGATTGTCTGTTGTTGTTGGAGTTATCTTTCTGATCCCTTTTAAATGTTTGCTCGCCGTTCTCTCCTATTATCTTAAAGTGGAACGTTGTAATTGTGTCTCCTTGGCCCCAATCTTCAGAGCCCATTCGGATTTCAACAAAGCTTCCACAATCATTGCTTTAGACTTGGTACTTCCCAGATCGAATTTCAAAATGACCTTAGATAGTTCTTTATAATAATTTGCTGTTTTTTCTAGTTAAGCTATTTTTATTCTGTATGGATCTTTTTGTCCATAAACTTAATAAACAAAACTACATAAAGTCAGAGAGAAAAGTTCTTACTACTTAAGCCATCGGCTTTGTTCACGTACCGCATCCAGATGAACTATGAGCTGTTTATTGTCGCGAATTCATACCACTTTACCACTGCGACACTTTACCTCTGAGACAGTGGCGCACACATGGGAGGGTTTTTGGGGTTTAAACCCACCCCCCCCCCGAAATATCTTTACGTTAGTATAGAAATTTAATTTATAACCGTCGCATATATATTTAATCATCAATATTTAATCATCAATAACACTAGTCGACACAAAAAATGCACCTAAAAATAAAAGTGTTTTCTAGACTAACTTTGGCCGCTGAACACGAAACTGAAGATCAAAAAATTTTTGTAAGAAGCGTTTTCGAAAAATCTTCGAAAAACCATTTTCCCCCCTGTTGTTTCAGTTATGAGCGCATATTTTGTAAACGAATCATCCGACTAACACAAGCTGTCCGTCGGTCAGAAGATAATACCTTAGCCTTTCCAGCGATATACAGATTGTTCAAATCAGATGAGATTTGGGGAAGTTACTGATGGTGAAAGTTGTAAAGAAGTGAATTTGTCGACCATTTACAAAAAGTAAAAATTGTTGAATGTTTTTTTTTTTATAGATAAAAGAAATTATCTCCTCTGGTTCTAAAATCTAAGATGAAAGATATTTTATTTGACCAAATATTAAGCTTAACATCAATAGAATTGAAAGAAAAATGACAAAGTTATGATGCACTGAGAGAAAACACCAACTTTACATTTATTACATTGTGCAAAAAACATTTTTTATTTTCCGAGATCCATTCAAATGTTGATATAGGCGTGAAACTAGAGGTCATTTATAAAAACCTGGCATAGTCAGTTTTTCATTTTGTGGCCGAAAGTTCCTTTTAAAAGACTTTAAAATTTTAAGGACATACACATTTCAAATATTTTTTTTAATATTTGCGGTTATGCAATGATGAATATGTGGGTATGAAATGAAAGAGAAAAATTGTCTCCTTTTAACTAAATTTTCTATTTTGAACTTTCAGGACCAAAATATGTCAGGTAGGGAAAACACACATGTTTTGGATCTCAGTCTGTAGATTCATACAACTAAATTTTATTATATTTCAAAGTTCTCAACCAAGTCCTGCGTGCGCCACTGCTCTGAGACAGGCAGGACAATGCAACAGAACCGCCCAAAACTGAACTAAAAGCGCACCAGAAGTCTGCTAAACCTCAAAAGAGACACACTTAGGGTTGTTGTCGGAGTGCTAACTGATCACTGCATCCTTAGAGGCCACGCTAGAAAACTAGGGCTGGGACGTAGACTATTCTCCATTTACATTTCACCTGTTCTGCTATTTCCAAGATACGTAGAAAACTCCTATAGTTTTAACAGTTTACAGTTTTACCTACAGTTTTACCATATCGAAGACCCTGATACGCTTTATAAATTGTTTAGAATAGTTTCAGACCTACTAACTCGAAGAGGCTAGTGATCATCCGGCGGCATCACAATGGGCCTCATTCGGCCTAATTTGGCCTAAGTACTCGTTTGAAAGCCGCCTCATCCACCTACATATCAACCCTACCACTGCGAATCAACAGTGCGTGCTGCCGCTGCGTTGAATCAGTCGTAACTCTCGTAAGCGATGATGAAACAAAAAATAAGAAAAAATTTTTCAATGCCGAATTCTGTAAACGTCGATGAAGTGAAAGGCATCGTCTTTTATGTCAGCAGGGATGTGGGTAATTTTCAAAAAAAAATACAACAGCAGTATGCCAAATTTTACATATCTCCATGAATAATTAATACACATTGCTAAATCACCAAAACGTGGAGGCAGTTAAAACTGGCCACTCTTTATTGATTAGCAAATTTCAATTTAATTCTCTTAATTTGATGATGTCAAATGACGATGATTCCAAATGTGCTCTAATTAAATAGAATCACTTCCGTATAAAAAATTAAATATTCACACCGAACAAACGAAGCTGCATGGTGGCGATTGGCAGCAAACCGCCGCATGACCGCATCGATTGCAACTTGTTTGCGCACATCCGCCCGCAGAAAATAAAATTAGTGAAAATTAATTGCGCTTATCTGCGGCTCTACAGTACATCCCCCACTACATATTTATGCATGTGTATCATATTTATGTTTAATAACTCTTCTGAAAGTAATTTTAAACCTGAATTATTGTGTGAACATTCTGCGCGCAGACACAAACACATAATGAAGCAATTATGAGCAATTTTATGTATTGTCTACCATAAATCAGCAACTTTAAATGTTTGCTTTAGCATTAAAAGTAAATATTTCAATTTAGTAATACGACAAAGCTGATGCCCAAAGGAAACGATGCGTGGCGCAGTAAGCAACCCAAATGAAACATTAATCAAGCGTACGAAAATCCGGTGAAAAATTTGAATGAAAAATTAAGCAAATTAGAAACAAAAAATAAAACCTATACACCCGGCTGTGCTTATCGGTACAGGAAATCGGCTGCGACGCACAACACGAGCGGTTGACATTGACGGCAACGCGCTCAATTCCGGCGGACCCACAGCATCAGCAGCGCCAGTGGCGGCGCATAAATCGTAAGCAATGAATGTGCTCGAAGATGGTGTGAAGATAACCCAAATGATCAATTAGACGGCGGCGGCGCCAACCACACAGCCGAAAGGGTTCAGACCGTCGCCTGAGAAAACAAATGTCGTATGTCCTACTAAGCTTAATGGAACATACGACATTCGTTTTCTGAGGCGACCAGACGTTGCGGTGCGCATGCAGCCGCTGATCTGTGCGGCTGCGCCGTTGCGGTTCAACTGATGTCACCCGATTTCCGTGAGTCGCTTGGCGTTCATAAATATATAATTTTACTTAACTTAATATTTATACACATTTTGGCCGCTTCGCTCACTCTGTTCGGGCCAAGTTCGAATGCTGCTTAAATGCCGTCCGCGCAGACGACGAGGAGCGATTGAAGGGTCTTGAAGGGCCGCCATCGCCATCGCCGCCGTTGCCAAAATGCCAAATTTCAATCAAATCAAATATTTACATGTTGGATTTTGATCATTTCGCAGAGTTTGTTCGGCCCTCGCGCTCACAGCCGAATTAGTGGGAGAGAGTGCGAAAGGTGCGAATCGCAAACTGAAAATATTTATGGCCAAGTTTTTTGCTGCTCTGATATCTGATTAAACTTGTGCTATGCTGCCCATTAAATATGTATTAATACACAAAACAGTAAATGCCGAATTAGTTCTGCCGCGTTGGGGAAACAAGTTTGTCGCAATCGCGAGCAGCGGACAGGGTTCGAGAGCGCTTCAATTGTGAACTTTACTACATTTCTGGGCGCTACTTTTGCCAAACATTAAATCGGAATATATGCGCCAAGGTTGTCGAATGTGAATATTCATAAATATTC
This sequence comes from Melieria picta, assembly GCA_964056695.1. NCBI lineage: Eukaryota > Metazoa > Arthropoda > Insecta > Diptera > Ulidiidae > Melieria > Melieria picta. The sequence goes on along the minus strand of OZ057399.1, from coordinate 11,796,102 downwards.
TCCATTTGTTTTAAATTAGTTGTGCTCACTTGAAACTAGAACTCGAACATTCATAAAATGTGATTGTTGTCGAGGGGCAATTTATGGGTTTAAAGTTTATGGGTTAAAAGTTGAATGGTTCTGGTGCACAGTACTGGTATTAAATTTATTTTAGATTGGAAAACAATAATCTTGTTCCTCTTTTGATTGTATATATTGTGTTGTTTATTACTGACTATGAATAAAAATTAGAACATTTGAATGCAAATGAAATTTTGAAAATTCATTTTTAATTTATGTCAAGAGCAAAGAAAGTTGTTAGACTAAATTAACCCTTTCGCTACAGGTTTCTACTGGGGGAAGTTAAAATTTTAAATTTTACGTCAACATTCCATAAGAAATTTTTAATTTTTATACTCGGACCCTGTATTTTAGAGTGTTTTTCTATGAGAGCAACCACATCGTTGTGGCTGTAATAATTACTTAAAAATAAAACTGTTTACGCATAACGAAAATTTAAATATTTCTTCATTTACTTCAGCCAAAATTAAAAAAAAAGTATCTAAATTGAAAGAAAACGTCAAATTAAAAAGTTCTCTAATTTTTTCTGCTTCTTCTTTCTTTACTATATCAAGATATACCATTAAACAAACATGTATACTTCTCTTCTTTAAACTTAAATATTCAGTTTATTAATTTCGTATTTTTCCTAAAACTTCAAACTATTCTAAAGACCAACAAAAAAATGTATTCTTGCGACCATAGACGATGCAGATGTCCACAAAGTAGCATGTTGCCATATGGCAACAAAATAGCGAAAGGGTTAAAGAATTTGAAGCAAGATTATTGGTATTTTTCTAAAAAAAAAAATTATTTGCAATAAACTGATTTTGTCACTAAGGAAAAAACAATAAAGAAAAGGAAAAAAGAAAAACATAAAAAATTTCATGCGAACCAATTCAACAAAAAACATTATAGTTTAGAGTAACTGCAACTATTAGGGGACTAAAATCCTCTCCACCATCCAGTAGTGCATCGAAGTGTAAATTGAGGTTCAAACACCCCAATATTTGTTTTAACATTTTTGGTGGCAATTATGGTTTCAAATGGTGTTGGGCTCAAAAGTTGTGTACGGAAGCCACTGCCAGTACAGCAATTTGAAGAACTGAAGTTTTAAAATCTAAAACAAAACTATTTCTGACAATATTTTGGCACATTTTGTACACACATGAACACTGCATCTTTTAATTCCATATTTTTGGGAATTACACTACTCGACACGAAAAATGCATCTAAAAATAAAAGTGTTTTCTAGAGTAACTTTGGGCCGCTAAATACGAAACTGAAAATCAAAAAATTTGTTTAAGAAGCGTTTTCGTTTCGTTTTTTCCCTGTTGTTTCCGTTATGAGCACATATCTCGTAAACGAATCATCCGACTAACACGAGCTGTCCGTCGTTCAGAAGATTTGAGGAAGTTACTGACGCTGAAAGTTGTAAAAAATGAATTTTTCGGCCATTTTCAAAAATTATAAATTTTCGAATGATTGTTTTATAGATAAAATAAATTATCTCCTCTGGTTTTAAAATCTAAGATGAAAGATATATTATTTGAGCAAATATTAAGCCCAACATCGATAGAATTGAAAGAAAAATGACAAAGTTATGATGCACTGCGAAAAAATATTTTTTTTGGTCGAGACCCATCCAAATGTTGATATCGACGTGAAACTATTATTTTTAGGTGCAAGCGATTAACACATTTTTGTCGAGTAGTGTTATTCAAGGAAACAAGAAATATTTGTTTACTTTTGTCAAGCGAATGAAAACTTTATTACTTTATTCGTTCTATGAGGATTTGTAATTTAAGTCATTCTTTAAAATTGTAAAATATTTAATTAATAATGAATATTAGTGTCCGACCGAAACATCTCTTTTGGGCCGAAACCGAATTTTGGTTTTTTTTAATATTCGGCCGAAACCGCAACTTTCTAGTTGAAATAAAAATCACCATATCAAGCATTTTTTCCAACAAACGAATTTTACATTAAGTAAATAAAGAATAAACAAACAAACATAACATAAATAAATAAATACTTATTAATAAAAACAATTTATTCATTTTTTAAAAACGTAAACATGAAAAAATCACCCTTTCACACCTTACTCGCTAATATTCAAAATGAAATAATTTAATATTATATGCTAAAAAAATAAGTTTATTTACATTGGTGGCATCTAAATTACTCCTCCTTTTACTATATATCTGCTACACAATAAAATGTAAAAAATATTCTAGAAAGTTTCGGTTTCGGCTGTTCGGCAATTTTTTGGCCGAAACTGAAACTGAAATCGAAACCACTTATTTCGACCGAAACCGAATATTCGGTCGGACACTAGTGAATATACATATATAACAGTAATTTTTGGATTTAAAATATTTTAAAGACATTTTTTTTAATTTTTTTAAGTAAGTAAGTAAAGAAATTTTTAACCACATTTGTGAAGTTTACAAAAACTTCAACCAACAACTTAAATATCTTGAATTGCTATCGTTCAATGGTTCATTGCTCGACATTTAAATGTAGATAAAACAAATCAGCAGTTCTACACTCAAACTTTAATAAATGGAAAATTTGAAACGTGTTTACGTGCATATTACAAAAAAAAAATAAATTCCATTCAAGAGCAGAACTCCATCTTAAATTTTAATAAAATTGGTATACAGATGTACGTACTAGAGATTGCAACCATTTTTAACTGAAAATCGCAATCCCGGGATCCCGAGATCATTTTCGGAGTTGAATTTATTATTTTAAGGAATTAAATCAGACATCTTTTTCAATCAAATACACTTTATTTTCATATTAAATACAATTCTGTGTTCTTACTTTAAAACTAGGAACAAACTGTTCATAACAAACAAAAAAAAATTAAAAACATAAAAATGCATTTAAGGGGGTAGTCAGGTAGAATCGACCATGTTTTTAAGTAATTTTTTTTTCATACAAATTTTTATTCCACATTAAAAATGTTTTTATTTGTTATTGTACATAGTTTTGAGTACTGAACAAAACTTCTTTTATAAATTTTCGTTTATATCCGGGGGAGATATGGGCGACCGGAAGACGCCATTTTGAAATCTGGCTGACACGATTTCTCCATTTTGGATGATCTGAAACATACCAAACAAATTTCATTTTGAAGTACAAATGAATGGCTCTCGTTTGAACTATAACTGTAAAAAAATATTAATAAATAAACATTTAGTGCAATTGTAAATTTTTTTCCTCTTTTTTTGCTTGTTTTTTGTTAATAATTGTGTCATAACGTTGTTACATAGAAATGGACAATAATGATCGTAGTTCACGCGATAGCCAAACCTTTTCTGAAAATATAAAAAAAAGTTTAAGCAAATCGGTGCAGTAGATCGGCCGTAATCGTGTCAGCCAGCTCAAAAGAACAGCATCTACTTCACGCGCCAGGTGTGCGATTCGAGCGCGCGAGCCCTTACAGCTAATCTCATTTTCAATCGCTTTCGGATACTATCCGAGGTAAAGGAAGATTTCTACATGATTCCTAAGGGTTTAAATAGACCAAAGTTGCAAAAAAAAAATTTTCGATTTTTTGAAAAAAATCTACCTGACTACCCCCTTAATTGCCAAACTACCTAGCAAATCTGCTGATAAAAAGCACCTCTCTGGTTCAGTACTAAATAGTAGTTGAAATCGTATGTAAATCTTCATATACTATTTGAAAGTTTGGCCACGGTTTCCGTCATTTCCAAATAAGTCAAAATCGTTGTGAGTAATATCAATAACTCAAGTTTCCCTAAAGCTTTAAACCTCAAATTGAACTTATATTAGCTGTTTCTTACTTTAATCCTCTTATATCTACAAAAATCTTTGTTGAGGCGAAGGTTAACCCACAATTAACACTTCTGCTGCCTTAAAGCATGCAATCGTTCGCTAACTCTTCTTCAATCTGCTTCGCTGCTCAGCGAATTTAACATATATTCAATATTTATAAATGTATAACATTCCACAAAATCAGCTCAAAACAACCACATCGACCACAATCACCAAAGTGTCGTTCTACCAAAATCAATAAACAAAACACATTATTGCTCTGCAATTAAAATCAATCAGCTGACCATAAAACACAACAACAACAGTAATAGCAATCAACCAAAAACCTTGCGACTTTACTTAAAATCAAACTGAAAGTTGGCTGGCACCAAAATTTAAAAGTGGCTTATTGAATTTGCAATCAAACGACAATGTCCCTCGCAGCAATTTAACTCAACTAATCCACCCAAAAGAGTTGCTAGTCGCTCGTGGCTAGTTTAATGTTTGTCTGCAAAGCGAAAACAACAACAGTAACACCCAAAAAAACGCAAATAAATTGGCCTTAAGTGTAGCGGATACGCTGCCAGCGATGCTCCGAAGTTAATCACTCACCGGCTGGCAGCATGTCGATTGTGGCCAGAACACAACCGTTGCCAGCCAAAGCCAACCGTTTATTGGTTGCAGCATACATATGTACATAGATATGCATACATATGAATGTGCTTGATCGTTGATTGTTTGTTTTTGTTGTCGTTGTTGTTGTTGTTGTCTTAGCGAAGCGTGCGTGTGTGTGTGTACTTTCATTGAGGAAGATGATGCGATTTTAATGCTCGCACCTGCGTGGGCGTTTGCGCTTGACAAATATTGAATTATAGCACATTGCGTTTGATTTGGTTTTTGGTGATTTTAAATTATGATTGTTGTTGTTGTGTTTTGGTTTTGGCCATTTTTATAATGTTTTTCCGTATAGGGTTTGGTTTTTGTGTGTCGCTGCTAATTTGGCATTTGTGAAAGAAGGCGTGGAAAGCCAATGAAATGGGATTTTTCGACATGAGCACCGGCCGAGCGGCCAAAGCACTAAATTGTCGGCGCTGCCTTTAATGGCCGCTGCCAGATTATAAACACCAGATACGAAAATGGTAGCGTGCATTAATTACACTGTACAACACAACAAAAAATAACAAGGTTCTGACAACGGATTCTGGTAGAGGGGGCAAAAAAAATATACGTGTATCGGCGTTTTGAAAGTTTACGTCTGAAATTTTTTTTAGGGGGGTCAAAGTTTCCCCTTTTTGCACATTCCTATGGTGAATCGGCATACGAAAAGCAAGGTTGTTGCATTGGATATTTCCAAGGCTTTTGACCGGGTGTGGCATAAAGCACTCGTGTCAAAATTGATTGCCTATGGTGTCGGTAGCATCTTCTCTCGTTGGATAACGAGCTTCCTCCATGATCGCTCTATTCGTGTTGTGATAGACGGCATAGCCTCGGAAAAGCATTCCCTTAGCGCGGGAGTGCCGCAGGGTTCGGTCCTTTCTCCAACCCTTTTCCTGATCTTCATCAACGACCTATTGTCGTCGACGAAGAATCCCATCTACTCGTTTGCGGATGACAGCACCATTTGTCATTCATACTCCTTCACAAAGCGTCCCAGCTCTGTGGAGATTGAGAGAGGACGGCGCCGTATGAATGACACACTTAATAGCGACCTTCAAACAATCTCCAAGTGGGGTCAAGCGAACAGGGTCGATTTTAACCCCCGCAAGACCCAATGTTGCCTGTTATCCCACAAACGAGTCTCCCCACATCCCAACACATCCCTGGTTATGGGTGGTGTGGGTATTGCGGAATCGGCAGCTCTTGATGTTCTGGGCATGTCCATTAAGAACGATCTTCGTTGGAACGATCATATCTTTGGCGTGTCGAAAGAAGCAGCCAAGTGCCTCGGCTTCCTAAAGCGGTGCAAAAAATATTTCACTCCGTCTGATCTCCGCATTATTTACACTACCTATATCCGACCCAAAATGGAGTTTAACTCGCACCTCTGGGCGGGGGCTTCAAAAACCCATTTGGAGCTCCTCGATCGGGTGCAAAACCGTGCGATTAAACTTATAGGGGACAGTAGGGCATCCAGCTCTATTGACTCCTTGGAACATCGTCGAAACGTGGCATGTGTGGTGTTATTTTACCGATACTTTTTCGGTAATTGCTCAGTGGAGATGAGCAGCTTGATGCCATCACTCCGGGTATTCCCCCGGGCAACCCGTTTGAACACTGGCGCCCATGCATTCCACGTCGAAACGATGTTCCAGCGCACTACGCACTACAGAGAAAGTTCGTTTCTGGCCCGTACAGCGCGGTTGTGGAATGGTCTCCCTGCGGATATTTTCCCCAGCACTTATGATCTTGATGGGTTCAAGGCAAGAGTCCATAACCACTTCACTCATAACCCTATCTCCTAACCTTTTATATCCTTCCTGAACCAACGCAATGCTTCGCATTAATAGGGGTCATCCCCTGCGCGTTTGTTCCTGTTTAAAAAAAAAAAAAAAAAAAAATGTAACCTCACATTTTAGGTATATGATGTGTTCAGCAATTTGATGTAAAATACTACAAAGAATATTTTTGTGGAGCATTTTAACCCTGTAGCTACTATTTTTATGGGTCAATTTGACCCTTTTTTTCTAAACTGCCAAAAATGTCCTGTAAAACAGGACTTTTTAAGGACAAAATGTACCACGAAAATATTCGCCATAAAATTCTACTATAGGTCTCTGAATACATCAAAGCTCAGAAATTAACTTGAACGCCAGAATTAAGCCAAAACTGAAAATGTGTTTAAGTGTTTATTTCGTACTTAATCAAAATTGGTACTAAAATCTCCTACAAAACAAAGAATCCGTTGTCAGAACCTTGTTATTTTAAAAAATTTGAGTTTGTTGTGCAGTGTTATCGATTACAGCACAGCCAGTCACACAACACACACATCACAGATCAACGACGACAACTTCAATCGTGAAATTCCGCTTCAATTAAAAGTGATTTTTATTTGTTTTTAATTTTGTTTTTAATTTTATTTGTTTTTTTTTGTTCATTAAAACCAGCCTAAACTTTCGCTTTTCAATAAGAGTTTGAAATTTGCACAACAAAATATACAAATTATTTTTCTTCTTGTTTTGCAAACGGTGTGGTGTACTTTTTGTTCTGTGTGTGTCGGCCAGCGAAAAAAATCATCAGCCGTAGACGTCGAAAAGACAAAGTTGAAAACTTTTGATTTCATTTTGAAGCCCCGATGACAGCATCACTTGGAATTTTATTCCATTTCATCTGTGTTGCTATTCCTCATGTCTTGCTAATTTGGCAGAACTCTCAAGAATTGTTTAAAATTTACATTTCATTTGGAACAGGTTAACGAATCAAGCAACAATAAAAATAACACAAAGAACCAACAAGAAACACAAAATATGCCACAAAGCCCAGTTTTATTTTAAGTTGTATGTATTTTGTATAATTGTATGCAAATGCCAATGAAATGTTTCTTAACTTTGCTATGTATTATACTCTGCACATAATTTGACAATTTTAATGATTAAACAAATGCAAAACAGTTGCGGCGATTGACGTGTGCGAATGCGAGACTTTTTGTTGAATTCTTAAAAGTTCAAGGAATAAAAATGTGTATAAAAAATAATTGAAAAAAATGTAATAATTAGAAATTGAAATTATTTTTAATGTTAAGGACAGTCAATTGCTCTGCTGCATTTAACACATATTCTATGTCCATGTCGAGGACTAAAATCAAGTAGATTCAAGTATGTATTTTGATTGATACTTTGTCCCGGAACTAACAAAAATAACCGAAGTAAATTTATTGGACCATCTTAGTTTCATCTACTTTGACTTTTGACCAGAGCTTCGATTAGATGAATGGGCCTTTTGCAAAAGAACAACCGAAATCAAAGACGTTTAACAACTAAAAAATATTTTTAAAAAATCAAACATAAGTTTCATAGGTTGGGTTAAATGAAATAAGATACACTTATCCCGCAGATGAACCCATTAGAATAAAAGTAAAAAGAGGCATACAAAAGACTTTTCAAGTCTGTGAACAGCCAACTCAAATCATTACGATTAATGGATGATCTTTAGCTAGTCTCTGATATTGACTGATTTGAGGTTATACAATTAATAAAAGAAGGGAAAACCTAGGTTCTTCTTTCTACTCCCGAAAAATCTCACTTAAGCACAAGAGAAATGGTTCGTTATGATACCACAGTGCAATGGCGCGACTATCCCTTTAACCCTTCGATGGGCAGTAATTAGTTACTACACATCTGCACTTTGTCGTCTGGCCAGACGAAATCTGGGTGAGGCTTTTGACAAAGGCAAAGCGCAATGACCGATGAAGTTTATTATGTTTATATGGTAGGCAACGTATGTAAGTATATAAGTACTTATATATACAAATTATGTTCATATATACTTACTTAGTTACCCACAAATATACTGTAAAAAGGAGATGAATCTGTGATTTTTTTTTTATTTTTTGAACCATTTCGTCTGGCCAGACGACAAAGTCCATCCGAGGGTTAAGGGGGTATTCTAGTTTTTTGTGATTTTATGGGCGTAATAAAAAACCAGTAATCATTCTTACTATCCATGTTTTCATCAGTTTTTTATTGATACTTGAAAAGTATAAAAATGTATAATAGTTGAAAAAAATTCCAAATTGAAGTCGGTAGAGGCCGGCAAAGTGGGGACTCAAAAAACAAGTGTCTCCTGGTTGACGTGATTCCAATCCTCCTGATGATTTGAAAGATAAAAATAAGGTAAAATCTTATTAAACAAGGATGTGAAATTATATGGACGTAGCTGATTTTTAAAAAAATTTTTTGCACAAAATTGCGTCTTTCTCAAAATAAAGGTCATTTTTTTCCTCCTTTTTTTAACTTTGGTAATTTTTAAAAACAAAACAAATTACAAAATCCCCTACGTCGAGACAATTTTGATAGTATTAACCCTTTTGACCCCGAATTTTACCCTGTGTTTCGATATTACTAACTGGTTAAATAAATTTTCTATCAATATTTTTTAATTACATTATTATTTTTTATTTAATTTAATTATTTAATATTTATGAAAATATACAAAATTATCACTTTTTGATTTTATTTAATCATTATTAAAGAAACAGGGTTTTGATCAAACGCGCCCAATTCGTAGACTTCAATTAGAACACAAACTTTCCCTGATATCGCTGCAAATTATTGGAAATAATTTTGGGGCTAACAGTAAAATTTTTGTAATTTGCTTTGATTTCACTTCTAAAAATATTAATTTGTTGGTGCCTACTTAAATTAAACCCATAAATCAATCGTAGCTTTTGCTATAAGATGACAAATAGGTGAAGTTGCTCTCAGGCAACTTTGGGGTCGAAAGGATTAACAAAGTCTGTTACAAATTTCAAGTAAATCGGTGCTTTAGAACTTAAGATAACATGTCAACCATATTGAAAAAAGTAGTTTCGAGAAAAACGTGTTTAAATTTTACCGTCTCATTTCGGGCAATCTGAGTGGCGCGTCACAAAATTAACTATAACTCTGAAAATAATTTGAATTTCCGTAAATCCTCGTAGAAGCTTTTTCTTAAAGGTATAAACTTTAAAAATATGAAATAAAAAACATCGATTTTTTCAAATTTCTAGACTAGAATACTCCCTTAGGCGAAGTACCTAAGTTACTTAACTCAATGTTATGCAGGAAATAAAAAAAAAAAAATAGCTTTGCTCGTATCCGGCAATCTCAAGACTGCGCCTTACCCACTTAGGGGCCTCGTTCTTCTCTGGATTAGAGGAGGTCCGCAACCATGACATTAAGTCGCTGCTGAAATTCGGTAGGAACATTCCACACATTCTCACCGATCACTTTTACGTCGACCCGCAACACTAAGGAGCTCTAATTGGTACCGGACCCAACAAGGTCTATGCGTGGCCGACTCAATAAGCCAGTTTACGTGTACCTAACCTAACCTAACCTTTATTTAATCCCTTTCTATACGAAAAATTTTCTCCTGAGGAAAATCGTATTGCAAACATCAGCGCTACGTATCTTTCAATATATGTAGTGATATATATTACATAAGTTTTCATTTGGAAGCCACTTCTTCTGACAACACAATTGTGTTGTTTCTACTTTAATTAAATTTTAACTTTGTTAAAAGAAAATGTTCACTTTAAATCAAATGTGCTGGGATTCGTCTTTTTCTTTCGAATTTTGCAATAACATTTTTTGAGCGATTTACTTTAAAGCATAACTGTAATTACCAGGGAACGGATTTTGTGGAAAATGACTTTTTTGTTTGCTGCTAGATAGAGCATTTCTGATGGAAAATGAGCACGAATTAGGTCCTCCTGATTAGAAATATACCACTTTTATTTTGCCTTTTTTTGCCTTAAAAAGGCAGTTTGCCTTTTTCACTCATAAATGCCTTTTTTAAGTGCCTATTTTACCTATAAATGCCACAACATGCCTTTTTTAAGATTTGTCGAGCGCCTTTTTATTTTTCTTTTTAATATTTTCCACCTTTTGTTTCGCAAAAATACCTTGAAACTAAAAAAAATTAAGTAGCAACATTGCAATTTCGTTAACTTATCGATGTTTTTACATTGATTTGATCATTCCTAAGCCGTTATTTTTTGTTGTGCAGTGGAAAATTTAAAGAAAAAAACATGCCAAAATCAAAAAGTTCGGTTAGCGCAAACATTTTATTTATTTTTTTGTGATACAAGTACGGCTCTTATTTTTAAATGCCTGTTTTTACAGTTTTTAATGCCCTATTTTGCCTTTTTATGTAGTTTTTAGTGCCTTTTTCTGCCTTTTTGGCAGTTTTAGTGCCTTTCCGTGCCTTTTTTGTTATTTTATTTTGCCTTTTTTATAGGTTTTTAGGTCCTCAAAATCCTTTCCCTTTTAATTACATTGTTTGAGTGCATGTGTAGTGTGACCATATGGTAACACTAGGTGCCACCGAATTAATTGCCAACCAACCATCCGCTTCACACATTTTTTATATCATTCATCAAGTACACTTCAGCTCATCATTATTCATTTCATTCATACATTCCATTCCATTCTACTCCACTTCCATAATTTACGATAACGGAAATGTATGCGAAATGTCTCACACCTAATTCAACTCATTCAAGCGAATACGAAAAGCAACAATTCAACAATTTTTGCATGTTAACCTTTTTTAATTGTTACTGTAGCGAAATGTCAACAATGAAGCAGATCTACATATAATGTGATAACTTTGCATTGAAACTTTTTTGGCAGATCATAAAATCTAGATTGGATGTTTTCGCATTGAAAAATTGAAGCATTTTGTTTATGTTATTCATGAAGTAAGCATCCAAATGCATATTAATTGAAAAATTATTGTAGTAAATAAAGCATATTTAACTCATATTTTATAAACAAAAAGTAATTTATTAGCAAATAATTTATAAATCATTCAGATTCAAATCAGTTTTGATTTCTACAAAATTAAATGTCAGTTGAACAGCACCTCACCTATCTTGAAATAGAACAAGCAACTCTTTCAGGGTCAAATTGCGATGCGTTCATTTTGCTAAAACTAATGTCAGCGAACAAAAATGTCGATTATTTGTTAGCGATTACATAATGATCGATGATATAAAATGTTAAAATTCGTTGGCCCTGTTCGTATTGGAGACGACTATCGTATACGAACCAACAACGATCGAATCAACATGGCGATGTCTCCCGTATGGACGATAAAGTTTCTGCGAAAAAGTTGTTCCACTAAGTATTTAATGCAATTATAAATTTCATGGACTGTTTACTAAATACTAATGCAAAACTAAGCAATATCTTCTTCAACTTTAGTTGCATGTTGCTATCACCAGTCGGCAACATGTGTCCAGTTGTTAAAGTCATGTTGCATTTATCACATTCGTCACAGTAGTCTGACCAAACAGATTGACAAAAGTGGAATTCGAAACTGTTGAATAAGTTGCATGCATAAATTTTGCAAATGTTTTATATGTCAAAATGGCATATTCTCAGCGATTTTCATACTTGTATGCTACGCTTAAAGTGGTAGCGGTATGTAATCGTCATTTGACAGCAATCAGAAAATCAACAACAAAAACTACTGCATAGCAAATTCAAATACGAATGCGAAAATGAATGCTTCTCGCTTCTCGCGAAAATCTTGCGAAACACTTTGGCAGCCTGCAACATTTCAAGTTGATGGGCGCTTGCGTAAAATGCTGTTAATAGTAAATTCATGACATTTACCGCCTGCCATCTGACAGTCTTTAGTAGTGGCATTAAAATTCTAATAACTTAATTAAAATCATAATTCGCTGGCAATTGGCGCACCACAAAAATGCAATGCGACAATTCGCCCAGCGGTAAATTTAATATAATTTATATTGCCGACAATGTTTTTCATTTTTAACCAATTTCCAAACAAAAATTTAGACAACTTCATTTTCATTCTAATGATCGCATTTAATGATTGGCCGAATTAAATGCGATTAATTTTCATCAAATGTTTGACTTTTTCGCAGGCAATAATAAATTTTTTTATTTCCATACCGCACAACAGGAGCGCAGTCAAGGCGGGTTATGAGTGTTGGAGCCTTCATTTGAAATAGTAATAATCAGGGAAAGGATTTTGTGGAAATTGCCTTTTTTGTTTGCTGCTAGATAGAGCATATCTGATTGAAAATGAGCACGAATTAGGTCCTCCTGATTAGAAATATACCTCTTTTATTTTGCCTTTTTTTGCCTTAAAAAGGCAGTTTGCCTTTTTCACTCATAAATGCCTTTTTTAAGTACCTATTTTACCTATAAATGCCACAAAATGCCTTTTTCAAGATTTGTCGAGCGCCTTTTTATTTTTCTTTCATTTTTAATATTTTCCCCCTTTTTTTCGCAAAAATACCTTGAAACTAAAAAAAAATTAAGTAGCAACATTGCAATTTCGTTAACTTATCGATTTTTTTACATTGATTTGATCATTCCTAAGCCGTTATTTTTTGTTTTGATATTGTATGTTGCATACGTCAGATGAAATAAAATTATTAAAAAATACATACCGCTTCCCCTTTTTTTTTAGATTTTCTAGTATTTTTTCTTATTTTTAAATGTCTGGTTTTGCCTTTTTAACAGTTTTTAATGCCCTATTTGGCCTTTTTAGGCAGTTTTTAGTGCCTTTTTCTGCCTTTTTGGCAGTTTTTAGTGCCGTTCAGTGCCTTTTTTGCTATTTTATTTTGCCTTTTTTATAGGTTTTTAGGTCCTCAAATCCTTTCCCTGGTAATAATGATTTCAAACACTGCAGTGGCGGATTCAGATGGGGTGGGGGGTTGGGGGTTTAAACTCCCGAAATATTTGTGTCGACTTTAAAACTACATACATACAAATTAAAAGGCATATACATACACATTTATGAATATTAAAGAATTACTTTTTGAAACCCCCCAAATTATTTTTCTGAATCCGCCCCTGATTTCAACAAATCAAATTTCAATTCAACTAAAATATGTATTAAAAATTTTTGTAAAAGTAAATTTTCACTATTAAAAAACGTTTCACTATGAACTTTGGTAGATAAATTAGGTGGAGATGAACTTCACTAAGGCCCAGTCGCCCATTGAGTTGCCATACGAATTTATCCTTCTAGTCACTTCTCGTATTCGAAAACCACTATTTTTAGGTTCCGCCAGACAGCTTGAGAAAGTAGATGGTTTAACAAAGACAGTACCTTGACTTTTTATAGGAACCCCAGTTAGAGCGATGTGCCTACTCCGGGCAGTCATAGAGGGCACACACAATAGGCACTGATACCTCAGAATAAAATTACGGGTTTTCCATACAAGCCCTCTGAACCTAATCAAACCTAACACTAATCTAAAGTTATAATTATATTCGAAATGGGGAGGTTAATGGGGTTTCGACAATACATTTTGAGTTTTGCTTTGTAGAAACCCAAAAGTTGACAACGTCACAAAGCCGATCGTATGGGAGACGCCCTCTGGTGGTGAGTTTTTGAACTTTAATTTATTTTGTATTTTTTGCACTCAAGAATGTTGTAGATCGCTAAATAAATCATTTAAATCGGTTAAGTAGTTTCCGAGATACGATGGATTCTCGCTTACTTAACTACTACATTTACAAGTGGGGAGCCAATTGCATAGAAAATGGCCAGTTTTGTATGGCAGCTCCCTTAAGACTTGGAGATAGCGGGTAGGTATGTTTGGAAGAAACATTCGGAAGGGAAAACAAATGCATGTCGGCCATACATTTGACACGTCTGGGGGCAACATGAGAGCAGTGGGAGCCTATTTTATAAAAACGACCATTTTGTATGGGAGCCCCATTAAGGGTTGGAGATGGGGTATAAATATGTTTGAAAGAAATGTTCAGTAGAGAAAACTAGTGGGGGTCAGTCATAGATTTTAACCCTCTAAGAGCAACTTCTAACCAGCTGTGGAGCAATTTGTCGAATTTCCCAGCTTTTTTGTGAACTTTGACCTCGATGCGACGCCATTTATCCCCATCCTAGCGCCAAAATTTGTTGGCTCATGCACTTTTTCACTAAACCGCATAAAATGAGATGTTGCGGAGCATGGAAATCGAAAAATCGTGCACTAAATCATGTCTAATGAACACTTTATGCAAATTCATTTAATTTGCATTGATTTTTCAATAAATAACTATACTTCTTTGATTTAATAAAATTTCGTTGCCAAACCGGTATCGAACCGAAATGAACTCAACTGACTGCTTTTGTCTGATTTCCCTGTTTGGAAGTTTTCCACGTATGCCGCCATTACTGTTCAAAAACACAAATCCTCAAAAAGTCTTTCAAAATGAAATTTTGGTAATAATAACGAAATTTAATAATGCGTAAAATTAAATTCTATACCTACATTTTTCTCACCCGCATATTTTGACGCTTGCTTTATTGTCAGATTGGCGCGACAACAATTTCGTTGGCCAACTATCAGATTTCTGTGTGGGCCATCGAATTGCTTTAATTTCATACAAAATTTGTACATTGTTTCATTGTTGAACAGCATCGAATAGCAAATTATATTTGGAACTAAACTTCTATTCATACTATTATTACTTTGGTTTTTGAACATAACTGTAAAGAACAAAATTTTAATTTTATAAACTATCGAATTTCTGTGTGGGCCAAGAGAATTGCTTTAATTTTATGGACAATTTCTGCTGAACGGCATCAAATGGCAAATTGTGTTCTGAACTAAACTTCTATTAATATCATTTTTATGTGATTACATAAGCGATTTTTGTGAACTTTTAAAAATTATTTATTTGCCGTGCGCTTAGTTTTGAATTTGCTTAAATTTGAATATTGAAAGCAAAATGCCAAAATTAATGTGAAAGCTTTTTAAACCAGAGACCTAAAATAATTATTATCCATATTTTTGGGAATATAAAAATTGCCCTAATTTAAAAAATTTCTATAATTATTGCTTTGTAATAATTATTTGCAATAAGACATTTTTTACGTCGCCTATAACTATTATCATGTAATAAATATTTTTGAGTTGCATAATAACTCTTATAAGTAACAAATATATTTTTCGTTGTCAATAATGATTATTTTGGAATTTTTTGTTTTTACATTGCTCCATAACTTTTATTTATAACTTTTTTAATTTACTTTACCAGTAACTATTATTTTGAGAAATTTTTTGTTTACGTTGTTTCATAACTGGTATTTATGATTTTTTTCATTTACGTTGCCGATAACTATTATATTTAAAAAAAATAATTTGTTTACGTTGAATTACCACATTTTGGATATGAATTGATTTTTAATTGTTTTAAATTGACAAACGCAAATTAACTGCAGAAACCTAAATTCCACCAACAACTAAACAATTAAAAATCAATTCATGCTCAAAATGTGGTAAGGCACCGTAAAAAAAATTTCGTTCATAAATGTTATGAAGCAACGTAAAAAAAATATGTTTCAAAATAATAGTTATTGGTAGCGTAAATAAAAAAGTCATAACTAAAAGTTATGAAGCAACGTAAACAAAAAAATTCCAAACTAGTAATTATCGAGAACAAAAAAAATGTGTTTCTCATAACAGTTATTACGTTATTATTATTTATAACCGAATAAAACAATCAGTTATACACGCAAGAGGGGATTAGGGAGTTAAAACTCTCCCAACTATTACAAAAATTGTGGGTGGCAAATATGATTTCAAATGCTAGCGAACTCAAAAGTTGTGTATAACCCGCCACCGCTCATCCCAAATGAAATCGTTTGTGAGCCACTGAAAACAATGCAAAAAAAAAAACAATCAATATAAAAACAATTTGCCTTAATAAACACATGTCTTAGTAAAGCATTAAAGCATTATTTCTCCTTGAATCTAGATTTAAAATTATTCATTATGTCTGTTTAATTTCTAAACGTTTTCTATATTTAAAACACAAACATATTAATCTATTGTAGCTATTAATTTAATCTTTCCGCATTGGTATCCAGTCCACCTGACTGCCAAGTCATGAAATCCGCATACATATTTCAAATGCGAATTTCGCATTTAAACGTTTTGCTTAAAAAGTGAACGCAAATATTAAAATAATAACATTTTTCCAAGCACACAGACACAGAAATCTTTGGATTTACTTTTGATTTATTGCGGTATTTATGCGTGAAATTAGTTTTCAATTCAGAGAATGACAAATTGCAGCTAAGAAGACTTTTTAGAGCAACAGGTGCGGGTAGTATTAATCATTAAATTTACGCAAAAAAATACAAATACAAATATTTAACAATATATTAAACAAATTGTTTGGTTTTTTAAAGTCATTATGAATTGGGGTTTAGTTGGTAAAAAGCGCACAAACAGACACACGTTCACCAAAAAACCATTAGGAAATTTTGGAAAGAATTTTTTGTTTTGTAATTTTATTTTAATTTTGTATTAATAATGTATTAACTAAAAAAAATATTTTATTTTATTATTTAAGACAAATAATTTCTGAAACAGTATAGAAAAGCCGCTTAGATTATACTTATAATTTGTATTCTTAAGGTTTCGATCAAAAATATTCCAGAGTATAATAAAAAAAATAGCAGGAAGAATTTTATGATTCCATTGAAATAAACTTGATTTGGATAAACTGATTTTATCTAATATTAAGTCATGTTTATTCGCATCAACTTCTAACAAACTTTTAACCCATTTAATGTTGATTTCCAAACACTGAAAGACATGCATTGAATTATTTTTGATTTTGTGTAGATTCGCCTGGTCTGAAGTTAATGAGCCTAATAAATCTAGTTTCTCTTAACCCGTTGATGAAAAAAAATGGACTAATTCTTAGTTGAAGCACTTTTACCAAGTTTGAAGACCATTGGCCCATTAATTCATCTTTTTGCATACCTTTTGCATCTTTTGTTGACCTCATCAGATTTGGATTGTTGACCCCGTAAACTTTTTGAAAAATTGAAAAATACGTGTCAAATTATATTTTATTTGAAATATATTTTCACCAAGTCTTCATATAACCCATGTTTTGCCCCTTTAGACCTGAATTTCAAAAATCCCATCTTAAAGGAAGTTCATTTTCTAAAAAAATAATTTTCTAAAATGAACCTACAGTTAAAATTTCATGGCTGGACGATGATAATTAAGTCATAAGCAGGGAAAGGATTTTGAGGACCTAAAAACCTATAAAAAAGGCAAAATAAAATAACAAAAAGGGTCGGAAAGGCACTAAAAACTGCCTAAAAGGCAAAATCGTGCATTAAAAACTTTTAAAAAGGCAAAAACAGGTATTTAAAAATAAGAAAAAAAACTAGAAAATCTAAAAAAAGGGGGAACGGTATGTATTTTTTAATAATTTTATTTCATCTGACGTATGCAACATGCAATATTTATACCTCGTTTTTTTGTAAAAGAAAAGGAACATCAAGGTTTTCAAAGATAGTTAAAAAACTAAAACTAAGATATTTTAATTGAAATGTAGGCACATATTTTAAATCCATATTTTAACTTCTCATATAAAAGCATAAAAGCCGTACTTGTATCACAAAAAAATAAATAAAATGTTTGCGCTAACCGAACTTTTTGATTTTGGCATGTTTTTTCTTTAAAATTTCCACTGCACAACAAAAAATAACGGCTTAGGAATGATCAAATCAATGTAAAAACATCGATAAGTTAACAAAAATGCAATGCTGCTACTTAAGTTTTTTTTAGTTTCAAGGTATTTTTGCGAAACAAAAGGGGGAAAATATTAAAAAGAAAAATAAAAAGGCGCTCGACAAATCTTGAAAAGGCATGTTGTGGCATTTATAGGTAAAATAGCCACTTAAAAAAGGCATTTATGCGTGAAAAAGCCAAACTGCCTTTTTAAGGCAAAAAAAGGCAAAATAAAAGTGGTATATTTCTAATCAGAAGGACCTAATTCGTGCTCATTTTCAATCAGAAATGCTCTATCTAGCAGCAAACAAAAAAGGCAATTTCCACAAAATTTTTTCCCTGGTTATAAGCATCATTTTCCTAAAAAATCATAAATGTCCTTAAAATTCGCTTCTTTATATAAACATTCTCGTAATTCCTTCGGTTCGTAAGAAAATACTATTTTCCGCCTAGTTATTCATTTATTTATTTAAATTTGTCAAAATGTATTTCTCTGCATCAATGCTTTGTCATTTTACGCCGAGGCCTCATGCAGCTCCACATGCCACCAACACAGTCACAGCTGCCACTTTATATGCGCCATTTTTGTTTGACTGTGCTATTGTCTTGAATCGCAGCCAACGGTGAATGATGTTCTGCAGTTGCCATACTTTTTTATTTCGCTTATTTCGTGCGTAGGTGTCGGTAACAATTTCTGCCAAAATGCACGCACACACTCGAACAAACCATTTATTTTCATACAGATTTAACGCTTTGTTCGCACTGTCTCTATGTCGAATTAACATTTTTATGAGCTTGTTTTGCTCGACGAGACACATTCGGCTCGTTTTGGAGAACTTTGCTGTTTGCCAACACATCTTAAATGGCCTTTTTACGTAACATTAATACATAAGTATTTGTGTGTGTGTGTTTTGGGTTTTTCCATCAAGTGCACATTTTTAATTTTTTTTTTTGAATTTTTTGGGAAATGATCTAATTTAATTTTTTGCTCATTTCGGTTTAGTTTCAAAATTTTGTGGTTAAAATTCCAATACATTCAAAATGCTCGCTTTCGGTTGGTGTGCACTTAATTTCGTTGACTTGTTGCAAAATTTATTGCTGCCAAATGGTCATTTGCCTTTTAGAGCCAGCCAGCAGCGTGCTTTGAAAACAAACAAAGTAACGGTAATGGTTTTTATGTGGATTTGAGTGTAGAAATGATGCCCACGAGTAATGCTGAACAAATTAAATGAACAAATTTAACAAATTGAATGATTTTGGATTTTATGATTATTAGTCCACTGACTGACCTTGAAATGCCATAACATTGGTGAAAATGGAACTGGTCTCACCTGACTAAGAGAGACCGCTTCTGTCCGCTGATCACTGACCGCTGAGTTGAGCACAAATAGAGTGAATCGTCGCCCAAAGCCTGCAACAGCTCGTATGTCAGGTTCACATGTAAAACTAATGCAATGCTGGCTCATCTTATGGCATTTCTCGTAGCCACATACTTCTAGTTTCGCTCTTCTGCATGTCTAACTTTTATGAATTTCATTTTTTTTCATTTTTATATTTTTAATTGTAGCAGATTTTCATTTTGATTTTTTTAATTGTAGCAGTTTTGATGGTACCAAAACATGTCTAACTTTTATGAATTTCATTTTTTTTTTTTAATTTTGATATTTTTAATTGTCGCAGATTTGATGGCAAAAAACCACAAACACGTTTAAGCTATGTGAAAACAGCACTTAAAATAACCGTTGTAATTTGTGTTCAAGCTGCTTTTGGTTGTTTATTTTTTTTAGTTTCTTAACCCTTTCGCGACGGAGTTTTATCTTGAGAACGACTTTTTTTAACTGTAAAGAAATTTGAAAACAAGATTAAAAACAAATGTGTTTGAGATTCAGGCAAAATCCTGGATCCTTGATCGTTATCCTGGGAGCTTCTAATTTTCAGCAGATTAACGGACATGAAAAATCTGTCAAATATAAAAGCCACATTAACCCTTTACACGGTACGGTTGCATATCTGCAACCAACCGTAAAATTGCCCGTCATTTCGGAAGTAATTATCAAATTGAGTCTTTTTTGCTATTTTACAACTATGCAATGTTCCTTTTTTGAAATACTGGCATTAATAGTGGGAAAAAGTAGCTAAATTTTACTCGACAGCACTTATTTGACCGTTTTTGCGAAAAGTTGCACGCATTTATTTTAGTGATTAAAACCTATTAATAAAAAACACACAAACAAAATTCAAATTCAAATACAAATTTTCATTTAAAATTAAACATATTAAAATAAAAAACAAGTTTTAATGCTTTGTTGCAAAGGTGCAAACAAATGTTTTCTACTAAAAAACCTTACAAAATAAAAGTATATTAAAAAATAAAAAATACGTGTTTTTTTTAATTTAAATTTATATCTAAAAAACAAGATTTGATGAAAAAATTCGCTGTTGCCGTGTAAAGGGTTAATGCAACGAATAGTGTAAGCTAATTTTGTTATGCCTCTTTCACCAATCATTGGAATGCCTTGGATTTGTAAATACATTGAGCAGTACAAAGTTATGCATGTTTCAAATTTACTGAGACATATTGTCCCAGTAGTTGCGAAAGGGTTAAATTTACTTTTTTTGCACATCAAAATAGGCATAAAATTTAAAGTTTGCTTAATCACTTGAATTTTTTTAGACAATATTTCGACTGAATGCTAATTAATTCTGCACAATTTATTAAAATGCAAATGATTTGTCCGGTCAGTTCGCCGAACATCTTTCAGCCATGTCTATTAAAACTAGTGCGTGTGATTTGAAAGGAGCGTGTGTTGGCTCCTCACAGTGCTTCGTCTCAGGCAATGAACCCGAGAACGGCGACCTTGAGGCAATTTTTCTTTCATCCTTTATATATCTTATTCTTGAATGCTTCAGTTGTTTGGCGGTGAAAGTGATTTAAGGCAGACAAACCTGATAATTAATATTATAATGGCCATAATCGCCAGCGACTATTGACCCTAATGCGGTTGGTTTCTTTGAAATTGCATGGGAAAAACGATTTTGAACTATAACAAAAATGTTCTTTATTTTTATTAAAAACAAATATTTTTTTAATTAATACCAATCAAGATCAAACCAGAAATTCAACATTGTTCACCGAAAAGCATTAATTAATCCATTTTTTTATAACGATATCCATGTTCTTATATTCTAAAACTGAAGACCACTACAACTAACAACTACAGTCGTGTCTGGGTATAGTGAACACCCTATATAGTGAACACCTCGATATAGTGAACACCCAAATTTTTACATCGAGTACTCTAAAAAGTGAACAATTGAAAACCTCTAAATAGTGAACAAAATTTTGAAAGCAATTTCAAGCAAACAGCCACAAAAAACACAAGAAGGAATCAAAATTTAAAGGGGTGTTCCCCTAATTTGTATATTTGCTGTTGATTGTTACAAAATCTGCTGTTTCTTGACCTAAGTGGTTATGTTATTTGTCGAATGCAAACCGATTGTGGTTGAAAGTGGGTTTTTTATGTGCATTTAAAACTTTGTGAACGCAAGAAGCAAACGTCTATTCGTAAATTCTTTCTATAAGCATACATTTATGTTACCTACTAATTTATTTTAATGATCTCTTGAATTTATATACACAAAGTGTATTTTGAGCAAATAAAACGAGTTTTTGGACAAAAATTGTAACCTTGATGTAGTGAACAACCTGAATACTCAATACTCTATAAAAATAAAAATTATAGTCTATTATTATTATAAAAAAAATAATTATATTCCCATCTGTTTGCTGTTGGACAGCGCGTGAATGCCCACTTCCGGCTCTATTTAATTTGTAGCGCATTTCCGCCGGAGCTGCCTTATCGTTTTGCGTCTTGACTTAATCGCAGCACAGACACACACCACCACTGCCAACCAATTTCCACTAGCACCAAACACAAATCGTTTTCTGTCACACCAAAACGAACAGTACTACGCTTGCATTCCTATAGGCACGCAGCGCCTACGCTTCTCTCCACTGTGCCGTCACTTCCAATTGACACAGCCACAGCGTGTTGCCATTTTATTTCACGTTGTTTTATGCCAACTAAATGTTTCCAACTACAATGTAATGTACGCTCATTCAGCAATAACTTAGCTCTATTATTCTATAAATGAATTAGATTTTTTTCTTATTGCCATGCAATTTTGTGAAATATGTCGCCTCGCACTTTGCCATTTCAACTTTGAATCGGCTTCACCCGCCCAATTGGACTCCACCTGTTTCGTTGCCGCCGCTTGCTGCAGTCTGGCAGCGCTTGGCCGCAGTCTGAGCGCAACCCTACAAACGCCACTAAGCTAGTGTCATTTCAACCAACACCAACATCACTAACAACACCACTCCCCAAACGGTGCGCTCGTTTGTCAACATAGAATTCCATCCAAAAAAGGATGCAAAAGGCGTCACATTTCGCGCGCGGAGACTCCCAGGAACACCTTCCACCCGTACACAAGCCCACCGTCAACATGAAACGGCGCACGCTGGCAGGCACCTGTGGCGTTGTTGTCTTCTTCATTGCATTCGCAGCTATCGCCATCGCATTCGCCACACCCAGTTGGCTGGTGAGCGACTATCGGATAACGGGCGCCAAACTGGATCGTCTCGGCCTGTGGGTGCACTGCTTCCGTTCGCTGCCCGATGTCAACGACGACAGTCAGCGACGCTTCTTTGTGGGCTGTCGCTGGGTCTACGACCCATTCACCACGGGCTACGACGAAATTCTAGGCTTTCTGCTGCCAGCCTTCATGATCACCACGCAGTTCTTCTTCACGCTTGCCTTCATCGGGGTGCTAGTGTCGGCGGTGGGTGTGTTGGTGTTCTTCCTGTGCGCCGGCCCCGACCAGAAACACTTTGTACTGCTCATCAAGCTGATTGGCTACGTGATGCTGACCACTGGTGTGAGCGCCGTCATTGCGGTAATTGTATTCGCCTGCTTCGGTAATCGCAACAACTGGATGCCGGAGCACGCCAACAACTGGTTCGGCTGGTCGTTTGTGCTGGCCTGTGTGGGTGCGGTTGCCTCCATAGTGACTGCCGTGCTGTTCCTAGTCGAGGAGCACGTGCAGGAGAGCAAGCGGCGGCAGTTCAAGGAATCGCAGACACGCTTCGAGCTAGTACACGGCGGCAGCGCCTAGTGGTGGCACCGATCCACGGAGGAACTGCGGCTAGTGGCGGAGCGAAGACGCAGACACAAGAACAGCGGCGGTTTATGACAATAATCCGGATTGGAGTAATTCCTGCAAAGTGTTCGACACCGTTACGAAACTGGGCTTTTATTTCGTAAGCGATAATTTTTAATTTCTTATCTCTTGACGACGTGCAGCAAGCTGGCTGATTTAGTGTAAGTGCTCTTAAGTATTCTTCGTGCTTGAAGCAAAGCATTCGAATAGTTGACAATTTAAACACAAACTTAAAATTAAGGTAAATTGTAGAGAGATGTTTGTGCGTGCGTGCGTAGCACATCAAAGAATACATATTAAATCGAATTATAGCTGTAAGTTTATGCAATTCAAATCAATCATACAATCCGCGCCGTAGACAACTATATTGACCTCTGACCTAGGCCCGAGCCATAGACTTGACTTTCAGCTGGTACTTATTGCATGTGCATTTACTCGTTTACCAACCGTCCGCCTCCAAGCAAAGACTGAACGCACACAAAAGTTGCTGCACCCGCACGCAAAGGCAACCACAATTAGTTTTTGTTTTTCTCAGTGCTCGCACAGAGTTCAGAGGATTACAACAGCCAATTTGAATGTGTGTGGAATTTCAACGGCCACACGCCATTCTCGGTTTTGTTGTGAGTCATAAGCGCGATGTCAATTCAAATTTGCAAATTCAATTCGCACCATTTAAGTGCCTGGCTCATTCAAGCACCAGCTGTGCCCATAGCACTATTCAAAATTAGAATGATTACAAAAAGCCAGAAGAAACGCCTGCCGCCCCCTAGACCACAACGCAAAAAGTGAATATCTTGCTGGAGGCAATTTCAATTCCCTCTTTTTGCATAATCTTGCATGCAACCAACATTTTTATTTGTATAAATTTGTTTGTGCCTTAAGTAGACATTAGTAGTAGTGTTAAACGAATAGAAGCGTAACAAAAAACATAGCAGATGATTTAAAGAGAAAACACTAAAAGCATGTGGCAAGTGAGCTGCACGCAAAATTCTATCCAGCCGATTGCATAAGCTTTCACTTAATTGTTTTGCGCATTGCAGGTATAACAAGTAAATCAAAGCAAAGTAATATGGCGTTCAAACTGACGACTTAAACATGTTTAATGAGCTTAAACAAGTTGAATGAAAACCTGTTTATTTACATGCAATTGTTGTTGGAAATTAAACGTGTTAAACCATTTAACATGTTTTGAAACGAGTTTAACTGAACACACACTAGAAAAACATCCCTTAAAATTCAGCTGTTATTTCATCAAAACAAAACCAAACAAAAATTGAAAATTTTAAAAATTTCAAATGATTAAAAATAATTGTTTGCTCTCATTGCTTTCATTCCATTCATCGCCTTGTTGCGGCATCTGAATGCAAGGCGTCTTATATTTGGACGAAGTTGATTGTGAAATATGCGCCAATATTTCGCTCGAATCATGCTCCCAGTACATCAGTTCACAAAATATTTATTTGTTGTTTGTAAACAAACAGCTGTCAAATTAAACCTCATTGAGCAGTGTGGACGGTCGTGTTCAACAAAAAGCTCTTTTCACTTTAACTAATTTAAATGAGTCAGTTTGAACGCCATATAAAGCCCCAGAGGCAGAAATTAAAGCACATCGAAAAAATTATGGCAACGCACAAACTCTGCGCCAAGCAGACACAGGAATTTTCAAACTCCAAATCTTACACACACTTTTACTACGCGACTTTTTTGCCTTTGACACATATTGAAAAAACCACTGCGGCAAGCAGTAGTGTACAAAATGCAGTAATGACTTATCGAGCTGTCCAATAAGTTTACATTCCAGTGTCAATGCACCTTTGCTGCTTCCCTCACCTTATCCCCCCCGTATTTTTCAATGTATTAGCTTAAACGTCAATCCGTCCACTTGACTCGAAAACGATCACATCTGAATATTTATGGCCCTCCTTGTTCGAGGAGACATATTTACATATCATAATTGTAACATTTTGTCTTTAAGTACGTACAATGATTTTCATAAACGTTTACAAATTTTACTGTATACACGTGTAATTTTTAAAATTCAAATAAAGTTAAATTTAAACAACATTTTTACGTAGTTTTACTTTTATATCACATCGACTAAATCTTACTTAAAACACGAAATTAAATAAATACATAAATAGAATACCCATTGAGTTAGTGTGCAAGTTAGTTTAATAAATTTAGTAGATTAATATTTTTATACAATCAGCCGTTCAAGATTAGTATGAATTTCAACACAACTGCAAATGTGACAATCTGGAAAGAAAAACTGCTGAGTGCAGAACAGCTTGGAACTGCCTACCGTTTTGGTCCATGTTCACACATCCAAATAGGATATCCGCATTTATTATTTATTTTTAATAACTACATATGTAAAATACATTTGATTATAATTTTTCCACAACACTAAAACAATATATATTTACGTGTTGAAGTCCAAAATTAGTGGAAATGAATTATCTCAAAAGTAAATGCGTTTGTGGAGAAACTGTAAATTCTACAGACCGTTGCATCACCTGTGCGAGAGTTTGAGTAAACGTCAAGGCTACGCGTGAGTTGCATTGCATTGTTTTTCAGCAGCTAATTTGAAATGTGGGAAAATTGTACAGATGTGGGAAAATAGCGGTTAATGTTAGATGCAATAAGTTGCATAACGAGCGTAGAATGTTCTGTCATGATTGCGGCGCTCATCGTTGGGAGTAACCTAGTAACAACTGTTGATACTGAGAAAAATGTTTGACAGATATCTTGTGCAAACCTGCCCTTGGCAAAGAGAAATCCAAAAGATGGATTTAAAGCGGGTCAACAATCACCTCTTTTGTACTGTTGTTCGAGCTGTAGTCACTAAACCAGGTTACTATTGAATTAACAAAGTAATTTTGCGGTCCCCTTTAATTTCACAATTTATGTTGAATAATAATAATTTATGTTGAATGTACCACTGTATTGAAAATGTGGCAGCTGCCCAAACTCAATTGAATATTTGCCTTTTCACATTTTCGGCATTTTTTGTTTTTTTTTTTAAACGGTGCGTTAAAAATTACCTTCAAACGAAAGTGTTTTTTCTAATGAATTATCGTTGGTTGAATTTCGTGACTTTAAGCCTAACTTCGCCCTAAGCACTTTTTCTTAAATATGGCAGTGCTGTTTAGCATCACTTGCCAATCGCTAGAGGTCGCTGCTTTTGACAGCAAAAAGCTGATTTCATCGCATTCGGTTGTTATTCTATTTCGTCGCAGAAAAGTCTGGTTTTATATCGAAACAATGGAGTTTCCTCCATGTCCACCAACGCTGAAGCAAATTCAACACTATCTGAAGATTGCACAGGAGCACGACGCACGCGACATCGTTGTCGCCTACTGGTCGCGGCTCTATGCGCTGCAAGTGGGGTTGAAAGTTTCTACTCACCAGCCCGATGAAACCAAACTGTTGTTGGGTATGTGCCTTCCCTTCGTTGTACACCCGCAACAACCCAAAAATGAGTCATTTTGTTTTGCGTTTTTCTGCCATGGCAGCCGTCATGGATTGGTTGGAGGTGACGAAGAAAGAGTACGCCGACAATGAGGCCATCACTAACGAAGTTGCCGCACAGGCTCACCTCGAAAACTACGCACTAAAATTATTTCTGTACGCAGACAAGCAGGATCGCGAATCGAATTTCGGCAAGTGAGTTACAAATGTATTTCTTAAGATTTACTGTAACTAATGATTTGCTGCGCATCTTGTCAGAAACGTGGTGAAGGCCTTCTATTCCAGCGGTGTCATCTACGACATACTGCAAACGTTCGGCGAACTCTCGGAGGAGTCCATACAGAATCGCAAATACGCCAAGTGGAAGGCTGCCTACATACACAACTGCCTAAAGAACGGTGAGGTACCGCAACCGGGGCCCATGGGCGAAAACGGTGAATTTGGCGGTGAGCCCGGTGGAGATGATGAAGCGGCTGGTAACGAAGACAACGCAGCTGAGCCCGAGGAGCCGCCAGCCGATGCAGATGAAGCTGCTGGACCAGCGCCCGTTGATGATCCGTCGCCACCGCATACGCCACCGCCCACAGTTGAAGAAGTACTCAACAATCCAAACAAATTACCCAGTCCACCGGTGGATGAGGAGAAGCCAGGCGGCTTTGAACCATTTGTGCCGCCTGCACAGCCGCATCCAGTATACAAGCCACCTACACCGGTTGTCGATCTAAAACTCACGCCCGATCAAATGTTAAAGGCGCAGAAGTACTGCAAATATGCGGGCAGTGCGCTCAACTATGACGACGTATCAACAGCAATCGAAAACTTACAGAAGGCTCTGACGCTGTTGACAACTGGGCAGGATTAAGCAAGGTTAAGCATATACGCTGGCAACATGTATAATGTAGTTGCAAATCGCACCTGAAATGGTGCCGCTTTGTTAGTGTTGGCGACAAATTGTTGAAGCTCGTCGTTGTTAATTTCGCGCTTAAGTTCACTTTCGAAATAATGCTTTTCCGAATTAGCGATTTAGGTTTAGCTAACAAACACACAATAAGAAACCGCATAGTATGCAAAGATATATTAGAAATATACTGAAAGTTTTAAACACTTATGTATGTTGTTTGTTAATCTAGTATTAACACAGATTTTATATAGAAGCGATTTCAATTATTGGCCAGACTCACAAAAGTTACTGACAACACCTCTGCAATGGACGTCATGGCAAGTATTGTATTTCTGCCTTTAGCAACGGCTTAATTTGGACAATATGCTTTCCATTCATTTGCTACTTTTATGAGTTCTACGAAAACTAGAGCCGATTTACGGCAGCTACCTCATTTGGTCTAGGAACCACACTCAAGAGAAATGCTAATACGTAACTGACCAGGCCCATGAAGAAGCACCTCATTCTTCCATATATACAAATCAGGCTGATAGAAATACCAAGTGAAGAAGGAAAACGGCTCACTTTGTAAACATAAAACAATGAATTTTGGGTTTTAATTAAGTTACTCGATTTTTTAATAAAATTGTTGTCGTGAGTTGTAATACAATGTTAAGTTTAAAACAAAATCTTTATAAACAAAATTCTCGCATTAATTGCTTCCATTTGTTCGATCGTTTGTTTTCAGTATTTATGTAATTTACGCGTGCAGTTTAAAGTTGTCTACAAATTACAAGGGTCTTTTTAAATACGCGGTCTTTGAACACACTCTTATAAATTACGGTTGACGGTTAAAAGTTCCGAAACAGAAGAGCAAACCTGGATTTGGCACAAATTAACATTTTTGTTTCGTTCATTCCTACTTTGAACGGTATAACCTGGTCGTTGGTGGTGGGAAATATCAGGAAGATGTCGTATTTATGTTGATGAGTAGAAACTTTGAATTGAAATGTGATGAAAAATTGTGCTAGCATTAGTTGATTGCTTGTTTTTCTTTCTCCGTTTAAGTGGTTTGATAATGTGCAAAAAAAGCCTTCATATGTGTGAATATGATTTGTTTTCAATTGAGTTGAATTGGTGTACGTTAAAAGATGCAATGGGTGCCAGTTTGTCGCTTATTCCTGTTTCACGCCGTTTGTTTGTGGCTGTGCGGTAGCAGCAAACTCGGCCTCCTTTCGGCTTGTCTGTGAAAATATTTCGCAATTAAGTACAAAATTTGAATGCAATAACAAACTGAGCGCTATTTTGCTTGGACACACCTGATACCAAACCACTAGACGCCCGCCCAGCATGAACGTAAAAACGAGCGCCGGCCCCGAACGCTCGAACGGATCACTGACCATCCAGTGCTGGTAGACGCCCAACAACATCAGCAGCAGCAACGTTATATTGGCAGCATTTTTAACTTTATCTATAATAAATCATAGCATATCATATACAACCGGTGTTTTCTGTTTTTTAATTGAGCAGCACTTACGATATGGAATGAGTGCCATGGCCAGACCGCAGATCACCTCCAGCATGCCCACTGTGCGGCGATACCACTTCGAGGGCACTTTAATGCCAAACATTGCTGTCAACGGGAACACTTTGGCGTATTTAACATACTCGGTGCGCTGAAATCAAAGCGAAATTCCATTTAATTTTTAGAACTTTAATAACGCTCAGCACATGTGTGCATACAAGTCTACATTGTTTACTTGCTCTCTCTGTGTATAATATTTTAAATTTGTGAGCCAAATGGTGGCCTATAATTGCAATTGCAAATGTTTTAAAAACATCTCGCCCTCATAGATTGCAGTGTTTTTAAAAACAAACATGTGTGCGCGCACACATGCAGATGTACATACATACCTACGTGCGAAACGGAATACGTTTATTTAAACTTATGCAAAGACCTTTTGGCCGATTACGCCACAATAATTCAGACAAGTGCCATAGCCATACTATGTACATACATAATATTTTCGTATATATTGTGTGTATGTGTGCATGGACATATATAGATCCAATAATTTTACTGGCGACGTTCTTGAAAAGTATCAAAATCGTTTAGTCGTATAAATTATGCGTTACAAAACATATTTTTGCACAAATTGTAAAATATTCGGTATCCTTGGAAATGTCAAATTATGAAAAAAAAAGTTGTAGAAACTTTTTTTCAGAATCATAATTCTATAGATTTGCTATATAATACTACGATTTAGTTATAGCAAAACTTCATTTGGTACTAGTACGTTGGAACACGTGTCAGAGGGTAATGATTTCAGGCCTATCTGGATGAACGTAAAGATCTGTTTATTTTTTTTATAAATAAAGTATTCTTTTTTTTAATTTAACAATCATGAAAAATGTGGCCGATTGCTTTTCAGCAGCAATTTTGTGCAATTTTATCAAAATAAGTTAATCGAAAATAAATTTTGTATAAACCCAGCAAACCAAACGATATCGAAACGATATAGAAACGATATCGTTAAAGCGAGAATTTTTCTCGTTTTCGAGTATTGCTAAAGTGTCTAAAATGATATCGAGAACGAGAAAAATGACACTATCGTAACGATGTCGAGAATTTCGAAAATCTCGATATCGTTGCGATATGGAAATTATCTTATCCGAGATATCGTAACGATGTCGAAAATTTTGAAAATTTCGATATCATTTCGACAGCGTCATTTGTCTTGTTCTCAATAGCATTTTGGATACCATTACGAAAACTTATTTTCTTTCTGAAAATTGAAATAAAACGCATATTTTATAGTACTGTCGCATGGCCAGTCCATTATTCAAATCAAATAATGATTTGAATGAAATGAAAATTTTTCGTTTGACAAAAAATATTTCATTTGACTTGAAAATATTCAAAATCTTCAAGGCAAAAAATTCAAGCATTATCGAGATTATTTCGAGAATTGGTCGCTATAAAGGTATATCGAGAAATTGTTTGTATAAAGAAACTCCTAATGAGACTGTCGTCAAAATGAATTTGTCATAGGCAGTGTCACTCCAGAACGATTTTCTGTTGCTTTTGGTAGTTAGGTTAGGTTGGGTAAGCTGGCTGGCCATAACGGATCGGCGTTAAAGTGATCGGTGAGAATGTGGGAGAATGAAGTTCATTAGCGACTTGTTTTGATACTTAATTTCATACGCAATTTTCCGACTACTTTTCCAGCAGACTATCAAAAATTTGTTTAGTAAAAATAACCTAAAATTATGTAATTTGTATTTGGTATTCAAAATTATCGACGTATTGTTTACATCATTTCTCGGCTACACAATGCTATATTGCATACAAAAATACAAACACATTTATAACTGACACCGTGCGGCAAAAATTAACGTGCCATATTCTAACGAGGTTAAGTATTTTTTTTATATTTTTTATTTTTTATCCCCTTCAAAATTTTGAAGTCCTTTTAGAAGGACAAAGGATGTAGAAATGAAAAACTGAGTACGCTGAGTACTATATTTGGTCTCTAGTTTCACGCACATATGGATTTTTCCCGGTGTGAAAAATGCTGCCACACGGTGTAATAAACACCTGCACAAGAAAACATAAGCAAAACTCTTATTGAGTGCAACTTACATAAATTACCCAGTAAAATAATTTCACACAGTGTATGAAACTGTCGAAATATGTTTTACGATTTTCTGCGCATCTCCGTGTATACACAACGCACAGATATATTCAGCTTTAATATACGTGGGCAGTCCGATAAGTACTTAGCCCCACCGCCCGATGGTGCCACTACCGTAAGATAAATTTACTATCGTGTAGTACATCCTCGTAGACGGCTACTGTCAAAATTTCAGCCATATTGGATTTGTAGTTTTGTTTTGACCGCGTGTGGAAACGAACGTGTCCTCGGATTTTAGAAAAATGGAAAAAGAGCAATATCAGTCGGTGATTCGCCAAATTGGTCGCATTAGGCTACGAACAGCTGTCCCATCCACCGTATTCTCCAGATTTGGCCCGTGTGACTTTTTGTTTCCAAACTTGAAAAAGTCACTCGCCGGGCAGAAATTTGAGTCGAATGAGGAGGTTCGCTGGGCATCGCTGGGTCAAGTGTATCGAGTTGAAAGGAGACTACGTTGAGAAATAAATCGCCACTTTTCCAAAATTTTCGTTTTTGTTTTGTAGGCTAAGTACTTATCGGACCACCCACGTATTTGAATGATGGCAATTGCCAACAACACCCAATTTCAAGCCATCCCATAAAAAGGGTAAACAAAATTTATTGAATACTTTTATTGGTTTATTGTTTAGCCGTAACATAAATAAACAGACACCAATCGCCACAGTCTGCAACAACAAAAAATCACATAGAAAATGCCCCAAGAAGAAAATGAACACACGTTCCGCATTTAATTGCGCGTTAACCCTTAAATGCATGGCGTACCATATATGGTACAATCCTAAATCCTTCGTACATCTGTTGAATCAATTTTAATCATGTTTGTGCTTGCTCTAGATTGATTCGAAAATAATTGCCCCATGCATTTAAGGGTTAACAGTTGAAGTTTTAAACAAAAACACACTAAAGGCATAATGGTTTCTCTTAAGTAGCGTGCACTGTAGCCGCTTCAGCACATGCCGACTTTTATGTTTTTACATTTGTTTGTTCTAAATTTTGCAAAACACTCATAACTATAAATTATTTATTTATTTGTTTCGACGCAATTTGTTTGTTTTCACAAAGCGTCCAAATGGCAGGTGCCACCGAAGCGCGGCGCGCAATTCGCCCAACCACATGTCCAGTTTTCGTCGACCGTGAAAATCGTGAAAATGTTTAAAATTGTTGACGTTGCGCACATTTCCATTACGTCGACATCGGTGCGTGTCCGTTGCGTATTAACGTTATTGAACTCTAAAATTGCTGTGTATTTTTACATGCGTGACGCGCACAATTCGGCTATTGACAATTTGTGGCTGTGTCCGCGAAAATTGCGGATGAGTTGGAAATCTGAAGCAGCGCTGCGCTGTGATTTCTATTTGGCTGTCTCGATGTCGTTGCCTGAACGAGGTCAACTCTGCGCCATTGCTTCTCAGCGAGATTTCGAAAATTCTCACTGCGTTCACTTTTAGTCGCACGGCGCCGATGTTAAGAATATTTATAAATTTTGAGTGTTCAAGTGCATAGGAATGTGTGCGTTTGTGTATATATATATATATTGTTGTTTTCTTATTTTTCCTTCACGTTTCGCATAGTAGCAAAAATTTGTGTTTTGAACTTGAATTCGTAAACTTTGGCAATGTCATTTTGTGCGAGGGGAAATTAAAACTGAATTATTTGTATTATTATTTAAATTAAAAGTAAGCAAACAGTATCTTTTTATAAGGTGAGTTTCTTGTTTGTTTCAAGACCTTTGGGTTTTTAAATATTTTTGACATACTTGAAACGGAAAAAGGTACCTACAGTTAATGATGCAAAATGTTACTTTATTATTTTATTTTATAAATTTCTTTTCTTTAAAAAATAAAAATATAGCTATTTTTAATGAATAATTTATTGTTAAGAACAATAATTTATCAATTAAAATATTTTACGTACACAAAACGTTGATATCAAAGTTTAAAGTCTGATTTGTAAAATCGTGCAATACTTTTGAAATATCGGAAGCTGCCATTTATGGAGACGGTGTGGAGATAAGGATGCAGTGAAATCATCACTCCACGAACGACGGTTCCAGACTCTTGGACTCGCGGAACTAGCTGATGCAAAGATTACTGAATTATACTGTTTTCTCACGAAGACCAAATAGTTCCCGAAAAATCCCATCTGGATCAACAAATGTGGAAGGACAAATTTAAGAGAATCACAAAGGACTCAGCAGAGCCTCCGACTGGAACTGCACACTGCTTCTGTAACTTAATGTAACCTTTGAAATATAATTTCATTTAAATAATTTCGATTGAATGATAATAATAATTTTTTTAAATAGTTTGATTTGAGTATTTCGCAACCTATATTTCGTAATGAATAAAGACGAATTTATGTCAAAATTTATTCATATTAATATTTAGAGTCCGACCGATACCAAATTTTGAGGCCGATGCTGGAAGGACGAGAATTGGCCGATGCCGATGCCGATTCCATAGAAAAAATAACAAATAAATTTAATCAAAAACACAGTTTATTTCATAAAAAAACAAAAGTAACTTGTACATATACTTGTACTCGTCACAAAATAACAAAAAAACGAGAAAATAAACAATTAAAACTAAGTAAAATTACAAAAGAATTCAGAATTCTAATACATTAAAAAGTATTAAAAAAATAATACATTACATATATTCCACTGAGATAAACAAAAATACTGACGTAAACACAGGTTATTAATAAATATTGCATACTAATTCAATTTATTTTTCAAGAAAATGCTTCCAATTAAAAAAGAAGAAAAAGATTGTAGAATTAAATGGCCTTTCTTCCCATATTAATAGACGAAATGCATAGACATTTCGAGAAAACTTTTCATAGACAATTTTGCTCTCAAAAGTTTGCCATTTCCTGCTGAGAGGACAGACGCCGAAAGAAAAATGGTTCTTATTCTTTTTTTCGGTGTAAGCAGCAACGGAGCCTTGAACCTGGTTTCGAGCGTCGCATTTGACTCGCGGCCCAACGCACTAGCAAGCTGAGCTACGGCGGCTGCATACCTAGTTTTTGTAAAAAATATTTCTAGGGAACATTTACATTAAACAATATCTAAAAATACGTTACTTAAAAAAGCAGAATAGGGGGTTCTTATACCCCTTTTCAACAAACAAATAAACAAAGCGAGATATAAAAAAGAAACACAGTGCGAACAGTGAAAACAAAAAAATGAAAGCAGGAAAATAGGCCGATATGCCATCGACCAAAAACGGTCGATGCCGATGCCGATTCTTATTTTATTGGCCGATATTAGCCAATGCCAATACCGATGCCGATTAATCGGTCGGACTCTATTAATATTTACATAGCTAACTACAGATCATTACTGATTTCAGTGCACTTCATCCCCAACAACATTTTTCTTTCTACCTGCATACATAATTAACTATCATTAAAATAAAAATTTTTAATTAAATTTAAAAATTTTAAATTTTAATTCTACATAATAAAATAATAAATAATTCTAAAGTTTCCAATTTTTCTATTAAATTAAATACTGCAAACATTTTTTATGCATTTCAAACGCAGTCAACATTTTATAACTTTAATCAATACTTCAAACATTTTTATTCAAATCTAATATAAAAAATTTAAACAAATCCAAAATAATTTCATTGTACTCCAATCTCTTTCTCACTCTCTCTCTCTGCATACCGTCCTTTGCCATCTCAAAAATTCCCCAGAGGTTAAGGCACTCGCGCTCATAAATATTAAATACAATTTGCATCTCGAGTGCACCCCTTTCCGACAACACCCTGTACCACTTACTTCCGTTTCCGCGCGCAACTCCAACTAAGCGTCGTCGGTATGATATAACTCTGTGTCTGTGTCTGTATATGTGTTCACACGTACATATGTATGTGTATTGGAGAAAGCGCGCCGCGCATAAACAATTGGGGCGCATCGATTTTTCACTACTCATCAAGAAACACAGAAAAATATCCCCAGAACTGGGTGGTTCCCGTGCACTTACTCCGCTGGCACACTTTTATGCGACTCACCAGATCCTTGTAGAGGTCCTTGCTGATGTGCGGCGTCAGCTTCAGCGTGCCCACAAACACGAAAAACAGGCCCAGCAGTATAGAAAGGCTCTTCAGCACGATGGTATTCGATGCTGGCATTTTGAGTTTGTTGCTATTGTTGTTCTTGTATTTAGCAGTATTTCTCAATTATTACTTATTTTCTCGGTATACGATTATGACCCTAATTTGTTTTTGTTGATTTTTTGGCAGCGCACAATTTTCCGCTACATATGTATGTATGTGTGTTTTTAGCAATTTATTAAATACTTTCGATTGTATGTCGTATCACTCGGTGCAGCACTTTTCGGCTATGGATTTTGACGATTTTTATACGCTTTTAATTAGGTATGTGCGAAATTATTGTTACGTTGATGTCCGCGCACCGTGCAGCATAGTCCTAAGCGATTACCAGCCGACGTCTATTTTTGGCATTTACCGTTGAACGATTTTCAAAAATTCATATGCTCTTTTTAATTTCCACTTCAGACGACAACCGGACCAGCAGCGCGCTTATTGTAGCCGAAATCGACGTCGCTCATGTTCGAAAGAGACTGACACCGACGACGGTGGCTACGACTGGCTGCGGCCGGTAATCAGTGGACGCGAAGTGGCATTTCATGGCACAGCATCCTGAAAAATCAATACAAGTTGTTGTACGGTGTGCGGTTTTTCGGCTACGAATGCGAAAATAAATTCGTTTCGGGGTTCAGAAACATTTATGAGAGCGAATTATTTCAGAGAGCAAATGCATAAATTCAAATCGTAAGGGAGTTTCTCGGCCTATAGATATAATTGGAAGGGGGTGGGCAGAGAGAACGTTGGATAATAAGCCACAGTGGGCAGCAAGGAAGTATTCATCATCACAGAATTATTAATTTTATAAAAACAAAAATCAATATAAAGACTTAAAAAAAAATTATTGTTAATTAAAATTAAATGTTACTAAAGTTTTTCATTATTTCATCATATTTGAAATTTGTAATTTTTTAATACGTATCGGGGGTTTAAAAAGACAAACGCTTAAGTCGACTGAGGGCATAACTAAGTTAAGGGTGCTTATGCTACATATTTCTTTAACCTTCTGGCTGTCCCTTGAGGTATATTTGACACCAGCCGGAATTAAAAACACGGTTGAGCGGTTTTGTGCGCTCGTCTACTTGTGTTATTTAGTGTTAATCGCGCTTACAACCCAATAACAAATCGAGAAAAGCACTTTTAGGGGCTTTACCCTTTTCTTTTGTGACGTATGAGTAACATTTCTTCATGTTTTGTCAGTAAATTATATAATCGTTTGGTTGGGGTCATCCTGACCCCAAAGGACAGCGAACGCAATTTTGAGCAAGGGGCAGGCAGAAGGTTACAGCGTGCTGCACAAAATAATACTTGTGGACTTATGGACTTAAGCAAGTAATGATTTTAACCATACATATTTTGGGTACATTTGGTGGAACAGCATTTCCATTCCATTCAACGTCCATTGATTTTGGGATATTCAATATTTCCAAAAATCAAAATACTGCCCTGTGTTCCGCTCGAATCTTTTACAATTCCCCATCAGCTGTTCACTCCTCTACAGAAATTAAACCATCGCTCGTGTAAACAACATCGCAGATATTTTAGTTGTCCCACATTTTCCATTTTAAAAAGTATTTCCAAAATAGTTTAACAAAATGTCACTTGTTGCTTACGCTGCAAGCAGTGATGAGGAATCTGAATGTGAAGAAGACCGTGAAGCGGCGTCACAGCCAACACCAACAATTGTGGCTGTCGTAAACGGGCACATTAGCGACGATGATGACGACTACGCACCTGTGGATGTGGGCCTGCAGGAACTCAAGAAGCCGCCCACCTTCACGTTGAAACTACCTAAACCCAAAATTGTGACAGCTATAAAAGATATCGATGAAGAGTTGAACGAGCAGGTGACCCCCACATTTGCAAAGCTGCCCATGCCTAAGACAACCAGTAGCAGTAGTACAATAATCGAGGAGGAAGACGACGAGTTCTTGCATAAAAAAGCCACACCATTAGCATCTGAAGCGAGAGAAAAACCACCGCAACCACCGCAAAAGGGTCCGGTCAAAATCAGCATTCCTTCGTTGGCGGAATTCAACGATGTGGACAGGGAGCTGGCTAACAAAAGCAAAGCCAAGCCAAAAGCCAGTGAAGCACAGAAAAAGTCCGGTTTGCTAAGCATGCTGCCTTTAGCAAAGTCTGAGCAAAACTTTGCCAAAACCTCGCCGGCTAGTACAACTGCTGACGGTAAGGTCACTTCAAAACTGCCATTTGTGCCGGACACTGTCAAGAATCAACGTCCAGCACACAACACGGAAGGAGTCGACGGCATTAAGTTGCTTTCTAAAAAGCCGAATAAAAGCGTTAAGCCCAAAATTGCACTGGTGGACTGCAGTGAAAGCGAAGACAGTGATAACGGTGGCGATTTCTTCTCACTCAATTCGAAGGAAAAGTTGCCCGAAGTAAGTGCCAATGAAATCAACGCCATGGTAGCGAAACGTGCAGCAAAAATGGCCGAAGTCACCAAAAATTATCTGAGCAACGTGGATGCGGCAAAGCAGAGAGCAGAGTTAGAAGATATGGATCAAGATAGCGAGCAGCTGGTGGCGCAGAAACGTCAACTGCAACCGGAGCTGGATCAGCGTGCAGTGGAAGCACTGGTGGGCAGTAGCGCTAAGCGACGCCGACAGGAGCAAGACATACAGGTCATGGATATTTCCAGCGATCAAGTGCTACCAAATCGCGACGAATGGATGCGTACCGCACTGGCTTCTGCCACGACTTATCAGCCCACAGGTGTATTAGCTGACGAGGAGCCGGCTGCTGGCACACGACGTAAGCATCAAATTACCTATTTGGCCCACAAGGCAAAGGCAAACGAGGCGGAACTGCAGGCCATGTGGGCAGCAAATCGACAAAACCGGCGCGCCACGCAGAGCAAATACGGGTTTTAGTGTGGTTACTATACGGTTATGTATTTTTGTCTTAGGTATAAGCATATTTCTACAATAAAAAAAGAACAAACGATTAAAAACTAGTTACTTTTTACTGCCTTACGCTAGCTTTATCACTATGACTCGACTTTTTGTAGCCGCCCGAACACGTAGACAATAGAAGCTGAAAGCAGTATCCAGATTGGAAGCATAGTCACGAATATTGAGATTTCTAGTTGGGGATACTCGAGCCGCAAGCAGATCATCAGTTGCGATGCAATCTTTAGCAGCACTCCGCCGATGTACCACTGATAGTAGACGAGCAGTTCCTTCAGGCGTTTCAAATTGCGCCATTTGCGTATGATTTTAATGACCACATAAATGATGAGAATGCCGTCAAAAACCCACAGCGGTATGAAAGTAACAAACCAACTCCAGTGTGTGCGAGGGTCCAGGCGCAGGCACAGCAGAATCAGAAAGACCAGCACAATGAACCAGGTGAAAAGGGCTCGATGTGCCAGCGTCATATTGTTGCTTAATTCACCTATAACTCAGTCAGCTCTTGTCGTTGACATTTTTTATGCAGTAAACTTCTTTAACCGGCAGCCAAGTCCATGGAGTTAAAAACGATATCGAAAAAGAATTGCCAAACACTCACACAGTTGTTGTCAGTCAACCATCATTTGTAGTAGATCAACTCGATTAACGCCAATTGTCAGTGGAGCCGCTCGGTAAATAGCAACACAAACGTCATTAAACAGTAATGTAGTAAAACAAAAATTGACGTGTCACTTGCTAAGCGAAAAGGTCGGAAAATTTTTCTGTGAGGTGTGTTTTTGGCAAATTGTGATAAAAATATAGACCTAAAACGATATAATTGACCCAAAACATTTAACTGATCTACGATTCTTCTGCTCATGTAATCTTTTATAGTGAAGTTTTACTGGACTCGCCAGAAATAGCGAAAAATATTGCCGACACTTAGTCTGCGTATCTGACTCCCAGAAAACGAGACTCCAATTACAAATCAAAGAATCGCCTTAAAATTGCACAAGATGCTGACCAACTTCGAGTCTAAGTCGGCGCGCGTCAAAGGGCTCTCCTTCCATCCGAAGCGGCCTTGGATACTGGCCAGCTTACATAGTGGCGTCATACAGCTATGGGACTACCGCATGCACACGTTGCTGGAGAAGTTCGACGAGCACGATGGACCAGTTCGCAGCGTCGCCTTTCACCAGCAGATGCCGCTATTCGTCTCCGGTGGCGACGACTACAAGATAAAAGTGTGGAACTACAAGCAACGACGCTGTATCTTCACGCTGCTGGCCCATCTGGACTATGTACGCACGGTGGCCTTCCATCATGAGTACCCCTGGATACTTAGTGCGTCTGATGATCAGACCATACGCATCTGGAATTGGCAATCACGCAACTGCATTTGCGTTCTGACTGGACACAATCATTACGTCATGTGCGCGCAATTCCACCCAACGGAAGATCAAATCGTCTCCGCATCGCTGGATCAGACAGTTCGCGTGTGGGACATTTCAGGACTGCGCAAGAAGAATGTAGCGCCTGGACCAGGCGGACTTGATGAGCACCTGAAGGGCCATCCGGGCGCCACAGATCTGTTCGGCCAAGCCGATGCAGTGGTTAAACATGTACTGGAAGGCCATGATCGTGGCGTTAACTGGGCCAGTTTCCACCCGACGTTGCCGCTAATTGTGTCTGGCGCTGATGATCGATTGGTCAAGTTATGGCGCATGAACGAGTATAAAGCCTGGGAGGTGGACACTTGCCGCGGCCACTACAACAACGTGTCGTGCGTACTCTTCCACCCCAGGCAGGACTTGATCTTATCGAACGGCGAGGATCGCAGCATACGCGTATGGGATATGACCAAACGCCAGTGTTTGTACACCTTCCGACGAGAGGGCGAGCGTTTCTGGATCTTAACCGCACACCCCACATTGAATTTGTTCGCTGCCGGACACGATGGCGGTAAATAGCATTGTGGACAATCCGATTTTTTTATATCTATTAAATCCTATATTGTTCCCTTTCCTTAGGCATGGTCGTATTCAAATTGGAGCGCGAACGTCCAGCTTACGCGGTACACGGCAACATTCTCTACTACGTGAAAGACCGCTTCCTACGCAAGCTTGATTTCACCTCCACGAAAGACACTGTAGTAATGCAGCTGCGCGGCGGCGGCAAATCTCCGGTGCACAGCATGTCCTACAACCCGGCGTTGAATGCAGTACTCATCTGCACACGCACCAACAACCTGGAAAACAGCACGTACGACCTGTGCCAGATACCGAAGGACTCCGAGTCGCAGAACGAATCCGACTCAAAGCGCTCGTCCGGCATCACAGCCATCTGGGTTGCACGCAACCGCTTCGCCGTGCTCGACCGTAACCAGCAGCTGGTCATCAAGAATTTCAAGAACGAAGTGACAAAGAAGATTCCCACTTTCTGCGAGGAGATCTTCTATGCCGGCACCGGCATGCTGCTAATCCGCGACCCTGAGTATGTTACGCTTTACGAGGTTCAGCGCCTAGTTTCAGTGGGTTGCATCAAGCTGGCCAAATGCCGCTACGTGGTGTGGTCAGCGGACATGTCACTGGTGGCTCTGCTGTGTAAGCACTCGGTAACCATCTGTGATCGCCGCCTTCAATATTTGTGCACCATTCAAGAGAATTGCCGTGTAAAGTCAGGTGCATGGGACGACTCAGGCGTCTTTATCTACACCACCAGCAACCACATCAAGTACGCCATAACCAACGGCGACCACGGCATTATACGCACGCTGGACCTGCCCATCTATCTAACGCGAGTCAAAGGAAACCAAGTGTTTTGCTTGGATCGCGAATGTCGCACACGCGTTCTTCACATCGACCCCACGGAGTATAAGTTTAAGCTAGCGCTGATAAATCGCAAGTACGATGAAGTGCTGCACATGGTGCGCAACGCGCGTCTCGTGGGTCAGAGCATCATCGCTTACCTGCAGCAGAAGGGCTACCCGGAGGTAGCGTTGCACTTCGTAAAGGACGAGAAGACACGCTTTGGCCTGGCACTAGAGTGTGGCAACATTGAGATTGCATTGGAAGCGGCCAAAGCGCTCGACGACAAGGACTGCTGGGACCGGTTGGGTCAGGCAGCGCTGTTGCAGGGCAACCACCAAGTTGTAGAGATGTGCTACCAACGCACCAAAAACTTTGATAAGCTGAGTTTCCTCTATCTGATCACCGGAAACCTGGAGAAGCTAAAGAAGATGAACAAGATTGCCGAAATTCGCAAAGACGTATCGGCGCAGTACCAGGGCGCACTGCTGCTAGGCGATGTAAAGGAGCGCGTCAACATACTGAAGAACTGCGGCCAGCTGTCGTTGGCCTACTTGACCGCGGCGACGCACGGCCTGGAAGAGCAGGCCGATACGCTCAAGACGACCATCACGCAGGAAGGCAGCGAGTTGCCAGAAGTGAGCGCCAACGCAACATTGCTGCAACCGCCGGTGCCGATACAGCAGGTGGAAAGCAATTGGCCCCTGCTGACTGTGTCGAAGGGCTTCTTCGAGGGCGCTATGATAACGCGCGCCGGCACCAGTGCCACCGCCCGCCAAGCG
Organism: Melieria picta; assembly: GCA_964056695.1. Taxonomy (NCBI): domain Eukaryota; kingdom Metazoa; phylum Arthropoda; class Insecta; order Diptera; family Ulidiidae; genus Melieria; species Melieria picta. Next base: position 11,754,174 of record OZ057399.1, on the reverse strand, counting down.
CTCAATGCCAACGCCGACGCCGCCATATTGGATGATGTTGGCGCCGGCGACGGCTGGGGCGCCGATGCTGACTTGGGCTTGGGCGAAGACGGCGACGACGAGATGCATGATGCGCTGGATAGTGATCATGGTGCGGAGGGCACGGCCGAGGAAGGTGCCGGCTGGGATGTGGGTGACGACGATCTGGTAGTTCCTGAAGAGCTGGCGTCCAAGATCAAGGCATCAGCACTGGACAACGGTTTCTATGCAGCACCCAACAAGGGCCAATCAGCACCACAGCATTGGGCCAATCATTCGCCACTCGTTTTGGATCACGTGAAAGCTGGCCACTTTGAGAGCGCATTCCGGTTACTCAACGACCAGCTAGGCGTGGTGAATTTCAAGCCTTTCAAAACGCTCTTCCTGCAGAATTACACATGTGCCAAGACTAGTTTCACTGCGATGCCCAATCTGCAATCGCTCGCCGCTTATCCCCTACGCAACTACTCCGAAATGAACGCGAAGAACCAGCGTCCGGCACTTGGCGTCAAGCTAAACGACCTGGTGCAGCGCTTGCAGGGCGGCTACCAGCTCACCACCGCAGGCAAATTCACCGAAGCTGTCGAGAAGTTCCATTCCATACTGCTGCACATTCCGCTGCTGGTGGTGGAGACCAAGCAGGACATCGCCGAGACGCAGCAGCTGCTGAAGATCTGCGCCGAGTACATGCTCGGCCTGAAAATGGAGACGGAGCGCAAGGGCATGCCCAAGTCGACGCTGGACGAGCAGAAGCGCCTCTGCGAGATGGCCGCCTACTTCACGCACTGCAAGCTGCAACCGGTGCACCAAATTCTCACACTGCGTACAGCTCTCAACATGTTTTTCAAGCTGAAAAACTACAAAACGGCCGCCTCGTTTGCCAGACGTCTGCTGGAGCTGGGTCCGCGACCCGAGGTGGCGCAGCAGGTGCGCAAAATACTGCAGGCTTGCGAGGTCAACCCCATCGACGAGCACCAGCTGCAGTACGAGGAGTTTAACCCGTTCAACGTTTGCGGCATTAGCTACAAACCGCTGTACCGTGGCAAACCGGAGGTGACTTGTCCGTTCTGCTCCGCATCCTACGACCCACAATACAAGGGCAACATGTGCACAGTGTGCGAGGTGAGCCAGATTGGCAAGGACTGCATTGGGCTGCGCATATCGAACTTGCAGTTTCGCTAAGCGTCGGGAGGAGTTGAACGGCAGCGGGCCGCTACGCCTGCTGGTCTAATGTGGTATTTAAATGCGAGAAAGTCGCCTCGTTCCGAGTTTGCTTTTAGTAGAAAAATGCAATTTGACGTCTTAAGCTAAGTCAATATTTGTATGTTGTCTATATACGCGCTATACAGATTCTTATTATCATTCATAATGCATACTTATATTATTTTCAAATAAAATTCGTTACACATAACAATAACATGCCGGCATTTTTAAAGTAGAATGGGCAACGTAGTAAAATGCATTCACGAACAACTGTGTCGTTCGGCCTATAGCCAGCCGAGTGTTGCCGACTCTGAACACTTACACCACACGCTCATAAACTTTACCTCAAAGCCAACGTACCTCAACAATCGGCTGCAATGCGCAGGCAGTGATAGCAACTCAGTTCACACTCCATACAGCACCGTTGGCGAATCCGTTAGTTTGTAGCTCAGTACTTCAGGTAAATAAAGTGTATAAATATTTCACTGAATTTCGTAAATCGTTTTGTAGTGTATATTTCTGCCGAAAACTCCATCTTGATCGCCTACTTTGATAACTTGGACATAAGCTTTGGCTAAAAAACCTAAATAATGAGCGTTGAGCTCTCTTCGCGGTACGAGCGTAAGCCGACCGACTTGAAACGAGCGCCAAATACAGATAAAGCAGCCAGCCGCCGCAGCCACCACTACCAAAACTCAGCGTTAAAGCCTATAGCCATCGCCTATCACGAGCCCAAACCCAAACCCTTACAGCGACCGACAGCCCTTCACGGCAAAATGCCAGCACACTGGGACGCGAAGGTGGATGCATTACTCCAGCAGGCCATACAAACCATTGACAACTACATGCGACAAACGAAGCAGGCGACGCAGCCACGCCATAGCGGACGACAAAATCGAAACGGCGCCAAGAGACACAATGCAATTAGTAGAAAGGACTGGCGCGGCTGCACGGCGACGGAGCAAAAGCAATACAAGCGCGCATCCCTGCGCAGCTGGCGTAACATAAACTGCCTGCTCTACCAGACGCAGCAGAGTGCGAAATACCTTGGCAACCACAGCAACATCTCCACGAAACAGCAGTAGCACTACTTGCTCTTCTATTCATCAGATATTAGCAGAGTTCAGAGTTTTCGAAAGCAACGTTTCGTTTGAAGAGACCTAATATTAATAAACATTTATAACAACTAAGCACAAATGTTTCGGCTTTATGGAATATAATATGCAGGAATACTTTATTTGTATATAGCTAAAAACTGCTTACAAGCAGCACTTAAACTAGAAACCAAAAGTTGGATTATTTAATAATTATTAGAGCATTTTCGTATGTTCCGAGTATTTTTCGTAAGTTCAGTAGCAACAAGTAACACTGTCCGACAATTTTATAATGCGACCCGAGGTCTACTTTAGATTGGCGTGTCCAAGGGTTGACAAATCTTGAAAGTCTTTCATCTTCTTTTTTTCGGCCTCGGCGAAACTTAATTAACTTTACCAGGATTTCCTTAATTTTCTATTTCGTCCGCGTTTGTTTCTTTGTCCCTTGTTCCTTTTATTTTTTGACCTTTGTTTTTATCGTTTCATTGCCCTTTGTGCTTGTCGTTTCTCTGTCTTTGTTCTCAATGTTCTCTTCTTGAACTAGTTCTTTATTTTTTTCAACTCTACTCTCTTTATTTTTGTCATCTTCCTCTTTTCCATCACTTTTGTTCTCACCCTCGTTTTTTTGTTCTTTTCCTTCCTCATCGTCTGGAAAAGAAAAACGCTCTCAAGTATCGAGAAGTAAAGAATCGGTATTTTTGCTTAAGTCCTCTGCATTAAGAAAATTAAACATTGTTTTTGTTTTGAACTTCTTAGAACCTTCCTTAGAACTTTTAATTGTCAATGTTCTATAAAATTGTTGCTATAAATTGTTTGTTTAAAAAATGTCCGCAGGTTTCAATGGTGTTAGTCATAATATGCAAATTTTGCATAAATTTTGACTTGCATACGTCGTCTAAAACTCAAAGCCTGTTTGAGTATTTTCGGAATCTTTAGAGTATTAGCTGTACTCTTCATCAAGCGAGTTTTAAAAAGATCCTGCTTATCAAAATTTGCCATTATGCTTCCACATTACAAATTACAAAACAATGTCGAACAGTGCAACCGTCTACAGCCTTCTTTAGTCTAGCCCCTCCTAACGCCTCCACATTCCGGCGCCTACACCAATACTACCTGAGGCCACGCCACGTCGCACCGCTTCCATTTCATCTGGCCGATTATCGCGGTAGGCGCGCTTTGAGTCCTCGAATTCGCGCAGCCGCTGATTATAGCGATCGATTTGATCGCGCAGTATGGCGTCCTCGTGCATGGCACGCCGCTCGTCGTACTCCAGACAGCCTACGCCGTCCAACCGCTCCAGGTCCAGCCAGCCGCGGAAACGCACGCAGACGCCGTTCATTATGAAATACGACTTGATATGTACCTTGCCGTGCTCCTTGTCAAAGTCGCACTCTTTGTCTTGCAGGTACGGATTCTGGCTGGCATTAAAGACCAGCTGCAGATTTGTGCCGGACGCCACAAACGAAATCTCTGTATGGCCTTCGCGACACCCGTTGTGGAAGCGCATCTGGCGCTCCTCCAAAGCCCGCTCTCGGTATCCCGTATAGCGCACCTCACTCTCACGACTCAGACGCCGGAACAGCTCGTCGCTCTCGAACTTTGCCTTCTGGTCGGGCACCACGCGCGGCATCTTGAAGATGAAGCGCGGCCTGTAGAGTTGAGCGAAATCACTAAAAATTAGAAACCCTTGTGGCACGCAGCGCTCAGTGAGAGATGGTGCAGGTGCACTTACCTGGGCTGCTCGTACAGGCCGATGGGATCGTTGTAGATCATGCCAGCCAACGCTTCATTCATTTTCCCCCTTAAATGTGGCTACTTCGCGAGCTTGTTAGATGGTTGGAAAGCTGATTTTACCGCTCCTTGTATGTGCACTGGATACCAAATTTATTTTGTAGATTTGCTCGATTTTTCAGCAGGACAAGATGCAAACGAGTCAATCAAATTCAACAGAAACCACACAAATAATAAATGCTAGGCAAATGCGTTTTTCCCATGTTGTTGGTTTCTGTTATACAAAAAATTTTGCGGTTTTGTAGGGTTGCATTTGACTGTAGCATTCAACCAAAATTCATGATAACATAAAAGAGTTTGGTTAGTTTTGGAAAAAATATTCGATTTAGAACAGAACTTTAATTAACGCCAATAAAATGCCACTAACGGTCAAAACTATGCGTAATTGATTAATGTTGATGACGTTTAATTAGATACAATCTCTAAAATGTTCTCTGCTGTTCTTCCCCATTCCACCACAACAAAAGCGACAACACTGCCAGACACTTTTGAAGTGACATTCCTTTGCCGACTCTATTGCACGTGCAGTTCGCTCTGTTTGGTATATGTTTTGTTTTAGTTTCTATTCAATTTCAACTTAATTCGCGTTAAAATGCCGCCAGCAGTAACTCCAGCAATTAATCTGTCCGGCCAGCCACAAAATAAGAAAATCGTATTCGACGATGATGGTGAAATTCAGAGTCACACCAAAAGTGGCAGTGATTCGGGAAGTGCCAAAAAGCCCAAGTCGAAAAAGAAGAAATCCGCCAATGTCACTGAGCAGGAGCAGAAAGCGTTGAAAACTGACCCAGATGAAACGGCAGGAGCCGGCGTGGATGATGAGGAGGATTACTTTGACAAGCGGGAGAAGCAACGGCTGCAACAAAAGGAAAGCAAAGATGACGATGGGCACAAAAAGTGGTTCAATGTGGTATGTTGCTGTGGTCACTGGCCGCATTTTAGCACCAGCAATAACTCAAAAGCATTGTTCTTTTAGTATCCGCAGTTTCCCAGCAGTGACGAAGTGCTCGATTTGAAGGAGAATGAGCAGATGGAGTTGTATAATTTGTGCAAAAATGCCTTCACGGCTGAACTGCCGGCGTTCAATAAACGTGAGTAACTGCACCTTTAACCATAATTTTTTTTTTAATGCTAGCTCACATTACATATATCTAGGCAATGGTTCCGATGCCCGTTGGCTGCAAACTGCTTTGCACAAGGGTACTGCCAAAGATCGAGCTAATGCCGGAGCGCTGCTAGTGACTAGCAACCCTTTGGGTAATCTGGACGCTCTCTCTGCTCTAATAAGTTTCACAAAGATTTCCAACAAATCTTGCAACGAAGTGATTTCCATTATGACGGATTTGTGGAAGGAGGTGTTGCTGCCGCCGCATCGCAAAATGCTTTCACTGCAAGTGCGCGGCGTCGACTGGAAGCTAGTGCGCAAGGACACTTCACTCAGCAAGGAAAGACAGCGACGCATTTATGCCTACTGGTACTTCGAAAGTGAACTTAAAGATCAATATTTTGGTAAGTCCGAATGCAATAAATGCAACAAAATAATTAGCATGACTTAAATTTGTATGTTTCCTCGTTCAGAATTTTTAAAGAACCTTCAGCATAGCGTGCAGACAGGTCAGGAACACAATAAAAACACATCGATTGTGGCAGCCTCGCAGCTGCTAGCATTCGCCCCAGAAAAGGAGCAAATGCTGCTGACGATGCTTATCAATAAGCTCGGTGATCCCACAGCAAAAATCGCCTCGAAGGCGCTACATCACCTAACCGAAGTGGCACACAAGCATCCCAACATGTGTGGCGTCATTGTATCCGAAGCGGAAAAGCTACTTTTCCGCAACAATATTTCCGAGCGCGCCCAACACTTTGCCCTGTGTTTCTTGGCAAGCATAGCACCGGCCGGGCACCCTGAGGTCTGCTCCAAACTAGTGCACATCTGCTTCTCGCTTTTCAAGGTGCTCGTGCAGAAGGGAGCCGTAAACAATCGCACCATGCAGGCTATTCTGCGCTGTCTGCAGAAAGCCATACTCGAGGCGAAGCCGACCACGCCAGGCAGCACTGAGCTATTGAACAAGGACATGCAGGACACCGTCTATAGGCTGGTGCATTTAGCCGACATACGCGTCTCGGTGCAAACTCTTGGACTGCTGTTGCAGCTCATCACCGCGAAAACGGAAAAATGCGATCGCTTCTACAATGCGCTGTACAAGAAGCTGCTGGACATGGAGGTTTCGAACATTGGAGTGAAAACTGCAGCACAACTGCTGCACATCGTACACCGGGCCATACACATCGACACAAATGTGCAGCGCGCACAGGCGTTCATAAAACGCTTGCTACAGGTGGCCCTTTACATGCCAGCACATATGACCGCCGGGTGCCTAATTGTGATACATAAATTGTTGCACACGCGCAAGGAGCTAATTGGCAGTCACGGAACCGCAAAACAGTCCCGTGAACAGGCCATGGGAAATGATGTTATTTTGCCTAAAGTCTCGGCAGACGATGAAGAATTGGCAAAATTCGACAGCGACGGCGAGGAGAAGTATGAGGACATACGCGATGAAAATGAGGAACATACTGCTGCCAGTGAAGAGAAACCTTCAGCTAATGACGACGTCGAACAAAAGCCGACAGTTGGCTCCTCGTGGCATCATGCAAAAGTCGAATCAAACGTTAGTGATAGCAAAGTGCGCGACATTGCCGCCAGCAAGTACGATCCCTACCATCGGGTGCCTTCCTTTGCCGGCGCTGAGTTGGCACTGCGTGACGAACTGCTGCTGCTGCGCGACCACTTTCATCCGACTGTGCAAGTATTTGCCGACCACATTCTCAATAGTAAGCAAAACACGACTTCTTTCGTTTTAACATTATATTTGACTTCTGATTTCCGCAAACCTCAGATAAACGCATCGATTACTATGGTGACCCTTTGCGCGATTTCGCCCTGCCACACTTCCTTGAACGTTTCGCGTTCAAGAATCCCAAGAAGCTAGACACCGAGAAGCTGGCGGACACTCCCGCAATGGCGCACAAACAGTACGTCGCCTTTGGTTCGCGTGGCAAACCAGTGAAATCACTGACAAAGATTAACTGTACCGAGGATGAGATGTACATTTTAAACTACCTGGAGCAAAAGCGGCAGCGGTCCGTAGCGCAAAAGGAGAAAAAGCCGGGAAAAGACGATATTGAAGATGAAGAAACAGGTTTAAAACCAGGCGAAGTGGACGATGACGAGTTTGAGGAGTATTTGGATGGTTTCTTCGGGAAAAAGGCTAAGGCGGCGGTCGAAATAGAGGAAGACGATGAGGAGCTGGACTTTTTGAAGGAGTTGGGTGGCCAACTGAAGACAGATAAAAAAGAAAAGAAGAACCAGAAGAAGGCGGTGCCTGAGGACGAGGATGACGTGGCGGACATCGATGCCGATTGGGGCGACGATGAGGAGGCGAACGAGTTTGAAGGTGCGAACAGTGACTTGTCAGACGACGAGGCGGGTTCGTTGGATGGCAGTGGCGAAGACGACGACGAGGGCTCAATATCGTTGGACGAAGACAATAAAATGGAAGACTCCAATGGCGAAGAACTGAGTGATTCGGACGACGATAGCATGAGCGAAGCACAAACAGACAGCGACGACGAGCTCTCACCACCCAAAACAAAGAAGGCACGCAAACAGTCGGGCGCTTTAGATGGCAAAAGTTTTGCCAAAAAATTAAAACATAGCGACGGTAAGTTAGAAATTGAATGAATATATTGTCAAGGAAAACTATTAAATGTTTAATAACCCGTTTGCGCAGATATGAGTTCGTTGTTTGCGGCCGCCGATGACTTTGCCGAACTGCTGGAGGAGACGGGTAAAACCAAGGGTCAAGGCACCACAAATGCGCTCTTCAACAAGGACAAGTCGTCAGAGAAGCAGCTAAAATGGGAGGAAAAGCGACACTCCAACGCCAAAGTCTACGGCAAGCGCACCAAAGCCGCTGCCGCCGGCAAAACATTTAACAAAAAGCGAAAGCACTAAAACGCTGCATTCTGTTTGCCACGGAAATGATGTGTAACGAAAATAAAATGCCACCCTAAAGTGTATAATATTTGTGTTGAAATGTTTGTTGTTTATTTTAATGTACTCGGTTGTTTTGTAACAATTTATTGTTATTGTTGAATATGCAAAGGTATAGTAATATATCATATATATAATATGCATCTTTTATCTTCAATATTTATCTTATATATACCAAAATTACTTGCTGTGTATTTTGCACTAGAATTATGTACTTAAATCTAACGGGCTGTGCCGTCTAGCTTTTGCTGTTTTTCCCCCATGTTCGATATTTCGTGCACGTGAATTTACGCTCACGATTCAAAGCACAGCTCGCTTGGCTTGGCTTTACGTTTTCGGGCAGCGCAACTTTCTAAGCTCATCAACTCTCCATACGTCGTATTCATGTAATAATAATCATATTTATCGGCAAAAAGTGCATGTCTCCGTATTTAATTGGAGGCTGTTTAAACTAGTTTGCTTACACAGATCAAATTGCTTCTTAAATTTATTATTTTCCTTTTATCCGTTATCATTGATCCTTTGTATATTTTCGGTAATTTAAATTTTATACTAAAACTATTTCCTTATGCGGTAGGTAAATTAGTATTTTCTACGTTCCTATACACAAGAAACGGAAAACAAAAACTGCTTTTTGTTCAACGGTCAATAACCGAAATGATTCTGGGTTCCTTGGCTTTGTCCTTTTTCTTCTCATCATTTCATTTCTTTCTTCTTTCATTTTATTTAAGGCAACTTTTTTAAAGGCATCTTCTTTTTGGGTTTTCTAATGAGTTCTTGTTAATAACTGTGTGATTTTTTTTTACATTTTTACTGTTGTCGTTTGTATAAACGGAAGTGAGACCAATTGGTGTTTGGTTGGATAATGTTAACGATATGCTTTTGTATATTCTTACAAAAATCCAATCATGGAAACCGCGGACAGTAATAGAAACCGGAAGTAAAATCTCTGTGGGAAAGTAAATTTACGCCAAATCAGGCTGTAAGCCATAGCAACACATTCACAAAAAATATTAAAAAAAATTGTCTCGAATGTTTTTCTTTGTTTTTTGTGTTTGTGTTGCGCGTTAAGAGTGTCTCGATGAACACTCAATCGGCGAGTGTAAGAGCGAATAAATGCACATAAACAAAAACAATTTTCACCATTGGTCTGACAAATCTTTCAAGTGAACAAATCAAGGCAATAGAATTGCTGCCAAATTCTCCTTTGATTGTGGTTTTTAACTCAATTTGCTGTATTGACGCCTAGCATTTCGCATAGAAATCAGAGTATCCGAAATGTTTGCTACTGGCAGCGGAATTTCTACCCATTTTTGGTAACCGGAAAGGAAACAAAATATATTGCGGTATCTATCGTTTAAACTATTTCATTGTCCATTCCAGTTGGGGGCTAATATACAAAAACCAAAAATCGAAACCTGCACAAGACTTCAAGTAGAGTTGTTCATGAGTAGCTTTGAAACTCCCCTTCCCCACAACAAAAAAACACGCTTCTATATTACATTTATGTTATGCATTTGGTTATGGGCTCAACGCATGTACATACATACATATGTACCTAAGTATGACCTGGCTTACACGTTAATATCTTTTACAGACTACAATGCTCATAATGCTAAAAGTTTGTTCCGCCATGTTGTTAATATTTTCATAGTTCATTTGTTCACATCTTCATATCGTCGACTATATATAAAAAATATGTTCTTTGTGATATTTTTCGGAAATGTCTCCTTTACACAAACTTGAATTAAATTTCCCTACAATGGTTCTGCTTTCTATTTGGCAACATATATTACTTTGTATTATCATTAGACAATTCGATCTATGCATGTATATCGAACACACAGACCTGAATGATCTATGAAAAGGTCACAAATGAAATTGCCCGAAATATAAAAGGAAATACGAAAGAAGTAAAAGTACTTGACGCTGCTTGGCCGCAATATAACGATCATCTAGTGATTATCTGGATAATGCATTAGACGACTATTTGCTTGAGCTTGCAGTTAACCCTTCAACTGAATATAGTCGACCAGCAAGTCGCTGCGATTCCAACCCCTTAAAAATGCCTTGAGAAAATCAAATATTTTTCAACGGAATTTATTTGAAAGGAATTTCGTTTCAATGTCTCTTCAATTTTTACGAGTTAAAGATTACAATGAAATAATTAAATTAATGGGTAATTGCAAAAATGTCTAGCGCGCACAGGGTAAACAATTTCATTAATTTAAAACAATTTAGTTAAAAACGTAACTAGGTTATGTGAAAACGAAGCGAAAAACATTGGCTAATAGTACTTTAACTTAAGACCATAATTAAACTATAATTGGTTGCAATTGCGCAACTAGAAACCAACTAAACAAATTATTTAAAATAAACTTCACTTCAACCATTACAAATTCGTTTTCTTTTTGTTACAAAAAACTTTCAAAGCTGCAAAAATCGTTGCAAATATTGGCAATAACTAGAGAAAAAAAAATAGGAAAAGCACATAATCCAAACAACTGCTGCTGTCAACAGCAGATTTTTAGCTTAAATTGTAACCAACCGCAAGGAGGCTGGTTCGTATTTGAATCTAAACAAAATGTAACCCGTACACTTGGCTTTTGCGTGCACCGGAAGAAGCCAGCAGCTGGCTTCTAAGCCAAAATGCTTAGCGAATAACACAAAGATACGTTGTTACATTGTAAACGAGTTAACAACAGAAAAACGAATGGACAGCAATCGATGCCGGACTTGCTTGTCGACCACTCAACTCAGTTATCTTCAATGTAACAATAAGTATTTGTTTAGTTGCTTTGTGTTTGGTAGTTCATTTACTAATGTTTACGTAGTCACTTCATGCTGTTTCTCTTCAATCCTTCTTCTTTTGTTTAAGTAAAAATGTTTTGCAGCGCTTTCCCATATTTAAGAAAAGAACTTAAGTCTATTATAAATGTTTTGTTGTCGTTTCAGTGTCATTTACATTTGTGTTAGTGTAAAATAATCGCCAAACTTAAATATTTTATTGCTAGAAAGGAAACTTGAGGGTAAACTGCACTCAATAAATTGTAAAATAATTACGAATATAAATTTAGAAATTGTTTAATGTCTCTACGCTGCGCTGAGGTCACCCCTGGGCTGGAGTGTTTGTTTAGGCATTTATTGTATGCATTTCATTTATAATTTTCTACTTGTATGTGTTAGGTTGTTCTTGGTTTGCCTTTCGCTTTCAAAACGCTCCAAAGTACACTTATGTTCAGTACAATTTTACAATAGACTTTGAACGCATCATATCGTTCAAACTAAAGTAATCATTTAATGTGTTAATATTACTACTAGGTAAAGAATAGACGTTTCAACTTGTCCATTGACCTTCACGTCGGCTGCTGCTCGCTCACAGACGACGCTGCAGTAATATTTTCTTTCACATAACCATACGTACATATTCCCACGCATGTGTGTATGTATTCTTAATTTATAATTCTTAGACTTAGATCTTCTTATGAAATTCCTACACGAGAGAAAAAAGCAGTAATGCGAAGAAACTTACTATCCATTATGCTGTCTATGTACCTTTGCTCTGTGCTATTTTCTTGCTTCCATTACAATTTGTCCCAGTATTCAGTATTCACGTCTTTAATTCATATTAGTATCTTTATCAATATGTATTATTTTTGGTTTGTTTTGGTCTTGCTGAGGATTACGCACAAGCAAACGTGTTTTCCTTACTTCATCATTTGTATTTATTGCTCACAGCTTTCAACAAATTCTCAATTTAACTAAATGTATTTTTCGTATTTCGTACAAATACAGTACACTTCTACTACGTATTTATAATAAATACTAATTATTTAGTACCGAGGGGAAAATATTCGGTCAGTAAGCGACTTGCGGCTGTCGGTGTGATTACAAATAGGAACGGACTTTACAAATTCTTGAACCATTCAAATGCTTTTCAAGGTTCGAATCCTCTGTTATCGGCCAGCATAAGCAATCGAACTTTCCTCGTACAATTCCGATGTTTTTACAGGGCGTCACCAAAGCAATAATCAAATTTTCATCAATTCTAACGGCATTTTTATTGTAGCTTTATGATTCGGAAGTGAAATTTCCTCATGCTACTCAAACAAAATTCAATCATATTAAATGTTAAAAGAGAAACTTGCATATAACGAAGCAATTAAAATACTTTCATTTGCGCATGAAAAGGAATCAAAGAAAAAAATTCTAGTCAAACAAGTCACTTAGCTATTGTGGGTGCGCACGGCCTAGAAGCAGAAGCAGTAGCAACTAAAGGCGCTAAAATGTAAAATGAATGTATCGGCACTGCAGCGATTGAAGTGGCCGTATCTGAAGCCCCGAATGAACTCGAGATCGGCCATTATTCTCAGCAAGTGCGCCAATCATTCGTATACGTAGCGTTGCCGCTGCGAGCGAAGCACACGTGCCGACTGCGGCCGCACCGTCGTCGGCAACTCCTTCATACAACTTCGACTTCGGCGCACTGCTGTTTTGTTGGGTGCAGGTTTCTTTGGCTTCGGGAATATGCCATTATGCTCGCTGCTGTCGTCAGCGGTTTCACTTTCGACTTTTATTACCGCCACAAATGAGTTTCGCACGGCTTCCATTTCATTGCTGCTGCTGCTGCAGTCAACACCATTGGCCACCTTTTGCTGATTTTCGTCGGCCGCTTCTGTCGGCAGCACCTCTTTTGGTAGGTAAACTCGACGCACAATGTTGAAGTGCTTAAGCGCCGCCTGTGTGTTGCACAGCATTAAGCTGAAGCCGCGGTAGCGGGCCTTGGTACGCCTTGCCGTCCTCGCGGGCTCTTGCGGCTCGCAGCCCAACCAATTGTGCTGGTCGTCATGAGTCGATTGTTGTTGACGACTGCGACGTATCGTCTTTGATTGCACCGCCATTGGCAAATCAACATTAAGCTTGTGTGCTTGTGGCAATGGCTCGCTCTTGACTTCCGGCACAGCGGCAGGGGAAATAACTACTTTCTTGGCAACGCGCGCCTTGGGCACGCGGCGGTTACGCCTTTTGCCTTTGTCAGTGGTGGTCTTTGAAGGCTTTTCCGTTGGTGTTTCAGTCTCGATTGCAGTCTCTGTTTCAGGCACTAAGCACATTCGCGCTTCCGCTCCATCACCATTCTCGGTATTAATTGCACTTGGGATTTCTTGCTTTGCCGAAGTTAGTTGAATGTCTTGCGGCAATCCCTCCGCACTGGTCACAACATTTGATAACTTGGACTGTTCTATTGCGAACAACGCTGTGGCAATAGATTTGAAACGATCTTCCTCAATAGCCAGCGAAATTTCATCGAAGCCTAGGAAGTAATGCTGCTCCTTTGGCGTATCAGCCAGTTCTTGTGCTGTACTTATGTCTGTATCTCCGTCGGCTATTGGTTTCCTCTGCTCTGCCTCCATTATTCTGTCAACACATTTATCCACTTGCACGGTCGCTACCTCCGCTTCGTTTGATTCTTCTTCGACTTCCGCATCATCCTCTCCCACACCTAGGCCATTCAAACTGTTTACGCTTAGCGTTTGACGTTCGGCCAGTGTGTGATCCCACGACTTGCTACGACCCAGACCACTAGTTGTGTCACCCTCCGATTCAGGTCGCTCATGCGTCGTCTGCGTATCCGAGTCGTGCACAGAGCAAACTGATGAGGTTGTGGCTTGTCGCTGCTGCTGCCAATGCTCATATCCGACTGACTTTTCAAGATCGTCGTGCTCTTCCGGCGCAACAACTTCCTGTTGCACGTCGGTAGGTTGTATCAGCTCCATCGACTGCTCCAGATCATCCTTCTCTAACATAATGATCTCCTCCTCCGGCAGCAACACTTCCTCCTTCTTAATATTCTCACTGACTGCTGCCTCCATCTGCTGTGCGGCGAATATTTCCTCTGAGCTAGCGGCACTACTGCGCTCAATCGTCGCAGCTAGCATTTTCGCCTGCTCCTCCTTGGCCTGGATGCGTTCCCGTTGTAAGCGCTGTAGCACCGCCTGTGTAGCACCCGATCGCATATGGAAGAACGGATGTTCCAGCATCTGCTCCACTCGCATGCGTTTTGTGGGATCTCTGTTCAAACACACACCAACCAAATGCCTTAGCTCGCCACTGGCGTTCTTCCAACGGGACGACTTATTGTGCACTTCCACATTAAGTATGCGATGGCGCAGTACACCGTCGCTGACGCGCTCATGTCGTCCGCGCCGGAACGGGGGATGGCTAACATACATTGAGAACAATGTGGCGCCCATGCACCAAACGTCAAATGCTTTCGAGTAGACTGCGACTTCTGCCTTCTCCACGGCTTCTGGCGGTGCATAGTCCAGTGTATAGCGTGGCGTGTCCTGCCAACTGCTGCAACCGGCATTGTAGCTGCAATTCAGACATAACTCGCATCAATCATTCTACAATCAAATCGTTATCAATATTTCGTACCTGGCATGACCAAAGTCCACAATCTTCACACGCTTCATCTGCGTGTCGGCGAAGAGTATGTTCTCAGGTTTTATATCGCCATGTATAAAGTTTTTCGCATGCAAAAATTGCACCCCATCACAAATCTGCAGGAAAATATCACAGCACTGCAGCTCCGTAAGGCCACCACACATGTCCACGTACTGCAGCAACTCGCCTCCAGCCACATATTCCATAACAATCCAAATGTCAGAGCCGTCGCGATAAGTGTTCACATAGTCGCAAATGACGCTGTGTCCACTGCGACCGCACGAGATCAAAGCGTCCACTTCCGCGGCACGGTAACGCGCCTCCGGCACAACCTTAGCCATGTGCATCTGTTGTCCTGCGCTGTCACTGACTGTGTAGCAGCTGCCGAACGAGCCTTTGCTTAGTAATTTACCCAATTCCAGTGTGGTGGGACGCGGCGGGGGATTCTACAAACATTTCACAAAAACAACATAAACATATTTGTATTTGTCTTCACATTGTATTTATGGTGCGTACTCACCGTGACAGGCGCACTGCAGTACTCGGTGTGAAAAGCAATATGCACACGGGGCTTCAAATGCTGCGGTGCCACATACGAATAGCCCCTAAACAATCTGTCGGTATTAGCAGGAACCGGTGCCGGTGAATCAATGACAGGCTGCTTGGTAAATTCTTCGCTGAAATTCTGCGTATCGTCCTCGCACTCGACAGTGGGCTTAAATGGAGCTTTTCGACGCTTACTTTTCAGCTCGTTCCAGTTGATCCCCTTGAAGAATGGATGACTTTTGATTTCGGAAGCGTTTTTACTATTTCCACCTGTAGAGTAAATTTTATTAGTCAAATATCGGTAATTTATTAGAAAAAATCTCAACACACCCAAACGTTTTTTCGGATCCTTGTTCAGCATTTTCAAAATGAAATCCTTTACGGTGTCGCTGAGATTGGGCGGCAATATGGGGTCCACTTTCTGTATGCGACGCGAGATGTCGCTCTGAGAGTTTTGCTGTTCGACCACAGTGAATGGCGAAGCACCAGTGAGCAATTCATAGGTGAGCACACCGACTGACCACCAGTCGGCAGCGAGATCATGTCCATTGGCGCCAGCACGTATAATTTCTAAACGAAATCAAATTATGATTAATACATACTTGCAAACAGTAGTAGCTACTATCAGTAAGTGTCATTAGCGTAACTGCAACACACCTGGCGCCATGTACTCCAACGTGCCGCAAAAGCTGTGGGCTCGGTGATCCGAATCGGGTTCGAAAATTTTCGATAAACCAAAGTCGGCCAACACTATGTGCCCCTGGCCATCGAGCAGTATATTTTCCAGCTTAATATCGCGATAAATAATGCCCAGCTTGTGCAGATGTTCCAAGGCTAGCACCACTTCGGCTATATAGGTGCGCACAGTTGCCTCGGAGAAATGCTCCGCCTTGTAGAGATGCGTGAATAGTTCGCCACCGCTGACATAGTCTTTTTGAAAAAGTGGTAAGAAAAATGCGATAAGTAAAATGGTATATGCAGAATATATGGAAAACGAAACACTTACCTAAAATTAAATACAATTTCGAATCAGTTTGGAAGGCGTAATGCATTCCAACTAGGAATGGACTCTGCTCTATAGCCTCAAGAACCTGCAAACAAAGAAAGAAAAGTGAACTGAGTTAATTATTTTCAGAATGGAGGTGATCTGTGATTGATTATAAACTGAAAATGCATTTTTGAGACAAATATAAATATAACGAATCTTATAAAAAAAAAAGAATTTGTTAAATCGAAAAATTCGTTAAATCGATCGAAATTTTTTTTGTTTTAAACCATCCTTGTTAAAGAAATAACTCTCACATATTCAGTTTTAACCTTCTGCCTGTCCCTTGGGGTCTATTTGACCCCAGGCGGAATTAAAAAACGGTTGAGCGGTCGTCTACTTGTGTTATTTAGTGTTAATCGCGCTTACAACCCGATAACAAATCGAGAAAAACCGTTTTCGTAGCTTCCCCTTTTCTTTTGTGATTTATGTGTAACATTTCTTCATGTTTTGTCAGTAAATTATATAACCTTTTGATTGGGGTCATCCTGACAACGATCGCAATTTTGAGCAAAGGACAGGCAAAAGGTTAAACAAATATCTTGTTTTATTCCAGCATTTTCAAAATACAAATATGGCTATGTGTGTACAGTGAAAAAGTCTTCGATGCGCGATTGCCTCTTTACCGCAAGTAAACTTTTCTGTATGGCAATTTCTCTTGAATGATTATTGAAATTTTAATTTTTAAAAGAAAAAAGCCTTGCGTTCGGTCGGCACAAATCCTGTGAAAATGATCAGCAAAGCATACAAACAGAATTTGAAAATGTTGGTAACTTGACGTAAATTTTAAAGTTTTAACGTAACAAAAACAAAAACAATTAAGGTACCGTTCACTTGACGAAACCAAACATTCATTGTTATTGTAAAGAATGTGAATGCTCAAATAAAAACAATTCGAAGGGTGAAAAACCACATAGTTAAATATTCGTTATATCGAATAGCACATTCACTTTTGTTCGTAATATAGAACCATCAATGGAAAAAATTTGGCCGTACGTTAAATAGAAAATTCGTTAAATGGAAAGTTCGTTATACTGGACGTGCACTGTATTTAAGTAGTACGATGCGGATTGGAAGATTTCTAATATGCAATTCTTTCACTTTCTGGGGTTTTTAGTCGAAATTCAAACCAACGATGTTCTGTCCTAAGGGCCTAATCACTACTATTACTATATATCGAATCATAAGAATTGTAGAGCCATGCTCAGCGACGTGTTCAACTAGAATCAACTAAATGAATTTTTGAGTAGAAAAATTTAAATCACTAAAAAAAAAAATAATTATGCAGCCCTATAACGCTGCTGCCTCTAACAAACATGTTACCATACAAATTTACCACGACGATTGTCGATTGTCGGAAAAATTTATGACTAATGAAAAAATTCGCCTAAACACTGCTCACCACGAATTGAAATACAGAAACAGTCACATAAACACGGAGACGCAAAGATTTCATGGTGCTAAAATAAAACAAAAATTTCAAATGCAGACGTCATTTGGTCAACGAAATGTCAATGCTTTGAAAACAAGCAAATCTGAAACATTTATGAAGTAAATACCCCAAAAAATTAAGAAGAAAATTCACATTATTTAGAACATTTAAAGCGTTAAATAATTCGAATAAACTCATAAAACATTTTAGACAACAGTTTGTCGATGATCAACGTATAAAAATAATAGAGCTAAAGGAAATAGTGAGCAGAAAACATAATAAAAATAAATCCACGAGGCAAGTGCCGACACACAGCAACAGTTAAATATCAAAAACTTAAGCAGCATACAAGGGAACAACATGTTTACAGAGGGTCTATGTATGTATGTTTGTTGTTTCATATTTTTGCTCAAAATATTATCAACATGCTCTCCGAGACGGTGTTTGCATTAGACGACGCTCTCCCAACACGTGTTTCCATAGTCATGAAATAAAAACAAAATCCAGTAAACACAACAACGCCAACTAAACAGGTTTTTTGTTTTTGGTTGAGTTGATAGCTGACACGGGCTGAGTGGAGGTAGAGTGCAATGTGGTGTAGTGAGGTGGGATGGCTCGATAGCGCCATACGAAGAGAGCAGCGCACAGAAAACCAAAACTGACCTCAACGCACACCATACGTGCGCATTGTTGTGTAGATGCGGCCGATGCGCGGTTCGACGCAAACATTTGCGTGCCGTGTTGTATGCCATCACCGCCAACAGCCGCACCACCCAGTCGCTGCAAGGTGATTTTCCGTGTTGTTTTTGTGTTTTTGCTGTTTCGACTTTTATTTTCATTTGCAGTTTTCATCGTGTTTAACTAATTTTTGCAGTTTTACTTTGGCTGGCGTGAGTACGTGCTGTCGTAATGCTGGCACTTTTCCGCAAAGGTTGCCTCCGTTCGCCACTTCGGTCCGTGCGCCGTTGCCAACACAAGTGCACATACACAATTGCACTCACACATACATGCATGCCCACATAAGCAAATATTCCGCCAGCAGCAAAGCAACAAAGCAACAACATCGCATTGGTGCCTCTGTCATCTGTTTTGCTTTGCTTTTTGTTTCGCTTCGCTTCCACTTGCTTGTATTTTAATCGCTGGCTCCGATAACACGTTTACTTGCCGATTTGTGTTTGCTTTTTTGGTCTGTCATTCTTTGGCAGTTGAGCATTATCTGTTTTTGTTTTTATTGTACGATTTCTCCCTCCTTCTGGCAATTACCTGCTCAATTCTTATTTGTTTAACTTAATTCGCAGCTTGTTGTTGCTGAGCATATCGGTCTTCAGCCGATGCACCACTCGAAGGTACAATAGACTCTTCCAAATGTGCAATTCGCTGCCAACACGTTCGGCTGCTCCAAAGCCCTCTGGCAACTGTTGATGACCGCTAACAAGGTGCTCCACATTGCGGCAACAAGTTGTCCGAACAACGATGACCGATTTTTCGTCAACTAGCGGCAACTTTACTGCAAACTGTGGCCAAGTGACAAATCACCGACATTTAACTTCGATATTTTTGCAGTTGCGAACAACTCATCGAACGGAGACCCCAATTTGTTTATTTGCTTTTTTCTCCGTCAACACTGCACGACGCAGTAGCGCCGACGCATTGCATCGTGTTTATTTTTAGCCTCAATGTGAATTGAATATTTGCAAGGACTTTGTTTAAACGCCGCAACCACGCCACTGCCCCCCTTGTCGTAAAATGTCCACAACGATAACAAAAAAATATATAAACAAAAATAGCAAGAACCAGTATTTTAATAAGTGGCTATGCTGACGTAGTGTTGATTGGAATCTTGCAAGCCGACACTGTACGTTAGGTTAGGGGGTTTTCACCACTCAACGGATAATACACACATCCCACGTTTACTATAGTGTGTGGCCCAAAGGTGGCAAGAGTTTTAGTAACAGTGCCTGCTGCAACGTGATTTTTTCATCACATTTCGTTTTCTTTGGAATGCTGCGAAAAATCACTGACACCCGTTTAGGCTTTTATTCAAACACAGCACAAATTCTGTCAATTTAAAGCTCACTACAGACGCCATACCTGATTTCAAATTGATGTTGTGTGCTTGGTTGTAGACGGACCTACACTCACGTAAACATGTTTGCCAAGTCCGGCTTTGATCGGAGTAAAAATAGAAACTTTTTCATTTTACTCAGATCGTGCAGCCGCCGTAGCTCAGCTGGCTAGTGCGTTCGGCCGCGAGTCAAATACGACGCTCGAACCCAGGTTCAAGACTCCGTTGCGCTAGCACCGAAAAAAAGAAAAAACAACAATTTTTCTTTCCGCGCCTGTCCTCTCAGCAGGAAATGGCAAACCTCTGAGAGTAAAATTGCCTATGAAAAAGCTCCCAACTCGCCGTTCGGAATCGGCATAAAACTGTAGGTCCCTTCCAACCTTGTAAAAATTGGCACGCACCACACGGATGGTTGCGGGTAGCTAGGCCTTAGTCTCGTAATCGGGCTGTCGTGCCAGTTAATTATTATTATTATTCAGATCGTTCGCCACAACAGAAAATCGGTCAATATGCCTACAGACGAGGAGTTTTTACTATGACATGACTTTTAAGCACTTGAAAACAACAACAGAGTTGGAAGATATTTAAGTTCGAAAATTTTTATTCGAAAGCGTAGTGTTTTGACTAACAATAACACAACCAGACATTTTTGGCTTCGAACTTTTTTTTTGTAAATTTGTATCAAAGTTTGTTAAAAAACGATTAATTTACAGTTTTCCCTTTCACACATTATACGGTTTGTTTTTGCTCGAAATAGTCTAGTCTAGTCTAGGTATTCAGACAGAATATACTTAGTAGGGACATAAATACTGTTACACACGTTTTATGCTATACAATTAAAAGTAGTGAATGTTTTTGGGCTAATTTTTGTTTACATATTTATTGATATATATTGTATACAAAAAGTAAACATTGACTCGAAATGTCCGCCTTTGGCCTTCACGCACAACTTAAGTCGGACTGGCCAATCATCAATAGCCGCACGCACCTCGTCCATCGGAAAATTGGCCACAGCACGAATCAAAGCTGTCTTAAGAGAATCAATGTTGGGGTATTTTTTGTGGCAAACCATGTCCTCTAAAACTGTCCACAATTTGTAATCGAGCGAGTTCAAATCAGGACTGCCAGAGGGCCATTCTTCAGAGGAAATAAATGCTGGTAAATTGTTTTGGAGCCAGGTTTGAGTCGTTTTAGCTTTATGGGCCGGCGCAGAATCTTGCTGGAAAGTCCACGGCTGGTTTTGCAACAAAGAATGGTTAAGTGGTTTTACAACAGCTCTCAAAACGGTTTCTTGGTAAACTGTGGCCGATGTTTTGACCCCTTGTTCGCAGAAATGCAAGTCAGTGACCCCATCGTAAGAGACACCCCACCAAACCATGACTGAAGCTGGGTGATGACCCTTTTCGACCCGTGGAATCAGTTCAGATGCTTCCTTAGATGACCGTGCACGGTAAAAATGTTTTCATCGGTAAACAAGATTTTTCTGTGCAAGTTCTCAGCGTGCTTCACCAAAAGACGTTTGCATTTTTCCATTCTTTTTTTTTTTGCAAAGCTGCAGTCAACAAATGTTCGGTACGGCGTTTGAAAGCCCCAAGTCCCAAGACTTTTTTAATAATTCGACTCATGGACTTTTGCGAGATATTCATCTCCCGGGCCATGATTTTCTGTTTTCGGAGCGGATTTCGTTGAATTCTTGATTTGACAGATTTAGTGACTTGTGGTGTTCGAACTGTGCGCGGACGGCCGTGATTGGCCGTCTCTTTATTCTGTTTATAAGGTTGCTTGCAAGACAATCTGAAGAGAATCGCGCAGAAAATTCAAAAACTTTGAAAACATCGACATTTTTATTATTTCAAAGTTTTTAACAATAGAATCCAAAGCAACCCGAACAGTACTAGAATTCAACAATTCGCAGCAACAACCTCCCCCAACAAAGCTTTTATAATAGCACTTCAGAATACTAAAACTACACGAGCACAAGCTTCAGCGACAATTTGAATAACTACGAGAAATCGAAAGTACCATAAAAATTGTTATGTTTATGCATTTGTTGCGGCAGAAGTAGGTCAAAATGAAAATGAAAATACAAATATTAAATGGAAGCAACAAAAACAAAAACAAGTGTTTTCAAATATGCAAAACCAAAGACGCAACTATGTACAATATTTCCGTACGCCTCCCCCGAAACAATGGTGGGGCTTCTACCTGTCTGTCTCCCACAATGGAGAATACTCATACATACATTTGTATATAATTTATACATATCTATTAATGTGTGCAGTAATATAGTAAAAACAGTCGCCAGCAACGCATTGTTTGGTTTGATTTGGTTGGCTGCTTGGTTAGTGATTTCTAGTCGAGTTGATTGGCAAGTAACAACAACAAACACCACCAACACCATTACCAACTAAACGCCAGGTGAAAGTGAAACTTTTGCATGGCTGTCTTCTTGCTTCTGTCTACTTCTTTTATGATTTTCCTTCTTGGCTTTTGTTTTGCAGTTTTTTTTTTTTGCATTTTGTGCCACCTCTGCTTTCCTTCTTCTGCAATCCCGCCAGCCGACACAACTTCACCGATTTCTATGTAAATTTCGTCGAATCTCGCATTTCACAATCATTCATTTGTGCTTTGCTGTGAGGGGCTCTAGCAGTTGCAGTTGCTGTTGTTGTTGCATCGTTGTCGTTATTACTGCGCTGTTGCCAAGTGTTGAATGCAAACAAAAATTAACATAAAAACAAATACAAAAACAAAAGTGCATACACGCAATTTAAAAGGCCTCTCATTGTTGATATTGCATTGCGCTCTCTCCACCTTCTCTCTGGGTTTTACATTTCTCACCTATTTTTGAACATTTCAATTGTTTAAATCATTCTTTAATAAAGTTTTCACTGTACGCAATGCTGATTTCGGGAGCATTAAATATCAAAAGTAATTTCACAAACTATTCGATAACCGGATTCGCTGACATAGCTTCTATATTGTTGGCTATCTGCTTGTTTGCAGCATTTAACACATTTTTTCCGCTTGTACCCATTTCATTCTTCCGCCTTCATTCCCCATTTCATATTTTCCGCTTCTCTTTCCGCTTTTTCCAAAGTCAAAGCGTCCACCATGTCGCGTGTGTGCACAGCGCACTTATTTATTATTACAGCAGCGTTAAATTTTTAATGTACATACACCGCCCGCCAACCGCGCGCGCCGCATCAGCCCCACACAGGTATCTGCTGACCGCCACAAGGCAGTAGCAACAACAACTCAGGCCGCCAACAATGTACAATTTAAATTGTAATTTTATCTGCTTTTACCGCTATTATTGTTGCTGTTACCGTCGTCGTCGTCGTTGTTGTTGTTGTTATAATTATTACTTTTGCTGTTATTATATTGTAGCTGTTTTTGTTGCATGCGTCGCGGCACGAACTTCATTTGTGGCAACTTTCACATTTCTTTTCAGCCACAGCAACAACAAGCAATCCATGCGTTTTTTTCATTTCTTTTGCTCTGTGGCCATTGGCCAGCGAACCAGCAGGCAGATCCAACATAAACGGTACAGAAATTAAATAAAAGTAAAACAAACTTAAGGCGAATGAAATCAAATAAAATGAAGTAATTGCGTTTATATGCGGCTAAAATGAAAGAATGGAAAAAAGACAAGAAAATTTGCAACTAAGCGGAAAATGTTAATCTTCATTATTTTTAGCCGCGAATAAATTATTCCAAGCGCACTTGTTGCAAAAACCAACGTTGTTGTTGGTTTTTATTTTATTTTCTGATGATATTTACCGATGAATGTGTAAAAATAGCTATGTAGCAGTTGGTAGTTGCTCATGCGAACCCACCGCCCACGCCGCTTCATACGTCCGTGTCTCAAGCGAGCCACACTCGACGCACACAAAAATTTAATGAACGATTTCAATTCGCTTAATTTTCCTCTTCAGCACTAAAACTGACCGAGTGGCTAAACAAGAAGGCGGAAGCGGGGAGATGATGGCGGCGAATTGAGGTGGCGGCAGGGTCAGACAACACACAATTCACACACACACAAACACATGTACGATGTATGTGGGTTAGTGTGCAAGTGGAACGTGAAAAAACAGACAGACAGACAGAGTGAACAACCAACAACAACTAATTAAACGAAATGTTAAATGAAAGAAAAAGTAAATAAAAAGGCGATTGTCTACTTTTTTGTCGCTACCTTTCGGGTTGTCAGCCCGAAAGCATCAACGGCATAATTGGGAGTTACCAAAAAAAATACCAGCGAAATAAAAGCGAGTCTGTATTATAACCAACGAGGGATTGCGGTAACATTGGCGAGCGGAATGTGAACCATCACCTCTGTCAGCTTGTGAAGTCACCAAGTGAAATCAACTTTCTAACATTTTAAATGGTGGTGAAGGTCTGCTTCCGTTGAGTTTCAGAAACGAAAGAAAACATTTTTTGCAACTGCTGATGTAAACGATTGGGTGATCAGCATAGGGATTGAAAGTCAAATTTCTGAGAAAAATTGGTAATAGTTTTTAAATATGTATAACACCCAGCCAAGAGTGTGACCCACTTTTCATGCTGGGTAATGGTGCTGGATTAAAGTTGGTCATTTTTGCTTCGCGATTCTCTTTAAGTGGGTTGCGGCGCGTGTTGCGAGCGATACGTTCCAATTTCCAAACTTTCCAAAATTTTGCCGTTTCTGCCGTTTCGATTAACTCCGTTAACTCTCATACATATTTCCATTTTTATAAAAAAAAATATATTTTTTCCGAACTGAAAAAAGTGTTAATCAATATGCAACATTCATTGATATTGATGAAATCCGTATTGATGAAAACCACTGACTGTCGAAGGATATGCAGAAGCAGACTACCTATTGGGCGCCTTTCAGGTTCACTGTAATCGTCAACTTCTCTCCCCCCACACCCCGCGTTATCACCACTAGATCATTGTAAGTGATGGCTCACAACTCATCCTTTTTCATTAATGATTGCACTCAGGTAACTGCAAATTTTTCTGTGCGCTAAACCCATTCACTGGCTGCGTATATGTGTGCGGTGGCGGTTAAAGCACGACGCTTACGAGGCAAATGCCTAGGGCGACATATTGGCAGGGGCGGCAAAATTTGCGAAGAAAAAAAATATTTGAAATGAGCACCAAATTTCAGGATAATATTGGCGCATAATCATAGTCCCGCATAAAAGCCGGCTTTAGTTAGCAAAAGACTAAAAAGATAAAGTCGACTTTAATTTTTCAGTTACCATAGTCAGTTTAGAGCATGCTTCTACGTAGCAGCGACTTTTTGAAACAGCAAACCAAAGCAACGGCAACTCTACAAAAACTAGCGATTCGGAGTTACAAATGAGAATTTATTTTCGGAATTATGCCCATACCAATTTATTTTGTAATCAATTTTTTTGGAATATTTGTTTTCCTGAACACTAATTAGCAGTTAAAAATGGACGACTACGGTCGGCTACTTGTGAAAAGCAGACGGCAGCTAAAAAAACCCGACTGCACAATTTTCCGAGGATTAATCTGCCCATCTCTGACATAAACAAAATGGTTCTTGAATGTTCAAAACATCAATTACAAACTGAGCAGCAACTTTATTGAGTCGGTAACGACTATAGAAGTCCTCGTCATCGAACTCGAAGGGATCGATCCAGCTTTTATATACTTTTCGCCGTCTCAGCATAATGTCGTCGTTCATAATATTGAAATCTCTTTCAATTTCCTCGAAATGAAACATTTTACATTTTTTTCGATTTATTTCGTTTTTGAATTTAGAGTATTTTGAAAAAGTGACATTTCTGCTCATTTTGACTCATTGCTAACTGGTTTAGCAACAGCTTTTGCTTGTTTTAAAGTTAGAGTATACTTTAAGCGTTAAAGTATGCTCTAACTCGACTATGATTGACTTAGAGCCTACTTTATTTAAAAATATACTTTATTGATCTTAAAGTGTACTTTATTTCGACTATGACCTTTAATTATCTTTAAGTTGCATTCATATAAATATTTCCACATGTTCATAATAATTTTGAATATCAGTTGATTTGTATGAAAAAATTTAATTTAAACTGATCACATGTGGTTGATAATTTTCGTAAGTATTTTAATACAAAAATTTAGGGGCGGCACTCTGGCGTTTTGCCTCGGGCGGCATATGAGCTTTGTTCGTCACCGTATGTGTGTATCTGCCATCTCATCCTCTATGCACAGTCTACAGATATCTTTTTCAATGAAATTGAGTGGTGCCAGGTTTCACCAAAAGTTTCCATGATAGATGATCAATCTTCTAAGACTAAAAATAAATAATATAACGGTACCCGTTAAGGCTGAGGTCAAATATCTAGGAGTTACTCTAGATCAAAAACTCACTTGGGAACCGCATTTAAACACAGTCCTTAAAAAAGCAACGAAATCGCTGTGGACCATTAACCCTTTCGGGACGGAATTTAATTTTAAAAACCAAAATACTCTTGGTAGAAATGTTCTCATGCTATCAAAATTGAGGCTACAAAATTATGTTGCATACTCAAAAATTCTGAAATCATCCTTTTAACCGGAGACATATAATTCGAAGATCTGAATAATTTTCTTTTTTGAGAGGCCTTAAAAACTTGCTGGGACGTATTATCCCAGTAGTCCCGAAAGGGTTAAGCAATTACTGGGTAAATCTTGGGGCCTTTTACCCCGTATGACATCCTGGGCGTACACACAAATGGTAAGACCCACCATACTATACGGTGCTCTAGTGTGGTGGGGTAAAACCAACTAGAGCACAACAATAAAAAGATTAAACAGAGTTCAAAGGTTTGCATGTTTTAGCATTACGGGAGCAATGAAAACAACCCCAACTGCCAGCATGGAGGCCTTACTCGATCTAACACCGCTCCATATAGCCATCCAAGAGGAAGCAATCTCAAGTGCTCTCGCGCTATACAGGCATAACCTACTTAAACAGGGTAACCTAATGGGTCACATGGCAATTTTAAAACAAATAGAGGATACCCTTCACAAATAATTTTATCTTGACTTCATGAAATGGGGTTTCAGCCCAACAAGGAAATATATAATTGACTTTCCGACTAGGGAACAGTGGGACAACAACCCAAAATGGTTAAAAGAGGACTCTCAGAAATGGTACACCGATGGCTCTAAAACACCTTGTGGTGTAGGAGCTGAAGTTGTGGGCCCTGGGGTCAATTTAGCCCTTCCGGTGAGCTACAATACCTCAATTTTTCAAGCTGAACTCTATGCAATATATGAGGCAGTTCGAACAATTGCTAAAACGCACCCTCAAGGAACAAGGTTCACTATACTCTCGGATAGCCTGTCAGTTCTAAAAGCCCTTGACAGCTACTCCTACACATCAAAAATCCTGCTTGAATGCCACAAGGAACTCAACGCCCTATGGACCCAGAACAGGGTTGTGCTCGTCTGGATTCCTGGGCATGATGGCCATGATGGCAACGAAAGGGCAGCCACACAAGCAAAAAATGGTGCAGAAAGCCCATTCATAGGGCCGGGCCCGATGTTTGGATTCGGTAAAACCGACCTAAAACAGGACACAATCCACAAGTGGATCCAGAGACAAAAACAAAAATAATGGAATAATATTGAGGGACTACGAAAAGATTCCTAAACTTCAACACAAAACGACAAATCTGCTATACTTCTTAGCAGAAGACAACTCAAAATCTTATGTGGCGCCCTAACCGGCCACTATTCTTGTAACTACCACCTCCACAAACTAGGCTTGGTCATCGACAAAACATGCAGATACTGCAATGAGGTCGATGAAACAATGGAACACGTTATCATAAACTGCCCAGCCCTGGCACGCAGACGTGCAAAGTTTCTAATAATTTTAATTAATAATAATTGACTGGCACGACAGCCCGCTTACGCGAGACTAAAGCCTAGCTTCCCGCAACCACCCGTGTTGTGCGTGTGAATTTGTACGCGGGTGGAAGGGACCTACAGTTTTATGCCGGTTCCGAACGGCAGGTTGGGAGCTCTTTCATAAGCAATTTTTACTCTCAGAGGTTTGCCATTTCCAGCTGAGAGGACAGCCACCGAAAGAGAAAACGAGTTTTCCCGTTATTTTTTTTTAGGTGTTATTACAGGCGGTATTTGAACCTGGGTCGCTGCCTTCGACTCGCGGTCCAACGCACTAACTAACTGAAAGTTTCTAGGGAAACATATTCTCGGTGATGAGGACCTGATGCAAATATCGCAGAAAGGGCTGATTCAATACCTGAGCACATAAAACACCAGATGATTCAAGGGGTACAATAAACCTACTAGGTTGCAGTGCGCAAGGGCATTGTCCCTACCCATTATCATTACATTACATGATAGATGATAGTTAATCATCTAAGAGTATTATGTATTAAGCTAAAAACGCTCTTAACTCCGCTACCCAATGAAATTTTTGGAGCTACCATGTTAATCTTACACTGTCTTTCAGTTGTACAGTTGCCGCCTAGTCGAATTTAACCATCGAATTGCTTAATTGCAAGTCTTGGCCCAAATACACAGAAATCTCTTCCTAGCCATCATCTCTAAAGTGGGTTAAGAACTTTAGTCACGTTCAACACTAACTTTTGAATTCACAGCCATTGTTACAAGATGTACACATGTGTAGTTAAAGAACGGATAGAAAATTGGAGAGAGATTTGTTAGGGTGAGCTCTGATTCCCATCTTATTGGTACAACATCTGTTCTACCATTCCCTCCTGTAACCATTAGAAAGACCATAAGTAGTGTAAGCTGTCATATCGGATTGATGGTCGCGGTTTATCTTGACAAATGATAATTCCTCAAAAAGAACGTATACACTCCATTGAAATGCAGTCAAAGCCATGCACCATCTGTCCAAACAAGTCAAACAATAATTCACCGGCTCAAGAAGTCACAATTTTCTTCACACTTGCATGTTACATACAAAAGCCCCACTCCTCGCGTTACCCTCGTTAACGCGCTCGTTAGATGCACATATTTTTAACTGTTTTGACTTTTAGCCGTTTCGTATGTTTTGCGTCGAAACTTCACATTTCTAAATAGTCTGTTTTCGATGTGAGGCACCAAGAGAAAACCGGTCGAGGTCTAAAAATAATACCCAACACACAAATTGCTCATGATCAGCACAATGTTCTTCGCCCCAGTGACGAGTGGAGACCGTCGATTCTGCCTCATTCTCATCATTATTGTCGTTCTCATCATCATCGTTGCACCGTAATTCTACGTTTCGTACGCAGCTCCAGCCGCCGTATATGGGTTGTTGAGTTTTCAAGTTTGGCTCTCCTGCCGCTTTCTGCGCCTTGCCATCTTTCTGTGCTCTGCGCATCGCTCGTATGCGGCTCAAATCATTTTGTTCTGATTCTGCCCGCGTTCGCGCTCGCATTCGTTGTCGTCGCTTTGGCTTTTCATGCCGTTTCTCTGCCTCATTTTCTTTTCGCCGAACGTTGAACAGACTGCTGTGCCCAGCTTATACAACAGCCGTAGATAATTTCTATATGTACGTATATATGTATGTAGGTATGATGCCGCCGTTGACGACGCTGCGTTGGGTACCGGTGTTGCAACTGCAAAAGTGGGTCAACTCATGTGATGCCCATTAAAATTACGTTATAATGTTCGTTTGCAATTTTGTTGGCAACATGTAGTAATGGTCGTAGTTGTTGTTGTTGTGTTGTTTGCTTTTAATATAAAATATTGTACTTGGTAGTGATTTGGGTGGAGTAAGAGTGGAGGCCATGCCACTTTGCCGGACGCAATAACGGCTGCGTCTTTTTGTGAAGGTGGTCGAAATGATTTTGCTCCGTTCTGGGTTTGTATAAGTTGCTGGCTTATTGAAACTTGAAAATAATTCCCGCCCATATTGATTTATTGATCCTTGACTTTCGATAACACTTTATGCGCATCACATTTAACAACAGTTCGACAAAAGCAATAACGCCAGGAAAAAAGACAAAAGGTCAAACGTACGTAAATCGTCTGCTGCACGCACTCCACGCACCGCAAGCTGCCAGTACGCTGCGCCGTTAAGTGTCAAGCCAGCGAAAAGGCCAACCAGCCACTTGGCCACATATCGATGTGTGCATGTGTGTGTGTGTTTCAGCACACCAGAACATGGAGGCACACTTATGTCCAATTATCATTAATACCGGTAAAGTCTAACGGGATTAAAAATAACTCAACCGGAATCCAAAGACAACATAAATATCTACGAAAAAACAACGTGAATCCAGAAGAAGCAAAGAGGGAAAAAGCAGTAGTGAAATGAAATCGACGAACAGAGCTCACAACAGAGCAGAAACTAAAAGAAAAAGTTAACAGTTGAAGCGGCAAAAAGGAGTACAAACAAAGCCAATGGCCAAGTAGAGGTAGCAAGAAAAAGCGTATGAAAAGAAAAAAGTACAACAGCAAAACAAGCCAAACCACAAGCAATGGCTCAAAGGAAAAATTTCAAACAGAGAAAGACGAAAATTACTCAATCGAAAGGTGTTTCGACATCGACACAACGTTAATGATGCAGCCGAGATGACAATCGAGAAGACGATGATCACAATAACGGCGATAATGATGATAATGGCGTTGCTCGGTGTTGCCTTCGAAGCCGAGCTACCGTTAAAGCCAAAGTTGAGTCTTTTCATTTGAACGCTTACACTGACAAATACGTGTAACGTGGTACGTGCCTGCGTTCACGACTTATTCGTTTGTGGCAATACACAAAATCAGCAGCGATGAGGAGAATTCACCGGCAACACAGCCAGTATTATTTATTGTGGTCTCATGGTCTGTGCCGGCAGTTTGTGCGTCAGCCGTTGTCATTGCTCTCTGAGGCCTCTCTCTGGTCGACATTTAGTACATAGGTATGTAAATCTTATCGAAAGGGAAACTTCAACGAAAATTTTTTTGGGGCCGCCCGTTTTATTTGTGCCATAACTATCGGTATTTTTCAAAAAATTTGCGATTGTCACGTGATTACGTGATTAAGTATAATTTACAGCATTACAATGTCGAAAAAAATTGTTTTGACAGTAAGAAAAATGAGTATTTTATTAGTGGTGATATAGTTATGAAACAGTAAAAAAAATATTTTGTTTTGGCATTTATGTGAAACAATAGTAGTTTTTTATTTAAAAAATTACAAATATACGTTACTTTTAATAACAAACAAAAAACAATTGACAAATTCTTTGCAAGTGTTTCCTTTTGCAAAGGAGTTATAAAAATAAGATGGTGATATAGTTATGAAATCGACTGTATTTGTATTTTTTTTTTTTGGTCAGGTTACGGAGATCCATTAATTTCGCTTCGAAGGTTTATGATTGATTCATTGATTCAAATACGAATTAAAATTTTCAGTTTTTCACGACATTCAAATTTGATTCATGCACATTTGATTCGCGGAAAAAATTCCACCAAAATTTCTTAAAATAACCCCATTTGGCTCAAATAATAACGAAAATTGTTTAAGAACTGAATGCCATTCAATGAATTCGTTTTACGTCGAAGCAAAAAAAACAACCTGCAATAATTTCAGCTCGATTTAATCTCAACATTTTTCGGCTCGTTCACAAACTAAGCCATTGAGACTAAACTGATAAGCAACCTATACAAAAATCACTCATATAGAGTTTTTTCATGACGCCTATTTTGCTAATTTTGCATCATCGTTTCGTCTTTCGAATGTGTTCGTAACCTGTTTCTGATTCTTTCACACCGTAACCAGATACTATACTCGACCGCCCAGGTTACGGTTAATCTAAGTGCGACCATATGGCCATAAGGTACAATACACTCACTTGTCGCTCGGTTGTGGTGTGCTCAGCCGTCTTCTTCTTCTGCACCACGGTGTCCTTTTTCAGCACTTTCATGGCGTACAACTGCTTGTGATCTTTGCCGCCCCGCTTGCGTACAAGAAACACCTTTCCATAAGCTGAAAGAATACACAAAATTATTAGCTGCACCGTTATTCAAGTTTATTGAAACTGTAATCAAAATGAAAAAGCACACAATCAATAATACAGACCGTGCGAAAAGGGAAAGTATGAAAAATTGCTGCTTACCTCCTGTGCCGAGCACTCGTATAAGTTGAAAATGTGATAAATTGACTTTTTCCTCGTCCGTTGCTTTGCCTGCAATGAACACAACAAAACGCAAATATTATAGAAGACAATTTAATAACAATAGGAAAGTGAGCAAAGAGTAAATGGGGCGCAGTCAGGCCATCGAGAATTGTGTCGCTCTTAGGGTGAACAAAAGCAACACCTGCCTGTGTGGGCGCCATTTTAATGCAATATTCCATTTTTTTATATGCACAGTTTTACGTTCTCTCTAAGCAGAGCAATGAAACTTAATTGAAATGCATATTTACAAATTTTTTTGTTCTCTTCTATATGTATGTACATGCGCAAGCACTGTGTTGGCTATGTGTAGAATGTAAAATACAAATTTACAAATTATACAAATATAATGTAAAATTAAAGCCAACCGAAAGGTCAGTTCCTGTTGCACTTTTACACTTTTTATGGTTACACAGAGAAATGTGTACGTCTCACGTGCCACGCAAAAGTTGCATACGTAACATGTCGCAGGCGGCACAGTGGAATTTTTTTCGTTTTTACGAAAGTGGAATAGAATTTAAATTAACAAAATAAGTTTAAATATAACAGATACGAGTATTTCAATTGGCCTTTGTCAATGCAAAGTATTTTAATTAACACTGTGAATATTTAAACATTTGCATGACATGAAATATAAATAAATAAATTATTTAAAACACACTACAAAAAACTGGCTAGCACCTGATCTCTTAGTTTTTGTTATAAATTCACTAAATTGGTTTGCGGCTTGCATAAGGTTACCTCAAATAGCAAAAAGTGTGACAGAAATAATTCAATATGCGCTGTGCGCGCTTTTGGCAGGCGACAGGGCCAGCGCGGCACAAATATCTTGCGGCGACCACTGCCGCATTTTTCGATTGTGCTAAAAATATCGCACCGTGTATCAGCTTCGCTCTAACTGATAAGCAAAAAGCGAGTCGTGCGAAGCGAGCACATCCAGCCCGAAATAGTTTACAACTATTGAACGGCTATTTTCAGCAGCGCTCAACTCAAATTTACAACGTGTAGTAGAAACTGTTGCTGTGGGCTGACGTGCGGCGTAGCGTCCGGCATGGGTGCATTGTGCGCGTGCGACACGTACAAATTTGTCGCATATGAACAAAGCAAACACGTACTTTTGGCGGGCTTTGAGCAGCAAGTGAGAGGATGGCGGCCAGCAGTGATTGCAGATTCTATGTCTGCCGGCAGCCCACTTCAATCTATTTCTACACGCGGCACACTCTAACGATGTCTCAATAAAGGTCAGCTTAGACTGTTGGCAGATGCAGCAACAAAACGGCCAAAGACATTGTTGCCATTTTCCATTTTCGCCGCTTCGAGTGCGCGCTGCAAAGGCTCAAGGACATTGTCGGCCGAATGGCATTCAACTTGGGCGGTGCCACTCAAACAACTAAAACTTCCAACACGTCGCGAATTGCATTCGGCGACCGCAGCCGCCGTCGACCATTAAAAAATGTGGAAAAGTAAAAGCGTAGGAAAAGTGCCGTGTTGTAGTAAGCACGAAGGATTTGGCCACATCGATGCCCTTTCAGGCAACAACAGCCGAAGCACGCAGACGTTGCTTGTCGGCAGCGACTTGGCGCAAAAGTGTGCAAAGGTCATTAACACGGACAAGCCGCAATCGGGCGTGTACTGAAAGTGGATTAAGAAGTAAACAGCAGGACAGCAATACACAACAAGAAAAAAAACACTACAATTGTGGTCTGACATCGAGAGTTGTTGTATCAAAGAATTATTACTTCTGTTTTAGGAAACTATGCAATTGAACAAAATAAAAGAATAAAAATAATAATAAAATAAGTACATGTTAGTGTATAATCATTATGAAAATAATTTTAAAAAATAATAAATACAGTACTTTTCGCTTAACCCATTGCTGCCTAATGGGTAAAATTTTACCCATGAAAATTGATTTAAAAAAAAAATCACAAAAAGTCAATGTTTGAGATCTCTCAAAACCATTGATAGGGATAGTTAGGGTAAAGATGGAACTACCTTAACCTAGTGAAGGTCACCCTAAAATTTCGCCATCTATCTAGAATTACCAGACTCCAAAAATCGTGAATTTTCCGGAGGTGGAAAATGTGGCGAACTACGTTTCGGCCTCAGAACTTCACAAAAATCTGCCTCCTAACTCACCTGTAAAAAAACAACTTTTGTTCACGTGTTTAGCTGATCACTTCACAAAGTATGGAAAAAAGCTACCATTGCTGCGTAATGGGTACAAAATACCTAATGAATATCTCAGCAACGTGCAGAGATATAAAGCTGAAATTTTGATTTTTCTGATCATTTTGGGTCACTTCTAGGTCGTGTATGAAATTTTATCAAAATCGTATGTACCCGGCAGCAATGGGTTAAAGCGAACTTCAAGGGACTGGCAAGATGGTTCGTTTTAATCGAAAGTTCGCTTTAAACGGTTTCGTAATAAGCGAAAACATAAAGCGCGTACTTTTGAAATTGGTTCATTTTAGGCGGAAGTTCGTTTTAAACGGGTTCGTTATAAACGAAAAATATTGTATATAAATAAACTAATAAAAAAAATTGTATGGCACATAATAAAATAGTAAATAATATAAAAATAAATACATAATAATATAAAATAGGAAAATTTTAGAAAAAAAATAAAATAAAATAAAAAAATATAAGGAAAGTCTGAAGAAACCACATGAAATAATTTGTATATATAATATATATTGGATAATAAAAATATTAGATACTTAAAAAAAATTTAAGATATTAAAATTATTAGAATAAAGACAACGCGGACAGCATATTGTTTTTAATTTTTTTAGAAATGATTTGAAAAAGTAAATAAAATAAATACTTCTGTACGCAATAAAAAAATATTTCAATCAAATACAAATGTACAAACGTATATAGATCTTCAATTATTGTATTGAATTAACTTCATTACTGCCCACTTCCCTTAATTAGTTTCACCCAATAGTTCACATCAAAGGCGTTCAACTTTGTGCATTACCCTTTTAGTTTGCCACAAGAAAAAAGTCACAAATTAAGAGAAACAAAAATCTGTAAAACTCAACACCTCTTCTACGCCCCCGACAAGTCCTAAACACGGCTGAAAACAACAAAAATCCCATTAAGTAGCAAAATATTAAAAATAAAACATCAACTTCTCCACATCTCAACGAAAGGGTACAAGAAGAGAGGAAACGGCAAAGACGATACGCACAAAAGGTCATGCCACTCTTTCAGAAAGGCATTAAAAGGGACAGCAGAAACATGTCCCGTCCGCAACAACTGTTGCCACCGACAACAGCCACCGAGCCTGCATCCTACATCTGTGCCCGACTTTGGGCCGCAACAAATGTGCGTCGTCAGCGCAATAGGCGAATGACCTCATACAAAATTTAACACCACACAACACCGTACACAGACAACAGGACAAAATGTCAAACAAGATGTTGATCGAGCTGGCCGGCCGATTGTTGTTGCTGTTTAGTTAAATGCGCCACCACCGCAATGCCACCTGCCACGCAAGAAGCTGACGCTGTGGCTGTCGTCTACGCAACAGGCCAGCCGCCATTCAGCCAGGCAGCAGCGAAGCCGATTGACTGCTGCATAACAACAATAAATGCCGTTCATCCGCAGTACATCGAGTAAGAAAAAAAATAAATCTTAAACATAAAGTTCACTTTTGCCCACACAACAAGAGAAACATTATCCTGAAAAGAAAGTCAGCCGTCCCGTTCCGCCTCACCAACCAGCCACACCGCAACGGCAGAAAAAGTTCGACGAACGCCACGGCAAACAAGAACAACGCCAGACGAAAATCTGTGGCACTGGGTAAACGTAAACTATGTGGCCGTATGCGGCAGTTGTGGCATTCCGACTTGCCCCTATGTGTGTGTGTATGTGTGTGTGCGCGTGCTGAATCTACAACATGTGTGCAAACAAATTCAGATTTTACGAAAAATTTACCAGACGCCATTCGGATGCTGCACATGGAGCCACAGCAGGGAGTAAATGGAGCCTTTTATGAGCAAATGTTGCTGTGCATTTATGCATTGAGCGTTGTTGTAGTTTATCGAAAAGCGTATAATTTCATGTTCTACATAAAACATAAATCAGTTTGCTATTTTTATGGGCGATCAGCATAAAAACTTTAAAGTTTTATATCTATGCTGACCGGTTTTGAAATGTTGACAATCAAATCGGAGTGAAAATCGATTTTATAGTAGACGAGATGACCCGGTGAACTGTTTACCATCTATAAAAAATTAGTTAATTGTAACTCTTCAGAAACGAATGTTAACTCAAATACAATAATCGATATAATCGATAATCGATAACACCGTGCAACAAAAATTTAAAAAAATGTTCACACCGGAAAAAATCCATATGAGCGTAAAACTAAAGACCAAATATAGTAATACTGCGTACTCAGTTTTTCATTTCTACATCCTTTGTCCTTTTAAAAGGACTTCAAAATTTTGAAGAGGATAAAAAATAAAAAATATAAAAAATACTTTACCTCGTTAGAATATGGCAATATGTATATCAAATGAAAGAGGAAAGGCTCAATAATTTAAATAAAATTGATTTTTTTTTATCTATTTGTAAAAAAAGAATATGAAGGTCCTTTGAAAATTTTAATCCTTTATATCCTTGAAAATTTATGTAGAATTATCTTGAAAAGTAAGTACAGTACTTATCGTACTTTTAAAAGAACCCGTTTAAAACGATTTTCCGTTTTATGTTTTCGCTTATTATGGACCCCTTTGAAAGCGAACTTTCGGTTAAAACGAACCATTTGGCCCAGTCCCTCGAAGTTCGCTTTAAGCGAAAAGTACTGTATCTCCTTGATCACGTGTCAAAATTTCATTATTCTCGCTTCATTGATTTTGTATCTATTTATTATTTAAAATACTGATACGCAAATAAATTAGAATTTTTGTACTTCATTAGACTTGCAGCTTCCGCCTTTTTTTTAATAACTTTCGAACCAAGAAAGTTAAAAGTTTTCACTTTCCTTGAGAAATTAACAATATTGAAATTCTCAAACTAAGTCCAACGATGGTTTTGTGTAAGCCAGCAAAGTCAATTTACCTTAATAGAATGGCTGATCAATTAAATTGGCGTTAATAAAATCTATTTTCAAAATCTACTACCATTTAAATAACATTTAATTAAAGTTATGCGAAAACGGTAGCTCCATCCTGGATTTCGATGTTGTGTGACTCATAATTCCGAAACTATTCTATGTTAAAAAGTTTAGTTGTATGGGTGATGCCGCGCCCCTTGTCTAATGCCCACCTCATTCTTCCAGTCGAAGGGCAGGTCTAAGAAGAAGATTTGTACCGAGTGCAATCGATATGCAATTTACAGTTTCAAAGATATCAGCCGTGTCGCTTGTCTAATCCCCATGAAACTTCACCAGTCGAGTGACAGATCCTTGTGACGACGCTTTACCAAATTTCAATCCTGTCCGACTAATAACCCTGAAGTTATTCAATGTTATAGATTTTAGTTGTATGGGCCAGTGGCGCACACAGGGGGGTTTTTGGAAGTTCAAGCCCCCAACACCCTCAAATACAAAAATGTCTGGTAAAAATATGATTTCAAATGATGTTTGGCTCAAAAGTTGTACGCAAAACCCTCTCCAAAATGGGCGATGCAGCGCCCCTTATTCAAGGCCCACCCATTCTTCTAGTCGAAGAAATTTCATTGATGTGCAAGTTGTAGATCCAAAGTCAGAAAATTTGGGTCATGCAAAATGTGCCACGCCCCTTGTTTAATGCCTATCAACGACCCTTGTTTAGTAGTAGAACGACACATTTATAGGACAAATGTGTACCAAATCTCAATGCTGTGCGACTTATACTTTTGACGTTATTCCATTTTTAAATTTAAGTTGTACGGGTGATGCCACGCCCCTTGTCCAATACCCACCCCATTTCCCCACTCAAATTGTGTGACTAAATGATAAGTTCGGCCAAAGTTTCCCTTACAGTTCCAAAGTTATGCCGAAAAATTAGATCACAAAATAAGTGCCACGCCCCTTGTCCAACGTCCGTCAAAGAAAACCCGAAAAGAATGATTCAAATCGGTCTTGGTTGCGAGTTTTAGCGAGACTTACGCATATCAAATGTTTTTTAAATATATAGAAGAAGAAGATACATATTACACCGTGCGACAGCATTTTTCACACCGGGAAAAATCCATATGTGCGTGAATCTAGAGACCAAATATAGTAATACTGCGTACTCAGTTTTTCATTCCTACATCCTTTGTCCTTTTAAAAGGACTTCAAAACTTTGAAATTTTGCACGTGATCAAGGAGATTTGGGGTTTTAACATACTTACTTTTCAAGAAAATTCGATGTAAATTTTCAAGGATATAAAGGATTAAAATTTTCAAAGGACCTTTTACATATCCTTTTTTTACAAATAGATAAAAAATTAATTTTATTTAAATTCTTGAGCCTTTCCTCTTTCATTTGATATACATATCGCCATATTCTAATGAGGTTAAGTATTTTTTATATTTTTTTTCTTTTTTATCCCAAAAAATTTCAAAATTTTGCAGTCCTTTTAAAAGGACAAAGGATGTAGAAATAAAAAACTGAGTACGCAGTATTACTATATTTGGTCTCTAGTTTCACGCCCATATGGATTTTTTCCGGTGTGAAAAATTTCTTTTAATCTTTGTCGCACGGTGTTACTTTTATTTAAAGTAAATAAATATTACAAATTTAGTACCTAATCCAAGCAACTTCAACGAAATTTAATGATTTGGGATTCAACTAAGAATTACTTAAGCATTCTCTTGCTTGTCGGACAGAGGAAGAGTTGCAAAATAAAATCAACAAATATTTTGCGCTCTTCAACGCAGCTGTCGTCGACCTCAAGGGTCGCTCAACCCAATTGACGCCACTGGTGTGTGTGTATATTTACGTGTGTGTGCGTGTGGGAATAACAACACAATAACAATAATCACAAGAACAACAACAACATGAACAATTACATCCGCGCAGTTACTAACAAGGTTAATGAAATCCCACAACATACAAACAATTTGTGTTATTCCGAAAAAGTCAGAGTTTGTAAAAAAAATTTAAAAAATGTGTGACACCAAACGAAATTAAGGTAGAGGTAATTGAATTTTGATTGCAACGAGCCTTTACACAGTCGCGGTCAGAGTGGAGTGCACCGAACTTTATTGCAAACGGCAAAACTCTACTTAGCAACATTTGGTTTTTTTTTCGTTTTCAACACAGTCGCGAGTGAGAGAATTGTGCTGCCAGCAGGCAAAATCAGCAGTTTCAAAACAAACCCGACTGACACAAACTGGCTGACAGACAGATGAGAGATTACTAATCCAACAACAGCGCCGACGTACGCAATGAAAGGTCACAGGCGCAGTCTGGCGGCCTTCGACCGCGCACCTCCGTCTCAAGTGGGTGGAATTGAATATCGCCAAAATGTTAAGAAAATGCTATGGCAAATGAAAATGTCTCAATGTGTCAAAATAAGTGCGTAAATATACACAAAAGGGGGTGATGCAAAGTGAAGGAGACGGCAACACTGTCTAGACGCAGTTCTTTCTTCTTCTTCGCGTTTGGGCTACAGTTATTGAAGCACATGATTCAGTGCTGCAGCAATTGACAAATGATGGGTAAATAATTTTTCAGCGCCGACGTATGGTAATGTCGTGGAGTTGTGTTGTGTTGTTGTGCAAAAACAAGGATATATAAATTTTTTTTAGTGATGTATGAAATTTCAGCAATTACTACTTGAAGGAAAATCTACAGAAGCGTTTAATTGTGCAGATCCGAGAGAACTATTTGCACAGTGTCAGTTGCTTAGCCAAATACAAAGTGAGAAAACGAATTCATTTTTATAGCCGCTGGAGCTGCGAGCTCACACACAACTCACAAGTGCGAAAAATTTGCATTCAAGTTAAGATGTGGAAAGTGCGCGCCAAGCAACGAACGTGTAAAATAATGAACTGCGGGCAGCGCAATTCCAAACCATTTTTCTATTTGTGTTTATGTGCATTGGCGGGTGTGTGGCTGCCATAAACAGAATGTGCCACTGTTCGGAGAAATGCTAATGACCATCAACGACGAGTATTTCGCCGTCGCAAGCTGATGCAATTATTAGGTAACTCGATTTGCCGTGAAATGACGAGCTCGTAGGCAAGTGAAAAGTGAATTGATTTTGAGTTTGAGTTTGAGCAACAACAGACTCGCTCTGATACTGTAGAGAGAGCGATGCACAGTGGGGCGTCCCCATATATCGCATGGCCAAAAATAGTAAACGTGGTTCAATTTTCACGAAATTTGGCATCCGCCCATTTTTTGGCCTAATTAAGAAAAACACGAAAACTTGTGAGAATTGAACTACTGCCACGCCCACTCCCCCTATTGAACAAATATTTGTTATTCGATAACTTGGCCACCAATAACACTAGAAAGATAAAATTTTATACAAAATATCATTTGGGTATAATCTATAATTCTGCCAAAAATGGGCAGTCTACCACACCTACTTTAAAAGTTCGTACAAGCGCCAAATGAATTAATCGCTACATACAGTTTGTCAAGTAAATGTTTGCATGTTGCAATGTTTAAAAAAGGTAAAAATATTATTTTGAAAAGCTTATATAACAGAAATTGCAATATTTTGAAATTTTTTTTAAGATATATGATATATTTTTCAAAATATTGCAATTTCTGTTATATTATAAGCTTTTCAAAATAATTTTCTACCTTCTTTAAATTTGCAAACATTTACTTAACAAACTGTATGTATATTTTGACATTTTTTTAAGCTTTCGAACTTTTTCATGTTCGCCTCTCTTCAATTCGCTCCTAAGTTTGTTTTCCACAAATATTTGCATGCATTTGTATTGCCAGCCGGTCGAGTTAAATTACGCGACGGCAGCTACACATAAAACAGCTCACGAATTTGTACAAGAAGTGCCACTATAAAAAAATGAATTACATGCGGATCTGCAAGCCTCTGCAGCTGAAACTTTGCAAAAGTGTTCTACATACTTGTAATTTAGTGAAATAATTTAATTTGGAAAGCCTCCTTAGGCCTTTTTGAGATATTCGCTTTTAAAGTTTGGGCTTAAACTTTTGCTAGGGCTCAAAATGGCTTTACATTCAAATAACGACAGTTAGCGAACAGTAATAACCAAAACAAAAACAAAAGCATTAATAGACTGTAAAAACCTAAAACATAAAATAAAAAATCAGGTATATTAAAATAATAACTGTAACCATAAGAAAAAACATCTTTAGTTTCGCAAGGTTACATTTTTATTTTTCCTTAAATTTATGTATAGGCAATATACATATAAAGTTTAAAACCTTCGTGAGACTATAAAACTTAAAAATTTTTTTAAATTCCTTTTGATATAGCTTAGTTGGAGATTTGGCTTCGATCGTGCTTACTTATTTTTTCAGAATAAAGATTTGGGTTTTTTTTATTTTTGGCCACGGACGCCCCACTGTGCGATGTGACAACGCCATTTTGGTGCCACAAAATGCAACAACTAATTTAACTAGTCTGTTTTTCATTGGCATTTCCTTTGTGCAGTTCGCATTTCGTACATTAGTTTAACCAAGACAAAAAAAAAAAGTTCTCAAAGGAGTGCGGCGCCAACTCCGATAACAAGTCAGATAAGTGCTTCGAAAATGTAAGTGTTATCTACTGCCAAATCCTACGGCTAAATACACATGAATTTGCCAGTAACGTTAGCCAAACGAACGCCACTTGGATTGCCTCGAGTTTCGGCACTGATGACATGTTAAGCCTTTTAGCTTTCATTTATTACAAAAACACTTTTGTCGAGACCCATCCAAAACATTATTTAGGATTGAATTCAGAGGTCATTCATAGTAACATGGCGTACACAGTTTTTCATTTTCTGATCCGATATTCTTTAAAACGATGTTAAAGTTTCAAGGACAAAAATATTTCAAAGTTGCTAAGGATGACCTGTTGTTTCACGCCTATATCATCTTTTGGGTCTAAATTACTGTAGCACAGTGTTATAACCAGAGAAAGGATTTTGAGGACCTAAAAACCTATAAAAAAGGCAAAATAAAATAGCAAAAAGGCACGGAAAGGCACTAAAAACTGCCAAAAAGGCAGAAAAAGGCACTAAAAACTGCCTAAAAAGGCAAAATAGGGCATTAAAAAGTGTTAAAAAGGCAAAAACAGGCATTTAAAAATAAGAAAAAAATACTAGAAAATCTAAAAAAAAAGGGGGGAACGGTATGTATTTTTTAATAATTTTATTTCATCTGACGTATGCAACATACAATATTTATACCTCGTTTTTTGTAAAAGAAAAGGAACATCAAGGTTTTCAAAGATAGTTTAAAAACTAAAACTAAGATATTTTAATTGAAATGTAGGCACATATTTTAAATTCATATTTTAACTTCTCATATAAAAGCATAAAAGCCGTACTTGTATCACAAAAAAATAAATACAATTTTTGCGCTAACCGAAAAAAATAACGGCTTAAGAATGATCAAATCAATGTAAAAACATCGACAAGTAAACGAAATTGCAATGTTGCCACTTAATTTTTTTTAGTTTCAAGGAAGTTTTGCGAAACAAAAGGGGGAAAATATTAAAAACGAAAGAAAAAATAAAAAGGCCCTCGACAAATCTTGAAAAAGGCATTTTGTGGCATTTATAGGTAAAATAGGCACTTAAAAAAGGCATTTATGAGTGAAAAAGGCAAACTGCCTTTTTAAGGCAAAAAAAGGCAAAATAAAAGTGATATATTTCTAATCAGGAAGACCTAATTCGTGCTCATTTTCAGCCGGAAATGCTCTATCTAGCAGCAAATAAAAAAGGCAATTTCCACAAAATCCTTTCCCTGGTTATAACCTACACGGAGATGGCCGTGTACAATGTCAACAGGATGCAGAACACAAATATTGACTCATAGGTTTGACTTAACAAAATCATTTTTTTTAAACGAAGAATGAAGAAAACTAAAGCCAGCAAGAAGCCAGAAGCCTTGGAAGAGTTCCATATAAACGCAGATATAATACATTAGGAACACTTCACTTTAAAGTTTAATTTTTTCTTTTATTTAAAGAACTTATTTATACGTTAGAAAAGAGTGAACAATTGAAAGTGGATCGACAAAAAGACGTAGCCGCCCATCAACACTAACTTATTTTGCTTTTTTCACTAAAATTCTTATTTAGGTGTGTTTTACTTTTTAATA
Organism: Melieria picta; assembly: GCA_964056695.1. Taxonomy (NCBI): domain Eukaryota; kingdom Metazoa; phylum Arthropoda; class Insecta; order Diptera; family Ulidiidae; genus Melieria; species Melieria picta. The sequence goes on along the minus strand of OZ057399.1, from coordinate 11,711,124 downwards.
TGAAAATCAAAGTGGCCGCAATGCAATGTTGACGCTCCCACAATGCTCCCCACGTATCCGCGCACGAACAACGTCCTCAAAAGATTCCGCCACTGACGCACCGCACTGGCACATAATTCCAGCACAAGTTCTCCAATAATGAAATGAAATACAATGAAATGATTCGGGCTGCGCCTGTAGCTGTGTGCAGGGTTATTGAACTGGCGAATTCTAAATAATATTTAAATATGCCAGCACTCACAGTCGCATACCCGAATGGCAATGTGAGTGAGTGAGCGTACGCTGGCCGGGAGCGGGTCGAACGGTGGCAACGAATTATACGGAACTTGTTTTCTGTTCACGAGGTCGGTCAAATATGAGCAGCAAGTGCGCGTACGATAACGCAAATGCCGAAACAACCGAACGAGTGTCTATTTTGCAATATCAATAATTGATCTACCAGAGGTAATATTTTTGGAAAACACGCTTTAAAAGTGAGCGACTAATGTGTTGTGTGCAAAGTTTTGCAAAATTTGTTTACCAACACTGTTCGACACTTGAGCCACGTGGGGTATTTTGTCATTTGCTCGGAAATTTCGCACTCAAGCCCAAAATACCAAAGAGCCATCACAAAAATAGCCAACGAATGTTATTAGTCAGTTCTTTTCTTTAAGCGACCTTGCCAAAGTTCATCTGCATTGGAATCGTTCAAGTTTTGCGTTGCCTGGGTGTGCGTCACACATGAGCGGCCCCACCAACGAGCGTCGTTGAGTTCATTTAGAATTTTTTGGCAGCCTTTGCATAAAACGTGCAGCACACATTTGAACAAAAAAACCTTAAATTTGGTATGCGGCATTTTTTGTTTGGAATTTCAAAAACTCTTTTAGAAAATTATGCCAAGAATTTTTCTCGTAGAAACGCCAACCATACTTTGATGGTTGACACACAGTCTATACGCAATTTTTATAAAATTTCTACACAAAAGCTGCAAATTCTAAGCAAAAACTAAAAACTAAATAAACGAGAATATAAATTGAACTACAGTCCAATATTTATGTGTATGTAAATGCTAATGCTGTTATTTAACCCAATTCTGAATATTATTTCTAGGTCCGAAAACTTCCTGGAATTTGTTTTTCCTTTCAGTTGCTTTCTAATCTAAAACATTCTCAAAAGCGATGAGAATGATTGAAAATACGTTGATCTGTCACTTTAATTCATTCTTCAGAAGTCTCCAAAATCTCAGCGAAAAATCGAAAAAATCTATGTTTAAGGGTGACTTTGAAAATGTGTCCATCTTTTCAAAACCCTTCAACTACCTGTAGCTCCGAAACCAGAAGGGCTAAAGGCCTGATATGGGGCTAATTTTTCAGAACAACTCTCCATCTTTCCAAAAATGGTCGAAAGTAAGCAATACCCCAACAGAAAGTCGAGATAATCTATGTTTAAGGGTGACTTTGGAAATGAGTAGACTTTTACAAAATCATTCAACTGATTGTAGCTCCGACTAACGACTTCAGAAGAACTATTCTGCTGTCTAAAAAACGATTGAAAGTAATATGGCGTTCAAACTGACGACTTAAACCTGTTTAATGTGCTTAAACAAGTTAAATGAATAAAACCAGTTCGAAAACCTGTTTATTCACATGCAATTGTTGTTGGAAATTAAACGTGTTAAACCATTTAACATGTTTTGAAACGAGTTTAGCGCAGGGTTGCATCCGAAAGCTTTCTATGAAAAAGCTTTTTTGTCAACTGAAAACACCGCACACACTATGAACACATACTAGAAAAACATCCCTTAAATTTCAGCTGTCATTTCATCAAAACAAAACAAAAAAAAATTTAAAATTTGGAAAATTTGAAATGAATGAAAATTATCGTTTTGCTTGCACTGCTTTCATTCCATTCATCACCTTTTTATGGCATCTGAATACAAGGCGTCTAATATTTGAACGAACTTGAGAATGTTGCCGTGGATTGTGAAATATGCACCAATATTTCGCTCGAATCATGCTCCCAGCACATTTTCACGCACAATTCACAAAAATATTTATTTGTTTATTTGTAAACAAACAGCTGTAAAATTGAACCTCATTGAGCAGTCTAGACGGTTGTGTTCAACAAAAAGCTCTTTTCACTTAAACTAGTTTAAATGAGTCAGTTTGAACGCCATATTACACACAATTTGGCCCATAGTTATCATAGTAAAACTCTAGTTCCGAATGTTTTCAAATGGGATAAAATGCGCTAACGCTTTGCAATGATCACATATCGGCATCTATCGAATTAATAACTCCGACCAATATTGCAATGGAAACTTATTGTACAGAAAATAACAATTCGATTCGACGCTTCGAAAATATATGAAAAAGCGATTCGAATTTGCCGACTAACCCCGAGCACTTGACGTTTTAAAAACGAATGAAGGGACAAAACAAAATGAAATAAGTATTATGTTTTAGCTGCAAAGATAACATCACACACACACACACACACACACACACACATTAATCGCATACAATAAACACAAATTTGTGCTGGTGTGTGTACGCGACATTCTGCTGTGATCACTGTTTTGCATTTGTTGTTATTGTTATGGTGTTAACAGAGACCTAATGACCATAGTCAGTGATAATACATTGCTTTCTTGTCATTATGGTTTTTTTCTTCATTCAATTTTGTTTCTGCTTTCTAGTGTTGATTGTTATTTGTCGTGTTCTTGTTGTTATTGTTGTGATTAAGTGTTTCCATAGCGCCCTTTATTTGGTATGGTAGCGATAAAACGGAAAATATGTTTGGTTGGCGCGCGTATTGTGTGTCTTATCTCAGAGTAAATAAAAACTGGCCAATGCTAAATAAAATATAATAAACACCGCAACACAATAACAACACCAACCAAGTAGCATATAACAGCAAAAAACAAAGTGGCCGCACTAGCGCCAATAACTGTGAACAATTAGCAGCCAAAGTCAGCGGCAGCAACGACTTGGCAACAACAAGTGTGAACTGCAACAACAATAACAGCAACTCAAAAAATAAAAGCGTAAATAGTATAAAGAAATACAAAAAATACAACAAAAAACACATACACCACATAACCACAAATAGTGAAAAACTTGCAAAAATATATTTTTTTTATATATGTATATTTGCTGGCGCATGCAATGAAATGAATAACCACAAAATATTAAAAAAAATTAAATCGTACTGTGTTGGTTTCTGAACAAATTCGTCGTTCGTTCGTCGAAACGTGCCAGACGGACGTGCAAGAAGGCTACCACCGGGTATCTTATCTCGAATGACAGCGCGCTGCAGCGCGTTTGCACGGTGAACAGCAGCAACAACGACAACAACAACAGCCACAATACATAATACAAATAAATAAAAATAAAACTAATAAAAATAAAATTTGCGCTCTCCGTCAGCGAAAATCAAATTATCGCCACAGCAACAATAATAATAAACTCTCGAAGAGAGTAAATACATCGCAGATGCAGCGTTGCCAGAGTTACAATGTGGGCATTGCACAGTGATTCGTTCCATAGACAAAATTCAAAAAATTTATATAGTCTCAGAATTTTACGATTTTGATGTCATTTGAAAGGTAAAACTCCAACTAAGAAAACCCCAAAAAAATTTGTGCAAAAAATGAATTAGTTTCTGTGCAAAAGCGGCTCAAAGTTGAAACTTTTTTCACAAAAAAATGTAAACACATATTTTCTGTTTTTTAGTCTATTAAGTAAAAAGAATTGTAAAAATACATGGTTAGCAAGAAGTTGCTAAAACTTTCAATATTGATTAATAAATGATGTGGCCATTTTCGCTTTTAATGTTATCTCAAAATTTGTAAAGCTGAGTCTTTTACTTCACTTTTAATTCAAAATATTTTTCTAAATTAAAAAACTGAAAATTGGCAAAACTTAGAGGAAAATATCTAAAAAGTATGTGAAAGTATGTTCCTGGATTTTTTTATTTTAAGAAGCATTCTTTCTTTGTCGGATAATGTAATTACATCCTCCGATATCTTCCGATCTCAGAACATAATCCAATTTAAAAAGTGGTCTCAACACCTATTTTTCGACAAAATTTATTTTATTTATCCCTAAAAGTATGCAATCAGCATGAAAAATTGATCAAACTGCACAAATGCAAAACATACATCTATTATTATCATTTTTATTGCAAAACTAAAGGGTCCTAAGACAATTTCTGTTACTCTTTGCAATTATCAATGTTGACGTTACCGATTAATTGTAAAATCTGGAAAATTTAGCCAACACACTCGTTGCTATAGCTCACCAAAAATGACGAAAATTACAAATTTAAGTCTCAGACATTGCCAAACTACAAAAGTTTAAGAAAAACTAAATAGAGATTTCAATTCAGCAGACCATGATTAACTAGTATACCAAATTTTATGAAGAACGGACCACTCCTTCTAATTTTTTCCCGCGGTTGTATGGAGTCGAATCACTGTGCATTGTTACGATTTTCCAGTGCAAGTGTAAAGATTTTACCGACTTTGTTTATACAAAATTACTATTTTTGCAGTTTTTATTTTTTGGAAAATTTTTAAAATTTTAAGGAAATACTTCTTCTTTTTGAGACATGCATAAATGTACTATGTATTTTTTTATTTTACTTACTTTTTATTGTACCTACTGCATTCATAATAGGAATTTTTTAATTTTTTTCACATAATTTTGAATTTTTGTCAGGCAAAATGGCAATAATTTTTCGAAAGACTCGGGCAGGCAACGCTGTGTAGATAACAGCGACAATGCGTATGGGGCGACGGAAACCTGCACGCGAAAAAATTGCAAGCACCGCTGAAATTTGCTGAGCTCCGCTATTGTTGTTGTTACAGTTTGCAGAGCAAAATCAAAGCAAATAAAAACGAAAACAACAAACAAATATAAACTATAGCAACAAGAAATGCGCCACGCGCTGACGTCACTGACAGTCAACCAGCCAGCTGCACTCGTCGTAAAAAAAAGCTGACAACGCTTGCAGCAGACATGCAAAAATAACTAAAACAAATTTAAAACAACTGCAGAAGTTTATGGAAAATTTTATTCTCAAACCACAAAGAAATATTCATAACTCAAACTCATAAATTTTCCATTTAGTTTGTTTGTGTGTTACTACTGTACACTGTTGTTGTGTGTTTATTCAAGTTCGGCGTTTCACTTTATTTGTAATTTTTTGCTTTTGTTGAAAATTTTCAAAAATCGACGCAAAACCTTGAACTGCAATTTTGACTGGCAATGAAATAAGAAGTGATAGAGTTAGTATTTTTGTGGTGACTATGACAGCTGTGGTTGTTAGGTGAACACAAAATTTTAATGAGCATTTAATGAACACACTCAACAAGTCAAATTCACACACACACACACGCACACAAGATTCGCAGTATTTGTTTAAAATTGCACTAATTACCGGGGCTGATGGCCGACTTTCTTTGTATACCTACTCAATGTGCGATTACACAGCTATACATAATAATTAAATGTATGAAAACAGATAATCACTTCCGCACTGTGTCGAAAACGGCTGCTCACCTTTTCGCATGCTTGAAGCAGTTGAGGAGTTCTGAGTAACAAAAACAAAAAACAATACAGGCGGGGCTAGCGGTTTCTGGAGGTGTGTGCAAGCTGGTGAACCTTAAGACGAAGCATTACTCCATTTTACTGTCGATTATCTTAAAATAAAATCAATAATATAGTAACGGAAAAAAACGTTCCAAATTCAAATGAGATAGGACAATGGATAGTATGGTGACTAGGCCCTATGTGCTTTCCCTAAAACGTCTAACTATTTATTAGTACCTCATGCTACTTTCACTAAGTTGTTTTCGTTGATCTCTGCCAATATTTGCCAATAAATCCAATAACAAGGAGATATTTCCAAATATTTCCAAAGTGCCTTTCGAAGATAATCTCTTCTTCTCAAGATATATGTGTAACTTGTGTAACTTGTACTATATAACAAAATCAGTCAATGTCATTTACCACTGGACATGAATTACAAAAGTCGTAGTTTAAATCGTTTAAGAAAAATCGTTTGCCTCCGAGAGATAAGTTTAACTCTTCGCTGCATGACATTGCATATATGCATCGTTAACTTCTCATAGATCTGAGAACTATTCTATTCAGCATTTTACAGTCCTTTTTGTTAAAATATTTCAACGGAATTTCGCGAGTAACATTAAAGGTACATACGAGTATGTGAAAAAGCTGATTAGTCCGTTGGATTGCGGGTATACAATAAATAAAACGACAGGATAGATAGATACAAGAATTCAACAAAATTTAATTTTTACCATGAAACCTTAAGAATTATGTGACGAAGATTTTTTTCTACGGAAATGAAATCATGCAACGAAGGGTTAAAAAAGTTTATATATTGATATTCTCTCCAGCCACACCACAATAATGGTGGGCTCATGACTTTTACAATATTGCATTGATAATAGGACTACCTACCTTATATATAGTAACGGGTGATGACAAGAAAATGAGAATCGGTTTAGGTATTAATAGTTTACATGTTGTTATATATTGCGTTTATGACTTTATATACATCGAATGGATACTAAATGTAATTACGAAAAAAATCAATGCTGGGTTGAAAATGGCCCGTTGTCAGCTGTGCAGCGTAACTTTCTCCGTATACCTTCACAAGAACGTTGGACAGACTTTTTGTCCATTTTGCGTATGCATAATCGGATGCGTTTTTTCAGATCTTCGCAGTTTGCTGCTCTCCAATTATTTTTGTACACCATTGAGCTTAAATTTCCAAAGAAATATTCAATTGGACGACACTGAGGAAGATTTGTTGGATTGCGCTCTTTCGGGACAAATGGAATTTTTTTCGATGCTAAGAAGTCAACAGTTTTTTTTGCATAGTGTGATGATGCTTTGTCTGGCCAAAATATGAAATCATCATCGTTATGGTATTTTCTCAGAAATGGTATACGAATTTTCTTTAAACATTGTTCTTGATACACTGTTTGGTTAATTGCTAAACCCGACTGGCTTTGAAATTCCTTTTTCGGAAATCACGATGTACAGCATGATTTTTGGCTCGAGTTTGTGCTTTAATTTATATTTTACATTATTGTCAGTTGCAGAAACATCATCACTATAAAAACGGTCGTTTCCAGGGACTTGCGGCTTACTTAATGGAAAATAACTCGTCATCCAAAACAAATGATTTTTTTGCATAATTTTTAACCATCCAGCGACACTGTCGTTTAACTGCCAAAATTTGTGTTTCAGAATACTCTGGAGCTCTGCTCTTTTTGCGACATATTATTTTAAGTTTTTTTAGGGTTTTGCAGATGAAAGTCACGTTGACTTAACTTATCGTTATTGTTAAATTTTCCTTTAAGTCTTTCAACCGCACTTTTGGTCATTATTTGTGGTTTTTTTCCGGTTCCACACTTCCTTTCTGATTTTCCCGTATTTAGAACTCTATAAATAGTCGAAATTGGAATGTTTTCCGCCTTGAAATGGTCCACTGTAAACTTTTTTCCACGCAAATTATTTTTTTCGTAAAATTGTACAACGCGTGTACGAAGAGCTTCTTGCTTAGACATCATTTCCGGACGAATAAAATGAAATAAAATTTTGAAAATATTTCGTGATTATATACGGTTTCCATAGAAACCAACGTGGGGACGGCCTACTTTGTATTACCACTCGTTTTGTTTTTATAGGTATGCAAAGTTATTCTCATTTTCTTGTCATCACCCGTTATATCTATAGTATATATTCGGAAACTCAGTAAAGGATTAGCACGCTATTACTTCTGATGAGGCCGAGCTTCTTCAAGTCTATACCAGCTTTGATTAAATTCACACAAACAATTGAAGCTTTAAGGTTTAAATTTCACTATTTTTAACTTGAACCTAATTATGATGAAGTAGCAAAAAAAAGTATACACCTTTTTTTACGAAAATGTTTTATATTGAACAGAATCCACTTAGGTAGTTTGAAAAAGTTGCTTTAGATCACCCAGAAATGATTAAGAAACAAGGAGTTACTTGGATGAATGTGTGAGATTAAGTCCATCACTGATGTTTTAGAATAAATAAAATTATTAATTAGTTTTGCTATCTTTACAGCTTTCAATTTTAAAATAGTTAAAAAATAATGTATCTATCTATTTACTAGAGGTTTTTAGGAGTTATTGGCTCTTGGAATAACATAATACTAAAACATCGAAATACTTCTATTACCAAACCCCATTAATGCTGTTCAATCTAAAGTTCAAGCCTCATTATTTTGAACTTCAGCAAAAAATATTTCAAGACAGTCACAACAGAAGATTTGGTATCTTCCTGTCGTCACAGCTGTGTGTGCCATGAAGTGAAGAATTTTTAGTGACAAATGTTATTTGAAAGTGTGAGAACTTGGCACGTGTTATTCACTCAAAAACAGAACTGAGCAAGTGCTTCAATTAATGGACACCGTAAAGATAAAGACTGTGACAGCAAATTTTATTGACGGATTTAACGAATCCATCATATGATTTCACGATTTGAAGCAATGCATCCAAGTTATGTATTAAATATGAATACGTGAATTGAATTACTGAATTTAACAGCTAAATTTTATTGTTTATCGATCGAACCAGTCAGTTCTTCTCGCGATCTATCTAAACGACTTGGCGATTAATTACGTTAACAAGATAAAAAACCTTGGCATATATTTCGACGGTAGTTTTAATTTAAAACACATGTCAATAAGACAGTTTCCCATGTCTATCTACACAATTTTTTGTCCACTCGATTTCTCTGTGGGACGCAGAGACAGTAAGAATAAAACGTGAGACCAACGCCATTAATTTCAAAAAGAATTTTTTTCAATACTTTTTTAATATGATATTTAATGGAATTTTCGTTCGTCTCTCTTTTCTGCTCTCTTTTAATTTCGTGATTTATGTTTACTACTTTATCGCTTCTTATTGTGCAAGTGTCTTTGCAAGTAAATAAATAAATAAATATTTCATTCAGTGATGCCTTCATTATTTAATTAGTCATTTCACAATTTTTACAGTTTTCAACGTACTTATTATTTTATTCAATATACAATAACTAGAAATGCCTTCATGAACTAAATTTAACCCCAAAAAATATCAAAAACAGTAGATTTCGATAGCACGACTAGAAAACTAACATAGCGCGCACTAGACGCACGTCAAGTGTAAACATTGAAGAAATGCCATAGCAGCTAAAAATAAATGCAACAACTCAGCATAAGCTTTATTCAACATGACGTGAGTGGCTATGGCACTGGTGCGCCAAACGCAGAGTAACAAATCACAACCTACATAGCGGACCATTTACGGAGGAGGAGAGTGAGGTCGCTGTGCAGCTAATTTACCCAATGCAAAACTGTCTGATTCTTTTCTAAAAACGACAAACTTTAGATAGGCAAAGTGGCGAAGAAAGCAGTGAAAAAGAAAGTAAAATTAAAAACAATGAGCGAGCTATGAAGCAAAATTCATTGCGAGGCACAAAGTGGCCCACGGGCTGACGGCATGAATGGCTGACTAACACGTCTGACGAATGAGCCAACGTGCATCGATCAAAGTTTACTTGCTTTACGAGAAAACCGAGTGGGTTGGGGTGCGGGGAGATGGTTTGTTGTGAGCCAACGGGAATGCTGAAGAAGCATACAAAATTAGTGGGAAACAAAAATAAATACAACATAGTGAAATACACATTTGAAGAAGCAATTTGTTTGCTGTATTTATAGAAACGAGATGTAAAGCGAACGCACGAGCAGCAACAAACCAAAATGTTCAGCAATAGATAAATCTGTGGTAAAAAACAAAAATCGCTTAAGTCAAAAATTGCTGTTTTTATGAGTTATAAGAATGCGCTAAGTATGTATGGAAATGTCTTTTATTTAGAGAACATTTTAGAAAAAAAAACTAATAATGGCGATTATTGCACATTGACTAACTCACATTTATTAAGCTTATATCGACTTAAGTTGTTGACATGTTGGCAATTTTGCAAAACATTGATTTAAAAATGTGATATAACAACTTAAGTCTATGCAAACTTTTAAAGAAAAAACAAAAGAGAAAACAAAACAATAAGAAGCGGAACGCAAATTGCAAAACGAATTGCAAATGCAATGTGTTCATTATAACATAAGCGAATAGTATATTAATAACTGTTTTTGTTTTACATGGTGGCAGCCATTACTCAATTCTGTCATATTGGGCCACTTAACCAAAACGCAGAACTTAAACTTTTCCCTACATATTTCACTTAATATTCTTGAATGTATGAGCACCCAACGACTTAAAATATTAATATATTTACAAACATAATACGAATTTCATTCCATTTTGTATATTTAACAAACTCTGGTAATTTGTCATTGGGACACATCGAACGAGCAACAAAGCGAGAGTGCAAAAACTAAGACCACTACTGAAACATATGTAATAACAAACCGTTCCAACTTCGAAGGTGTGTAGCGCTCAGTCGCATAATTGGGGGGCGATCGCCCGTCACCAGCCGCAGTGACAATTGGCAACAGCTGACCCAAACCGCCTGTCACTGAGCACCGAGCAGCAATCACGTGAATATCATCGAACAAACGTGCAGATCGGCCTGCACGCGCAATTTTCTATTTATCTCTGCCGCAGTTTGCGGCGTTTTGCATTCTATTGAATTTCCAACTGAAGCAAATACTCAACGTGTCTACGCACAATGCCAGCAGCAACACGTAGAAAAAAATAAATTGAACATCCATTTACAATGCCAGCGCAAGCCGCGAGGCGAACAAGTGCACGTGAGAGCTCACCGAAGCGGAGAGAACGTGCGCTATCTTGGGGAAGAGATAAGTATGGTGTGTGTGTGCTCGTACGTGTGCAGAGTGGCGAAGAATTGGAGCGTATGAGAAAGTGAGGTTACGTATGCTGGCAATCATTAAGTGAAATACTATTTAATTAGATTGCATATGTTTTGGTTTTTTGCTTTCGGGACAACAATTTCGTTTACAACTTGTTGACAATACGAGCAAGCGACAGATGGTGGGCACAGCAGCAACAAGAAACGAGTGAGCTGTGTCCAAAATGGAAGACGCCCCAGTTTCTTATTTTTTTATGTCTCTATGTACTTTGAGGTGTTACTCAATTTAACAGGTAACCCAATTTCGGCTTTAACTGCGAGAAATATGAAAACATATACAGTTGGCAACAACAAATACGACTTACTAAAAGAGAAAGCTTGCATTTGAATTTTCGCGTGTGATTTATATGCGTTCGTTGCGTATTACGTTCTCAATTCACTTGTCCATCGTTGTTGTGGGAGGAAATCAACAGGCGAGCTTTTAAATAACTAAAACCGTGTCGCCAATAAATGCCTTTCTGCAAGCAACAAATTGTGCCGCGAGCAATGCGCGCCCAACAACTGCCACCACAATGGCCAAATATGCGTTCAATGTGTACATACAGTGTCGGATAAAACCTTTGCAACTGCAATGCAATTGTTCAATTTTTTTTACTGAGTAATTTCTGGGCTTATTCCGTTCCATTTAATTTTTGCTTATTACTAAACATATCAGCAATTAATATTAATTAAATTTTTGAAAAAATCAAAAAATCCGGAAAACCGTGATGCTTCTGTATGCCGAGTGGGAAATTCCTCTAAAGTGGACATTCCAGCAGGAAGTGCTTCAAACGCAAAAAAGTTAATGTTACGAGTTGGCCCGCTCAATTCCCAGATCTTAACCCTACCGAAAACGTTTGGGAAATCGTCAAACAACGGATCGATAAGACAAATGTTGCATATCAGGAAGATTTTTTTCTGAGAGTTCAGTAAGCCTGAAACAACATTCCAATGGACGTAATCAACAACTTAATTAAGTCAATGCCCCGCCGATGTAAAGCAGTAATTAAAAACAACGGGTTTGCATCAAAATATTAACTTATTTAGTGAATACATTTGAATCTTCTTTTAGTTGCATTTGTTTTGTTGCATTCTGAATATATGAATTTTTAGTTTTCTTTCTTATGTAAATATATTAAATAAGTAATGTGGAAAAATTATGTATAAATTTCATGCTGGAATGTTTAATATTAAATAATAATAATGTTTAATATTAAATGGAATATTTAATATTAAATATAAATTGAGAAAAACTGCAAATGTTTAGAAACTACTCTGAATTTTCCAATAATATGAACATAGCATTGTAGTTGCAAATGTTTTGTCCGACACTGTATGTACGAAATTCTGTGCACTTGGCCATTTATGAAATAGTCGGCCAAAATCGTGTCACGCCAAAATGAGAACGCCGTAAAATGTGTCAAGGTTGCTAGCGCATGTGTTCCACTTTCTCGTCCACCTACCCAATCCACCCCACGCTGCACCACGAGCTCAGCACTGTACGGTGCGCTGCACTTCCACAGTTTTAGTGCATTGTGCTGCTTCGCTGTTGTTATTGTTGTCGCTCTTGTAGGCAAATGGCAGCATAGAGACAGACGGACGGACAGCTAGCCAGCCGTACGTGATTATAAAGGCGAAAACATAAAACTAAAGACAAAAACAACAGTGAGACGGCGCTAGCAATGCCAGCAAAACTATTCAATTCCACGAAGCCACTTATGGAACCGATGTTCATGTGTATTCTTTATTGTTTGTACGTCCTACGAAGGAAAAGTCATTACAAGCGAGTATAGAAAACAACTGATAGAAGCTAACAGCGAAGGGACAGCGTTGTCATTCAATGCAGGCACTTTGACAAATAAGCTGCTGGTCAAGAGCAGCTTCACAGTTCGCTTTTAATTGCAGAAACACATGTATAGACTTGAAAAACCTTAGAGTACAAACTTTTTCACAAATCTCCCAACGAATTCAAGTGGAGAAAATTGAAAGGAAATGAGTTATTTAAGTTATTTAAAACCCAATTCAAACTCTACTTCGCATCACAATCTTTATATAGGGTGTCCCATCTGTTGGTTGCATTTTGAACTAGCGAGTAAATCAACTTTGGCAGCACTTACGTCTGTCATTCTTTGACAGTTAATTATTTTATTGTTTACGGTTAACGAATATGGATCGCTTTTCGCTCGAAAAACGCTGGCAAGTGTTGAAATTTTACTTCCAAAGTTAATGTTCAGTCGCTGATACAGTCAGAAAATGTGCACTTTGGAAATGTGCACTGGCCACCGCGAAGCTGCGACTTGACTCCTGTAGACTATTTTTTGTGGGGAACCGTGAAGGATAGATGTGGACCCGCCAGCGTCGATTGATGGCTTGAAAGCCAATATTCGACAAGGCATCGGTAAGATAGAGCCGCACACATAGGAAAATGTAGTGAAAAATTGAGTCGAAAGAATGATGCACTGTAAAGCCAGCAACAGCAGTTACATGAATGAAATTGTATTTCATACATAACGGCATTGATGTACATTTCTAATAAGAAAAAAACCATTTAGAAAAATACCTGTGCGTTCATTATTTTTCAGCCAGTTTAAAATGCAAGTTTCTGTTGGGACACCCCATACTTTTATATATTTTTTAAGTACTTTTATATAAATCAGTTAAATCTCGTCCAGTTTAACTGAATCCTCTTTTTTTGTAAGCTATCAAGTCGGTTCGACCTAGTTAATTTTCTTCATTCAGAGGGGAAACACCTAATTTCAGTGGTAGAGTACTTTTCCCCGACAAAAATACGATTTTCAAAAGTTAAATTTTCCATAGTGAATTTTTCATAAATTTCACAGATGCGGAAAATTTGTGGTAGACATTTCCATGATCTAATCAAGTGTGTTTACTTTTTTTTTACATTCCATTTTCCACTCGCATATCTTCGTCTAACTATGAACTTTTAATTGACTGGTAAGCAATGACAGCATGATATCGCCTTGTGCCACTTTAATTCGCTTACGCCGTGAGGCTCGTTTCATAATACAAAAAAATAAATACAAAATGAAATCAAGTGCGAACATTTTTTTTCCACTCGTCAAACACAAAAGGCGGTAAGCTGTTTCAACGCCATAAAAAGTGGGCAATGGAACGCTCTGGAATCGCAGTTTGTGCGGCACAACTCGGCAACCAAGTTCAAAAACGCAAAATCAAATCAGCACACAGCCAAGCTGACAGACAAACAGACAGATAGGCGGGCAATCAACAGCAGCTGGACGACCGCCTGCTGCTGCGTAAATTGAAGCCCAAGAATTTTCATATACGTTATGACACTTTTGATGGCTTTTGATAACTGCCTTCGCAGCTTCATTGGGCACGCTTTTTGCGATTGTTGCACTGGATTGCAGCCGGCTCGTCACTCGGCTGTGGCGTTCGCCATAGCTCAGGTGACCGCTTCGAAGGCGAAATGGAATTTCCGCCGATACGAGCGACTGTTCCATGTACGAAAATAAAAATAAAAAAAGAAATATGCACATCCATGCGCACATATGTTCATGTATGTGGATAAGTAAAGGCACAACAACCGACGAAACGTAAACCTCGCGACAAACACGGGGACGTGATATGAACAGTTGCCGGCTTGTCGCTGGGCTTCGTCTTGAGTCGTTTTGAAGTTTGGCTGGTGTATTTTTTCCGTCAGTATTTACAGTTATTCGAACTGGCGCGATTCAAGTTTAACTAGGATTAAGTATTATATGAATTGTAATTCCACTTTCAATTACAATTCAGACAATCTTAATTCAAAATAGGCGAAAATTCAATTTTCAATATTTGCATTTGTTTAGACAAGAGAATTTTTCCATTCATTAACCAAGCTAATTGTAGCCAATTTTAAAACAATTAGCTAAACAATTTTGCAGTAAACTAAGCAACTAATTAATTGGCGTTTTACCAATGTATCGAACTGACACTTACATTTCGTGAACACCTGCGTGACCTCCTCGATTTCGCGTTGCGTGCGCTCCAGGTCGGCGTTGGCGCTGTCCGTCTTGGTTGTCTGCTTGCTGTTGTTGTGATTGGCGCTGGACTGGGTGCCACTCGCACCATTGGTGCCAGATCCCTTTTGCTGTTGGTGCACTTGCATGTACGAATGCTGCTGCTGTAGTTGTTGTTGTTGATGACTCGATGCCACACTGTTGCTGTTGCTATTGCTGCTGCTGCTTCCGCTTACCACAAATGTGGTATACGGTAAAGCAGTACCGCCCACGCCTCCAACGGCACAACCATTCTTTATCGATCGCTTGCCTGCCAGTTCTTCCACTTCCTCTTCACTATCCACATTTGTGCCGTTCTGCTGCATCGTCAGCAGGTCTTCGTCTTCGCTGTCGCTGTCACGCACTTCGATCGTCTCAGCCACCGGCAGCGCGTTCACTTTGGACAGCAGCAGATTGTTGTTATTATTGCTGCTGCTATTGTTGTTGTTGTTATTGTTCCCTGTTGTCTTCTTGATTTGGGAGTTATGGGCCATTTGTGGTAGCTCATAGCGTTTAGAATTATTATTGTGGTTGGTAGTATAGTTATTTTGTATGCAATGGCGGTTCTTGCCAACACCAGCTGACGCTGCTGCGGACATTAGCGCCACTTGCCGCTTACTGGCCGCCGCCTGGCCAACAGCAACAGCGTTCACCTTTTGGCGTTTGCTGCGCCCGCTATTGGATGCATCCGCCGAAAACTGACGCTGACGCTTGCTGTAGTAGCCACTACTACCGCCGCCACTGCTGCAGTGAGCGCCCGGATAAGCGGCCTCCTCGCCGACGTCCTCGTAGTAGCCGCTCTCGTGCTCGGCTTGGCGTCGCGTCGACATCTTTTTCGAGCTGCTGCTGGTGCTGCTGCCGCTCGTGGGATTCATTGCTTTGGTGCCGCTGCAGTATCGACTCATGACGTGGCAGTACTTCGCGTCACTTCCCTTTTGATTTTCCGGATTTCGGATTTCGGGTTTTTTGGTATTGACTGAAGAATTGAAATTCTTTCAAAAAAATGACTTTTCTCAACGTGTCGCTCAACGCTCAGTGCTTGGCGTTTTTTCGAGTGTTTGTGTGCAATGAAACACAATTTTGATTTATTTTTATTTTTCTTTCAGCGATTCGAACAACCCGCGCGCTAAGAATTTTCGTGCACGCGAATTTTCAACGGAAGGGTAGAAAGTTGTGAAAATCGAAAGGATCAGGGGGAAACTTTTAAATGCTGTTAAGAGTTGTGGTCAACTTGCTGTTGACTTCTTGATGGCAGCAGTTGTTATAGTTGTCACTGCTTTTGCCGCCACTGATGTTGTGCCCATTTTCAATGTGGTTGGTGCGATCTGCAAAAAACGTAAAAAATATACTTATTAGACAAATTATTTGTATCTTTTGTATTTCATTACATTTGGTGCAGGTTCGTAATGACCTAAGAATTCTGATATTTTCTGACTAGGTTTTTTATGCCGCTTGCTCAGTGCCATGGCAGCTGCCAACTATTTTGTATTAAACACGTTTCCGCTACTGCGGGCCTGGCACGGACCGGACGGTCACTGCAGTTCGATTCGGTTTAGAGCGGTAATGCTCAAACATATTTGACCTAAAAAGCCATACCTCATACCACACCACTGCCCTATCTTGGTTACTTTTTTAACCTTGGCAAAGTCAAGAAGGTTATGGAAGAGGTGACTGCTACCGTTTGCTGTCATTCGGACAATTTCGAAATTGCGTTTCATCAAACTTTGGCATTCAGCGATTCTATTAATTGTTTGTCCTATTCTTTCAAGAGTGCTGCCATATGGCAAAATTGGCTTTTGATATTTTATGTTTAATGCTCTATTTACGAACAATACAATAAAATATTTGCTACTGTTTCGAATAATGAATAATGAAACTGGGGTCCGGATTAGAAAAATTTACAGACTTGTTTTTGGAAAGAGCATTTTTCCCCACGAAAAACACTTTTGACAACAAAAAATGTTTTTTTTTCTAATTCCCAACTAATAATGTACAGCTATAACTGACGAACACTCATTACCAAAACTCCTTCATGTACAACAACAAAATTATTTTTCATTCATTATTCATTTAACTTAATATGTTATCTGTTTTATCACATAAAATATAAATTCCTAGATATGTATTGGAATTTAATTAGCCTATGTATAGCAGCTTTGCTTCTTTTGGAATTTGTTAGCACCTAACTTGCTAATCTAATGGCAACCGTAGTTAGAACTGAGAGCTAGAGTAATGAGCAGCCTTCACGTTTATTTCCATAAATGCACATATGTAATTATAGTCCAATTAATTCGAGAAAAACTCCAAACAATTCGTCTAACAACTGAAAACATTCCCGCTTGATGCCCTAAGCAACATTGCTGAATCGAAACTCAACTTATCTAAACTTTCCACAAGGCATAGGCAATTTTTTTCGAAAATGTGTTTTTATATTTATTTCATAAAAATTGTAATTGTATTACTTTTTTAATATTTAATAAAATAAAATAAAATAAAAATATATCAAACCAGCGTAAGTACAAGCAAAGCGCTTGCAGCTGGCACGTCTCCGCCCTCATCCCACTGTACAGCACCCAAACTCACCGTTAGCGTACGAACATTTCACCACTTCAAGTTCACAGCAAATTGTGGACAGCAAACTTTTCCACGAATTTCGATTAAATAACAACAAAATTACTGTACTCGACAAAAGCAGCCACTAGTGCAAAATTTATACTTTTGACTTTGTTTTCCGCTTGCTTTCGCGGAACACAAATTCAACGGATTGGAGACACAGCGACTCCAGCGATTACGTTTCCATTCCTCTGGTGCGCCGCGTCACTTGCATTTCGACACTCTTCTACAGCGTTTCGTCTCAAGCGGCCATCTTGCAAACTACGTTGCAACAAATTCACTCTGACTTTTTTGCCTTTCTTTATATATTTTTTTTTACAATATTTTTTCACTTCTTTTTTTTAACAATTTAATTGCTTTTTACGCGCACCTATTGCTTTTTCTTCACTTGCCTACCCAAAATGACAATTCACCATCACTGCATAGCAGCGCTCAAACACACCACACCAACACACCAAACCGTCAGAAACAGTTGTCAAAACGCTGATGAATACGCTGGCGAAAGAAACTATCAAAAGGGGGAAATTAAGGCGAAAAATTTCTATTCTCCTTTTCACTGCAACAGCATTAACACCAATACAACTTTTACTTCCAGCTTTGCTTATTTGGCAAAAATCTTAATTTTAGCTTTTTATGCTCGAGCCGCATGTATTGTGTGCGATTTTTAGCAAAATTTTTATATCTTCACATACATTTTCGTGTTTGATGAAGCACCTTGATCACTTGACCATCTTCGCCACTCAACTTCTATTCATTGCTTGCACTTGAACAATATTTTCTCGATTTCTTCACTTTTATTATGCGAAATTCCTTACACGCTGTCTTGCAAGTTGGTAGTGAACTCGAACAATCTGGGCTGTTTAAATTCTGATAAATTTATACTTTTTGCCTTTTTCACGACGACGACTACGACGAGCGACTACACATTCGCTCTTACCGACTGCGTAGTTATTTTTAAAATGCCATTTCGCCTTTGTTCATATCTTCCCCCCAAATTCATTTGCAACTGATGTTCGCTGTCAGTGCTCGTTCTATCTCGCTTCCGTTCGTGAAAGCAAGGCTTTGAACCGAAAACAGCTGACACGAACAGCTGTGGTGGCAGTGTTGCCGCTTTCGGTGCATTACCATAGTAGGGAAGACTCTGATAATATGTTATGCGAAAAAAATTCAACTTATTATGGACCGGAAAATTAACATAATTTCAATATTTAAGTTTTCGAATTGTAGCTCGAAACGGAAGCGTTGGTTTGCAGTCTAAACGCAGAATGCGTCTACGAGTATACAAATCGTACAGAATGCACTTTATCGTGTTGTAAGGATTAATGACTTAAGTCAGCAGCTTTTAGATTTTTACTGAAGCAGATATCTATGTCTATTTTTCCCCTGAAATAGGTCTATTTTCGATAGTTTTCTCTTTCGTATAAACAAAAATTTTGTTTCAGTCACAACCACATCGGTTGTAACCAATTCAAACGATTCGACTTGTTATTGCAAGCTTTCCATGCACATTTTTTAATAACATTATCCGTATTTTATCTTGTCAATGAAATTTCAAAGTGTTCACCAACCTATTAATTCCATGGATAAATACAGTTCTTGGCACCGGTAAAACAATACATCTTATTAGAAAGAGTCTGTCCATATTTATTCAAAAACAACTATAATATTTTTCTTCCCTAATTACCTTTCAATACTTGATCATAATGTCCTCCAAATTCTTTCGACGTAAATCGGGAACTTCACAGTTCTCGGCTGCATAACCGACTGGCAACAGCACCAAGAGTTTTTCGTTTTGTGGCCGCTCGAGCAACGCGCGCAACGCTGGCCCACAGTTCAGTGGCGTGGTCACCAAGGAACTTAGTCCTGCCGCTTGCAATGCGCAAAGCAAAACGCCGGTGGCAATTGCCACCGAAATCTCATTGTAGTAGTGTTGTCGTCGCTGTCCTTCGGCAGTCAGGCCATATATCTGTTTGAATACCAATATTAAGTAAGGGGCGTCGGTGAGATATGGCTTGACGTGGCTCGTGCGCAATGGGCGCAGATCGGCCGTCCACTGGCGATGCATTCGCTGCGCGTAGTTTAGCTCCTCTTCTGCCTCGACGATTTCGCGTATTTGCTGCTTCATCGTTGCGTTACCCACAACGCAAAACGTCCACGGCTCAGTGTGTGCGCCGCTGGGCGCAGTGCCAGCAGCGCGCACGCAATCCTCAATAATGGCCAATGGCACTGAAGTGCGGCTGAAGGCACGCACACTGCGTCGATTGTTGCACATCGCGTAGAATTGCTGCGCCCCAGCTGGCAGTGTGACAGTCGCACCGTGATAGCGTACGTGTGGCTTAACCTCTAAAGCGGGCGCATACTCCGAGTCAGCGCTGGAATCGTTTTCGTTGGTATTGAAATAAGCTGATAATAAATCATTGCAATTATATATAACCATCCGAATAATAACAATGATTGCGACTATTATTTGCGCTTACCGCCCACGTACTCTTCGCCATCCAGGCGCTGTTTTGCTTCAGGTCTCTGCTTCTTAACAATTCGCATTGCGAGCACTGAGCAACCTTTAATGAAGGCCAGAAGAACCAAAGTGGTTAGCACCAACTGCCAGTTTTGCAGCAGTAGCGAACTCTTAAAAATCGAAACCACGTTCATGGTTTTGCAAAATTTCAATGTTTTCTTCGGCAGTCTACTCAAGCACTGACAGCTTTTCGCGTCTTAATCAACATTCGAAGTGTGTTTTTTGCCAGAGACAAAAGAGAACAACGAAAATAAAACAAAATTCTTTATCTCACACGTTGCATAAGTTGGTCACGGCCTTGCGATATTGGAGAGCATCGACAGTTTATTGAACTTGAGTGTCACCCTTACTTTTAAACATCTGGTCAACAACTTAACGAATCAGCATCCTTGAAGCGCAGCCGGAACTGCGCCACAGACGCATCATCGCGTGTGTGCGACTCATAAACCAAAAATGTAAAATCAAAAAAGGACGGGATGGTAATCCATAATTGCGTACCATGCTAAATTATAAACTCCTTTTGATTGCAAATTACGTGCTATATAGATATTTTACAGTTGGCTTCATGATCTATTGTACGACAGTGAAGTTGTACAGTTCCCCGTTTTTGAATGCATTAGTTTTGATAGTTTTGTGCTTCTTGGAGCATCATTACTTTTAGAAAAATACTTTCCGAAAAAATTGCTTATTTACTATTTAAGCATTCACCGATTATTGTACTTAAAAACTACTAAATACATTTTCGAAATAATGGAAAGAGAAGGAAAAATTCAAGTTGAAGCAAATTATAGGGCTTATTTATATCAATAACTTCCATTACAAAGTATTTGTGCCCAGTATTTGTCCTATATCTCTTTTTGAAATTAGCATTCCATAATCAAACTTGTCAACAAATCGATTTCTTTCTTGGCATTTTAAAGACACAACACTCGACTCTGAACACTGCTACTCTTTTTAACTACTTTTTATTGTTTACGTATTTTTTGTTTTCTTGTGTATGTTTGCTCATAATACTGCTTGTTTTCTATACTTAATTAATTAAATGCTTAAAATAAAGCCACTCCGCATCTTTGCACTTATCGAACCCAGCGTTCAATTTGTAGGGTACTGATTGTTCGGCAGCACTGCTGCACTAGAGGTGACCGCCACCCCTTGCCCGGAAGCACTACTGCTTGCGGTGCTGCTGCTGCTACTGCTGCCACTGGTGCTGCTCGTCTGGCCCTCATTGGTCAGCGGCTGGCATTTCTTCTCCAGCTGCTTGCGATGCACATCGCGCAGTATGTCCATAATCTTCCACTTGGCATCGAAGAATAGTTCATCAGACAAATCCTGCAAATCAACCTTGATCATATCGCAGAGACTCTGCACTTGTCTGACATTTTTATTTATTGGCACACGCTCTGGCAATTTCATACTGTATGGTCCCCGTGTTCGTAGACGTTTATATGGCGCCATCTAAACATTAAAATCAAGTCAAAAGAGCTAAGTGCACTTTAGTATTAAGTCGCCTGCAAACTCTTAAGCTTACGTCATAGTGTTGCTGTTCGTCCTGCGCCCTACTGGTAACGATCGGCTCAAATATTTTCATCTCATCGTTAGCCTCGTTTACATTGGAAGCGCCATCGTTGAGCGAATAATCATTATTTTCGCCATACGCTGCATTGTACAGGCAGTTGTCCTCATGCGAATTGTTCTCTTCATAGTCATCCCCACCGTACTCTGCCTTGACATTCTGCAATGAAAACGATCCAAACATAAATTATCAATTCACTCGCTAGAATTTTCGCAGCCCTCACCCCGTATGAGGCACGCGCTGAGCTTCGCACAATGCTGTGCAGAAACTCAAACTCCTTGTAGTAGTACAGTGTTGGCACGTACACCTCTCGGCCGTCCATGATCGACTTCTGCACGCGCGTCCGCTCAGTGGCAAAGCAGTTGCGCAGCCCCTTGATTTTGCGCTTCACCTGATCCGCCGTAACTTGGCGGTCGAACTGATCGGCAATCGACTCCCAAATGGATTCCTTTAGCGCCAGATTGCGGTACTCCTCACAATTGGGATTCCATAGACATTCGTGGCCGCGAAAGAGGCGTATCAGCTTGATCACGTTGTGCTCCTCGTTGAGAATGGACTTGTTGGGCGGCTGTGCGCTGTAGTGCGACTGCATGTTGTGCTGCGGTTTGTGCATTCGTCTGTTCGGAGGCTCTTATATTTACAAATTTCAATTCGACATCGATTATGCAGCGGAGTGCAGGTGATTTTATGGGACGCTTAATTTTCCGCAAGTAAACAAACGAAATTCTCAATCGGCTATTAAAAAAGAGACGAACGACGCAGAAAACTCGCACGAAGTGTCAAGAGCGACAGTTGCTTGACGAGATGTCAGATTGTGGAAATTATACGGTTACCAGCCCGTTAAGAATTGAGCGGATTTAGGGATAAGAAAAACGTAATCGAATACGCCATACTCAAAAGCAAAGTGAGGTAATACAGTACAATCTCGATAATCCGGACAATTAAAAACCAAACACTGGTGTCCGGATTACAGAGTCTACAATAGAAATTGAGTGTCCGGATTACAGAGTCTACAATAGAAATTGAGTGTCCGGATTACCGCGTTGTCCGTATTAGCGAGTGTCCGAATTATCGAGATTATACTGTAGTATGGAAAATGACGCGCGACAACACGCTTGGTCCTTTTTTTCGACCATCTCAATCTTCCGGCATGGAATAGATTTACTTTAAATGTTATAATAAAGAAGAAAAAAATTATAACCTTGTGCTACCATGTTTGTTATATAGCCTGTCAATATCCCATTTAGATTTACTTGTCAGGTGCGTGCAACATTTAAATGGAATTTTTTATCTCGTGTGTCGTCTAAATTAGAACATTAAAATTGTATGTTTGAGGCGTTAAGATTAATTTTTGATAATTGTTTTTTTGCATTTTTAAATATATTCTGGTTAATGAGGCGGTCGACGGGCACTTGCCGTTTTTACATATTCTTGCTGAAAGCATATTTTTTGGGTAGTATCAGTAGCCCGTCTTATATTACTTCTTCATAGGTTTTTCCATATACGGTTAGATTGTCATCTAGCAGTTTTGCCAGCTCAATATATTTTTGCAATAGATCTTCTTTGGCCCCTGTTTCTTTTGTCGTTGTCGTTCTAATGGATGGCGGAATTTCACGCTGTGCTTTCTGTTAGTAGACCTCGGTGAAGAGCACAATAATATTGGCCGTCAACAGCAACATTCCGTTGATTTGACAATTAACCGACCCAAAACACTAACAAAATCCCATGTTGTGTTCATTGTTTTAGTCATGATAGTACTTTATAAATTTGCCTTGTGATGGCTAATCAATCGTTATCAATAAACATTCAGCTTTGTGAAAATACTCATTGGCACACTCAAGGGGACTTGTAGGGTTAAACCCCCCAAATATTTGTTTCTTACAAAAAGTTAAGGTGACAAATGTGATTTCAAATGGTATTTGCCTCAAAAGTTCTCAACGAAAACACCCAAAATTAAATACTGTATGCGCCAGTGCAAACACCGTTAGTATATGTTTTAAGGGTATAAGGGGTTCCACAGCTCTTCAGCTATAATCTTAATTTGTTGTTCTTGAAAACTTTTATAATATGTAGCAAAGAACAGAGTCAATCAAGTACAGTCAGCCCCGAGCAATAGACTTTTCATAGTTTTTTTTATTATAGCTTCCTTAATGTCTGCCGCTTTATCATAATCTGAAACCGTTTTCGCCTGAGTGTACTAAAATTTTCAATGTCTCTTTGTCACAACTTGTGCCATACTAGACTGGGAACATTTTGTGGTTGTTGCTTTAATTCTTGAAGCGCAGCCAAAACATTGAAATCATATATGCGCCGTGGCCACTGCATGTGGAAGGAAACGCGACAGTGCTGCACCGTGTGCATCGCTGATGGTAATGAGCTGGTGGCTCGGATTGGTGGCAATTACGTCAGGAGACCAACTATCAGTGTCAGAAGCGTTCGACCACAGAAGCAACGCCGTACGCAAATTTTCCGTAATTTTTTTTCACTTCGAAACGTGTCCGGTAGTTAAGTGACAGATTGTCGTGCACCAATTAGCCGCACCGCCGGCGCCCACTCGCAACTGCTGACGCTGTCAGGCGTAACGCCAAGTTGTGACCGCCAACAAAAACCAACATCGAATTTATTTTATTAGCACAAGTGCTAATAGACGCGACTTCGAAGTTTGGCGGAAGCAGTCGATTTGATCACAGAAGCAAGCAGTAAGCAAGGGCACAAGCATAGTGACAGTGTTTTGTATGTTCCGAGAGCGCAGAGAGAAACTGTAACAAATCAATTAAAGTTGGTGCGGGCGGACAAACGGAGTGCACGTTGTAGCGCTACGCCAAACGTACTCCATTCACTGCCGCTGTTATCGGACAGCAGACATAACAGCAGCCGCGGCAAAGGAAAACCGACCGCAGCACCAATTGGAAGCAGCTAGTTTAGATTAAATTCAGTATTATGTGCTTGGCTTTGTCATCATCATCAATCGGCTGTCAGCAGTATTTTCTATTTGCTTACTAGATAAGCCATCCGACGCCATTGCCAGCGTAAGTGTAATCGCACGCAACTCTTTCGTTTGCCCACCCGCCCACTTCGCTGACAGTAAACATCGGTGCTGTGGGCGCTGAGAGCGACGCAACATGGACGAAGTATTCGCCTTGCATACAGAAAAATTGGACATTTATGATGGTGAGTGCTAATAATTTCCTATTTATTAACTTTTATACTCGTCAGAAATATAATGCATAGTCATTCATTTTCCACAATAAACGATTATTGTTGCATTCGTTGTTATTTGAGCACATGTGTAGCGTGTGGCGGGCTGGATTTATTACGACTTGCATGCCATGAAACAAGGTTCTTTGCATTTTTATGGACACATGTAGGTATATATTTTTTTTAATACTTTCTATACTCCTTACTTTCGATACTTTCGTTATTGATAAATTAATTCTTTGCGTAGGTGTCTAAAAAAAAATGAATTTTAATGTATATTTCCGTTTCCTACGATAAATATTTTTGTACACATAAATTGTTGAAGTGATTTTTCATAGATCAGCAATTTTAACGTTAAACATCTGGTCATGAAACGCACACTTCTGACAAATCCAGCACGCCACAAACTAAGTTTGTGCCGCTATTTAATCCAATTGGGTGTGATTCAAAAATGCTTACAACTAATAAACTGTAGTTAGTGTTCACATTCCAATGTGACTGCTCCCCATAAACTTCCGTTCAATTGGCGGAAAGCAGCGCTGCCCGAACTCTTTTATCAATTTAAAAACCAGCTAACACAGGTGTTGCACTACGTGGTTCCCTCGTCCATGTCCTCGTCATCGGTTTCTTCGTTCAAAATTTTGTTTAGCACCTCATCATGCTTGTCCTGACTGATGTTGGTCAGCAGCAAATCCTTAAGCGTTTTCACGTGCTTTTTGGTTTCTTCAATCTGTGTCTCCAGATCCTGGTTTTCCTTGCGCAGCTTTTCCACATTGCGTTTGCGCTCGTTCGCCGTCTCCTTGGACTTGGCACGCGTCTTCTTGACCGCCTGTAGAGTGCAATTATTTTAGTTTAATTCTGGCGTATTTCACAATCCTCAGCATGCACTAACATCATTATTTCTTTGTCTCTTTTGACGGTACGCGTCGTCATCGGGCTTGCTGGAATCTGACGAATTCCCAGTTTTCCTTCTCGCTGGCATTCTCTCGGTGATTATTTTACTTTGTATGTGATGCCAGTCGACAGGGATCGCTCTTCCGGTCTGCGGCTTGAATGATTTCCTTTTTATGTCCTTATTTACTTGGCCAACTGGTTGAGTATTAAGAAACTGGAGGAGCTGAACGGAACAACACGCGAATGTCAAGCAGAAATTAAAACGCAAAACAACATCGATGCAGCGTTGCCATGCGTGGAAATTTGCAACAGCGCGTGAAGACTGATATCTAATTCTTTGGAACTCGAAAAATGTTCCCAATTACAACTAATTTAGCTAATGATGGTAAACTAATTACAATTTGCAACCGATATTCAATGAAACATTTAATTTGGACCGAATTCGACAATAAACACAAATGTAGAATGTAAAAGTTTCATTTCACTGCAAAACTGGAGTATTGAAAATTATATTGTAAACCAAAGAGCATTATGTATTGTGATAAGTTTGTAACGGATTTGTGCTCAACAGTTTGTGTTGCATTAGAAATCAGCGCGAGTTGGCAGTCTTAAATATTAGTAACTAATAAAATGTGTATGTGCCTTTTGGTTATTGTAATGAAACAATTAATGAATCAGTTTAGGCTTTCAATAAGTTTAGTTGTAATAAGACTGATTTGTAGTAGACAATTGACGGCGATGTTTCAAAAACAATAAAATTGAAATACAATGGAATAAATAAATACTTAAAACCGAAAATTACTAATAAAAATTTAAAAAATTAGCCACTCGATTTATTGTTATTTACAAACTGCGCATCGAAAACACACAGCAGAATCATGTAAGATGTAAGCATAGATATCAAACGAACTGGTTGATCAAGTTGTTCGCTTATCGATAGCACTATGACAGAAGTGCATTGGTGGTAAGGAACTTAAACCTGGTTCTCTTTCAATTTGGCAAGTACTTAATGCGGACCACTTTTCGATAGCTTTTTTCATTTTAATTCGATTTGCAATCGCTATCTTTGCCTTGCTGCTACTTTTGTCCACTTGATTTTTGATGAGTTAAAAAATGCAAACTATCAAATACACTTTTCGTCTGTTAGTTGAATTGGCACTTTCGCAGTGGTTTATAAACAGCTGGCAACTGCGCGAGTAAATGTGTCACGATTTGGCCGGCTAAAAAGCTGCAAACAGCTGAGCGGTGTGCTATTTTATTTTTGGGTCGTTGGTGAGCATAAATCGTGAGCGATGTCGTCGCCAGCACCGAAATCGCCGGAGCAATCGGATAAGAGTCGGAAGTACGATCGTCAAATACGGCTGTGGGGCGAACATGGGCAGGGCCTACTGGAGGGCGCCACGATTTGCTTGCTGCAGGCAACTGCGCTGGGTTGCGAAGTGCTGAAGGGGCTCGTGCTGCCGGGAATCGGTGGCTTTACTATTGTGGATGGCAGCGTGGTGACTGAAGATGATTTGGGCATCAAGTAAGTGCCTGCGTTAGTGTTTAGGTCGCCATATTGTCAGTTTATGTTCTACATTTAGCTTCTTTCTGGATGCCTCGTTCGTTGGTCAATCGAAGGCTCGCGCTTGTATGCAACTGTTGCAGGAGCTAAATGCTGATGTCAATGGCGACTTTGTAGACGAGAGCGTTGACTGGATTTTGTCGAATCGGCCGGCATTTTTTGAGACTTTCGATGTGGTGGTGGCATCCAATATGAACGAGAAGACTTTGTTGGAGCTGTCGGATCGTTTGTGGGAGGCTAACATTCCGTTTCTTTACTGCCGTTCGTTAGGGTTCTTCGGTTCAATACGTTTGCAAATCAAAGAACATTGTGTGGTGGAGTCACATCCGGACAACAGACAGCACGATCTGCGTCTTGAGCACCCATTTCCTGCGCTTCAGAAGCATTTTGAGGTCAGTTAATATCTAATGAAACTACACCGTTTCAGTTTGAAATGTTATGTGCTGTTTTTTGATTTTGAGCAGACCACTGCTGTTACCAGCAAGGTGCCTTGGCTTTTGGTGTTGAACAAGTTCGTGCAATTGTGGAAGTCGCAGCACGAAGGACACATTCCAGCAAACTACAAGGAGAAGACCCAGTTGCGTGAAATGATACGCTCAGGTGACTACTGCAAAACCATAGTGAAATATTATATTATTTCGCTATGTGCAAAACGAACCAAAGCAGAATGAAGTTATACAATGGCTTGGAAAATTTGTTTTAGGCATGAGCGCAGATGAAGAGAACTACGAGGAAGCCGTCAAAGCGGTCAATACAGCGTTTGGCGGGGGACATGTACCTGCAGCCGTTAAGATGATTTTCAGCGATAATGCGTGCGCCAATCTGAGCAAACACAGCGACCCCTTCTGGATTATGACCAAAGCGCTGAAGGAGTTTGTCGAGAACGACAACAACGGACTGCTGCCGCTGCCCGGTGTGCTGCCAGACATGACCGCCGACACGGAACCTTACATCAATTTGCAAAATGTCTATCGACAGCAAGCATTGCATGACGCTGATAACGTATACCGCAAATGCCAAAAGTCTTTGAAGGAATTGGGTTTACCGGAGGATACCATAAATGAAAAAATTGTGCGGTTGTTCTGTCGTGAAGCAGCCGGACTTGCGGTTGTGCGCGGCACGAAGATATCGGAGGAAAATGCTAAAAGCAGCAATATACTCGCAATCGGTATGGTGTTTGCTCTAACGATTTGTTCGTTTCAATCATTAGTTTTAAATTGTAAATAGTGGATGATCTGGAGGCGCAAGGAACGCTGACCGAACACTATGTGGCACTGCGCGCGTATGAGCGTTTCCTTTCCGAATGCGGCAATGTGCCGGGTGAGTGTCATGTGGAGAACGATGTGAAGGAGCTAAAGACGGTTGCGAGCAAAATGCTGTCTGACTGGGGTGCTCACGCGTCCATAAGCGATGACATGATACATGAGATTTGTCGATTTGGTGGAGCGGAGATCCACTCCATTTCGGCATTTATTGGTGAGTTGTTTCTACCTAAATTGAGCAACATGCAGTTTCATGTAACTTTTCATTCTAAATCTGCGAATTGTAAATTTAATTATTCTTATTCAGGTGGTTGTGTTGCCCAAGAGGTCATCAAACTTATCACGAAACAGTACAAACCAATCGACAACACTTTTCTATACAATGCCATCACCTCAGAAACTGCGACGTTGAAGCTGTAAAGTGGTACTTTAATTCTAAACAAATACTTTGTCTTATTAATAATAAATTTAATAAATTGGTATGTAAACCGAATCGAATTGAAAGAGTTGCCTGGCGACTGTGGTTATTTGAAATTCCTGTGACTGTGGCAACACAGCTGATCAGCTGTCTGACTTGATGTTTTCTCTCCGTCCGTATGGTTTGACAGTTTGGAACCGATGAAGCACACGAGAACCGACTTTCAGCTTTACATCCAGCCAAATTAGCAGCAGCTTGCTCTGTCCAGGATTCACATACATAGTTGAAATTGTTTTCCAACCTCCTGACATAGAAAATTACACAACGCCAACATGATAATAGGGTAAGTTATTCCAGCAGTGGCTGCGCCCACCTGTGTTCCCGTCATTTACGTAATAATACGGATATATTTATTCACGCAGCTTACTTGTACGTGGTGGCATTTTGATCGGCGCTGTCTACTATTCGCGCAAGTTAGGCGTCTGGGGCAATACGGAGCAGACGGAGAAACTGTACAACGACCTGAAGGAGGAGATTCGGCCGCATGCACAGAAACTGGAAAAGCAGCTACCGTTTGAAGTGCCTGCACTGCCGGAGACAGGTGAAGTGCGCTTCCTGGCGAAGCACTACTACAACAAAGGTGTGAAGGAGACATTCCGCTTCATGGAGCTGATGCCTTGCTATGCCGGTCAGGGTGTTCAGAAGATCAGAGACGCTTATCATAGCTTCTCACATGCCACTCCGCCCGATGCGAACAATGCCCCTGCGAACGGCCAAAAGTAAGGTCTTCCTTGGGCAACTGGTTGACCTCTGCCAGCTTATTGTAGAATAATCGAATGTGTTAACTCCTAAGCGTGTAATAAAAGCTGCTAGGCGCTCCATATGTGAAAATTTCAGTTAATTTAACACTTTTGTCCAACAGTTAATTGTCGTCAGCGATTGTTGTGTCCATTGTAAGCTATGGAAATACATATAACATAAGGCCACTGCCATCGCATCCTGTGCGAACGTGTGGTGAGCCCACCACTAAAAAATGTGCTACGAAAATAAATTCACCAAATTTTTCGCAAGATAAAGAAAAATAGTTTTAACTCGCAATTGTCCTGGCTTCGGTAAAAGGAATCGCACTCGCATAATCATTTGCCTTTCTTAAGATCGTAAAGAGCGAGCAATATCGCACACACTCATGGTCACTCACTCGCGGCAACACTCATGCTCAAAAAAGAAATTGACTTTTATTTATTTTCTGTTCGCTTTATAAAATATCAATTTTATTGTGTAACTTTCCACTGCATTCTCGTTTCTTGTTTTCTCATCACTTTGCCTTTAATCTTAATTTGCTCACAAAATTGTTCATGTCTGTTATATTTTCAACTTTGTTTTTAGATTTTCAATTATCATCTAATTGCGATCGTTTTCATAATCTTGCTATTTCAAAAAAAAAATCTTGAAATCCGATAGAAGTGGGCCCCGACGCGGTGTTAAGACCAATTGCAAAAACTTCGTTATCATTTTCTTTGTATAAGTTGAGACTTCAATTTGGAAAAGCAATTAAGACAGTCCTTCAGTTTTCATTTAATGAAACGTTTAAAAGTGATTTTTAATTACAACTATAATTAATTTTCTCAGTGAATCATTTTTACTTGCAGTTGTTTTTTGTTTTGTTGGTTTGTTGTTTGCTTTTTTTTTGTTTTGCTTTCATTAAAAATTAAAATAGAAAAAATATGTGTGAGGAGTCCTGATGGCCTCGTGGAATCCTTGCACGTGCTGCAGCAAATTTCATACACTTCTGTGGCTGTCCGTGGCTGTGGCTGTGGCGGTGTTTGTTGACGTTCGTGGTTGGTTTGTGTTGCCTTATTGCTTTCTTGTTTGCTGTTGTCGCAGTTGCACAACTCTTCGCACTCCAGCCGCAATTTAGGCCTTAGTCTCCACAGTAGGCGTGGATTCCACCTTCGCCGACGCGGCTGCGTCCGCTTCGGCGGTGGCGCCATCAGTGCCAGCAGAAGCAGCCGCCACTGCCGCCTTTTTCTTCGCCCCACCCTTGCCCTTCTTATTAGGATGCAACGGCGTGTCGACCAGTTTCTGCAACAATTTGCAAATTATTACTGCAGACTAAAAGTAATTCTGCAAATTTACCTTCAGTTCCTCGTTTGTTATACTGTGTTCGCTGACAAAGTTCTCCTCAGGGAATGGGATGCCGGTTACCAAATTGACGCCGTTGGGCATTAGCAGCACAGTGTGCTTGAACTGCGCCACGTACTCAGCTGAAAGCAAGCAACAAATTCAATGATAGAATTAGAATACTTCTTACAATAATGGGTGGCTTTTCATCAACATTTTTAGTCGAAATATAGCAATAACGAATTTTACACAAAGTGAGCTAAAATTTCACTGTGAAAATTTGTCATTGCGCTTTGATCTCGCAAGGTGTCTGGCCGTAGAACGAAATTGCAGTTGACAGTCACGGAATTAATCCTTGCTTGCAGCGGCACCATCAAACCGACGCTTATACACTTACTTGGCTTTTCGTAGAGGACTTGAAAGGGCTCAATCATCTTGTGTGACACGCACTCCACAACACCCATGCGCGCCTTCGTCTCCTCCTCAAAGTTTCGGATGTTGAACGGCATGTTGCCGTATTTTGTTTTCACCTGTTGGCACAAGTAAATAGTTATTTTATTTTTAATTTTTATAAACACAAATTACGCATGCTCACCTCAGCCAACAGCGCACGTGACGTCTTTAACTTAAGCATATAATTCTCTTCAGTTTTCTTGTAGATGGAGACCTTTGTGTCCTTTTCACGACCCTGCAAGTTTAAACAAATGCATCTTAATATCGATGCCCTACCAGCAGCAATCAGTGAATGTTGAGAAATTGTCCTCAGATCTCATAATCTTACAATCTTCGGGCATCAGTCACGCGCCACAACAGTGCGCCAATTTACACCGCAAATAACAGCGGTGCAAACGGAAGCGATAGGGCACCGCTCTCACTGCTGCAGCGGCGCAACCTCACGCCCTCAAGCGCTTGGTTTTAATCATTGGACAGCTGACAGGCGCCTGCAATCAGCGCTGGATCGACTTAAACTTACAATGCCCTCGCCCGAGCTCACAATCACATCGATGGCGTACACTTCGTGCGTTCCGAACGTGCATTTATCGTGTTCCTTGCGCTGTGCCTCATTCGGGTTCTGTATGATCGTCTTCTCGCCATCAATTTTGAATTGTTTCAGCTCATGGCTAAGCATGCCCTCGATCGGTTTGCACTTGAACGATTCGGTAATATTCTGAACGGCGTCGGTGATTGCGTAGTTCTGCAATAAAAGAACAGTACCATTGCGGCAGGTTAGTTATGGCGCATGTAATTGCAATGTCTTTTATCAATATCATTGTTGTCAATATCAAAGCAGTTGTGTGCAGCTGAAAACGAGACAGGGCAACAAGTCTCCTGCCTCATGGTAGACTGCGCAATTATTCTATGCAAGCGTTGAGATGTGCGCAGAGTTGCAATCTCATGCAGACAATCCGTTTACTTGCACAATTACAACTGGGAACAGAACACAAATTCGAGGCGTTGTTTGTAGTCGAAAAGTAAAATTCCAGCAACGCAAATTTCACATGGTGGACTACAAAGTTACTATATGCCAGCGTTGAGATGTGCTCCGAGCAGGTGGCTCAGTGAGACATCCGTTTACTGGCAAGTGCAGTAATGGGGAAACTGCTTTTGTTACTTTGAATTGAATTACATTCAGAAATGTTTGGAGATTATTAGGGAGAGGTGCATTAAGTGGGCACCGCACCATTGTGGCTCACCAATAATTCGATTACTCTGGCAAGCGAAAACAGTTTCAATCTGATAGAAATGCACAAACTAAAAATGTCAACACTTGCGGAAACATTCAACAGCAAAAAGTCTTACAAATCTAGAGGTGCACTTACGGTGTTGCCGTCCTTCAACAGTCGCAGTGCGGCTTGCACCGCCCAGTAAGCGGCTAGAACTACATCAGCCTGTCGCCCCGACACTTTGTTCTCCGCAGAGCCACCCACGACAATGGTGTGCGCGGCAACTGCAATGAAGCCATCAATGTGCGCACCTAAATCACTGCAAGCCGACAAAATACAAAACAGTGAATACATTAAAGTAATTCAAATATAGGTAAAACATGATTTAAATTACATTTTCACCACATCGCCAGTTTTCAAGGTGCAGTCGGGATCGTTCTTCGTGGGCGAAAAATGGCAAACACAGTTGTTGACCGACAGGCATGTTGGGAATGCGACACCCTTTTTCAGGTCCTTTTCCTTTTTGTAAACCTGAGGAAAAACCATAAAAATCTCTGCATCAGTCGGCTCGATGAGAAATGCTTGTGGCGCTACGCAACAAGTGTCCTCAGATCTCATAATCTGACAATCTTCGGGCGTCGATCGCCGGCGCAGAGAGTACGCCAATCGCGCTTCCATGGGAAGTGACATTGAAAACGCAACGGAAGCAACAACCACAAGCCGCTACTGTAACTCTCCGCCGCCCGGCAACGTCAGACCCTCAAGCGCATAGTTTTAATCATCGGATGAAATTGTGCTGTGGAAATTCGAAGCAATGGGAAATCTTACTTTGCTCGTTTCATCGGTGATGAGAGTGTCGCCCTTTGTGCAGATCTCCCGCACTGAGGCATCGACCACGCAGAGATCAATAACAGCCTTAAGTGTTTCTGCAAATAAGAATACACCGAGAATGTGGTGAAAAAGACGCAAAGAGAAGAGGAAAAAAGAAACAACATCAAAACTTGTCATTAAAAAAATTACAAACGAAAATAGTAAAAGCAATGGAAACAAGTTTGAGCTGCTGGCCGACTTGGTTGGAATCGAGCAAAATGCAAACGCGCGGGGGTGCTGACGCAGCAGCACGAAGGCTTTAAATTCAATGCGTGGCAAGCAGTTTCGCTGGGACCGGTTACAGAAACTAATGCTCACAACAACAATTTCAGACGGACGACCGCACCAACTTCACCAAATATTTAGTCAAATTATCCCGTCCAATTTTTATTCTTTTTGACAAACACAAGGAATCGACAACAATTGTCAACAACTGCCAGTCGCTTGCTGGAGAATTCGACACATTCAACAGCGTTTACAATTTTTGCATTTTTGCAGGTTATGTTCGGTTTTTGGGGGAATATCTACGGCAGCGACGTCGTGTACGCCGCGTGGCTCTTTCTCCCATTACACTTCAACACCGCTCCGCCGCGCACCCCTCCCTTCAACAATCAAAAACATTTTCAACACCAACACCAATAACTATCGCCGCCGTAGTTGCGCTCACTCACTCACCCCCAAATGGTCTTGCACTGAATTTTCACTTTTTATGTAAATGCTGTACGTGCGTTTCAATTAAAATCTTCCACTTTCGCTTCTATAGCTCCACACACTACTCACTGTTGACTATTTCGCCGGCCAATTTATATTTGGTCACCACCAAATCCTCAGCGATGGTCTTCTCAGGTGACTCCTTCTCAATGTCTGCCATTTTTCACACAGCTCTGCGCTAGAAAACCACAGAAAATTTTTCAACTTCCGACTCTGCTTTTGTTCCGTCAACACTCAAACGCAATTTTGCCTAACTGGTTAGAGGCCGCGCAACCGAGAAAGTGCTTAACAAAAATGAATTGATCTTGCCGGGCGAACGAACCGTATAAGGAATCGTTCGTTGCGCGTTTGGCTGAATTGCGACAGAAAATATCAAATGCTAATTTGTTCTATGACGCGAGGAAGGAAGTTTAAAAGAATGTTTTTACACGCGCTGCTCCCGAGTCGCGACGTTGGAAATGTGTAAAAACCGAATGGCAGTATGAACCGCAAAGGAAGAAGGCTAGCAATTCTGGTTCAGTGGAATGGAAAATGGCGTGCGTGCGGGCAAAGATTCGCCACAGAGGTGTCGCTGTATAAGGATCGAAAGTAGTTGGCAACACGGCAACCGCACCACTGACTGGCGCTGTCAAAACGAAAAATTATTGGTCGGCATAGTTTTGATTTTGTTTATAATTACTTATTTATTACGTAGGTGCCCATGGAGGTTGCAAGTGCAGATGCGTGTTATATGGTTACACAGGCGCAACAACTGCGAAATAGTGACCCATCAGCGGCCAAGGCATGGTTGCTCACAGCAAAGACGCTTTTTCCCACCAATTTCAGCGTTCAGGTGCAGTTAATCAAAATTTCATAAAATCGTTGTTGTTGCATATATGAATGTATGTATGTTATCCTGCAGTTTGAAGCGTATAAACTAGATAAGGAAGCCAACAACTTTGAGGAGGCGGCCAAATGCTTTAGCTACATGTAAGGCCTAATCCCTTCCAGGGTGCATGGCAACGAGTTCATTACATTCCATTTTGCTTTTAGCACGCTAACATTTCAAAATCAAAATGTTGAACTGTGGAACGAGGTGAATGAGTTGACCAACGCGCTGCGTGCGCCCGAAAATGAAATCACGCCGGCGCAGGAATTTTACGTTAAAATGTTTCAGCACGTATCGTATGATGTGCAGCACAAGATTCTGCTGCTCACTGTGAATCACACGGAGAACAGCCTGCAGCAGTGCAAGTTGCTGCTGCTTATACTGAAGCGCTTTCCACAGGCGGCCATAACACACTCGGTACTTGTTACTACCGCTTTTCCATTCATTATCTCAACGCCTAATTATACTTTTAATATAGCCACGACTACTAGAAATGATTGCCGACGGTATGAAACAAAATCCGCAAAAATACCAAGAACTGTTGGTGGAGGAGGCGCTGCCGCTCATCTATCACAAGACACCCGAGCTGCCAACGGGCCTGGTATGTCGTCTCTTCACCATTTCGATGGAGTATTACATACGGCAAAATCTCGACGAGGATTCCAAGTGCGACATCAACGAGACGTGGAAGAAGATCTTTCAGGTGCTGATGCTGTGTGGAAAAATTTTACGCTGGGAAACATTTCTGCCGTTCAATAAAACCTGGTGAGTTTTCCCTGAGTTGCGCTAGAAACGCTTCACTTCAGTGTTAAAAATTCTACCAGGGGCCAGAACGTCTATTGGGACAAATTGATTGAAATAGTGTCCAGCAGTCCAGCTGGCAGTACGCAGGTGCTTTTCTACGCCACTACACTCTTTATTTACTCGCTGCACTGCTACATTAAACATTGCTACATACGCCCGGACGAGGGGGATATGATTCACGTACTAGTTGAAGGCTTCACAGGTCTCTAAAGGTACATTTTGGCCCATCGAAAGGGATAGTAATCGAACTTTTGTTTGCGACTAGCAGAGTGGAAGGTAGAGCGCAGCGATGCGCAGAACATGGAGCCCCCACAGATTTCGCTGACTACGCCCACCAGTAAGGAGATATCGAAGGCCTTCGTGCATGCTGCGCAGTGTTGGCAGCTGCTGAACACGGAACAGTTTCAGCGTGACTTCAGTAAGCTGTTGATCGCGCTGCCACTGGCGCCGTGGATTTCACGCTTTCTCTTCGACCTGGCCTTCTATTTCGGCCACGAGGAGGAAGCCAAGAAGCTGATGTCGGATATGATGACCACCAGCGGCCTGGTGCACAGTATACAGCTGCTCAGCCTGAACTTGTTGCAAGGCAGCCTAACGGTGAGCACCTTAAACGCTAAAATATATCTCTCTAAAATGTGTTCATATTTTCCATAAGCTGCAAGGCTTTGAGTGCATTGTGAAAATAATTGCCGAACTGCCAGCCACACAGGGACAGATGCTGGAGCATCTCACTCTCAAAATTCCGCGCCATATGATTTTCATACCGCTCACACAGAAGGCGCTGGTTCAGTATTGCACCAAGGCCATCATTAACACATTGAGCGTAAGTGTTTTTAAATGTTTGGAGTGGTTTTGAAATTAAGCAATAATTTGAACACACATCTGCTTATTTTCTCTCGAATGATTTCGCCACCGCAGCGCAAACTCTACGAGCCGAACTGTCCCGATCAGATACTCGGCGACCTTTTGGTGCTGTTGCAGTTGGAGTATCCGCGCGAGACTATTATGGCCGAACAGATTTTTTCGCTGATAACGTCACGTCGCAGTTTCGTCTATCGCAACTTCCCCGCCTACATGATTACCATCGACTTCGTAGAGGAGTTCGCACACATTTGGCACTCACACAACGAGGACTTCGCGTTCGAACTATCGCCCGCCGGTCCAAGCGCCCGCATCGGCACTCGCGGTGCCGATAAGGGGGCGCGCGAAGATTTCCGCCTGATCATCAAACAGCAGATCGTACGCGCTAATGAAAACCTCACAGCACTGATAGCGAATTTTATTACACAAGAGCACATACAACTGATGCAGAGTATGTTCGGCGGAGGGTCTAGCGGATTTTAGATTGCTCAGCGCTATCACAATTCGCTGATCGATGTATATTAAAGAATTGTACAGTTTGATATTTTAATGCAAATGCGTCATTTTATTTCATTAAATTTGTGCTACCTATGCCTAACAATAATATGAGCGATCTACGCCCAATGAGAGCGACTTGCATCAATAGCCTCATCACAAGCATTTATGTTTTGTTCTATCACTTCGACTGATATGCTTTTTGTGAAAGTGCTGACCACTTTGTATGCCATTCGTCGAATGCGTCAAGTGCTACTTGTATTTTGAATTTTGTCTCGCTGAAAATATCACAAAATAAAACCGAATACACACACACAGTTAATTAAAACCGACTTGTGCGCACGCAACCACACACAGCCTTGCAATCTATCAGCACTACGAACTTATTCACAGAAGCTGTTGTAGTCGTGCTTCACGTAGGACATGAAAATGTTGTACAGCGCCGTGCAGACATTGACAAACATCACCCGGTACTTGATGTCCAGGTAGCGAAAGTTCAGGTACTGTGCGCCCGGCCACAGCAGCCAGTCGATGAGGTAGATAAATGGGAACTTTTGGATTAGCTCCCGATTCGTCTCTTCTACCGACTTGTGTTCCAAGTAGCAGGCCGAATAGAAGAAGATGAAAATACACGCCGGCGACATGAACAGTTGATCGATCAGTATCTTCTGCAAGGTGTTCCTCAAATTGGGCACTGGCATTACTCGTTCCATCCAATTGTAGACATAGTGGTGCAGTGGCCCCTGCAGAGCTCCCACCACAAACATGCGCCAGATGCGCCGCAGGTCGTAACGCTGCACCTGAATGTCGAACGTAACGTGCTTTACTATGCGTCGACGATACTCTATCTCCTGCGCTGCCAGATCTCCAATTACCATCAGCAAGCCGGAGCTGATAATATTCGTTGCCAGCAGGTACTTCCCGAAAAGCTTGCTCCATATAGTTTGCTTGGGGCTGACTTTGACTGATTGACTCACTTTGTATTTTTGTTGTATTCCACGATGCGGCTGCCACTGTGTTAGCGGTTCATGGTTGGGTAGCTGTGGTGTTCTTCTGAGGTTTGTATTAAGCAGAGACTTGCGGCCAGCTAGCGCGCTAGTGTGGCCACTGAGGAATTTGCAAGCGTTGCGCGCTAACATGTCGTCTGCGGTTTTAAAAATTTCACGTTTTTAATTAAACAAATTTATTTGCTCGTGCTCACACATTTTCAATTTTCAGTTGTAAATTCCATCATCACAATTATCTGAGAGATGACAGTTTTCTATTCAGTCCTGGCCGATACTCGATTGATGTATATTCAAAATCAGTGCTGCCACAACTTTTCAGTATTGGTAGAATATAGTATTTTGTAGTTGGGTGAAAATCAGAGGTTTTGTGTAAATTAAAGCAAAAATTAAATAATTTAATACACATTAAGACTTGACAAATTTTGTTTTGTATGCATTGTGTTGTCATCACCCACCGATGAACAAGTTTTTGTGGTCGCACTTTCGGTGTACTCTTTTGAAGCCCATGCAACCCTGAGTGCGTCTCCGTTTTTCGGTGACGTCACGGCGTGCGCTCAGCAACCATTTCCATTTGCAGGTTTTGCCTTTATTTTGCTCGAATTTGGCTATTTTTATTTTTGTTGTATTATTTTGGTCAGCGGCGAAGTATCGCAAGCTGCGCGAACAAATAAAGCAAAACAAAATCCACCTGTCTCTGGTTGGCACACGTGAAAAAGGGCGCGCATCTTTGGAATTAAAGATTGTGAAGAGTTTTAATTTTTGTCAACCTGCGAGGTGAACCATGCACAGCGGCACATATTTCAGATAAACGTTATCAAACTTTAAGGTTATGATTTTTGGCGGCAGGGATTTGGTGATTTGTGAAAGAAAATCTATCAATTAAGTAATACATTTGCCGCAATTCAATCAGCAACGAGTGTTTAAAGTGTTTTTGGACTAGGCGTGAGGCTTTTTCGCGATTATAAGCGCGTCGCTGGCATTCAGCGCAGCTCTAGTAGGTTTTGCCCCCCACATAGCTGCTCCTATCCGAAATTGCATGGTGTTCAATTTTTTTACTTCTGACCGTTTACCGCTCCATTGAACACTGGTCGTGCTTATTTTAAATTCGAAATCTGAGAGCAAAAAATAAGATGAATTTACTACTGGTGTTTGTGCTGATTTTTGCCGTGCGGCTAGCGTCAGTGTTTATAGTGCAAACGTACTATGTGCCGGACGAGTGAGTGACACAAACGTAACGCAGTTGTGAGATTCATGCTCACTAATGGCATTTCTGTTATCTCCTATTTGTAGATATTGGCAGAGTTTGGAGGTGGCGCATAGACTGACCTTTGGGTAAGCACATACTCAACATTCTGCAAAGTTTAAATTGAATTGTTTGTGTCCATTTTGCAGCTATGGCTACTTGACGTGGGAATGGGTCCAAGGCATCCGCAGTTATATTTATCCAATGGCAATTGCTGCTATTTACAAAGTTTTGGCATTGCTCAATATGGATACGGCACAACTTTTGGTAAGCTAACCGATGAAAAATTAAAAGTGCCACTAATTATCTTGCTTTGCAGATCATCTTGCCACGCATTCTGCAGGCCACGTTATCGGCGTACTCGGACTACCGTTTCTTTGTGTGGAGCGGAAAGAAAAAATGGGCGCTCTTTCTTATACTTGTGGCGTGGTTCTGGTTTTACACGGGCTCGCGTACATTGTCCAATACCTTGGAGACGTCGCTAACAACCATAGCCTTGAGTTACTTCCCTTGGTATGGTGAGGGCACTAGTTATTTGTGGTTTGCAGCCATTTGTTGCTTTTTGCGTCCGACGGCGGCGGTCATTTGGATTCCGTTGTGCGTATACCACCTGCGCAAAACCCGACTTTCGGCAGTTGAGTTGGTCTTGAAGCGTTTCTTGCCAATTGGGTAAGTGAGCAATGATTTATTGCTAATCTTTTACTGCTCGGACCGTATTCTGTAATTTTAATTTGCATTGCAGACTGCTGGTGGGCGGAGTTTGTATTGGTGTTGACTCCTACTGGCACGGCAAACCGATTGTGACCCCATACGAGTTTTTCAAGTATAATATTTTCCACAATATTGGCAGCTTTTATGGCTCACATCCTTGGTGAGTTAGTGTCTTGGCGTGTTGTTATTTCACATTCTTAAAATGTATTGATTTGTTTGACAGGTATTGGTACTTTACCGTTGGCCTGCCCACCGTGCTGGGCATTAACACCGTGCCTTTTATTTTCGGTGTTATGGAGACTGTGCGCCATCGTGAAAAATATGCTGTGCGGAAACAGCTGCTAATAGTGATTTTACTCTCCTTGATAGTGCTGAGTACTGTAGAGCACAAGGAATTCCGTTTTGTGACTTCCTTGTTGCCACTGTGCTTGCATATAACTGCTGATATGCTGACGCGTTGGAGCTACAATGCACCAAGGTAAAATGTTGGGCTTTTATTTGTTTTCGACTTGTATAATGTGCAAAATTATTCGCGTCAGAATAATACTTTGGTTGACCGCCCTGGTCATTGTTTTGGGCAACGCTTTGCCCGCCTGGTACTTGAGTACGGTACATCAGAAGGGCCCCATCGAAGTGATGTCGCACCTCCAGAAAATCGCGCACGACTACCGCGACGAAAACGAGCACCGTGCCAACATACTCTTTCTTATGCCCTGCCACTCCACTCCTTATTTCAGGTGGGTCTTCTTTAAAGCAATAAAATTCAACTCTAATAACATTTTTGGTCTTCTCTTTTACCCGCAGTCATGTACACGAGAATGTGACCATGCGCTTTCTGACTTGCGAACCGAACCTGCTGAATAAGCCCAACTACAAGGACGAAGCTGATCAATTCTACGAGTCGCCCGTGCACTGGATACGTTCGCACATCCCTTCGTATCCGCGCGCTGCGATGCCCTCGCATGTGGTGCTGTACGAACCGCTGACACCGAATATAAGCGAATTTCTGATCAACTACAAAGAACTGGAACGCATTGCCAATGCGGAGGTAAATGCGAACGTTACCCCCCAGCTGCTCCTGAACAAATGGTCGATTATTGTGAAAGAAAAGCAAATAACTGTGGGATCTCTCTTGCAGCACGTGCAGAGCAGAACGGGCAAGAACATACTCGTCTACCAGCGCTTGCGCAAGGGCGAGGAGAACACATACAATCGGGACGAGTTTAAGGCAGTGCCCAGCCGCGAACCCGCCCTTTCTGCTGAAATTGACGAGCAGGCGGAGGATGCCGCATACAATAGCAATGAAGGTTATGCTAGCGAGCATAATCTGTTCAACTGAAAGCGATTTAAAACAGTTTTCTATATATTTTTAGCCAAGAAAGGGCGAAATTTGTTCAACAGACAGATCGACTAGAAAAACAAGAACTTAACAAAAAATTTAAAAATGCTTAAAATTTACTAATTTAGCCCGGGAATACATTCGAATGTACCCGCGTTGTTGCAATACAATCCCAAATTCACAAGCTGCAAGGCGCTATTTGGTTTGGAAAACAAGAACAACAAAAACCACAATCAGAGTGCGACATTTACAATAATTCGATTATTTTAATTAGTCGTAATTCGAAAATGCCCTAATTTACTCATAGATTGTACTTTATAAGTTTTATCTTGTGTTAATTTATTTGGTAATTATAGTCGTGCAAAACATTTTTATATTGCGTCCTTCTCTACGCCTGCAATTTACTTGTGTAGGTGGGTTTTTTTTAGAAATTATATTGGTACGTTGTCTAAGATGAAAGCAATCAGCCAGTTACACCACCGTATAATCACCCAATACCTCCTACTGTTCTTGGATTGTACTTATAGCTGTAAGTTTATATAGTTTTGTCTTTTACATGGATTTGAGTATGATCCAAAATTTAGCTAGAAGTCGATTGCTCTTTATATCCACATGAAGTCAACAAATTTTTAATAAAGGCATTTAAGCCAAAACTTTAAGGGAATCCATTTGACTAAATTTAATTTCGATTGGTTTTGAATTTGTTTGTAGAATTTTCGCGCACAGTTCATGGTATTCTAGTTCAATTTTATTGAATATAATTTCAATCAGAGAACTGTGTTACATATTTTGCTCTTTGGCTGCGGATTGGTTGCACGAGTGCACAAATGAGATGAATATTGCGGTGCTCCCATATAGCGGCTCATTCTAACACGTAAAATGCAATCACCTGTTCGCTTACCATAAACAGTAATGCTTCTTTTCGCCCATTAAAATGGAAACTTTCATTCACCGCAAATTTGAGCATGTCCAAGCAATTTTCGTGGATTTTGTGTGGTATTTTTAGCAAAGGCATTATATTGTACGCATTTATTTAATAAATATCTACAAATATTGTTGGTATTGGTGAAGAATTTATCCCGGTCTGTTGCTCGTTAGCCACATCCAATTGAGCACTTTTTATGTTGAGTGCACACTACTAACAGCTCTGGTTTTGTTCCGGTGCACGGTAGGTCGGCACAAGGTTGGCTCGCGAACGAATGAAAGAAAAATTAATTAAAGCCATTCGCAATCTAAGTAACTTTCCGATTTCGCAGCTCCACACAATTGGATCTTTTGAATAAAATCTTTGGATAAGCCGAGACAAGAATGGCCGCTTCAGCGAGAGCTCTGCTAAAAGTGCGTGGTAAGTACTGTGACTTTTCGGCAGGTATGCGCGCAGTGGAAAATTATATAACTGCGAGATTTTGGCAGTCTGTTGTCTTCATATTGTGGCATCGGGCAGATACGTATGTAAATCTCAGAGAGTTTGTGAAATCGGGAATGAACTAAAGATCTGGCGAGTTGCACTGATCTTGACCGTGACTGAGTTGAATAAGAATTAGTGCATGTGACCATTGAACACGTTTCATTGGCGGACGACGAATAGTCGAGGCGGTGTGCAATTTACACAGCAAAAATGAAAGCAGCGACATTCGAGTT
This sequence comes from Melieria picta, assembly GCA_964056695.1. Taxonomy (NCBI): domain Eukaryota; kingdom Metazoa; phylum Arthropoda; class Insecta; order Diptera; family Ulidiidae; genus Melieria; species Melieria picta. The sequence continues at coordinate 11,667,836 of OZ057399.1, read as the reverse complement.
GTGGGGCAGACGCAAGGCGAATAAATACAGGTGACCTTGTTGAACCAGTCGATTTTTTGTTTTTAATGTTGGAAGAGGAAACGCCGGAGCACATCATACTGCGCTGTGAAGCAGTCTGTCGTATCAGGAGGTGATACCTGGGCCAATACTGGCTTGCAGAGGAGAATGTCAAGCACCTGGACCCCCATGGGTTACAAGGTTTCATTAGGTCGGTGGGTCTAGGGAATGTTCTCTAACGATCTGTTGAAGACACAATAGATCAGTAATGGTCTCCCCAATAAATATAATCTAATCTAATGTTGGAAGAGGTCTAGATTGTCAAAATGGTTGTTTTTGGTTGGTTCGTTGCCGATGGTTTGATTTTGACTGGCTGATTTTGGCAATCAAGTTGCACAAACCCAACAGCAAAATACATGGGAATTTTGTTGTTGCCCTTATGCGGTTACTAATTTGCCTTGGGCAGACGTGAAGGTTACGCTGGCATTGAAGAAGGCACAGTGGGCATATCAGTCTTTAGCATTACTTTTGGGTGTTGTCTTGGGAACTTTGCTCAACTGCGGCGGAAGTTACATTATCTTATTGCAATTTGCATTTTCCCCCATTATCGTCGTATCAGCACAGCAATTAAATGCTAACCACATATATGCATTTATTTGTTTTCTCTATTAATTCGTTTTTTGTGTTTCTATTCGCAGATGGCTTTATTGCCGGTATTCGCTGTAATTCACAATACAACAAGACGCGCCTCAACTTGCAGCTGAACGCTGACTCGCGTGTCATCTGCCAGGGCTTCACCGGCAAACAGGGCACGTTCCACAGCCAACAGGCGCTAGACTATGGCACCAAACTGGTTGGTGGCATTTCACCCAAGAAGGGCGGCACCACTCATCTGGGACTGCCCGTGTTCGCCACGGTAAATGACCATTCAATATATTTACGCTAGACGATTACGAATTTGGCATACAAAAAATTACAGGTAGTGGAAGCGAAGAAGGCCGTCGATCCTCACGCTACCGTCATCTATGTGCCCCCACCAGGCGCCGCATCTGCCATTATGGAGGCGCTGGAAGCGGAAGTGCCACTGATTGTGTGCATCACCGAGGGTGTGCCGCAGCATGACATGGTGCGCGTCAAGCATGCGCTGCTGGCGCAGAATAAGTCACGTCTAGTGGGACCCAATTGTCCAGGCATTATTGCGCCGGAAAGGGTAAGTTGGTTGCGTTGCATACATTAACATGCACTCTGCGATAACACTTGCAATGCTTCGTTTCGCCAGCTTTTCCCATTTGCGATTAAAAATAGGAAAATAGCGGTTCAGAGGTCGCGAAGATAATGTTTGTACTTTGATATGCAAGCATGTCGACAGTCTGCCTCACAGATTTTCCGAACACTGGAACGTAATGCATGCATTACGAAACGGATTTGTGTACTGTACTAGATACACAGCACTCAATAATTTTTTTAATATGCGTAAATCAGCACCTGACTGTGATGACTCATTTTGCCAATACACGCAGATTTCCATAGGTATTTTTAATTCAGCATATGAGTTACTAGGCTAAAGCCTCTCAAAATTAAGAATATAGTGTGATGGGGAGCCGGCATCGTCTGTGCAAATTGTTTGCGCTTTTGCTGTTTGTAAACACATTTCTCGAACACATACAACTGTAATGCTGTATTAAATCACTGATAAGCTTTTACTGACTAAGAGAATTTTGTGCTTACAAATACAGTGATTAACTTGCGTTTGCTTTTTTCAACTTTTACTTTTTATTGGCTGTTGTTATTTGCACACCATTTGCTGTGGTCATTGGCGTCGGTCCAATTCAATTTCAATGCTGAGTACTACAAAACATGTACAATTAGATAATCGACTTGACAGTTCCAAATTTACGCAATGTTTAGCGTCGGTTTTGGGTTCAAATGGGCTAAAACGAATTTTAATTTTTGCATACATGAGCTGAGATGTTTTTTGATCAACATACCAGAGGGTACCCTACAATGGTGTAATTTTATTAAGCTAATTTGAGATTGAAAAGTGAGTGATATGTTTTGATTTAAAAATGGAATGCGCGAAAAATTTTTAATTTAACATTGGCTATATTTAATTATTTTATTTTAGTTTTCATTTATGTAGTTTAGTTTTTTTTATATTTATATATATGTATATCTATACATAATTTAAAGGTAACTAAATGAATTAAAAATTAAAATTTATTTTCCTAATTTTATGATATTTATTCCTATATTTTATTTTGATTTTTGTTTATAATTATATGGTTTGTTTTGATTTTAATTGAATTAATGTAAATGTTTTTAATGTAAGTAATTTGGTATACCATCTGCTTTGCATTAGAGGTTTTGTATTAATTACAATTTAATACTCGAAAAAACTATATACTCGAAAACTACGAACGAAATATATATTAGTAAAACTGGGTTTTTAATTTTTCTATTTGACGTTGAAATTCCCAGGACATACAATATTTAAATATTCAAAATATTGATTTACAAGATTGAGCGCTATGTACAATATCAATATGGATATCAAATGGATATGGTCCTCAAAACATTTTTTTTTCAAAAAACAAACTATTGCAATTTTTTCCTTGCACATGAAAAAATAAATGTTTTTAAATTCTAGGGAAGTTTTTCTTTCATTTGATACCAGTATTGATATTCCACATTGCGCCAATTTTTTTAAACAACTTTTTGAAATATTCATGCCCTTGAAATTTCAAAGTCCTTTCAAAGCAACCTGACGTCTAAGAGAAAAACTAAAGTTTTACTAAATTTTTCTCCTAGTTTGTGAGTACCTATATTGATTTGTTCGTGTTTTTAAATTTTGTGATTTTTGTCGCACGGTATTAGATATATTACAATAATTTATTGTTTTAAATCAAAGTAATTTGCTTATTTTAATTAGCAATAATTCATTTACTGGATATTTAATTTTATGTTCTATTTTTAAACACATATCTCTTATTTTGGATTCCTTGAGCGAAGAAATTATTGTAATTATTTTGTTATTTACTTTGCAGTGCAAAATTGGCATCATGCCCGGACACATTCACAAGCGAGGCAAAATCGGTGTTGTATCTCGTTCCGGTACTCTAACTTATGAAGCCGTTAATCAGACCACCGAAGTTGGTTTGGGCCAAACCCTGTGCGTCGGCATTGGTGGTGATCCGTTCAACGGCACCGATTTTATTGACTGTCTGGAAGTTTTCTTAAAGGATCCCGACACTAAGGGTATTATTCTGATAGGTGAAATTGGTGGTGTGGCGGAAGAGAATGCTGCCGAATATCTGACTCAATATAACACGGTGAGCGGTGGTCATTGAAAACGTTGAAAATTGGACAGGAAAGTAAAATTTGTTTTCTCTTTTGACAGGGTATTAAAGCCAAGCCGGTGGTGTCGTTTATTGCTGGTCTGTCTGCCCCGCCGGGCCGAAGAATGGGTCACGCTGGTGCCATCATATCCGGTGGCAAGGGTGGTGCTGGCGATAAAATCAAGGCGCTCGAGAAGGCTGGCGTCATTGTGACTAGGAGTCCAGCACAGATGGGCAAGGAACTTTACAAAGAGATGAAGCGTTTGGAGTTAGCCTAGGATTTAGAGAAAAAGAGTAAAGAGTATAAGTAAAAGTGTCCAAAATTATTTAACTGAAAAGCGAAAAGATCATCTGCGACGTATGCATTATTTAATTGAAGCAAATCGATAAATTATTATTGTTATGAATAATAAACGATACAACTATCAACATGGGAAGAGCGATATCGTGTCAACACTTTGAATAGCAGTGAGCATGAGCTTGTCAAAGAGATTCCAAAAATAAACTGCCAACTCGAAAGAAACAGCACAGAGAGACAAGATAGCAAAGTAAACTGTTGGTGAAAACTCTCATTACAGCAAACCAACTAACCAATGATGTTGATTACTACACAGAATGCACTTAAACCACCCGATTTTCAACGCCATGAATACGAATAGATCTGCGCTCTGTTCTTCTCTGGTTACCTTAAGTTTAAATGCATGTGACAAATGTAAATGTTTACAATTCAAAAGCACCAGAGCACTACGTAAATTTAACGTCATATTTGCACCGTTTCACATACACATACATATAATATTCACCCACAAAGCAACAAGTGGCTTTTGCCTTAGTAGTTGGCCATCATTTGTTGCGTTTAGCCAAATGAGATGACGGTGAGAGTGCAATATGAGAGGCAGAATGAGTAAAGAGAGTCAAGCTAAGTTTTGTATACATATTTTGAATAAATAATCCTATCTTGATGTTAGCAGAAAACAAAATACCTACTAATAAAGGCCATTAAAGTAAAGGAAAATATGCTAAAGGTGTTGAGCAAAACATGAAATAGTTTTGAGGCACAAATTATGCATATTACCTGAGAAATAAACTAATAGTAATACTTATACGAAAAAAACTAAAAAATGCGAATTTTTTATTGAGAACTACGATGCCAGTGTATGCGCGGAATCTTCGCATCTATAAATTATTTAATATTATTTTGTATGACGCAATGTGATGTCACGTTGTGTGTACATTCTAGCGATTCAGTAGGGTAGAAATTAAATGAGGTATTATTACAAGTTTAAGCCGAAATTCTTGTTTTAGACAGAATGGAAGCTATCAGAAGTCGATGCGTATGCTTTTTGAGATAACAACAACAACAGTAGAGGCACGCTAACTCGGGCAGGTACAATTTTTAGTAATGGGTTTTGAATGCAATGTTGTTGGAAGATAATTATGAACATATCAAGAATCAGTAGGGAACATTGCAGGCAAATTAGAAAAAGTGGTGACAAGAATCAAGTAATCTAACCAGGAAGGGTAAATTTACTGGCCACATTTTCTGGCAGGGTTATTTTTTGGCTAAGTATTACTTTTCCTGTCGATGCTGAAAACTAAAACTTACTGTTCACTGTTATGTGCAAAATCCTACATCCATTATAATTTATTTTTGAGATTCAATTACATAGAATTACTTTTTGTTTATTCAAAATGCTGCCGAGTGCTTGAAACTGTTTGGAATGCGTGGAAACTAACAAATTTTCATACAAAACTGTTGAATCTGTCGCGTATCTACTGTAATGTAAAAATCTTGGGTCTTAAGTCTTTTGTTTTGAGCGCAGGAGAATTCGGGCATTTTCAGAGATCGCGTGCCACACACAGATTTGTTTCCTCTCTTAAAAATCTCGCTTCGAATGCACCGCGGCACGTTCCGACCATAATTAAAAGCTGCACATTCCAACAACAACATCGACATCAACGAGTTCAACCAGAGAGGAAAGGCCAAACGAATTGCGGCTTAGAATGCGCTCGCAGAGAGAGAGCTCACCGCAATAAACTTGGCTAACAAGCGGCACTCAGCGTGTGGTATGGGCAACGCTTGGCGCTGGAGTTGGGCTTTTTGTTGCTCAAACGACGCGATCGACATTCAGTATTGGCAGCAACGGCGGTGGGAGCAGTTGTCTGAATCGAATCTTGTGGCTTGGAGTGTTGTTGAAGTGGGTCAAAAGCAAACTAAACAAATAAACGAAAAACAAACCTATGTCTATAATCGGAAAGAGAAAAACACAAAAGAAGAAAATCGAATAGTCAAAAGTGTGGAAGGTATTTAGCACCACTGCCACTACTATCAACATCAACGTTGACGTTGCCTGCATGCGCGCTGTATGTGCGAGCGGAGCTTTGCGTGAATTGCACCCACTAATAGCGGTGGCTGTGATGACGCCAGCGACGACGCAACGTCGCAATTGCGTTCGGCGCACATTTTGAAAAGTTGTTCAAGTGTGGTCAAGTGATATAAGCGAAGGCTGAGGGGTATGAAGTGAGACTTCTTGAATGCGAATTACGTGAGCGCTGCGCATAGTCGTGCGGCGAGTGTGTGTCAAGTCGATCGTGGTTGATCGTTGTTGTGGTTGAACAGCTGTACGACGGCGAGACGGTACAGTGTTTGGGAAAGGGTTGGGCTCGCATTTGGACCGACCATCGGTGGTTGGGAGTTGACAGCAAACAGTGTGCAAAACAAGGCAGCCGCAGTGCAAGTAGAAGTTGTGGGAGAAGCAGGAAGAGCAGAAATCAAGAAAGCGACGGCGACGACTTCGTATACAATAAAGGCGACAAGGTGTGAAGGTTTAACTGCACTAAAAATACATTTAAAAAAGTCGACAGCGTTGGCTTTGTGTTGCGGCAACTTGCAACAGGCACCTTGATGTGCTATGTGCTAACAGAGGAGTAGGGCTCAATGTTGTTGCAAAGGCTTAAGCAGAGTTGTTCGTGCTTACTCGTCAGCAAGTTCAATAAACTACCGATCTGTGGACGGTTTTTTGTTGACAGAAGTCGTTTAAGAGGCTGGAGATGGTCCCAACCGAAACAGCATGCCGGTGATTAAACGTTAGTAAAAGCCATCCAACAATCGCCATTATTTTGTCAGCGAAATAAAAGTGAAAATAGCAATTAACAAGTTTTACGCTGCTATAAAAAAAGGAGTTTAATTTCGCGTACACACTTCCCACTTTTCATGCTCTGCCTAATGGCTTAAAATCTGCTCGCCGCTTCCCGCTGCCCGCTCCGCACTTAACGCATTATAAAGCGGAACATTTTAATGTTTCTTTGCAACGCTTAAATGCAATTTTACTCAAGCCATTGAACTATACTTAACGACTTACGTTGGCAAGCAACAGCCCGACTTGTTGCATGTGTAAAAACTGAAAATCGCTCTTGTACTCGTATATCGTAATATTGCTCGAGATTGGCCGATTGAGAGAGCGACAATATTTACAAGCTATTTCCTTTACAAAGTTAGTTATTGTTTTGTTTTTGTTGTTTCTTGCTTTAGAAGAACTACCTCCATAGAAAAGTTTCGTGGGCACTTAATTTGGTAACAGGCGAAGCAGTTTGGAACGAGCAGATGGGAGCGCTAAGGTTGGCAAAATTCGAACACATGAGAGTTTAGTTCCTCGAAAAGTTGAATATATATATGCATATATATATATTTAATCTTTCAAATAGAAAAAGAATACAAAAAATTCGTTACATTGCTATGAAATAAGTAGAAATGAGCCCAACCAACAAATTCTATTTACTTTCTATGGCACTAAAGTTAGATTGAGATATCGCACAATTTCTATTAAGACCTCGATCTTTATTCTTCGGAAAATATTAAAGTTAAATATTAAATTGTGATTCTGATTTATAAAATTCTAATTTTTTGGTTATATGCGTATAGAAAGGAATATTAACAAAGTAAAGAAGAGTAGTTGGCCCATGAAAGTTATGGCCGAATTCTTCTTTGTCTCATTGTTCTTTCAAATTATGTCAAGCATATTTAAGAATACATTAAGAGTGTTGGGTGAAGAAATTTCTCCATTCGAGAGGTCAACTGTGTGCTGGCCCTGAACTGCTACGTTTCCCATTTATCTATTAAATGATTAAGCTGTTGGGAAGATTTAATTTTTCTTTCTCTGTGCTAACGACCAAGAGAAATGCCAACTGCGCCGCCGACTATTTACATTTTATGTTTATCATTGGCTAAGTGCGAAAAGCCGAAATTTTAACGTCTTGGCCAGTTTTACCGAAAACTCATCTGGCTTGTTAAACTGATCCTAACACTAAAAAGGTGAATACTTAGCCATCAGCAGATATTTGAATAAAAAAATTCGTATAAATAGTACAAATAAGTAAACCAAACACGTCTCACCATTGGCATGCCCTCGTCTATCGTATGTAGCGCATTGACTTCGGCACCGACTTTAATACCCGCCAAACGCCAAAAACTGGCTGGCGAATAGTATTTTTCGCCAACGTGCTGTTTGTCGTTTTATTGCATTGGCTCGTCATATGGTGGTGTACGGGCTGTCTGACTGTTCGTCTAGTTGGCTGACTGTCCCGATGTTTGAGCGCTTGCTCGCATACCTTCATGCTGTCGGCCGTTCGTATTTAATTATTGTACGAAAAATCAAATAACAACAGCCCGGCTTCGGCAGTCGATGATGTTTGTGACCTTGGTTGTGTGCCCACACAGCCGTGCGCTCAGCTCGGCATCGCAATTCCACGTTTGGGCGCAACCTCATCATCACTTGCAGCGATCAACTAGCATATTTAGCTTTTCTGGAGTTCTCTCCGCACATTTGTGCACTATTCGGGGCCAGTTCCGTCCGGTTTCTCGGCGCATCGCTGCCAACCAATAGCATGCCGCATGCTATGCGCAATTGTGGTGCAATGAACAGTTAAATGGTGCACTGGAGCTTGGCTGGAATTGTTTTTCATTCGATTTGGCCATATGTGGTCGAAATGCTGGTTATCCAACTTGGCGTTGTTGTAGTTGCTGCATTTCACAGCTGCAAACAACTAGATTCAATATTCATGATTAAATGGATCACTGTGTCGGCGCTGACCGTGTAATCCACCCATTTTAAACGTTTTAAAAAGTTAAAGAAAAACATGAAATTCATATTATGTATGTACACATATTTGAGTTTTCTGCTCGTCCACAGCGTCCAAACGGCTGCTTTGCTCACAGCGATTGCAACGTTCGAGTGGGTGGCACTGAACGCAGCAAATACTTCAGCTCGTTGCTTTTACTGTGGAATGCGTTACTGAGCCAACAACAAAATGCCGCGAAAATTACTCAAGTTTCTCATCATCTTCGACAACACGTCGCTGCTGTACTTCCCCGGGCAATTTCTCTCCGGACGCGTGCTGATCGAACTGCAGGACGACACGCCCGCGCTGGGACTGCACTTTCATGTAGTGGGTGAAGGGGTGGTGCGTGCGGGCTCGGCACGCCAGGAGCGCACCTACGACAAGGAAAACTACATTGATTTCCGCATGCGACTGCTGGGCGATGTTGACCAGGGCCCGTCCGTGTTGTCGCCAGGTATACACAGTTTTCCCTTCAAGCTGGGGCTACCAGTGGGCCTACCGTCGACGTTTCTGGGCCGTTATGGTTGGATTCAGTACTACTGCAAGGCTGCATTGCGCGAGCCGAACGGACTCATACACAAAAACCACCAGGTGTTCATTGTCATGAACCCGATCGATCTGAATTTGGAAAAGCCCATACTGGCGGTATGTGAAATTGAGTGCAACATTCTCAAGGAATTCTTTGTATCAATTTGTAGTTTGCTTGCAGCAACCATTCACTTGCGAGATCGAGCACAAGCTGGGCGTGGCATGTGTAGGCGGCGGCAAAGTTGTGGCACGCGTGGCACTCGATCGCGGTGGCTATGTGCCCGGCGAAAGCATATTGGTCACGGCCTACATTTCGAATCATAGCAACGTAACCATCAAACGCACCAAAGCTGCTCTTACCGAGGTGGGCACTCAATTATGTTAACAAAATCAATTCAACATACATAAATGTCTTTCAATATTTTCTAGACCATTGAGTACTTGGCGCGCGGTAAAGTCGTTCAAACGGAGAAGCGCGCCTTGGCTGTGCTCGTGCGCGGCAAGATACGACCTGGCGGCAAGGACGAATGGCAGAACGACAGTCTGTATGTGCCGCCACTACCGCCCACGAACCTGCACGGCTGTCACCTTATTAAGATTTCCTACGACGTGTTCTTTGTGATTGAGCCAAAGTCGCTGGAGAAGGAAATCAAGCTGCAGCTACCGATTGTCTTAGCCACCTATCCGTTCCGCAACACTGGCAACGATGTCTCGAACACTTGGCCGGACTCGGTGCTCAAACCCGACACGCACTATCCGTCGACCTTACCCATATTTCGGCCATGGCTGCACGAGAAACCCGAATCGAACTGAACGCCATCGAATAGAAGTGAAAACGAATCGACCTACACTGTTGCTGTTTTATTCCGATGGCCCGCAGTCTGCGGCGGCGGCGCGGTTAACACAATAATCTGTTTGCAATGCGCCACAAACTCTTTGTAACTACTATAACTGTGTTTGTGTTTTGTTTGTTGGATTATTTGTACTTAGGTAGCATGTTAATAACTCGCCAGCGTCCATTACACATTCAGTGTTGTGTGCGAGGGAGGCGAAAAGACGTTTCGCTTGCAGCCATAATAATTTACAACGTACTCGTACTTAGTTTGTATTTATTTCTACTTAACATATTCGACTTGGTTTTTTTAATGTTGTACACGTATAACTAAATGCTAAGTAATAATTTTAAATTAACATGGAAACCGCAGATGTCAAATAAAAATTTATGAATACAAACATCATTGCATCATTGAGTTTTTGAGCGTTTTTTTGTGTGTTTATAGTAATTTGCTAAGGAAATTGCTAAACTTCCATTGCAACTCGTGCAGCATTTCGCCCAACTGAAGGCGCTGCAGCAAATGTTTGTGGTCGCCGTGCGCGCGATTTGTTTTACCGGTGCGTTGAATGACGCAGCCTTTGTAAGAGTTTAGACGCACATCGATTTCGCCCTCCTCCAGCTGCAATTCCCAACATAACAGACGTAACATCACACGGCAGCACTTGTACTAAATTGTTATTATTTTTACTTACTTCGTCAAAGGCGTAAATATCCTGATAGCAAGAGTAGGAGATACAGCGTCGCACACACGCCTTCTTTTGCACTCCCTCCAGTGTTTCGCACAATCCATGGTGCTCGCAAGTCAACTCAAACTCATGGTATGCTATTTCCTAAAGTTGAATAGAATGCTTGTGTAGAAGTCGTCCATTAAATTTGTACATTAAAAGACATCGTAAAAATCAATACTCCTTCTCAACAGTTGCTATACGAACATTCTTGCTGGTCTCTTTGTAGGCGTACTCAGGAAAATGAAAAGTTGCTGCCTTCGGCAGTGGACGCCCACTGGCGCCCTTTTCCTCACTGCCTGCGTTTGTAACACTATACAATTGAAATATAAAAATTGCTACTAATGCCAAAATATTTCGCCGAATATCTGCAGCGCGACTGCCACTAAGCCACATTGCTTGTGCGTTGTTATACTTATAATGGAAGGGTGATAACTACGAAGCGGTTAGCCACCCTTTTGGGCATTTACATGAAAATATTTTTTTTGAAAATATACTTCTGTCATTTATTTATAGCCAAACAACCGTAAAATTAACTAATAATCTTCTTAAAATTTCATGTATGTATATGTAGAGAAGTCATGTTTAAGTATTTCTAAACCCGGATACCATACCCAGCTTCTAGCATAAGTGGGTAGAATCTTGAGTTGTAATTTGGTCGCCTTCTGTAGTTTATGCCTTCTTCTGCAGCATTTCCCGGGTTTCGTCACTCTTTCAGTAGTTAAAAAAAGTTGAAATGTGTTTAGTTATAAAACAACGATTCTTTACGCCCCACTTACTGTTTTGAACCACATAGACCCAGGCTTGAACATCATGCGACTAATGAAGGACATCGTGGATCTGGGCGCTATGGCGTGCATGTGCAGATGCTTGACGCTGATGAAGGGCGGCAAATGGAATCCAAAGAGCGCATCCTTTGTATCAATATTATGTGTGGTAAAGAACTGTTTCAGTGCGGCTTCCATGCGATTTACTTAAAGTACATGGAAAAAAAACATTTAAAAAAAATTAAAAAAGGATTAATTATTAAAAAAGACTTTGTGACTTGTAAAAAATGCCAACATTTTATACACACATATCTGTGGCCGTATGGAAGAGTAGCTTAAATAGACATAAGAGAATTGAGTTATTGTTGAGTTGGGAGGCGATTAAATGTGTTTCATCCGTTTTGAAATTCCTGTTTTTAATAATATTATATCCGTTTTTTGCACAGGAGAACTCATAACCCTCTCTCCCTTCCTACCCACCTTCTCTTTTATTTTCCCATTCCCATCTGCTCTATCAACCTTTTTCCTGAGCCTTAAGTACAATGGACTATAAAGCCTGAGTGCTTGAGGTCATGACCTCCCTAAGGTTATTTCCTCGGCCCCCCTCATATCCATCCATTCATCCATATCAGTTTACTTTTAATCTTATTAATAATAATAATACTTTTAATCTAAAGTCTTTTGAACAACAATGCATTGGTCAGAATATCTTATGTGAACATGGTTTGCAAACGTTAGTTTTCGACTTAAGCTACTCTTCTATATGACTGCAGATATATCTTGAATATATGTACGTCTTTGAACACAACTTGAAAAAACCCTAAAGTACTTTTGAGAAACCCCGTACAAAGCATTCATTGATTTAGGAAAATTTTATTAATCCAGCAAACCAAACGATATCGTTAAAGCGAGAATTTTTCTCGTTTTCGAGTATTGCTTAAGTGTCTAAAATGATATCGAGAACGAAAAAATTGACACTATCGTAACGATGTCGAGAATTTCGAAAATCTCGATATCGTTGCGATATTGAAATTATGTTATCCGAGATATAGTAACGATGTCGAAAATTTTGAAAATTTCGATATCATTTCGACAGCGTCATTTTTCTTGTTCTCAATAGCATTTTGGATACTAATACGAAAACTTATTTTCTTTCTGAAAATTTAAATAAAACACATATTTTGCAGTACTGCCGCATAGCCAGTCCATTATTCAAATCAAATAACGATTATAAGTACACTTAAACTCGGTTTTAAATGGGCGCACGTTCACGTAATGCCGATTTTTCGTTTAACTTGAAAATATTCAAAATCTTCAGGGCAAAAAATTCAAGCATTATCGAGATTATTTCAAGAATTTGTCGCTGAAAATTGATATCGAGAAATTGTTTGTAGGGAAGTTTAATATTTTAACGCAGCAATAAAATGATGGCAACATTTGCATTTGAAAAATTGTACTTTTTGCCAAAGTTGGAAGCCCTGACAATTATGCATGTCAATTTGGAGACTTTTTAAGCTCAACAAAGATTATATGCCACATAAAAATAAACAAATTTTGCTTACTGTCACCAATGTCTTTCATTTTCCTCACGTCGCCGATTGGTCAATATTGCCGCATGTTGTTGATCCTACTCACCCAAGTCCAAATCCGCCTTGGTGAGCGTCTTCACACTGTCAATGTGTCGCTTGGACACGGCCAGATAGTGATATGTTGACGACGGTTTTATGTCCTTAAATATCACAAATTCGCTAGTCTCCACTTCAATCTTGGTTTGGGGCACTCGGCCGCCCGCAATCTCGCAGAAGATGCAGTGTCCCATATTTGAGGGCGACCTCAAAAATGGAATGATCGACAAGAAAACGAGCAGACCGAAGAGCAGAAGTAAAATGTACTTTTTACCTTTGACCTCCTTAACAAACATTAGGAATTATTGGTTACAAGCAGATATGAATTAGTTTGACAATAGATAACAAAAAAATGACAAAGACAGAGGAGATTGCCAGATGCACTCAAAATCAGTTATTTTATATATTTTTCGTACATGTTAATTTGAATGAAATTCATACCGAAAACAGATAGGCAGATAAAAACGTGGAAGCGATATTTGGGCGATGTCTGTTTTTTGCATTTACTCATTCATATGGTTCGTTCATCACTCGGAGAGATTTGTAGTGCGACGAATGTGGTTCTTCAAAATAAATCTCGATGAATATCTAAAACACAACAAATGCCAGAAATGTCAGAGAAAAATTGACGTCCGGTTGTCAGAATGCCATTATTGTAGATTTGCTTTGATTTTTTTGTGTTATAAGAAACAGTGGGTGGAGAAGGTATGACAACGACTTTTACTATGGCAGAGTGGGTGTGCAAATTAAATTGATAACGAGAAGAAGAAATATTTATTGAACATTCAGTTGTAAATACAAAGAAAAAACCAGCAAAAATAGCGAAGAAAGTTTGGGGAATATGAACGAACTTAAAGCGCCGTCGTTGCAGTCGCTGTTGGAGTCGGATCGTGGTTCCAATGATAGTTTACTGGCAGAATCGTTGCTGGACGTGGAGGACGTAAGTGACATTGCGAAGAGTGAATAATTTGCATTGATGCTCACATGTTTGTCGGCCAGCTGGATGATGTGGAATACTCAATACCGCCAACCGGTGCTTTACCCACACTGGAGTCGGTACTGAACGAGTTTGAGGCTGATTCAGACATCGCTTCAGAACTGGGTGTACCAGTGCCTACGCCAACGCCGACACCGTCAATTGCGGAGGATGGCGGAGTGCGCAACGGCGGTGCGGGTGGCGGTGGCTCCATAATGCGATATGCCATGATGCAGGGTGTGTCCGCGCAAGTGTCTTCGGCGGCGGTAAACAAAACAGAAACACACATTTACAACTAGAAGATACAAATATATTTCCCGATAGGATCGCGTGAATGCTGGCCTTGCAACTGCGTGTGCTGTGTCTGCTCTCATTGCTGTTGGCACCTCGCACGGTCACATTCTCAACTTTGACGTAACTCAGACGTTGCGTTGGGCTCATCAGGACAAGCACGGACATGGTGCGGTTTCGGCGCTGGCTTACAATCCAGACTGCACGCGCTTGCTGGCGGGCTATGCGCGTGGCCTGGTCATTATGATGGACACACAATCAGGCGATGTTCTGCGCAACCTTTTCGACGTAATCACGCCGAATACTGGTGTATTGAACGTGAAGTGGACCTCACGCTCGGCACTGGCGCTCTGCTCCGATTCTGGCGGTTCGGTTTGGTCGCTGACTTTCACGCGAAAACTGGGTATACGCGGCTGCTCGTCGCGCTGCCTCTTTAGCGGCGCACGCGGTGAGGTGTGCACTGTGGAGCCTCTGCTTATGGAAGGGCGTCACGAGCTGGATCAATACTGCATTGTGGCACTAGCTACGCTTTCGAAATACTTTATTGTCACGATACGACCACGCCTGAAGGTCATTAAGTATCATGCCCTGCAAGGTCCGGCGGATTGTCTACCAGTGCTGGCGTGGCAAATGGTGCTCATACAGGCGGCGGACACCACACGTTCCGTGGACCCGGTGATTGTAGTAGGGCGTGGAAACCAGCTGTTCTTCCATCAGCTTTTCGTGTCAAATGGACGCATTTCCCTTCTATATCTACGGCACGTGCAAATGACGGCAAACCTGCTGTCGGTGCACTGGTTGGGACCCAAGTGCGTCGGTTGCATGGATACTTCGGAGATTCTGCATCTGATCGATGTGCGGTCCAGCAAGGAACTGGAGTGCATCGACATGGCTAATGCGGGTCTAGTGTACGGGTCAGCGCAGTTCAAGGGGCTGGCGACTGGTGGCAACGTGTCGCCGGCGCTAGCGTTGGCGGGCACGCATGCGTGTTATAACTCAGTAACAGCACGCGGCACGCAGCTGTACATTTTGGGAGCACGATCGTTGCACATGATCGCGGTGCGCACATGGACTGAGCGTATTAGTTACTTGGTGGGTACTAAAATGAAAGCTTGAATGCATTATTTTTTTTTACTCTGCCCGCATACATAGGTCAAGAACCAACGCTGGCAGGAAGCCTGCGATCTAGCCCTGGAAGGTTATCGCGCAACCGCAGAGCGGCCGAAGCGGAAAGCGCAGGCTAAGGAGCGTATTATTATGCTGTTCAAGGAGTACATCACCGCATCGGCCCGTGCGCCCGACTATTGCCTGGGCGCCATCGTAAAGTGCCTGATAAGCATTGGTGAGCTGGACATGCTGTGGTCACAACTGTGGGAGCGGGTGCAGAACAAGGGACTCTTTTTGCAACACATTAGCGAGCATATCGAGAACGAGAGTATACAACGTGTGAATCCAGTGATATCGCAAGCGCTCGTCGAGTACTGGCTGGAAATATCGCCAGCCAAGCTGGAGGAGCTCATACTAAAGCTGGACTGGACGTGCCTAGACTTGAACCAGGTACTTAAGGCGGTGAAGCTTTACAAGTTGTATCGTGCTCAGATTTACCTCAATACGCATGCACTGAGCGACTACACCAGTTCGCTGACGGAGCTGATACCGCTGGTCGAAACAGAGCATCCCGACCTGGGCAATGCGTTGCTGGTTTACATATCTAGCTGCCTGGCTGGGCGGGGCTATCCCAGCGGCGATATACCCATTGAGATGGTGCCGAATGTAAAGCATGAAGTACTGCGCTGCCTGACATCACTACATTCGAATACTAGTCAGCCGAATGAACTCCCCTACCCGTATTTGCGTGCGCTGCTGAAGTTTGACACGCGTGAAACGCTGAACGTTATTTCGTTGGCGTTCCAAGAGAAAGAGTTCGGCGGAGAGCTGGGCTTTTCGCATCGCAAACGCATCGCAACGTTATTATTGGAGATAATGACGCCGGAAAATGCCACAGTAAGTACTTTTCTTATATCTTTTCGATTGCTCAATTTAATAATGGTTTTTGTTATTGCACAGTGGGCTGAAATCGGGTGCCTGTTGAACTTCATCGCTCAGCAGATATCACAACAATGCTTGCCGTGTGATTCACAGCTACTTGAGAAAGTGCTCAACTACTTGGCCATGGAGGAGATAACGAACGAGAGCGCCCGTCAGCACTCGGAGCGTGAGAGTGCCTGGCATGAATTGCTTGTGAACAACTGCTTGGAGCACATCAGCGACGACGACGAGCAGTTGCGTCTGGCGAAGCGTGCGCGCTGCTACTACGTGGAAGAGTATTTGCTGGAAAAGCTGCACCGGTACGACGACATATTGGAGTGTTACCTGAACAACCCGTTGCGCCACGAGACCATGTTTGGCTATATAGAACGTCACGTCCGCCATCCGGAGCGTCAGATCTACGTTCAAGTGGAGCGCCATTTCAAGCGACTCTTGCAAATTAACGCCAAAGAGATCACTCGTATTGTCGATTTTCACTACGGCGAGCGCATCAACGAGCTGCTGGAAACCATCAACGACGACGAGCAGTCACTTTTTATATTCCTGCAGAATTTGCACCGGCGGCGCGTCGCCCTGACGCCAGAGCAGTGCGAACAGTTGTTGGCATTGCTGTGCAAACATACACCTTCAGAGGTCGATGAATTTCTCAGTGGCACAAGTTCATATCGCATCGAAAAAGCGCTAGATCTGGTCAACGCTTATAAGTTATCGACCGCCGCCATTTTTCTGTACGAGCAGCAGCACAACTTCCGCAAAGCGTTTGAACTGTCGATGGATTTGCTGAAAGCGGCAACTGACGAAGAAGCCGCGTCGCGTGCACAGAAGGTGAGTCAGATGTGTGGCCGCGCCGCTGCCGTGTTGCCTGCCAAAGAATGCGAGGAATTCTGGTTTGCGTTGCTGCAGCTGATACTGCCGCGTGAAGACCTCAAGTCAATTACCAAGTCCATGTTGCACGAGGCCTCACAGCACGTGGACCTGCCGAACCTGGTGCAGCTGGTGATGAGCACGCATAACGTATCCGGAAGCTTTGGTGATATCAAGGAGCTGTTGATGAGCATGCTGTCGCAGTCCCGCTTCGAGACGCAGGCCATGGAGACGACAGTGAAAATTCTGGGTCACGACCTGGCGATGCGCTTCGCTCAATATCGTCAGCAGGCGACGCGTGGACTGTGGGTGGCTCTTATGCGTTGTGTGGTGTGCCAGGGTCGACTATACAATCAGGCTGCCGTGTTGGTGTTGGGCACATGCGGCCACGCCATGCATGAACAGTGTGCTGCCACGTTGCATGTTGCCACGCTGCATGCGCGTCAAAACGACGAAGCGTTCGTTGATGATGACGACACTGTGGACACAAACCGTTGCCCGCGTTGTCGTACAGAATTGGGTATAGCTTTCGAGACAAATGCGCTGCTCCTGTCGCAGCCCACACACGTAGTGATCGAAGGCCCCAGCCAACGCCATTCGCAGCACACCAGAGAGCTGGGCACGCTGCAGTTAAAAGCACCGCCGCGTCGATTTTGAGGGATTTTTACCTAACCGCACTCGTTAACTTTTGTAATGATCACACCTGTTTAAGCCTACAGTATTTTTGTAAACGGGAAAAGCAAAGCAACTTCTTTGATTCTAATTCTGATCGTCGGTCAACGCTAAATTCTAAACATTTCAGTTACGACTTAAGTTGAAACTTGCGATTTAATTCAATAATTACTCATTTACGAGCGGTGCACCGCCCGCGCTCGTACCATATACAATATTATACAATATGCTTGTAACATAAATATGTTCCTAGTCTTAAGGTATACAACTAAAATGTCAGGTTCCATTAAAAACGTAGGTAAATAAAGCAATTTACACATCCACAAACATTTCCCAAACGAGGGAAACTTGCATTGCATTACGCTGTAGCGTATAAATTGTTGTAATATTGCACAAAATCGCCACACTGCTCCGCTATGAATATATGAGAATTAAAAATGATTTTGTTTAATGAACAACAAATGCGAGAGAAGCAGAGTTGACTTACTTTTTAAAAAGTCCATGTGGCCTCGTTGCTTTAAATTGCGCATTTGGAAGTATTTGAATACGCTGTGGAAGATGAGATCATCGTGAGTCTTTTGCGCGGCCTCCAGAAACTTGCGCGCCGACACTTTATCGCCTTCCTTAACAGATTTAGCAAGACGCAGGGCATCAATAACTTTACCCTGGCCAAGCAGAACCTCGACAATAATCTGAAGAGCGAACGAAAATGTGAACGGATCAATAAATAGCTTCTGTGCACAATGCTGCAGCTGATCGCATTCTCTAAGTTAACCAACCTCGTGCGCGCCTATTTTGCCCAGCATATCGAGTGCAATTTGCGATATGGCGATGTTAACATTCGAGTGCGAGAGCAAAAAACAGGCGATGGGCTTTGATTCCAACAGGAGCGAATAATCGACCAGATGTCGCAGAGTATCAAAGTTGCGATTGCGAATCAGCTCGCCAATGATCATCTTGCTCAGGTCCTCTTGGGCCGCAATGTTGTGTTTGTTGAGTGATTGCAAGTACAGCATCAGAATCGTTTCGGTGTAGGGGCGCTCGGCAATGGCCTGGAAGATATGTTCATACATGTCCTGCTGTTCGATTAGCACTTTAGGCGGAGCGGGTAGTTTGGGCAACGTCTTCACGTTCGAAGGTTGCGCGGTTTGTGTTTGCAATTCCAGCTGCACCCAGGAGCTAAACGTCGGATATTAGACTTGTTTATTACTATAGTCGAAAATAAGTAGAAACGTGTATGTAATAAGCACTTACGCGTAGACTTTGTTGATTTTGCCAAAAATGGTTTCCAGTACTGGCAATAGCGTGCCCTTGTATTGCTCATCCACCAATTGCTTGACCACTTTTAGCAGCATCTGCTTACCCGCGGAGCGCTGCAACAGGAACTCTGTGAGACGTATGCGATCCGATATCAGTGTGCATAGTGGTTCGACGCAAAGATGCAAATACCACATGCAGCCCAGCATGGCATCGATGACAATGTTGGGCTGGAAGAGTACCCAGTTGGTGGAATCTATAAGAAAATGCCAGTTTAAAAGAACTCAAGGGAACCAAATGAAGAATGGCTTGTATTATTTGCTTTTGGTTCTTACACAGCTCGCATTGTAGGCTGTGACCATCAGGTGAGAGACTGGGCAGCTTCAGAGCAAAGGGCCGTATCGACCTGCCAGGCGTAACAGGCGTGTGGTAAGTGACACCGTTTATCAACTCCCCTCTCAGCGCAATATCGAACAGCAACGATGTGGCGGACGCCTGGTGATGCACCACAATCAAATTGTCTACCGTGTTGATGGCGAAGCGACCCATGTGCCCAAGGCGCAATACGTGACATTTCCGCGGCGCCAGCCCGGGTCCGTTCAGCAGATACACTTCCACTTCCATCATGCCAGCGGCGCTTATCTGCAGTATCAGCACCGCCATGGTGCCGTATACTTGTCCGAGCGTCACCTTACTCTCTTGTACCTCACGATTCGTGTTGCCCACTACAAGGGAGAAAGCAATAAGCGGCTCCTAATTGTATTCTAGAAATAGAACAGAATTCGACTTACAGTCAAGTTTGGGTAGTTTTGTAATGGTTTTCTGTTTTATGAGCACCGGCGTCAGCGTGTTCGTGTCGGCTGAGCAGAGCAGCGCTATGTTCGATTCGGAGCACCAGGCGAACCATTTGATACCCATATTGAGCGACTTCACTGAGCGCACCTGTCGCTTCTCGGGCTGCACTGTGAAAATTTCGATGCCAGTATTGGCAATGATGGCCACCTCACGAATATGCACCCACACAAAGCCATAGACGAGCGCCTTAATTTGATGCACAATAATCTCCTGCAGCAATGGCTGATCGCCTTGAAAACAAACGAACTCGACTGCGTTTTCACGGCGCTGCACAGCCATCACCTTGTTGTCAGGCGCGAACTTGATGGAACGTATGGTGCCGCGGTCGTTCATGCAGAAGGAAATGACCGAATCCTCGGTGGGCCCCTTGACGATGACGCCTGTTGCGCCGCCGCTGCGAACTGCAAAAATCTTGAGCACGATAGATAGGCATCAGTAACGCAATGAAATCATTATTTATTGTAGCTGCTTACCTGTCTGTTGGAATCGTCGAAGAAGACATTTGTCAATTGACTCACAGCATCGAAACGTATAGGATTCTTCGATAACTCGATGTAGTGCAACGAGTCCATTATTATAAAACAAGGGAAACTTTTTTTTTTTTTTTGTGGTTTTAAAGTTACTCCGTGGGACAAGGGAAACTTATTTTCTATCCAATGAACTGTTCTGTTGACAAACGCAGCAATCAGCTGTTTTGAGAGAGTCTCAACGGCTGACCAATTGCGGCAACTCAATTCGCAGGGTTGGGTTGTATAATAGAGGCAACACCAGGCGGACACGGCAACTCTGTACTTTTGTTATGAATACAAAGTCAGCTGTTGGTAAATAAATAAGGATTACATATTTTTCGCCAGTGGACAATAGCTTTGCCCATTCAAATAAAAATGAAGGTGGAATTGAAGTTTGGACGAAGTTAAGTTGGTAGACAGTGCATCAGAGAATTAATAACAAGACGAAAGTGCAAATTAAGTGTGTATTGAACCTAATACAGAGAGCAAGCGGCTTTTGGGTAACACTGCTACGATTAAGTAGTTTTTCCATTTTGTTCAGAAAGTGGCTTTAATATTTACTGGGAATTGTTATTAACACAACAAGAAAATGTCATTACTTGACCGCAATAACGCAAGCTCATTGTGTCGGACGTGCTTAGAAGTTTTGAGCATGGAATATTCAGATAGCAACCCAAAACACAACATCTTCCAGACGCCGGAGCTGGCCAAGAAATTGATTGCTTGTACCGCGATAAATGTGGAGCCGACCGATAAGTACCCAAAGTATTTATGCAACCTTTGCTACAGCAAAGTGAATGAGTTCCATAAGTTTCGAATTATGTGCATAGAATCCATGGAACGCTTGCGGAAACTGTATCTAACATGTGACGATGAGGAGCCTCTGTTCGACTTGAAGTCACTTGTGAAGATGGAAATTGTAATTGGTGAACATGAGGTAATGTTTCAAAACGATGCTGCGAATGTCGGTAAAGGCACAGGAACACTGAATCGGCCCAGTGGATTGTTGATTGTTAAGAAAAGGAAGCCAGAAGATAGTGGAGCGAGCGACATAGATTTAACAGCTTCTGGAAAGCGTACAAGAAGCAGAGCCAAAATGGAAAAAGTAGAAGTGGAGCATGAAATACAGGCGGTGTCGGAGAATGACCAGGAGCAGGAAGAGAATCACGATGGCAAACATCCCATAAAAGTAGAATTGGGTGATGTTGTGGAGAGTGCTAACAGTGATTTGCAGTGCAATGAAGTTGAAAAAAGCTTACTTGTGAGAAAATTTGAGCAGCCGGTGATCAATAAGGTAAGACACATCTTTATAGGACTCGTGGGAATAAGGTTAATAGTATTCTTTTTTATTTGATTAACTCAGAGCAAGGTCAGCAGGCAACCAAAGACAAGAAACCTTCGATGTGACATTTGCTCCGCGCGCTTTGGTTCTGAGCGTCGTCTGGAGGCGCACAGGCGTGCACACGATGCCCATGTGTGTGACATTTGCGGAAAAGTGTGCAAGTCAGCGTTGGGGCTAAAAGAACACCACTATACGCACAAAGACAAGTCGGAATTGCCCTTTCAATGTGATCAGGAGAATTGCTCACAGCGCTTCCTAAACAAGCAACGACTAAAAGAGCATTTACTGCGTCATGCTGGGATAAAAAATTATGTTTGTTCTTTTTGCGGTATACAGAAAACAACCTTGAAGGAATTAAAGGTATGTGCATTCGGCAAGTTCTTATACAATCATTAGGAAAACGCAAAATTTCGAAACACTTGCAGATTCATATCAACTACCATACACAAGAGCGCACATATCCCTGCCAATTATGCTCACGAATTTGCTCTACCGCTGGAAAGCTTGCGATACATGTACGCACAGTACATGAAGGCATCAAAAACTATGCGTGTCGGTATTGCGATCGCAAGTTTGGCAAGTGGCACACCAGAAAATGCCACGAGATGACGCACACTGGCGAAAGACCGCACAAGTGCGAACAATGTGGCAAATGCTTTACACAGCGAGGAGCTTTGAAAACTCACTTAAAAATTCATATGCGTGACAGTGTGCCATTGGGAATGTAAATTTGATTGTTCAGACGAGAAAACTAACAAGCCGTCGTTAGAGGTGCTCCTGTAGGAAAAAGAAAAACAAGTTGGTAGAGCTATCTAAATTAAATTTTTGGGGTTTTTATGTTTTCCAAGAGAATAGTTGAAGTCTAGCTATATGCAAGAATTTGATGATGTTCAGGACAGACACGAAAAAATAAGTTTTCATTTAAAAACGCTCAAGCTCGCTAAACATAAGTTCGGACGGACTCTTCGGCTTAACCCTCTAGTTCCCAAGTTTTTAATCTTGTTAAAAAAATTACCAGTGATAGTTTTGTGGTGGAGAAGTAATGTTTGTTCGGGGAAAAAAATTTCATGTCAATAGGAGGCGTGATAGTGGGTGTAGAAAGTAGCAGGCCTATAGGCCTGCTTGGGAAACAAAGCCAAAAAAATTCCATATGAAGATTTTTTTTAAAATTAATTTAAATTTTTAATTTTTTTTTAATATACGTAAACATAAATAACGGGTAACAGTTTCAGTTCATACGTGTAATAGACAATTAATAAAGAGGGGTAGGGTAAGGCGAGGGGTAGTGTGTCGTGGGGTAGCTTATGCATTGCTTTTGGGGGGGGTGGGTGTATAAACTAGGAAAACCAAAAAAAACAGGTATAGGTATATATATATTGCGGTTCTTATTTTGCTTTTAATGCCTTATTATCTTTTCACACAGATGTCGATAAATCTATTCCATGAAATAAAGGACTAGGGGAGACTAGTTCTCTCATCTACCCCCGTGGACTACGCCTTAGTATAAAATTTTGCAGTGACATTATCTTTTTTACATTGCGGTGTATCAAAATTTCGGTTCAAATAGAAAAATAATTCTTAAATAGCGAAAAAATATCATCATATTTATGCTTTTCATCCCAAGCAGGCCTACAGATACCTTAGGGTTTGGGTTAGGTAGGAGAAGTGTAACAAAATTTTTCATAATTGTTTTTATTTTCTCAAAGAACACATTAACATCTAATAATAATAAATAATTGACTGGCACGACAGCCCGCTTACGCGAGACTAAGGCCTAGCTTCCCGCAACCACCCGTGTTGTGCGTGTGAATTTGTACGCGGGTGGAAGGGACCTACAGTTTTATGCCGGTTCCGAACGGCAGGTTGGGAGCTCTTTCATAAGCAATTTTTACTCTCAGAGGTTTGCCATTTCCAGCTGAGAGGACAGCCACCGAAAGAGAAAACGAGTTTTCCCGTTATTTTTTTAGGTGTTATTACAGGCAGTATTTGAACCTGGGCCACGGCGACCGCCGTTTAACATTAACATCTACTCTCCAATAATTTTCTTAGTTTTATTGAAGCTCACAATTTATTTAAACCAATTTTTGTTTCTTACACAATTTCAAAAATAATAATTTTCTTACTTTCTTACTCACGAAACTTCAACTTTGTCTTAAAATTACTGCCGTTGTGTATGTGGCAGCGTTAACTGACTACATTTATTTTATAAAATGAAGATTCCCCTTTCCATACGTGTAAAATCAGCTAGAAAAATCATAAGGTATAATTTACAGAATTTTTTTAAGCTTAGGATGTCTACAGGCCTTCTTGGGAACTTTTCCCATAAGATCCGCGCAATTTTGAATAATGACACACTCGTGTCTTAGACCTGCCTATTTTATCCGCTATTTCCCGTATCGAAAACTTATTGATTGAATGCATTAACTTTCCCCTTTTTTTGAGGTGGCAATTACTTTCCTCTTGGCAATTTCAAAGGCCTGAAGAGAATAAAAATTTTACTTTTTTAATAGTTTCTCCGAATTCAATTATTTTGGGTGTAAGACTAACATTCAAAAGGGGTGTTTTGAGGCGTTTAGTGTAAACATCGCGGTTTGATTTTTGTAAAATTTTTCGTTCATGTCGGGGCTTTATAGACAGATCGATTCTGCGAACAAACTCCGTCGACATTAGGTTTTCTTTTATTGCCAATGCCATTATCACACGTTTTTGCCTAACGATAATTTTCGTGTTTCGGTCATATCATACGTTTTTCCTATAAGATCCGCGTAATTTTGAATAATGACACACTCATGTCTCAGACCTGCCTATTTTATCCGCTATTTCCCGTATCGAAAACTCTTATTGATTGAATGCATTAACTTTTCCCTATTCTTGAGGCAATTACTTTCCTCTTGACATTTTCACAGGTCTGAAAAGAATAAAAATTGTACTTTTTTAATAGTACAAAAATCGAATAATCAGTTTATAAAGGCATAACTTACATTAAATTACTTATATTTTCGTTTCACTGATCAGTTTAAATCGCTGAGTTTATGTAAACTGCCACACCTCAACTCTGAGAAAACACTAGTCGCTTTGAATGTTTTGCTCAATCACGCCAACTATAAAAGAGTTTCTTATAGCAATCTATGGAAATGTATACTTCAACCTTTATTTGTTTTTTAAATCATCTCCTCTACTCCTAGAATACTTTTCATCAGTGTAACTTTTTTTTTTTGAAAAATCCCTACGCGACTTGAAAAAATCACTACTTTTCCCTACGCTGTCCAGCAATTTTCCCTACACTTATTTTTTAAGTATTTTGTAATATTTAAGTACAGTGCAAGCTCGGTATTCGCGACTACCCATTATCGCGACGGCCCGGTTATCGCGACAGCTTAATTTTTAATATTGCAGGTTCTATAATCGCGACAGTTTACGAAGGTTCTATTTTCGCAACTTTTATCTGCTTTTTTTAATTTTATTACAATGTCTATAACCAAAAAAGGGTAATTCCCGTCTTTTGGTATTTTAACCTTCTTGGATTTTTAAGCCGACAACAGCACTATATGAACTACGTGATTCAGCTGTTGTTTTAAAAAATAATTTGCCAACAAAAGCAACTCAAAATCTCCAATTTCTTTAAAAATGTTTAAAATGTAAATATATCAATAAAAACAATTCTAATTTTTAAAATTACATAAAATTTTTCAATAAAATTTTGGGTTCTGTTATCGCGAAAATTCAGTTTTCGCGACAGCTCTGGTTTTTAATTAGTCGCGAAAATCGAGCTTGCACCCTATTTATTTTTTAATTAAATTTTTTGTGAATAAAATTTGAAAAAGTAAAAACCATAACATATATTAACAGCCGTAAGCCTCGCTTCTTTTAATTAATTTGAAACATGAGAACATAACAAAACAAAGTTGTGCTTTGCACTGAGATATCATTTCAACACTTGTGAATAAATAACATTTTTTAATTCATTTAAAACATGGAAACAAAGCAACATAAAAAATTGTGCTTTGCACTGAGATACCATTTCATCACATTAAAAAAATCAGTACAAAAATTACACTAAGACTAATAATTGAATACTGTTTAAATGCTTTAATTGCAAAAAATGGGTTAAATATGTTCACGTAAAAGCAAAAGTATTTTCTAGACTAATTTTGGGCCGCTGAATACGAAAGTGAATATGTATCCAAAAATTTTTCAAAAAAGGGTTTTCCAAAAATCTTCGCAAACCCAGTATTTTACTGTAATTTTAGTTATCAGCACACATCTGGTTTTGCGAAGATCTTTGAAAAACTTTTGGATATTCACTTTCGTCTTTCTGTTTTTAGGTGCATTTTTCGTTTCGAGTAGAGTTATTTATGGTCATACAACTCAGT
The DNA here is from genome assembly GCA_964056695.1 of Melieria picta. Lineage (NCBI taxonomy): Eukaryota > Metazoa > Arthropoda > Insecta > Diptera > Ulidiidae > Melieria > Melieria picta. The sequence continues at coordinate 11,641,718 of OZ057399.1, read as the reverse complement.
GTACGCCATTTTCTTTAATTGTAGTTCTTTATCTTAAAAATTTACACAGGTGATATCTTCGTCTTGTAAGTAAGAGCGAATTATACAAATTGAAGTCAAATTTTCATGGCTTAATTTGTTCCTATTTTTGTTCGAACGTCTGCCACTATTGAAAATATTCTTTTCAGAGTCTGCTTTAGAATGTGGTAGTGCCAAAACATATTTGGCCAACTTTGACAAATTGGAAAATAATATCTTATCGTTAAAATGGTTAGTTTGACTAATTTGGCTCCAAAATTTTCCATAACCAGGATGGTTTGAAAATTCCCTACATTTAGCAAATTTTAAAAAATCTATCCTTTTTCCCTACGCACACAATTTTCGCTAAAATTCCCTACATGTAGGGAATTTTCCCTACAGTTACCATCACTGCTTTGCATACCTCAGCTCAAAGTGAATTCATGGGAATTGCCATCAGTGTATTTCTAAGTAGGATTTACTTTGATTATAAAACAAGGGAAACTTATTTTCTATCCAATGAACTGTTCTGTTGACAAACGTAGCAATCAGCTGTTTTGAGAGAGTCTCAACGGCTGACCAATTGCGGCAACTCAATTCGCAGGGTTGGGTTGTATAATAGAGGCAACACCAGGCGGACACGGCAACTCTGTACTTTTGTTATGAATACAAAGTCAGCTGTTGGTAAATAAATAAGGATTACATATTTTTCGCCAGTGGACAATAGCTTTGCCCATTCAAATAAAAATGAAGGTGGAATTGAAGTTTGGACAAAGTTAAGTTGGTAGACAGTGCATCAGAGAATTAATAACAAGAAGAAAGTGCAAATTAAGTGTGTATTGAACCTAATACAGAGAGCAAGCGGCTTTTGGGTAACACTGCTACGATTAAGTAGTTTCGCCATTTTGTTCAGAAAGTGGCTTTAATATTTACTGGGAATTGTGATTAACACAACAAGAAAATGTCATTACTTGAGCACAATAACGCAAGCTCATTGTGTCGGACGTGCTTAGAAGTTTTGAACATGGAATATTCGGATAGCAACCCAAAACACAACATCTTCCAGACGCCGGAGCTGGCCAAGAAACTGATTGCTTGCACCGCGATAAATGTGGAGCCGAGCGATAAGTACCCGAAGTATTTATGCAACCTTTGCTACAGCAAAGTGAATGAGTTCCATAAGTTTCGAACTATGTGCATAGAATCCATGGAACGCTTGCGGAAACTGTATCTAACATGTGACGATGAGGAGCCTCTGTTCGACTTGAATTCTGTGAAGATGGAGATTGAAATTGGTGAACCTGAGGTGATGGTTGAAAACGATGCTGCGAACGTCGATAAATGCACAGGAACACGGATGCAAGAAGATGGTTTAGCGAGTGACATAGATTTAACAGATACTGGAATGCGTACAAGAAGCAGAGCCAAAATGGAAAAAGTAGAAGTGGAGCATGAAATGCAGGCGGTGTCGGAGAATGACCAGGAGCAGGAGAAGAAATGCGTTGGTGAATATCTCATAATAGTCGAATTGAGTGATTATGTGGAGACTGACAGCAGTGATTTGCACTGCAACGAAGTTGAAAAATGGTTACTTGTGAGAAAAGATGAGCAGCCGGTGATCAATAAGGTAAGACACATCTTTATAGGACTCGTGGGAATAAGGTTAATAGTTTTCCTTTTTATTTGATTAACTCAGAGCAAGGACAGCAGGCAACCAAAGACAAGAAACCTTCGTTGTGATATTTGCTCGGCGCGCTTTCGTACTGAGCGTCGTCTAGAGGCGCACAGGCGCGCACACGATGCCAAAATATGTGACATTTGCGGAAAAGTGTGCAAGTCAGCGCTGGAACTAAAAAAACACCACTATACGCACAAATACAAAAAACTGCCCTTTCAATGTCATCTGGAGAATTGCTCACTGCGCTTCTTAAACAGGGAACGACTAACAGAGCATTTACTGCGTCATGCTGGGATACAAAATTATGTTTGTTCTTTTTGCGGTATACAGAAAACAACCCTGAAGGAACTGGAAGTATGTACACCCGGCAAGTCCTTATTTAAATATTAGGAAAACGCTAAATTTCGAAATACTTGCAGATTCATATCAACTTCCATCAACCAGAGCGACAATGTCAATTATGCCCACGAATATGCTCTACCGCAGAAAAGCTGTCGTTACATGTACGCACAGTGCATGAAGGCATCAAAAACTATGCGTGTCGGTATTGCGATCGCAAGTTTGGCACGTGGATCACCAGAAAATTCCACGAGATGACGCACACTGGCGAAAGACCGCACAAGTGTGAACAATGTGGCAAAAGCTTTATACAGCTAGGAGGTTTGAAAACTCACTTAAAAATTCATATGCGTGACAGTGTGCGATTGGGATTGTAAATTTGATTGTTCAGACGAGAAAACTAACAAGCCGTCGTTAGAGGTGCTCCCGTAGGAAAAAGAAAAACAAGTTGGTAGAACTATCTAAATTAAATTTTTGGGGTTTTTATGTTTTCCAAGAGAATAGTTGAAGTCTAGCTATATGCAAGAATTTGTTGATGTTCAGGACAGATACGAAAAAATAAGTTTGCATTTAAAAACGCTCAAGCTCACTAAACGTAATTTCGGACGTACTCTTCGGTTTAATATTTGAGATGGACTCTGGCAGAGACAATTGTTTTTTTTTTTAAATTACCAAAAAATAAACACAATGAAAACATAAACATTTTGTTTTGTTGGGTGGCAATTCCCATAAACTCACATAAATCTGCTTGGATTTTGTTACATTTTATTTAAAAAATTGATTCAGTTAAAATAGTTTTGCTGAAATATTTATTGTAAAATATAGTCTATAAGAACTAAAAGAAGAAATCGCAATTAAGTAACTGTTCTGCCAATTTATTTATTGTTTTCATACAAATGGCACAATTTGAGGTGGCAATTCACATAAACTCAGTACATAAAAAATATAAAATTGCATAGAGTAAAAATGTTTTCATAGCTCAAGGTACTCTAAATAGTTTTTTTTTTAAATAAATAAGGCGCAAACCCTTATATCATCACCTGATAATGTCCGGCTCATACAGACTTCCTTTTCAACCAATGTATCGAGCTAAAAGTATTAAAAGCCGTCAGTACTTTCTAAAATGAACCGTTTTTGTTACTAATCAAAACTGTTGACAACTGTTCACGCCTCTAAATAGCTTCTCCGCGAATTCCATTATTTTGGGTGTAAGACTAACAGTCAAAGGGAGTTTTTTGAGGCGTTTAGTGTAAACATCGCGGTTTGAATTTTGTAAAATTTTTCGAACATGTCGGGGCTTTATAGACAGATCGATTCGAACAAACTCCGTCGACATTAGGTTTTCTTTTATTGCCAATGCCACTAGCACACATTTTGCCTAACCATAATTTTCGTGTTTCGGTCATATCTTACGTTTTTCCTATAAGATCAGCGTAATTTTGAATAATGGCACACTCGTGTCTCAGACCTGCCTATTTTATCCGCTATTTCCCGCATCGAAAACTCTTATTGATTGAATGCATCAAATTTTCCCTTTTCTTGAGGGAATTACTTTCCTCTTGGCCTTTTCACAGGTCTGAAGAGAATAAAAATTGTACTTTTTAATAGTACAAAAATCGACTAAATCAGTTTATAAAGGCATAACATACCTCAAATTACTTATATTTTCGTTTCACTGATCAATTTAAATCGCTGAGTTTATGTGAACTGCCACATCTCAACTCTGAGAAAACACTAGTCGCTCTGAATGTTTTGCTCGATCACGCCAACTATAAAAGAGTTTCTTATAGCAAACTATGGAAATGTAAACTACAACCTTTATTTGTTTTTTAAATCATCTCCTCTACTCCTAGAAGACTTTTCATACTTCAGTTCTAAATGAGTTTATGGGAATTGCCACCAGTGTATTTCTAAGTAGGATTTACTTTGATTATAAAACAAGGGAAACTTATTTTCTATCCAATGAACTGTTCTTTTGACAAACGCAGCAATCAGCTGTTTTGAGAGAGTCTCAACGGCTGACCAATTGCGGCAACTCAATTCGCAGGGTTGGGTTGTATAATAGAGGCAACACCAGGCGGACACGGCAACTCTGTACTTTTGTTATGAATACAAAGTCAGCTGTTGGTAAATAAATAAGGATTACATATTTTTCGCCAATGGACAATAGCTTTGCCCATTCAAATAAAAATGAAGGTGGAATTGAAGTTTGGACGAAGTTAAGTTGGTAGACAGTGCATCAGAGAATTAATAACAAGAAGAAAGTGCAAATTAAGTGTGTATTGAACCTAATACAGAGAGCAAGCGGCTTTTGGGTAACACTACTGCCTAGAGAACTATTGTTTACAGGGCGATGAAGTAGTTTCGCCATTTTGTTCAGAAAGTGGCTTTAATATTTACTGGGAATTGTGATTAACACAACAAGAAAATGTCATTACTTGAGCACAATAACTCAAGCTCATTGTGTCGGACGTGCTTAGAAGTTTTGAGCATGGAATATTCGGATAGCAACCCAAAACACAACATCTTCCAGACGCCGGAGCTGGCCAAGAAACTGATTGCGTGTACCGCGATAAATGTGGAGCCGACCGATAAGTACCCAAAGTATTTATGCAACCTTTGCTACAGCAAAGTGAATGAGTTCCATAAGTTTCGAATTATGTGCATAGAATCCATGGAACACTTGCGGAAACTGTCTCTAACATGTGACGATGAGGAGCCTCTGTTCGACTTCGAGTCACTTGGGAAGATGGAGATTGTAATTGGTGAACATGAGATAATGTTTCAAAACGATGCTGCGAATGTCGATAAATGCACAGGAACACGGATGCAAGAAGATGGTTTAGCGAGTGACATAGATTTAACAGCCAAAATGGAAAAAGTAGAAGTGGAGCATGAAATGCAGACGGTGTCGGAGAATGACCAGGAGCAGGAAGGGAATCGCGATGGTAGACATCCAACAAAAGAATTGGGTGATGTGGAGAGTGCTAACAATGATTTGCACTGCAATGAAGTTGGAAAAAGCTTACTTGTGAGAAAAGATGAGCAGCCGGTGATCAATAAGGTAAGACACGTCTTTATAGGACTTGTGGGAATAAGGTTAATAGTTTTCCTTTTTATTTGATTAACTCAGTGCAAGGTCAGCAGACAACCAAAGACAAGAAACCTTCGTCTGGAGGCGCACAGGCGTGCACACGATGTCCATGTGTGTGCCATTTGCGGAAAAGTGTGCAAGTCATCGCTGGAACTAAAAAAACACCACTTTACGCACAAAGACAAGGGACTGCCCTTTCAATGTGATCAGGAGAATTGCTCACTGCGCTTCTTAAACAAGCAACGACTAAAAGAGCATTTACAGCGTCATGCTGGGATACAAAATTATGTTTGTCCTTTTTGCGGTAAGCAGATGACAACCCTGAAGGAACTGGAAGTATGTACGCCCGGCAAGTTCTCATTCAAATATTAGGAAAACGCTAAATTTCGAAACACTTGCAGATTCATATCAACTTCCATCAAGCAGAGCGACAATGTCAATTATGCCCACGAATTTGTTCTAACGCAGAAAAGCTGTCGTTACATGTACGCACAGTACATGAGGGCATCAAAAACTATGCGTGTCGGTATTGCGATCGCAAGTTTGGCAAGTGGCACACCAGAAAATGCCACGAGATGACGCACACTGGCGAAAGACCGCACATGTGTGAACAATGTGGCAAATGCTTTACACAGCGAGGAGCTTTGAAAACTCACTTAAAAGTTCATATGCGTGACAGTGTGCCAGTGGGATTGTAAATTTGATTGTTCAGACGAGAAAACTAACAAGCCGTCGTTAGAGGTGCTCCCGTAGGAAAAAGAAAAACAAGTTGGTAGAACTATCTAAATTAAATTTTTGGGGTTTTTATGTTTTCCAAGAGAATAGTTGAAGTCTAGCTATATGCAAGAATTTGTTGATGTTCAGGACAGACACGAAAAAATAAGTTTGCATTTAAAAACGCTCAAGCTCACTAAACATAATTTCTGTCTCAACTCCTCAGTTTAATATTTGAGATGGACTCTGGCAGAGACAATTGTTTTTTTTTTAAAATTACCAAAAAATAAACACAATGAAAACATAAACATTTTGCTTTAATTTATACACTGGTGGCAATTCCCATAAACTTACATAAATCTGCTTGGATTTTGTTACATTTTCTTTAACAAATTGATTCAGTTAAAACAGTTTTGCTGAAATATTTATTGTAAAATATAGCCTATAAGAACTAAAAGAAGAAATCGCAATTAAGTAACTGTTCTGCCAATTTATTTATTGTTTTTATACAAATGGCACAATTTGAGGTGGCAATTCACATAAACTCAGTACATAAAAAATATAAAATTGCATAGAGTAAAAATGTTTTCATAGCTCAAGGTACATTTCCATTTCCCATTACGGTTTAAAATATTTTAGGCACAAATAAAATAAGATTCTGAAGAGTTTGTGCCGGTATGCAAGCCCCAATCTATTTAATCGCTTTTTTTAAAGTCAATCTTTGAATAAAACTGTCGTTCTGTTGCGTAAACACCACGAGCCAAGAAGAACCCAACGGTGCTCGATGTGATTTAAGTCAAGAATTCGAACTGGCCGATCAAAAACTTGAATATTTTTGTCTTTGAAAAAGTTATTTTTTTTTTCTAGAACTGTGAATTGCAGCATTTTCCTGCTAAAAAATAAATTCAGGCCCATAAAATTATTCCGATCATTATTATCATTACGGTTGAAAGTTCGCAAATGAAGTCGTACCATACATGGCAATACCGGCGCAAACCCTTCTATCATCACCTGATAATGTCCGGCTCATACAGACTTCCTTTTCAACCAATGTATCGAGCTAAAAGTATTAAAAGCCGTCAGTACTTTCTAAAATGAACCGTTTTTGTTACTAATCAAAACTGTTGACAACTGTTCACGCCTCTACATAGCTTCTCCGCGAATTCCATTATTTTGGGTGTAAGACTAACAGTCAAAGGGAGTTTTGTGAGGCATTTAGTGTAAACATCGCGGTTTGAATTTTGTAAAATTTTTCGAACATGTCGGGGCTTTATAGACAGATCGATTCTGCGAACAAACTCCGTCGACATTAGGTTTTCTTTTATTGCCAATGCCACATCACACATTTTTGCCTAACGATAATTTTCGTGTTTCGGTCATATCTTGCGTAATTTTGAATAATGACACACTCGTGTCTCAGACCTGCCTATTTTATCCGCTATTTCCCGTATCGAAAACTCTTATGGATTGAATGCATTAACTTTTCTCTTTTCTTGAGGTGGCAATTACTTTCGTCTCTCCTCTTCTCCTAGAAGACTTTTCGTTTGATACCCATATCGTATAAATCGATTGAAAATTGAATGAGTTATTTTGATAAAAGTTTTGAACTTTGACCCCGTGCCACGCCTTTGGTAGGCGTTTCCCCAGCAAAATTTTTAGTTTGTTACATTCACAAAAACAAGTTCTATATAGCCAAATTTTCATTTTTTTTTTCACGAGGGTACGCTATTCTGCACTTGTTTCTGCGTTTTCTGTGTCGGTTTTGGTGCAGAACGTATTTTCAAAAAAAATTTATTTTGAAATTTTTTCATACAGCACAAACGGGTTATGAACTCTGACATTTGTCAGCATAATGGCAATAACTGTCAGAAAATAAGTGTACGATGAAGAGAGAGTTCCTGCTATCTGGCACACTTTATTAATTTCACAATGCCAGAGTCTATACTAGCAGAGTCTATAGGTCTGTTTGGCAGAGAATAATTTGTACGAATTTGTACAAATTTTTACTGGATCCTGTTTGTTGACGCCAAATCTTCAGTAACGAGAGAGAAACTGAGAGCGTAAAGTGACAATTCATTTCGTGAGAACTTGCAAGTTTTTACTGGAGAAATTTTGTCCAGTAACTTTTTGCCAGTAAGAAGAAGAACAAGAAAAACATATGACTGGTTGTCATATGATCGACTGCAGAAAAATAATCTCAAATCTTCAAATCTGAAACGAAACTTTTAAATCAGCTATTTCTTTCCTTAACCCTCCTGTTTACACCCTTTTTACTGTGTATTGTGGGTGTGCGAAGTACCACTGGTGTACCCAAGAGTTAAAACTTGCAAATTCTTACAAATTGCTGTTTGTTCACATTTTTGTATAGTTTCATTTTTGGGAGCGTAAGCTCGCTTATGCCCCGTTCTGACTATGTCATATATGGTGTCATATTCACTGACGACAAACACTGCCATATATGTCATGTTCGTCCTATGTCGTCAAATGCGGTCTCATTGAACGGCAAAAACTGACGAAAAATACATATGACAAGGTTTGCCAGCATGTTGACATTTTTTGTTTTCTCGTCAGACGCATAGTATTATACTATGGTCAGACGTAGTCAAATCGTTCGTTCGACACAAATTCGATCGCTCTCATTTGATTGTCGTTTCGTATGGCAAATCGTAGTCATACATGCAGGCAAACGCAAATGACAGCATATGACAACCCGTTCCTATTTAACTGACTACAAATGACACCATATATGACATAGTCAGAACGGGGCATTACTCTCCTGATATTTTTTACTGGATAATTTTTACTGGAAATCTGGCCAAACAGACCTTATACTAGGCTTGAAACTTCGCTCAATCGGCCAATCTGTCAAAAAATTTTAAACATATGGTTATCTTTGCGTATTTAGATAATAAAAGTGAGAGAGCAGGCAAAGCAGCTGTTCGTTAGGGATGGCAAAAAAAATTTACTAATCGATTAATGTATCAAATGATTAATTGCATGGCCAATAAAATAATTGCAATTAATTACAAGAATTTAATCGATTAATCGCCATTTTCGATTATTTTTTGTTTTTCTTTTTATGATCAAATAAAGGGCTCGTTTGCTTTTTTTAAATTTTTTTTATACATAAAATAATCACAACTTTGGCTTAAATTAGTTTGCAGAAAAACTAATTTCGAAAGCTAATAGGCAGGATGTCGCACGGAAAGCACGGCGAAGGCTTATGAAAAATTATCTAGGAATAGCATTTTAACCCTAGAAGGGTAATCATATTTTACATACGTTGTTGGTTATCTTCGTCGAATCGACGAAGTCGTATACACCTCCGATTTTTGGAAGAACTAGAAATTGTATAAACTACAACTTCTTTATATAATTATACATTATATTATAAATTTTTTGTAAATAATTCGCACAATAAGGCACATCGCCAATTGATATCACACGAAAAGAGAAAGCAATCAGATCTGAGAATAAGGAGAAATATGAAGAAATGCATGTGGTGTTCGTCGAATCGACGAAGGTTACCATTCTAGGGTTAATTATTAAGCAGTTTGAAAGCTGCAAATTTTCCTCACCTACAATGCATACTTAATTGAATAAAAGGCAACCGAAATTCAGCGAAAAACTAATAAAAACGTACCCAAAGTGCACAAACGCTTGTTTCCCTTAGTATACGCGCCAAATTTTCACAACTAGTGATGTGGTTTAATTTTGGTTTTTTTTGGGCAAGTTTGCAGGCATTTTAAGATTTTCAAGCGATTTGAGTGTGGCAGCAATGCTCAAACGATTCGAAGGCAATTTCGCGATTAATCGGCAACTAATCGATTAATGATTCGATTAATCGGAACGTGGAATTCGATTCGATTAAATCGCTTTTTGAAAAGAAATAATCGATTAACGCTATTCATTCGATTAATCTTGCCATCCCTACTGTTCGTTATTTGCCCGCTGAAATGAATTTGTCGTACAACTGATTTCCACTAAAAAGGCTTAGTAATTAAGATTTTCTGCTCATCAATCAATTTAAAATTGTTAACTATTTCATTCGCATGCAATGCGACCTCTTGCATTTTAGTTGTTTTCTGGTAGTTTTGCAAAATTCGTTGGTAATTTTTCATACAAATTTAATTTTGCTCTCTCTGTAAAAAAGTGGTGAATAAGTACACAGGTGTTTTTGTAGATACATTTCCGCGCCAAAAATTTATTTATCAAACGTGGCAGCTCGCGGACTTCTGAAAATGCAAAATAATGAACATTGGTTTTTCATTTACATGTGACCCGGAAGAAAGTTTTTACTATTGAGAAAGTTCCACAGCAAGTTCTTAGCAATTTGCAATCAACAAATATTGTTCATTTTTGTTTATGTAGCTATAGTCTTGCATTACATAGGAGCAAATTTTCATATAAATTTCCTTTTGATGATCCTGCTGAAATGCGAGGTGGAAAGCAATCAGCTGTTAGTTGTTCGCGAATTTGCCGGTATCACCGCCTTTGACAAACAATATTATTTTATATGAAAAACTATCCCGGAGCAAGGATTTATGTGCGTTTTCGATTCTATCTGAATACTTAACTGCTTTGCCATCATAAAATCGTATTCGCAGTTGCTTTTGTTGATACTTTTCTGGCATTATTCTGCCGTCACTTTCTATGTAATTGTTGTGCGGCCAATAAGAAAAAATCGTGGTGAGCCTATATCAGCTGTTTCTTTGTTGTGAAAATTTCCGCGATTGGAAGTTGGACCATAGATTTAACTTTCATGCTGAAATCTATTCGGAAGAATATTTCATGTTATTTTGCACAACTACAGGAAAATACAAGAAGGTTTGCATCATTAAAGTTTGTTCGTGGTTTTTGATATTGCTGCATTTTCGCATTCTTCCGACGGTGTTTCTCATACATATTTTTTGCTGCCAATAAGTAAAAGCCATGGTGAGTAAATATCTGCTTATTTGTTTATTCGTCGTCAACCTGCTCGTTGCTCGGGGTAAATTAGAAATAGCTCAACTTTATAACAATGAAGACTGATATTATATAAGTAAATATTGTTATATGTCAAAAAGTCATTTTTCTAAACATCAGATACGTCCACATATTGCTTGATTCTATGACTGAATCAATTTCAAGAGTTTTTTTTACCTATAAACTGTCTCTCATGTGCAGAATCACAAATGGTTTTTTATTCAGTTCTTAGGTAAAAGATAATATTTGGCATGAGAACACTTCTTTTTCTTACAAAGAGCATTCATCGGATGCAATATGAGTGCGAACATAACATGCGCAAGATTAAAAATAAGACAACACCGCAAAACGCTATTCCGTTCGCAATAAATGACTGAAATAAACACAATTTTTATGTACTTGTGCAAACAAGAAATTTCTTTAAATAATCTACTAAAGCAAATATTAATCAAAAAGCATTTTGATACTTTTCTTGATTTAAATCTATTTTTGTGCTTGAATAACTCTGTGCTATAACAAAAAAAACTTATCAAATCAGTTTCACCATGCAATTTTTCGGGCTTTAGGAAACAAAGTTGTATGTTCTATTGACTTTCCGAGAACATACGATAAAAGCTTTCTCAGACAACGTTATCTGCGCAGTAGGTTATCTGTCACATCAGGACCGGCCCGGTCCTGATGTGACAACGAAAAATCTTGATGTTACAGGACGATATGAGTGCTGCCAATTAATTTTACAGGAGTTTCAAGACTAGTATCAGAGTCTATACTAGCAAAAAGTATAGAACATAAGAGTGTGCATTACGTGCAAGCAAAAATTTGAATGCGGGTGCTGATATCGCCACCAGTGTGCTACCACATATGTGGTATATCTACCACATTTATTTTTAAAATCAAGTTTCTTCCACATCTACCACGGAGGGCTTAAAATCTACCACATTTTTGTGGAACATAAATTTGTCTATTAACCAACCTATTACTCCAAGTAAATTAGAGCTTTATGTTGTAAAATTTATGTTAGGGCTGCATTGAACATTATAAGTGAAAATGTGCAAAAAAACTTATGTGGTAGCACTCTCATCACTTCGAAAGCAGTGCACTACAAATAGTTGCCAGCTGGTTGCCAGTTTGGCAATTGTTTTGGCGGCAGGTGCAATTAAAATGGAAAAATTTCTAAAAAAGTTGAATAATGTTTGCCTTTATTTTTTAGTAACGTTTAGTTTTTTAGAATATCGCATGGCGATGGCAATGCGCTTGGACGGGACGAAGTTCTACCACGCGAAGTATTGCCTGCTGCTGAAATTTGCGAGTCCGAGCTCCCAAAAAAGAAAAAAATATAGTCAACAATGCAAAAAACAATGGGAAGAAACACGGCACCGGTTAAAGTGCATAGAAGAACATAAAATACAATTAATGTACAAATACAATGAAATACAATAAATGTACAAATGCAATAAAATACAATTAATGTGCAATACAAAAAATCTACCACATTTCATTCAAATCTACCACATTTTTTTCACTGAGTTTACCACATACCATGGCACAATAATAAGGTAATAGCATGCCCGCAACACCAAAAACCACATGTATTTTGTTGGTAGGATTGTTTATCGTTACTGTCAAAATCAGCTGATATTTTCCGACGAAAGAGGGAGAAACTGAAAAAATACAAAAGTGATTGTTGCCAGACGGTGCTGTATTTGAGTGAAAAAACGGGAAAAGTGCTCAGGTCAGTTGTTTTCAGTCAGGTATTTTCATTTCAACCGATGCGGCAACACAGCACACCGACGATTTTGACAGAAGCCATAAACGATCAGCCGGTGGCTTGCTACAACCTTATAGTTGAACCATGCCACATACATGAAAAATTAAGTAAGCACGCTGATCGCCAACAGTCTTAAAAATGCGGAGGGTAGGCAACAAGAAGAAACACTTGAAATGAGAGCACAATGCTCTGAGCGCAAATCATAGCAACATGAGTGCCACGTCTGTGCTCACTCGTTCATTCGCGCACAATTGGTCAACTAGTCTGGCGATTAAGTAGTTTCGCCATTTTGTTCAGAAAGTGGCTTTAATATTTACTGGGAATTGTGATTAACACAACAAGAAAATGTCATTACTTGAGCACAATAACGCAAGCTCATTGTGTCGGACGTGCTTAGAAGTTTTGAGCATGGAATATTCAGATAGCAACCCAAAACACAACATCTTCCAGACGCCGGAGCTGGCCAAGAAACTGATTGCTTGTACCACGATAAATGTGGAGCCGAGCGATAAGTACCCGAAGTATTTATGCAACCTTTGCTACAGCAAAGTGAATGAGTTCCATAAGTTTCGAACTATGTGCATAGAATCCATGGAACGCTTGCGGAAACTGTATCTAACATGTGACGATGAGGAGCCTCTGTTCGACTTGAATTCTGTGAAGATGGAGATTGAAATTGGTGAACCTGAGGTGATGGTTGAAAACGATGCTGCGAACGTCGATAAATGCACAGGAACACGGATGCAAGAAGATGGTTTAGCGAGTGACATAGATTTAACAGATACTGGAATGCGTACAAGAAGCAGAGCCAAAATGGAAAAAGTAGAAGTGGAGCATGAAATGCAGACGGTGTCGGAGAATGACCAGGAGCAGGAGAAGAAATGCGTTGGTGAATATCTCATAATAGTCGAATTGAGTGATTATGTGGAGACTGACAGCAGTGATTTGCACTGCAACGAAGTTGAAAAATGGTTACTTGTGAGAAAAGATGAGCAGCCGGTGATCAATAAGGTAAGACACATCTTTATAGGACTCGTGGGAATAAGGTTAATACTTTTCCTTTTTATTTGATTAACTCAGAGCAAGGACAGCAGGCAACCAAAGCCAAGAAACCTTCGATGTGATATTTGCTCGGCGCGCTTTCGTACTGAGCGTCGCCTAGAGGCGCACAGGCGCGCACACGATGCCAAAATATGTGACATTTGCGGAAAAGTGTGCAAGTCAGCGCTGGAACTAAAAAAACACCACTATACGCACAAATACAAAAAACTGCCCTTTCAATGTCATCTGGAGAATTGCTCACTGCGCTTCTTAAACAGGGAACGACTAACAGAGCATTTACTGCGTCATGCTGGGATACAAAATTATGTTTGTTCTTTTTGCGGTATACAGAAAAAAACCCTGAAGGAACTGGAAGTATGTACACCCGGCAAGTTCTCATTCAAATATTAGGAAACCGCTAAATTTCGAAACACTTGCAGATTCATATCAACTTCCATCAACCAGAGCGACAATGTCAATTATGCCCACGAATATGCTCTACCGTAGAAAATCTGTCGTTACATGTACGCACAGTGCATGAAGGCATCAAAAAATATGCGTGTCGGTATTGCGATCGCAAGTTTGGCACGTGGAACACCAGAAAATGCCACGAGATGAGGCACACTGGCGAAAGACCGCACAAGTGTGAACAATGTGGCAAAAGCTTTATACAGCGAGGAGGTTTGCAAAAGCACTTACAAGTACATATGCGTGACAGTGTGCCATTGGGAATGTAAATTTGATTGTTCAGACGAGAAAACTAACAAGCCGTCGTTAGAGGTGCTCCCGTAGGAAAAAGAAAAACAAGTTGGTAGAGCTATCTAAATTAAATTTTTGGGGTTTTTATGTTTTCCAAGAGAATAGTTGAAGTCTAGCTATATGCAAGAATTTGTTGATGTTCAGGACAGACACGAAAAAATAAGTTTGCATTTAAAAACGCTCAAGCTCACTAAACATAATTTTGGACGTACTCTTCGGTTTAATATTTGAGGTGGACTCTGGCAAAGACAATTGTTTTTTTTTTATTAAAAATTACCAAAAAATAAACACAATGAAAACATAAAGATTTTGCTTTAATTTATACACTGGTGGCAATTCCCATAAACTCACATAAATGTTCACGCCTCGACATAGCTTCTCCGCGAATTCCATTATTTTGGGTTTAAGATTAACAGTCACAGGAGGTTTTTAGAGGCGGTTAGTGTAAACATCGCGGTTTGAATTTTGTAAAATTTTTCGAACATGTCGGGGCTTTACAGACAGATCGATTCGAACAAACTCCGTCGACATTAGGTTTTCTTTTATTGCCAATGCCATTATCACACATTTTTGCCTAACGATAATTTTCGTGTTTCGGTCATATCTTACGTTTTTCCAATAAGATCCGCGTAATTTTGAATAATGACACACTCGTGTCTCAGACTTGCCTATTTTATCCGCTATTTCCCGCATCGAAAACTCTTATTGATTGAATGCATCAACTTTTCCCTTTTTTTTTAGGTGGCAATTACTTTCCTCTAGGCCTTTTCACAGGTCTGAAGAGAATACAAATTGTACTTTTCTAATAGTACAAAAATCGACTAAATCAGTTTATAAAGGCATAACTTACATTAAATTACTTATATTTTCGTTTCACTGATCAATTTAAATCGCTGAGTTTATGTGAACGGCTACATCTCAACTCTGAGAAAACACTAGTCGCTTTGAATGTTTTGCTCGATCACGCCAACTATAAAAGAGTTTCTTATAGCAAACTATGGAAATGTAAACTACAACCTTTATTTGTTTTTTAAATCATCTCCTCTACTCCTAGAAGACTTTTCATACTTCAGTTCAAAATGAGTTTATGGGAATTGCCATCAGTGTATTTCTAAATAGGATTTACTTTGATTATAAAACAAGGGAAACTTATTTTCTATCCAATGAACTGTTCTGTTGACAAACGCAGCAATCAGCTGTTTTGAGAGAGTCTCAACGGCTGACCAATTGCGGCAACTCAATTCGCAGGGTTGGGTTGCATAATAGAGGCAACACCAGGCGGAGACGGCAACTCTGTACTTTTGTTATGAATACAAAGTCAGCTGTTGGTAAATAAATAAGGATTACATATTTTTCGCCAATGGACAATAGCTTTGCCCATTCAAATAAAAATGAAGGTGGAATTGAAGTTTGGACGAAGTTAAGTTGGTAGACAGTGCATCAGAGAATTAATAACAAGACGAAAGTGCAAATTAAGTGTGTATTGAACCTAATACAGAGAGCAAGCGGCTTTTGGGTAACACTACTGCGTAGAGAACTATTGTTTACAGGGCGATGAAGTAGTTTCGCCATTTTGTTCAGAAAGTGGCTTTAATATTTACTGGGAATTGTGATTAACACAACAAGAAAATGTCATTACTTGAGCACAATAACGCAAGCTCATTGTGTCGGACGTGCTTAGAAGTTTTGAGCATGGAATATTCAGATAGCAACCCAAAACACAACATCTTCCAGACGCCGGAGCTGGCCAAGAAACTGATTGCGTGTACCGCGATAAATGTAGACCCGAGCGATAAGTACCCGAAGTATTTATGCAACGCTTGCTACAGCAAAGTGAATGAGTTCCATAAGTTCCGAATTTTGTGCATAGAATCCATGGAACACTTGCGGAAACTGTCTCTAACATGTGACGATGAGGAGCCTCTGTTCGACTTCGAGTCACTTGTGAAGATGGAGTTTGTAATTGGTGAACATGAGATAATGTTTCAAAACGATGCTGCGAATGTCGATAAATGCACAGGAACACGGATGCAAGAAGATGGTTTAGCGAGTGACATAGATTTAACAGCTACTGGAATGCGTACAAGAAGCAGAGCCAAAATGGAAAAAGTAGAAGTGGAGCATGAAATGCAGGCGGTGTCGGAGAATGACCAGGAGCAGGAAGGGAATCGCGATGGTAGACATCCAACAAAAGAATTGGGTGATGTGGAGAGTGCTAAAAATGATTTGCACTGCAATGAAGTTGGAAAAAGCTTACTTGTGAGAAAAGATAAGCAGCCGGTGATCAATAGGGTAAGACACATCTTTATAGGACTCGTGGGAATAAGGTTAATAGTTTTACTTTTTATTTGATTAACTCAGTGCAAGGTCAGCAGGCAACCAAAGACAAGAAACCTTCGTCTGGAGGCGCACAGGCGTGCACACGATGTCCATGTGTGTGCCTATTGCGGAAAAGTGTGCAAGTCATCGCTGGAACTAAAAAAACACCACTATACGCACAAAGACAAGGGACTGCCCTTTCAATGTGATCAGGAGAATTGCTCACAGCGCTTCTTAAACAAGCAACGACTAAAAGAGCATTTACAACGTCATGCTGGGATACAAAATTATGTTTGTCCTTTTTGCGGTATACAGATGACAACCCTAGAGAAACTGGAAGTATGTAAACCCGGCAAGTTCTCATTCAAATATTAGGAAAACGCTAAATTTCGAAACACTTGCAGATTCATATCAACTTCCATCAACCAGAGCGACAATGTCAATTATGCCCACGAATTTGTTCTAACGCAGAAAAGCTGTCGTTACATGTACGCACAGTGCATGAAGGCATCAAAAACTATGCGTGTCGGTATTGCGATCGCAAGTTTGGCAGGTGGAACACCAGAAAATGCCACGAGATGCGACACACTGGTGAAAGACCGCACAAGTGTGAACAATGTGGCAAATGCTTTACACAGCGAGGAGCTTTGAAAACTCACTTAAAAATTCATATGCGTGACAGTGTGCCATTGGGAATGTAAATTTGATTGTTCAGACGAGAAAACTAACAAGCCGTCGTTAGAGGTGCTCCCGTAGGAAAAAGAAAAACAAGTTGGTAGAGCTATCTAAATTAAATTTTTGGGGTTTTTATGTTTTCCAAGAGAATAGTTGAAGTCTAGCTATATGCAAGAATTTGTTGATGTTCAGGACAGACACGAAAAAATAAGTTTGCATTTAAAAACGCTCAAGCTCACTAAACGTAATTTCGGACGTACTCTTCGGTTTAATATTTGAGATGGACTCTGGCAAAGACAATTGTTTTTTTTTATTAAAAATTACCAAAAAATAAACACAATGAAAACATAAAGATTTTGCTTTAATTTATACACTGGAGGCAATTCCTATAAACTCACATAAATGTTCACGCCTCTAAATAGCTTCTCCGCGAATTCCATTATTTTGGGTGTAAGACTAACAGTTAAAGGGAGTTTTGTGAGGCGTTTAGTGTAAACATCGCGGTTTGAATTTTGTAAAATTTTTCGAACATGTCGGGGCTTTATAGACAGATCGATTCGAACAAACTCCGTCGACATTAGGTTTTCTTTTATTGCCAATGCCACTATCACACATTTTTGCCTAACCATAATTTTCGTGTTTCGGTCATATCTTACGTTTTTCCCATAAGATCCGCGTAATTTTGAATAATGACACACTCGTGTCTCAGACTTGCCTATTTTATCCGCTATTTCCCGCATCGAAAACTCATTGATTTAATGCATCAACTTTTCCCCTTTTTTTGAGGTGGCAATTACTTTCCTCTTGACATTTTCACAGGTCTGAAGAGAATAAAAACAGTTACCGAAAATAACTGTTATTTTACAATTTTCAAATCAAAAAGGCATAACGAAAAAATTGTCGGTGGACTTTTTCAAATATACCATTATTATTTGACACGGCGAACTTCGTCCCGCACGCCATTTTTTGTTTTCTTATAATGAAATACGCGAGATCTATGGCGAGGCAAATTGACGAAGAAAACCAACTAAAGGAAGAGGAGGGAGCTACTGATTAACGCAATCGAGGCCCTCAAATAAGCAAATGTTACTGCTAAGTTTCAGTAAAGAAATGGATTGCGCTTGAACTAGATTTAAATTATATTGGCAGAGCCACGCCCCCTTATTCAATACCCGCACAATGCCCTCTGTCGAAGGAGAAAATGGTATGTTCGTACCATGATACAAAAATATACAGGTAGATTCAATCGAGAAAATAAAAAGTCATTTGCTTTTTTGACAAATAAAAATAAAATTTTAAGGGTGCAAAAAAATGTAGAAATACAGAAACTGAATGATGTACTACATAAACTAATTGTGTGAAATTGCAGCTCTGTAGCAAAAATGAAAATAGTAGTACACAATTTGTAAACAAATATTTTTTTCCAATTGTCAATTTTACTTTTATCTGTCGCATTGAAACTACCTTTATATTTTTGTATCATGGTTCGTACCATCACAGAACAAACAATATACAGAATGCGCATCTGGTGTAAAGAAAATTTTCTTTGCGGGTTCCAGCGGTAGGACCCGTTTGTGGATGCGGGGGGAAGCAGTAAAGGGGACGAGAACGTACAGAGCGCGAGAGCGTGAACTGAGAAGCTGTGAGAGCAGTGTATGAAACAGTGACGCACCACACACTGTGGTTGTTGTTGTTGGGCAACAAAGCGATGGGCCGCTTGCATGTTGGTGGTGGCTCGTGCTTGCTCTCTGCTTGCTTTTTTACAAACAAGAACAAGAAGCGGACAGGTAAAGTTTGCATAGAAAAACTAATTGAGCGATCGCCAAGGCGCATAAATAAGGTGGTAGCACTACGGAAAAAACTAAAATTCAATGGATTTTATTAGTTCTTTTAGTCTGCTTGTAAAAAAGAAGTTGTAAAAAGTAAAATGGCTACAATGAAAATAAATATATGTTTAAAATCATTGGAACAACCAATGCGCATTAAGAAAGTGATAATAAGTGGAAAACTATTGTTACAATGTTGTGCCAATAATCAAAGAATCAGTTCTGTTGCTGCAACTACCTATTGAATTTGCCTTTGCGATCGCTTTGCCAAATCAACCACCATTTCAATGTGCACGAGTAAAGCCAAACTGGCTTGCTGCTGAAAGCAACAACATTGCGTGTTGTTGTCGAAATGAGAATAAAGCACAAATCTATGCGTGCGGTTCCCTTTACATTTTCCTCACTTTTGTTGCTTCCCGCCCGCGTCTGAAATGAAATCGCAAAATTATTTCAGATGCGCCTTCTGTATACTGTTTATTCTGTGGTTGTAGCAAGCCACCGGCTGATCGTTTATCGCTTTTGTCAAAATCGTCGGTGTGCTGTGTTGCCGCATCGGTTGAAATGAAAATACCTGACTGAAAACAACTGACCTGAGCACTTTTCCCGTTTTTTCACTCAAATACAGCACCGTCTGGCAACAATCACTTTTGTATGTTTTCAGTTTCACCCTCTTTCGACGAAAAATATCAGCTGATTTTGACAGTAGCGATAAACAATCCTACCAACAAAATACATGTGGTTTTTGGTGTTGCGGGCATGCTATTACCTTATTATTGTGCCATGATGAGAATAAAAAAGTTTAATCAGCTGAGTTGCCACCACTACCTTATTAATGTGCCTTGGTAAAATACAATTAATGTACAAATACAATGAAATACAATAAATGTACAACTGCAATAAAATACAATTAATGTGCAATACAAAAAATCTACCACATTTCTTTATCTGAGTACCATATAAATGAAAAATGAAGTAAGCACACTGATCGCCAACAGCGTTGCCACAAGAAAAACACATTTATAACCAGGAACAACAATAAATATAACCAAAATGTAACAAAAATAACCAAAATGCTTATTCGACATAAGCAAAATAAATAACTTATACATACATTTTAAGATTTAGGGAGCATTTAAAAGGCTTTTAACACATATGTATGTAAATGTGACATAAAATAAATAATTATAATTAACACGTGCGTGAGCACAGTAAAAATTTCAGTGAGCTGCAAAAATAGACAGGATATATTTTTTTTAATTAGTTGCGAACGACCGAGAACGTGTTGTTGACTCTTTTTAAACGTAGTTATCGATTTAAACAATGTTGCATACTTTTTTACAAGAATAATATCAATATTATTGCCACTCCCAAAATTATTGTGCTCGTTGATATTTAAGATACATTTTGTATCAGTGTTCAATATTCTAAAAAATTACCAAATAGGATCAAAAATCACCAAAACCTATTTTCAAAAATAACAATAACCATTTTTGGTTAAAAATAACCAAAACGGCAACGCCACCTTCACCGCAGAATGTGTAAATATTCACCACGAAGACAAAAATCGAACTGTCATTGCTCACAAAATTATTTTTACAAATGTGAGCCATTGAAAATTTTTTCGTCTAGAGCTGCGATCTTTATCGCCCCTGGCCAAGGCGAATTAATACAGGTGAACTCGTTGAATCAGCTGATTTGATTTTTTTGTGGTGGAAAAGGTATAGATTGTCAAAATGCCTGTGTAAAACTGTGACAGTTTAAAAATGAAAAAATCAAGCTTTGTTTTGATTGGCTGATTTTGACAATCTAAGCCCAGAAACCAAAAACAAAATACATTGAAATTTTTTTGCTGCCCTAACGCTATCACCTGTATGAATACGCCTTGTGCCACATTCTGTACCACTTACAGCTCGAAAAAAGAGTGGCGCTACTTAGGATATACTTTGGTCTTTGAACCAAGGTATATTAACAAGGTACGCCAGGCTGGGAGCGGCAGCTTGAAATGTCTCTCTTCACCCTCTTATTTGTGAATGGTTGCTCTTTTTGTAGAATAAAGAACCTACTATTAATGTTAATATTGTTTGTACAACTACACTTTTGTTTACAGATTTGGGTAACATTGTAAAAACATCGCGAAATATAGTCCATGACTCCCGCTTGATACGCAATAAAATATATTGTGGAATGAATACAAATGAAATAATGAAATAAATTTAAATTGGAAATTTTCTGTGTTAGCAATTTGTGTAAAATTGTATGTTCTTTTTCTAATTCGGTTCAGCTTGCTGAAGAAGTAAAACAACTTTTTTTTAATGTGGAATGTATTTTAGAATAAGGAACTTAACACTAGAAGTACCGAGCGGTCATTTGACGGTTTTCAGTTTTTGATTAACCGTAGCTCGAAAACGGTTTAAGTTACGAATCTTGTTCTCCTTGACTTTTAATATTTTGCAAAATATTGTTAGTGCAAAATATTAAAAGTCAAGGAGAACAAGATTCGTAACTTAAACCGTTTTCGAGCTACGGTTAATCAAAAACTGAAAACCGTCAAATGACCGCTCGGTACTTCTAGTGTTAAACCAAAATTTAAAACAAAAACAATTGAGAAAAAGATTTTACGAAAATAAAACATGATCAAAAACTCTTCCATAGAAATTTACATTACATTTGTATTTTTGAATAGGCAAAAATGTATAAGACATTCAGCAACACGATAACAATTAATACCAAATTATCTTTGTGGCATTCAATTATAGCTATATGTTGCTAAAAACAAGAATTTACTTTTAATCATAACATTTGCCCTGCACAAACGCAGTTTTTACAGTTTGAGGAACAAATACTAAAAGATGCAACCAGCAATGCATTCCTAACAAAAAGCAACTCTGATTTGGCCCCCTTATTTTGACGGCTCTCTCAGCCTGGCCTACCTTGTTAATATACCTTGCTTTGCCCATTCAAATAAAAATGAAGGTGGAATGGGAGATTGGACGATATTAAGTTGGTAGACAGTGCATCAGAGAATTAATAACAAATTAAGTGCGTATTGAACCTGATACAGAGAGCAACCGGCTTTTGGGTAGCACTGCTGCGTAGAGAACTATTGTTTACAGGGCGATTAAGTAGTTTCGCCATTTTGTTCAGAAAGTGGCTTTAATATTTACTGGGAATTGTGATTAACACAACAAGAAAATGTCATTACTTGAGCACAATAACGCAAGCTCATTGTGTCGGACGTGCTTAAAAGTGTTTAGCATGGAATATTCAGATAGCATCCCAAAACACAACATCTTCCAGACGCCGGAGCTGGCCAAGAAACTGATTGCTTGTACCGCGATAAATGTGGAGCCGAGCGATAAGTATCCGAAGTATTTATGCAACGCTTGCTACAGCAAAGTGAATGAGTTCCATAAGTTTCGAACTATGTGCATAGAATCCATGGAACGCTTGCGGAAACTGTATCTAACATGTGACGATGAGGAGCCTCTGTTCGACTTGAATTCTGTGAAGATGGAGATTGAAATTGGTGAACCTGAGGTGATGGTTGCAAACGATGCTGCGAACGTCGATAAATGCACAGGAACACAGATGCAAGAAGATGGTTTAGCGAGTGACATAGATTTAACAGCTACTGGAATGCGTACAAGAAGCAGAGCCAAAATGGAAAAAGTAGAAGTGGAGCATGAAATGCAGGCGGTGTCGGAGAATGACCAGGAGCAGGAAGGGAATCGCGATGGTAGATATCCCATTAAGGTAGAATTGGGTGATGTGGAGAGTGCTTACAATGATTTGCACTGCAATGAAGTTGGAAAAACCTTACTTGTAAGAAAAGATGAGCAGCCGGTGATCAATAAGGTAAGACACATCTTTATAGGACTCGTGGGAATGAGGTTAATAGTTTTCCTTTTTATTTGATTAACTCAGAGCAAGGACAGCAGGCAACCAAAGACAAGAAACCTTCAATGTGATATTTGCTCGGCGCGCTTTCGTACTGAGCGTCGTCTAGAGGCGCACCGGCGCGCACACGATGCCAAAATATGTGACATTTGCGGAAAAGTGTGCAAGTCAGCGCTGGAACTAAAAGAACACCACTATACGCACAAATACAAGGGACTGCCCTTTCAATGTCATCTGGAGAATTGCTCACAGCGCTTCGTAAATAGGGAACGACTAACAGAGCATTTACTGCGTCATGCTGGGATACAAAATTATGTTTGTTCTTTTTGCGGTATACAGAAAACAACCCTGAAGGAACTGGAAGTATGTACACCGGGCAAGTTCTCATTCAAATATTAGGAAAACGCTAAATTTCGAAACACTTGCAGATTCATATCAATTCACATCAACCAGAGCGACAGTGTCAATTATGCTCACGAATTTGTTCTACCGCAGAAAGGCTGTCGTTACATGTACGCACAGTGCATGAAGGCATCAAAAACTATGCGTGTCGGTATTGCGATCGCAAGTTTGGCAAGTTTAACACCAGAAAACACCACGAGATGCGACACACTGGTGAAAGACCGCACAAGTGTGAACAATGTGGCAAAAGCTTTATACAGCGAGTAACTTTAAAAAAGCACTTAAAAGTTCATATGCGTGACAGTGTGCCATTGGGAATGTAAATTTGATTGTTCAGACGAGAAAACTAACAGGCCGTCGTTAGAAACACAAGAAAAACAAGTTGGTAGAACTATCTAAATTACATTTTTTGGTTTTTTATGTTTTCTAAGAGAATAGTTGAAGTCTAGCTATATGCAAGAATTTGTTGATGTTCAGGACAGATACGAAAAAGTAAGTTTGCGTTTAAAAACGCTCAAGCTCACTAAACGTAATTTCGGACGTACTCTTCGGTTTAATATTTGAGATAGACTCTGGCAGAGACAATTGTTTTTTTAAAAAAATTACCAAAAAATAAACACAATGAAAACATAAACATTTTGTTTTGTTTGGTGGCAATTCCCATAAACTCACATAAATCTGATTGGATTTTGTTACATTTTATTTAAAAAATTGATTCAGTTAAAATAGTTTTGCTGAAATATTTATTGTAAAATATAGTCTATAAGAACTAAAAGAAGAAATCGCAATTAAGTAACTGTTCTGCCAATTTATTTATTGTTTTCATAAAAATGGCACAATTTGAGGTGGCAATTCACATAAACTCAGTACATAAAAAATTAAAAAGTGCATAGTGTAAAAATGTTTTCATAGCTCAAGGTACTCTAAATAGTTTTTTTAAATAATTTGTCCATTTCCCATTACGTTTTAAAATATTTTAGGCACAAATAAAATATGATTCTGAAGAGTTTGTGCCGGTATGCAAGCCCCAATCTATTTAATCGCTTTTTTAAAATCAATCTTTGAATAAAACTGTCGTTCTTTTGCGTAAACACCACGAGCCAAGAAGAACCCAACGGTGCTCGATGTGATTTAAGTAAAAAATTGAAAGTGGCCATATTCAAAAACTTGAAAATTTTTGTCTTTGAAAAAGTTATTTTTTTTCTAGAACTGTGAATTGCAGCATTTTCCTACTGAAAAATAAATTCAGGCCCAGCTTATCGAGCTAAAAGTTTTAAAAGCCGTCAGTACTTTCTAAAATGAACCGTTTTTGTTACTAATCAAAACTGCTGACAACTGTTCACGCCTCTAAATAGATTCTCCGCGAATTCAATTATTTTGGGTGTAAGACTAACAGTAAAATGGGGTTTTTTGAGGCGTTTAGTGTAAACATCGCAGTTTGATTTTTGTAAAATTTTTCGAACATGTCGGGGCTTTATAGACAGATCGATTCGAACAAACTCCGTCGACATTAGGTTTTCTTTTATTGCCAATGCCACTATCACACATTTTTGCCTAACCATAATTTTCGTGTTTCGGTCATATCTTACGTTTTTCCCATAAGATCCGCGTAATTTTGAATAATGACACACTCGTGTCTCAGACCTGCCTATTTTATCCGCTATTTCCCGCATCGAAAACTCATTGATTTAATGCATCAACTTTTCCCCTTTTTTTGAGGTGGCAATTACTTTCCTCTTGACATTTTCACAGGTCTCAAGAGAATAAAAACAGGGACCGAAAATAACTTATTTTACAATTTTCAAATCAAAAAGGCATAACGAAAAAATTGTCGGTGGACTTTTTCAAATATACCATTATGATCATAATGGCCTCAGCTTCACGAATATTAAATGCCTTTTAAATTTTAGACTTTTACTTTTAAAGTTCAAATTAACTGTTATTGTGTGCCTTTTATTATTTCAGGCAAAAATAATTGTTAATTTTATTTTATCGGTAAAAAATAACAGTTATTTTGTGACTTTTATTTTTTCGGTCAAATATATCAGGCAATATGAATTTTTTCAAAGGCCGTTTGACCGACTAAAACACTATTGATACCATTTTTTTCGTTGCACAAGTCTTATAGCTCAGAATGTGCGGTCTGCTGAGACGAAAAAAATGGTATCAATAGTTTTTTAGTCGGTCAAACGGCCTCTGAAAAAATTCAAATTGCCTGACAACTCAATTCGCAGGGTTGGGTTGTATAATAGAGGCAACACCAAGCGGACACGGCAACTCTGTACTTTTGTTATGAATACAAAGTCAGCTGTTGGTAAATAAATAAGGATTACATATTTTTCGCCAATGGACAATAGCTTTGCCCATTCAAATAAAAATGAAGGTGGAATTGAAGTTTGGACGAAGTTAAGTTGGTAGACAGTGCATCAGAGAATTAATAACAAGACGAAAGTGCAAATTAAGTGTGTATTGAACCTAATACAGAGAGCAAGCGGCTTTTGGGTAACACTGCTACGATTAAGTAGTTTCGCCATTTTGTTCAGAAAGTGGCTTTAATATTTACTGGGAATTGTGATTAACACAACAAGAAAATGTCATTACTTGAGCCAAATAACGCAAGCTCATTGTGTCGGACGTGCTTAGAAGTTTTGAACATGGAATATTCGGATAGCAACCCAAAACACAACATCTTCCAGACGCCGGAGCTGGCCAAGAAACTGATTGCTTGCATCGCGATAAATGTGGAGCCGAGCGATAAGTATCCGAAGTATTTATGCAACGCTTGCTACAGCAAAGTGAATGAGTTCCATAAGTTCCGAATTTTGTGCATAGAATCCATGGAACACTTGCGGAAACTGTCTCTAACATGTGACGATGAGGAGCCTCTATTCGACTTGAATTCTGTGAAGATGGAGATTGAAATTGGTGAACTTGAGGTGATGTTTCAAAACAATGCCGCGAACGTCGATAAATGCACAGGAACACGGATGCAAGAAGATTGTTTAGCGAGTGACATAGACTTACCAGCTACTGGAATGCGTACAAGAAGCACAGCCAAAATGGAAAAAGTAGAAGTGGAGTATGAAATGCAGGCGGTGTCGGAGAATAATCAGGAGCAGGAAGGGAATTGCGATGGTAGACATCCCCTAAAAGAATTGGGTGATGTTCAGAGTGCTAACAATGATTTGCACTGCAATGAAGTTGGAAAAAGCTTACTTGTAAGAAAAGATGAGCAGCCGGTGATCAATAAGGTAAGACACATCTTTATAGGACTCGTGGGAATAAGGTTAATAGTTTTCTTTTTATTTGATTAACTCAGAGGAAGGTCAGCAGGCAACCAAAGACAAGAAACCTTCGTCTGGAGTCGCACAGGCGTGCACACGATGTCCATGTGTGTGCCATTTGCGGAAAAGTTTGCAAATCAGCGCTGGAAATAAACAAACACCACCTTACGCACAAAGACAAGGGACTGCCCTTTCAATGTGATCAGGAGAATTGCTCACAGCGCTTCTTAAACAAGCAACGACTAAAAGAGCATTTACGGCGTCATGCTGGGATACAAAATTATGTTTGTCCTTTTTGCGGTATACAGATGACAACCCTAGAGAAACTGGAAGTATGTAAACCCGGCAAGTTCTTATTCAAATATTAGGAAAACGCTAAATTTCGAAATACTTGCAGATTCATATCAACTTCCATCAACCAGAGCGACAATGTCAATTATGCCCACGAATTTGTTCTAACGCAGAAAAGCTGTCGTTACATGTACGCACAGTGCATGAAGGCATCAAAAACTATGCGTGTCGGTACTGCGATCGCAAGTTTGGCAGGTGGACCACCAGAAAATGCCACGAGATGACGCACACTGGCGAAAGACCGCACAAGTGTGAACAATGTGGCAAATGCTTTACACAGCGAGTAGCTTTGAAAACTCACTTAAAAATTCATATGCGTGACAGTGTGCCATTGGGAATGTAAATTTGATTGTTCAGACGAGAAAACTAACAAGCCGTCGTTAGAAGTGCTCCCGTAGGAAAAAGAAAAACAAGTTGGTAGAACTATCTAAATTAAATTTTTTGGTTTTTTATGTTTTCCAAGAGAATAGTTGAAGTCTAGCTATATGCAAGAATTTGTTGATGTTCAGGACAGACACGAAAAATTAAGTTTGCATTTAAAAACGCTCAAGCTCACTAAACGTAATTTCGGACGTACTCTTCGGTTCAATATTTGAGATGGACTCTGGCAAAGACAATTGTTCTCTTCAATCAATGTTTTTATTAAAAATTACCAAAAAATAAACACAATGAAAACATAAACATTTTGCTTTAATTTATACACTGGTGGGCAATTCCCATAAACTCACATAAATCTGCTTGGATTTTGTTACATTTTATTTAAAAAATTGATTCAGTTAAAACAGTTTTGCTGAAATATTTTTTGTAAAATATAGTCTATAAGAACCAAAAGAAGAAATCGCAATTAAGTAACTGTTCTGCCAATATATTTATTGGTTTCAATAAAAATGGCACAATTTGAGGTGGCAATTCACATAAACTCAGTACATAAAAAATTTAAAATTGCATAGAGTAAAAATGTTTTCATAGCTCAGTACTCTAAATAATTTGTCCATTTCCCATTACGGTTTAAAATATTTTAGGCACAAATAAAATAAGATTCTGAAGAGTTTGTGCCGGTATGCAAGCCCCAATCTATTTAATCGCTTTTTTAAAGTCAATCTTTGAATAAAACTGTTGTTCTTTTGCGTAAACACCACGAGCCAAGAAGAACCCAACGGTGCTCGATGTGATTTAAGTCAAGAATTCGAACTGGTTATATTAAAAAACTTGAAAATTTTTGTCTTTGAAAAAGTTATTTTTTTCTAGAACTGTGAATTGCAGCAGTTTCCTGCTGAAAAATAAATTCAGGCCCAGCTTATCGAGCTAAAAGTTTTAAAAGCAGTCAGTACTTTCTAAAATGAACCGTTTTTGTCATTCCAGCTGAGCTGCAGCAAACCATGGAATCGACGGTGCCATGGCTCGTTGTGATCTTTAAGGCGTGCTTGGAATGGGGATACATCCCCCTCCTATGGCGGGAGGTGGATGTCGTCTTCATTCCCAAGGCCGGCAAGACCTCGCACGTCAAGGCAAAGGACTTCAGGCCAATAAGTCTGACATCATTTCTCCTAAAGACCCTCGAGAAGATACTCGACGTCCATATTAGGAGCATTATTGACCCAGCCCTTCTTTCTGAGTCGCAACATGCCTACACAAGGGGTAGGTCAGTTGAATCTGCGTTGCACTCCCTGGTTGACTATATAGACAGGTCGCTAACATACAAGGAGTACACCCTGGTGTCTTTTGTAGACATAGAGGGCGCATTTAATAATGTCTGCCCTCTAGCGATAGGGGTGGCTCTTTCGGAACTTGGCGTTGGTAGTAAATTGGTAGATTTCATCAGCAAAAAATGAATGTCGTAAATGTAGAAAAATAAGTTTGTAGTACTGAAGTAAATACCTAAATTTACTAAAATGTGAAAACGAATTTAAAAATATCAATTTATACACCGATGGCAGACCACCAAACTTGCACTTTGTGAAGGTTGGTGACTTGGGTAGAAATTATTGCAATTTGTTGAATGTAAGTTCGAGGCATCTCATTGAAAAATTTCCCATGGAACCTTGTGTTAAGTAAATCAGCCTTATCGGGAGTTTCGCGTGAACAACATTTCACCTCACTTTTTTTTGTTCACCCGAAAAAAAATTCTCATCGGGAGTTTGGCCCGAAAGACATTTCACTTCGAATCAGCTGTGCCGATTCGAACAAACAAAAACGTAATTGTGACAGCTGTGATAAAAGTGCAAAAAATTAATAAAACAGGCAAATAAAAGGAAATAAGAAGGTTTTGCGAATTTTTTTTTTAATAATGCATAGTATAGCGTTGCGACTCATGTACGAGGAAGAGGAAATGGCCCAGGAACGAGCAGTTCGCAGGCAATTAAGAGATCGTTCGAATCCTCTGGAGCTGCGCGAGCCGTTGTGAGATGCAAAATCGTTGCTTTTTAACTTTTTGGCAGTAATATTCCAATGTTTTCTAGATTTCAGCAATTCTACATATTAAATAAAGCGGCATTTAAATTACTTATATTTTCGTTTCACTGATCAATTAAAACACTAGTCGCTTTGAAGGTTTTGCTCGATCACGCCAACTATAAAAGAGTTTCTTATAGCAAACTATGGAAATGTAAACTACAACCTTTATTTGTTTTTTAAATCATCTCCTCTACTCCTAGAAGACTTTTCATACTTCATTTCAAAATGAGTTTATGGGAATTGCCACCAGTGTATTTCTAAGTAGGATTTACTTTGATTATAAAACAAGGAAAACTTATTTTCTATCCAATGAACTGTTCTTTTGACAAACGCAGCAATCAGCTGTTTTGAGAGAGTCTCAACGGCTGACCAATTGCGGCAACTCAATTCGCAGGGTTGGGTTGTATAATAGAGGCAACACCAGGCGGACACGGCAACTCTGTACTTTTGTTATGAATACAAAGTCAGCTGTTGGTAAATAAATAAGGATTACATATTTGCCAATGGACAATAGCTTTGCCCATTCAAATAAAAATGAAGGAGGAATTGGAGATTGGACGAAGTTAAGTTGGTAGACAGTGCATCAGAGAATTAATAACAAGAAGAAAGTGCAAATTAAGTGTGTATTGAACATAATACAGAGAGCAAGCGGCTTTTGGGTAACTCTGCTACGATTAAGTAGTTTCGCCATTTTGTTCAGAAAGTGGCTTTAATATTTACTGGAAATTGTGATTAACACAACAAGAAAATGTCATTACTTGAGCACAATAACGCAAGCTCATTGTGTCGGACGTGCTTAGAAGTTTTGAGCATGGAATATTCAGATAGCAACCCAAAACACAACATCTTCCAGACGCCGGAGCTGGCCAAGAAACTGATTGCTTGCGCCGCGATAAATGTGGAGCCAAGCGATAAGTATCCGAAGTATTTATGCAACGCTTGCTACAGCAAAGTGAATGAGTTCCATAAGTTCCGCATTTTGTGCATAGAATCCATGGAACACTTGCGGAAACTGTCTCTAACATGTGAAGATGAGGACCCTCTGTTCGACTTCGAGTCACTTGTGAAGATGGAGTTTGTAATTGGTGAACATGAGATAATGTTTCCAGTTGCGTTGTAACAGTCGTCGAGTGCGGTTCGTAATTCGTCGCAGTGTCAGTGTAAACAAATCCTCAGAGTGAAATTTTCTACCTCCCAAGACAATAACGAGTTTGTGCCTACGAGCCTTTGCCTGCTTTGGACAATATAGTGCTGTGTACACAAATATACAAAAGGGTCAAAGTGCCTGCGGTCGCGCGCGCGAAAAGAGACGCCATGGCGTCGCCTTCGTGGTCGGCGTCACAGGCAGAATTCGAGGAATTCGCGTCGAGCCAGGAGCCACCGATTAAAAAATGTAACAGTGGAATCCAGAAACCGAAAGAGATGCTGAAACCGAAAATTAAACTACGAAAAGACTGTACTACTGACAAAGCGCCGGTAAGCCCCTTACCAGATGTGGACATGAGCGAGGAATGTGCCACAACCAGTGCATCGAATAAAGTACCCCATAAATTTGAAACCGTAACATATCCCAAAGATTTTAGTGGAGATGTATTTGTTCTTGTTG
This sequence comes from Melieria picta, assembly GCA_964056695.1. NCBI lineage: Eukaryota > Metazoa > Arthropoda > Insecta > Diptera > Ulidiidae > Melieria > Melieria picta. The sequence goes on along the minus strand of OZ057399.1, from coordinate 11,610,549 downwards.
ACTCCTCTGCAGCAGAGGATATGAAAAACACAAAAATAAAAAATGGATTATATTTATGGGAAAAGATTCGGAACGTTAAAGCCAAAGGGATAGTAGCCATTAATGCCATAGGTTTATCTCTTTACAAGATAAAATTTAGTAATGTTTCAGACGCAAACAATTTCATTACAAATGAGCAGTTAAAAATTAACAAGCTACGTGCCTTCATTCCAAATAGCTTTATAGAGACATATGGGGTCATTCGCGATATCCCATTATACCTGTCGGACAAAGAAATATTTGATCAACTGAGTCAAACTCACAAAATAAGATCAGTACAAAGATTCACGAAGAGGGACAACAATGATCCAACTAAATTTATTCCCACATACGCTGTGAAAATAGGGTTTCTAGGCAGTGAAATTCCAAGCGAAATAGTACTAGACTATACCTTGCTAACTGTCAGCCATTATTTCCCTCCGGTTAGACAATGTAATAATTGTGGACGTCTTGGACACACACAAGGAGGATGCCGATCTCAAAAACGGTGTTTGAAATGTGGCTCCCTCGATAACTGCGGAAATGACTGCTCTCCCAATAAGTGCATTTTATGTGGCGAACAGGGACACAGTGCTCAGGACAAAAACCGGTGCAAGATTTGGAACCGGGAAAAAGACATCAAACAAATCATGACAATTAAAAAACTGTCCAGAAAGGAAGTCATTAAAACTTACAATCCGTCTTCAACGAATCGTTTTGCATTATTAGAAAACTATAATCAAGAATTTCCAGCACTCACAACCACTCCTAATCACAAAAAAAGTAACGATCAAGAAGTTAATCGTATACTTACTAAGGAATCCTTTAATCAAGTAGCTAAACGTTACAACAATAGAACAAAAAAAAATATTCCACCCCCCATAGTTACCAATCGTAATAGACAGTACAGGGAAAAGACCAGCACACCAATATCTATAAAACAAAACCCTCACAAAGTTTCAGAAATAGAAAAAATTACGAATGAACTCTGCAAATTTGTAGGAGGGTGTAAACGCCATATCACATTTCAGCAAAAGACTGGAAAAACTTTTTACAGATTTTGACCACGAGGTCATCAAGAACTCCTCTGAAAATTTAAGTTTCAATGAAAATTCTTCAATATAACTGTCAGTCACTAACAAGCAACGCATCCAATATTGAATTTTTTCTTAATCAGAAGAACTTTGATGTCTGTTGTTTAAGTGAAATCTTTTCTCACAATGACATCAGAAACCCACACAAACTCATAAATATTAACATAGTAAAGAAAACAAGACCCGATGGCTATGGCGGAGTCGCCATAGGAGTCAGAAAAAAAAAATACAGTACAATACTAACCACGACATTGTGATCATTAAAACCCAAAATTTAACTCAAAATTTCACAATTTGCTCAGTTTACTTTGAACCGAGTCTCAGTATTTCCGATTTTACCACCGAGATAAATCGTCTTTTTTCCTTTTTGGGCAACCATCAAAATGTAATTATTGCAGGGGACTTTAATGCGCGCCACTCTGACTGGGGGGACCGCGCAAACACACCCCGAGGGCGAAAACTGAAAGATAGTCTCAACACTACTAACTTTATTTGTTTGAATGACGGATCGAAAACATTTCAACGGGACTTGAACAACCCAGCAGGTACCGTCCCAGATCTGACCCTGACCAACTCTACTCTTCAAGCGACTTGGTATACAACGCAAGTTCTATTGGGAGGTAGCCATAATTTTCCAATCACGGTTGAATTTCAAAGAAGTGCAATCATGTGCCAAAAATTCCTGGCAAAGAGGAAACTTTTTGCTGCGCTACATAACTTAGATCTTGAAGCTAATATAGAGAACATCTCTGAAAATATACAAAATGAGATTAGCGATGCAACTTTCCAAGTCACAAACAAGAGGACCCCAAAGTATTGGTGGAACGATGAGCTAAACAGACTTTTTAGGTTACAAGTAGCCTCTAGCAATAAATGTAACAGATATCCATCTCCCCAAAATTTTGAAGATGCAATTACGGCAATGTCCGCTTGGAAAGATGCGGTAAAAAAAGCGAAAAAGGACAGTTACAATGGGAAAATAGATGAACTTAACAAAAACGCAAACACACGAAAAGCGTGGAGTTTTATCAAAAATGTCAAAGGTAGCCTTAATCGCCAAGAATTCACTCAGTGGGATGATGAAAACAATGACGCATATCTTAGTTTCTTGAAAAGTCAGGTTCCTACTAAGCCTATAAACAATCCAACACCTCTAACATGGTCATCTCCCCGCACTGACCTACGATTTACCTTCGAAGAATTCACCGACATCTTAAAAAACAAAACCAAGCCATCCGCGGGAGGGCAGGACAGGGTCACCTATGAGATGCTTAAAGCCCTTTCAGATGTAGGCCGCGGTGCCTTACTTACCGCCTTAAACGATGCGTTCCTCAATTGTGAAATAACCCAAACTTGGAGAGCAATAAAGGTTGTGCCTATACCAAAAAGGAGCAAAGACTTAAACGACTACAAAAACTACAGACCCATTTCCCTTATATCGGTCTTGCTAAAGTCAATCAATCTCATGATCAAAAGCAGGCTAACAGGGATTTTAGACCAAACTAACTTACTCTCTAACAGATGCTATGCATATAGGAAAAACATGTCGGCGCCCATGTGCATTAACAGTTTACTACACCAAGTTGCCTTTTTAAAGAACCAGAACTACAAGACTATTGCACTAACTCTAGATCTAAATAATGCATATAACTGTGTCCAAATAGATACCCTAAATAACATGCTCAGGGAAATTGATATCCCTACCACATACACCAATTGGATTCACAATTTTCTCTCACGTAGATTTCTTCACCTAGGTAACAGTCAAATCGAAGTTAATGATGGCTTGCCACAAGGCAGTTGCCTATCCCCACTTCTTTTCAACATCTACACCAACTCCTTGCATCAAATCGAAGATGATTCTACTTCGATTTTTCAATATGCAGATGATTTTATTATTCTATCATATAACAAGGATTTCAATACAGCAGTACAAAATCTACAACAAAAACTTCTGGCCTTCTTTGAAAAATGCAAAACCCTCAATTTATCTTTCAACGTTGACAAAACAAAGGTTATGTACCTAACAAAGAGCAGCTACAAAACGGTCTCGATCACTATAAATAACAGTCAAATCATCCAAGTAAAAAACTTCATCTTTCTCGGTAGGACTATAAACGCATCTCTCACAGTCAAAGATCACTACAATAGGATAATCAAAGACAGTTCACCGAACACCAAACTAATATCCATGCTAACATCTGTTAGAGGTGGGTTATCACCTAAAATATCCTTAAACCTGTACAAAAGCTTTGTTAGGTCTAAAATTGAATATGCACGCACTACGTCCGCCAATAATCTCGAATACATCAACAAAAAAATCTCAGTTTTTCAAAATGCGACACTGCGTAGATGCCTGGGCTTAACGCCATCCACTCCAAACCACATATTATATGCACTAGCAAATGAGCTTCCACCTGCAGAAAGAGCAGAGTATCTGACAATCAAGGAAATAATCAAAATAAAAAAACACAATAACCCGCTCTATAACTCTATCGTTAATACGGGAAATATTAGCTCCAGCTACAGTCATATTTACAACAAATTTCGAGCATGTTTCGATAGAATTAACACAAATACTTCCTTCCAAAAACACTCGAATATTTGTTTTGTTCTTAACACCCTACGTGGCAAAAAATCGGACCTGACAATCGAAGAAATGAAAAGTCAGTATAGGGTTATGGTACAATCCTATAGAAATCTTAATTTTGACATCTTTGCGACAGATGCCTCTGTTGCAGATCTCAACACTGGTTGTGGCATTTATCACCTGAACTCAGAAAATAAATATCACTATCAAATAAACTTCGCGTCCTCATCTGTGTTTGGGGAACTATGGGCCATTGTCAAAGCGGTGGAACTCGCGATACAAAATAATGTTTCCAAAATTGCAATATTTACAGATAGCCTAGTTGCTTGCAAGCTCCTAAGGAAAGATCAAACTGATAACTACATTGTAGCACGTATACACAACAGCTTATCTGAATCAACCCTTTCAGAAATCGTCTTCATCTGGACTCCCAGTCATGTTGGAATAAAACTAAATGAAACGGCGGACGAAATAGCGAAAGATGCCGTCAACATTGGAAACCCACTTGATGTAGAATTCAATAACGAGGAAGCTCTTAAACACCTGAAGCAACAACTTTGGAATCAATGGAATGCCAAATACGCGGATTTAAGCCAAAATAAAGGAAAATTTTTTGCATCAATTTACCCATCTCTGCCTAAGAGACAGTGGTACCGAAAAAGCAAACTACATCCCCGCAGCATTAAACTAATAAATAGATTGTTAGCAGGTCATACTTAAGACAAAGTATATTTACATAGAATCAAGGCCATTGATTCAAATCTCTGTCCTACCTGCAACACATTGGAATCCGCAAATCATTTAATCTTTGAATGTTCTAACTTAAGTAATATTCGCCAAAAATTTTCCTTCTTTGCAAAATACAGAACACTAGATTCCATTTTAGTAACTAAAAACTTTAAAATCATTGAAGAACTTTCCTTCTTCATCAGTGAGGCAAATATCGATTTATAATCATTTAATCGACATCACTAGCGTGTGATATGTCACTTCTAAACAAACTAACCAGCTGAGGGAGAACCTGGCAATATAAGATCCCGCCAACAGCCTTTTAAAATTAAAAAAAAAAAAAGAGATAATGTTTCAAAACGATGCTGCGAATGTCGATAAATGCACAGGAACACGGATGCAAGAAGATGGTTTAGCGAGTGACATAGATTTAACAGCTACTGGAATGCGTACAAGAAGCAGAGCCAAAATGGAAAAAGTAGAAGTGGAGCATGAAATGCAGGCGGTGTCTGAGAATGACCAGGAGCGGGAAGGGAATCGCGATGGTAGACATCCAACAAAAGAATTGGGTGATGTGGAGAGTGCGAACAATGATTTGCACTGCAATGAAGTTGGAAAAAGCTTACTTGTGAGAAAAGATGAGCAGCCGGTGAAAAATAAGGTAAGACACATCTTTATAGGACTCGTGGGAATAATGTTAATAGTATTCTTTTTTATTTGATTAACTCAGAGCAAGGTCAGCAGGCAACCAAAGAAAAGAAACCTTCGATGTGACATTTGCTCCGCGCGCTTTGGTGCTGAGCGTCGTCTGGAGGCGCACAGGCGTGCACACGATGCCCATGTGTGTGACATTTGCGGAAAAGTGTGCAAGTCAGCGCTGGAACTAAAAAAACACCACTATACGCACAAATACAAGGGACTTCCCTTTCAATGTGATCAGGAGAATTGCTCACTGCGCTTCTTAAACAAACAACGACTAAAAGAGCATTTACGGCGTCATTCTGGGATACAAAATTATGTTTGTTCTTTTTGCGGTATACAGAAAACAACCCTGAAGGAACTGGAAGTATGTACACCCGGCAAGTTCTTATTCAAATATTAGGAAAACGCTAAATTTCGAAATACTTGCAGATTCATATCAGCTTCCATCAACCAGAGCGACAATGTCAATTATGCCCACGAATTTGTTCTAACGCAGAAAAGCTGGCGTTACATGTACGCACAGTGCATGAAGGCATCAAAAACTATGCGTGTCGGTACTGCGATCGCAAGTTTGGCAGGTGGACCACCAGAAAATGCCACGAGATGACGCACACTGGCGAAAGACCGCACAAGTGTGAACAATGTGGCAAATACTTTACACAGCGAGTAGCTTTGAAAACTCACTTAAAAATTCATATGCGTGACAGTGTGCCATTGGGAATGTAAATTTGATTGTTCAGACGAGAAAACTAACAAGCCGTCGTTAGAAGTGCTCCCGTAGGAAAAAGAAAAACAAGTTGGTAGAGCTATCTAAATTAAATTTTTTGTTTTCCAAGAGAATAAGAGGCAAGAATTTCTTGATGTTCAGGACAGACACGACAAAATAAGTTTGCATTTAAAAACGCTCAAGCTCACTAAACATAATTTCGGACGGACTTTTCGGTTTAATATTTGAGATGGACTCCGGCAAAGACAATTGTTTTTTTGTATTAAAAATTACCAAAAAATAAACACAATGAAAACATAAACATTTTGCTTTAATATATTAATTTATTACTGGCGGGGAAGGTGCACTGCGAACTAAAAGATCTATTGTGCCCCCTTCTTGGACTTCACAGTTCTTCCGTGTGTCCAGTATGCAAGAGGAATCTTAGTATAAATATATATTTGTGTATTTTGTGCATTGTTTAAGCCTAATTGAAAATTTCGAATGAACCGGTTAATTTTTTAAAGTTTAAATTATTTTTTGTGGAAAATATTTTGGCTCAATTTTATTAGAGAAACCTAAAATGCTTTGAAATTTAGTCAAATTATTAAAAAAACTATTCATTCAGTTATATTATTCCAGCAGATTCTTCAAACCTTGCTGCAAAAAGGTTTTTATTTCTACCAAAACACAGACTCGTTCTCTCTCAATTGCAAGCTTTTCTCGCTCTATGTTGACGATTTCTTCATGGCGTAGTTGCTTCCTCCTCGATTCCATTTCGAGAAAATCCAAGATGGCATCTCGACTTGTTACCTTATGCCTCTTAGCAGGTCTGTAACAAGTCGGCTCTTCATATTTTTTGTCAACAGATGACTCCGACTGGCTGTTTTCAGCATCGACTATGTTGTCTAAAGGCGAGCAATTAGGTTCAGTTTTAGGTTTTATAGAGTGCCTTCTTCCATACACTTCGTCAAAGTCATCGTAGTACTCCCACAAGGTTTTGTTTTTGTCTGTGGACTTAAATCGTTCTTTTATTCGTCTGTATGTGCTAAACAATTTTCGAAATTTCCGTATTATTTGATATTCCGTTATATTGAGCTCGGGTATTACTTTTTGCATCTCGGCCAAAACTTTTTCCCACAGGCATGACGTTTTTCCTCTGTCAGCCAGAAACTCGTCTTCCATGTCCAGCCTGGTCCGCACCAGCAATTTAGTTGTTGTGCTTGTGAAATAATCTTCTCTGAAAGAAATTAAATAAACAAATTTTGATATATTTAACTTCATAAATACATATATTCCTGGACTAACTCTCTGGCCATTGTATAAATTCACTGCTGCTGCAAACAAAATTGTAACCCGCAGTTTGTGCATCACCTGCGTATTGCCGTAGCAGCGATGCCCAGTGATGATTTTTAAATGCACAGCGCGAAGTTGGTTGCGCATCAACTTCATTGTTTCATACAAACGCATGCGACCATCACGGTTGCCATTTTGGTTATTTCCAACCAAAATTGGTTATTTCTACGTTATTTTTTGATATTTGGTTATTTTTTGCGATTAATTTTATGTTTGTTATTATTTTTTCGAAGTTCGATGGTTTTGTGAAGAAGTTTTTTTTGAAGTGAAACTTCTTTACGCATTACGAAAAGTGTGATCGGGCGAGGCGAACGGGAGTTGAGTGGTTTACGCACGCTTGACTTGGGGAATTAGCTGGCGAACGCGTGACGTAAGCGTTACGAAAAGTGTGTTCGGGCAGGGCGAACGGGAGTTGAGTGGGGGATATAAGCAAGAGACTGAAATATATACATATTTCATTTACTAGCTATAAGAGAAAGAGAGAAAGAAAATGTGCGCGCGCACTGCTCTCTCTTGCTCCTACACTGTGATACAGACAATAGGCCTGCAGTGTGCTTAGATATACGGAACGTATTTGGCTATGAGAGGAAGAGAGAATGAACACACACATATATATATATATATACATACAGATGGAGCGAAAGAAGTTTCACTTCAGTCGTGTGGTCATAAGCACACTCGTTTTTTTTGAATTTTGTCGCTCAGGAAAGGTAAAGAACGTCCGAAACTTGAATTTCATATGGTATATGTTTACATTTTGGTTACTTTTATAGAAAAAATCTATAACAAAATTTCAACAGTGATACTGAATTGTTTTTGTATTCTACTAAATAAAAAAATTGTTATTTTTCCGCTGATATGGTAATATTTTTTTAAATAAAATTGGCTGTTTTCAGGCGTGCGACAACCGTGGCGATCATAATTTTCTTTTGTATGTTTCTGTAAAATACTGTTGCGTTCTTACAGCGAAGCGAGTAACCGTTGTATGGGCGTGGTAATCGTCATATTGTGTTATCTTTGGAAAAACGTTTCGAATGAATATAAATGTAATTTTGGTTTTGTACAAAGTAAAATGCCAACAACAAAGTTCCTTTTGATACAAAATAGTTTGGTATTTATTCGTTCATATCTTTGACGTGACTGACTTGACTGAAATAATTAAAATCAAAACCACTACCAACATGTTCCATTTAAATAAAAAATATATTTACCATGACCACCAATTTCAACCCTGAGTGATAACAATTCTATCACTTTCACCACACAATTCACCACCGTGCGAAAATAAACTCATCTGTTTTAAAAAATGGAGGAAAATTAACCATTTATTTTATTACTGTTGCCACTCGACCAATTTTTTGGTAAAATAAAGTTTCTGTGACAAAGGGCGAAAACATGAAACACGAAAAGGGCATCTTGACAAAACCAACGAAGTTCGTCATCAATGACACGCCGATACGTCATGCATCATTTTTTTGTCCAACATCCGAACAAAAATAAAATTGATCACAAAACGAATGGAAACCGAATCTGAAAAATATTAGCTAAATATCAAAAAATAAAGTTTTAACAAAATTGGTTATGTTTGTTAAAAGTTACCAAAGTGGTTACCCACTGTTGATCGCGCCGTCTACAACAACAAATTGTTTTGCATTTTCATTCAAGTGCCTAAACTGTTTGTGGTCGGATAGAATTCGGAATTAATAAAAATTTGCATAACAGTTTCATTGTTTTTAAGTATCAATTACTGGATGTTGAGAGTTATTTCGCTTTTAAGCCAATTCCAATTTTAAGCAGAAATTTAAATTGAATTTCAAATTCTAATCAAAAATAATAAGTGGTAAATATGTATGCAAAAGCAGAGTAGCTTTTAAAAAGCAAACGAAATAGAATTAAATTTGTTCATGATTTTTGCCGAAAACCAACAAATTTATGATAATTTTATTCAACTTTCCTTGCCCTGGAGATACCAACATAAAAACTCAGCGATTGATATGCAAAGTCGTGTTAAATTACATTAAAGAAATTCATGAAACTCATGACCGCAGTTTTTCAGTATTTTTCACGTGGACGTAACACTGCCACATAGTGCCAGTCTTATATGTGCACAACAATTTGACAGCTGCTGGCAGAAAAACGATGTCTGGTTGTCCATGATACAAGCGAATTCATACAGGTGACCTCGTTGAATCAGCTGAGTTGATTTTTTTTGTGGTGGAAAAGGTCTAGATTGTCAAAATGCCTGTGTACAATTTTGACAGTTTAAAAATGAAAAAATCAAGCTTTGTTCTGATTGGCTGATTTTGACAATCTAAACCCAGAAAACAAAAACAAAATACATTGAAATTTTGTAGCTGTCCTAACGCTATCACCTGTATGAATTCGCCTTGCCATGATACAATAAACAAATAAAGTGAACGATGTTCTCTTGAATATATAAACTTCATATAATTTCGGATTCAAAAATGTACTTTTTTAACCTTATAACACCCGGGTGATTTACATTTTGGTCCTAAATAAAAAATGCAGCAAACCACCCTGTTCAATGAGAACATTCGACGACATAGTGACATTTGCCATACGTCAATTTTCGTGGTTCTCCGTACTCATTCTACTTGTTAATTTATCTCGATCCGTTGCAACCAATGAACAAAACAAGTGACTTTTGGGTACCATCGTTGCGAAGCGGACTATTGTTTACAGGGTGATTAAGTCGTTTCGCCATTTTGTTCAGAAAGTGGCTTTAATATTTACTGGGCATTGTGATTAACACAACAAGAAAATGTCATTACTTGAGCGAAATAACGCAAGCTCATTGTGTCGGACGTGCTTAGAAGTTTTGAACATGGAATATTCAGATAGCAACCCAAAACACAACATCTTACAGACGCCGGAGCTGGCCAAGAAACTGATTGCTTGCACCGCGATAAATGTGGAGCCGAGCGATAAGTACCCGAAGTATTTATGCAACGCTTGCTACAGCAAAGTGAATGAGTTCCATAAGTTCCGAATTTTGTGCATAGAATCCATGGAACGCTTGCGGAAACTGTATCTAACATGTGCCGATGAGGAGCCTCTGTTCGACTTGAATTCTGTGAAGATGGAGATTGAAATTGGTGAACCTGAGGTGATGTTTCAAAACGATGCTGCGGATGTCGGTAAATGCACAGGAACACGGATGCAAGAAGATGGTTTCGCGAGTGACATAGATTTACCAGCTACTGAAATGCGTACAAGAAGCAGAATTAAGATAGAAAAAGTAGAAGTGGAGCATGAAATGCAGGCGGTGTCGGAGACTGATCAGGAGCAGGAAGGGAATCGCGATGGTGAACATCTCATAAAAGTAGAATTGGGTGATGCTGTGGAGAGTGCTAACAATGATTTGCACTGCAATGAAGTTGAAAAAAGCTTACTTGTGAGTAAAGATGAGCAGCCGATGATCAATAAGGTAAGACACATCTTTATAGGACTCGTGGGAATAAGGTTAATAGTTTTCCTTTTTATTTGATTAACTCAGAGCAAGATCAGCAGGCAACCAAAGACAAGAAACCTTCTTCTGGAGGCGTACAGGCGTGCACACGACGTCCTAATATGTGACATTTGCGGAAAAGTGTGCAAGTCAGCGCTGGGGCTAAAAGAACATCACTATACACACAAAGACAAGGAACTGCCCTTTCAATGTCATATGGAGAATTGCTCACTGCGCTTCTTAAACAGGCAACGACTAACAGAGCATTTACTGTTTCATGCTGGGATACAAAATTATGATTGTTCTGTTTGCGGTATAAAGAAGACAACCCTGACGGAACTGAAGGTATGTACACCCGGCAAGTTCATGTGGAATCATTGGGAAAACGCTAAATTTCGAAATACTTTCAGATTCATATACGCATAGTGCATGGAAGCGTCAAAAACTATGCGTGTCGGTATTGCGATCGCAAGTTTTGTAAGTCGTACAACAGAAAATGCCACGAGATGACGCACACTGGCGAACAACCGCACAAGTGTGAACAATGTGGCAAATGCTTTGTACAGCGAGGAGCTTTAAAAATTCACTCAAAAGTTCATATGCGTAACAATGTGCCATCGGGAATGTAAATTTGATTGTTCAGACGAGAAGTGCTCACGTAGAAAAAAAAACAAGTAAATTTAATTTTTTGGATTTTTATGTTTTCCAAGTAATGCTAAAGTCAGCTAGTTGCACAAACTTCGTGATTGGACCATCCCGTTCAGACTGTTAAACCGTCATAGGCGTAGTTACAGGGCACTGCCTGCTAGCAGTTAATGCGCATAGGATGGATTTGATGGACAGGGAAAGTTGCCGCCATCTCAAGACAACGCTTGGCAATCTTCGGAGCACCCGAACTCACCGGATTAGCGGAAGCGGCGATGCTAGGCCTAAAGCGGTTGCTGAAGTTTGCCAAAAACACTCGCATTCTCACGGATCACTACTATTACGAGTTATATCTCCATCTGGCATCACTAAGGATCCAACGAGGGTCTATGTGTGGCTACTCGTGGCCAACCAGTTATACCTACCTACCTATGTTTTCCAAGACAATAGTTGAAGTCTAGCGATAGGCAAGAATTGGTTTATGTTTAGGACAAACACGAAAAAATAAGTTTGAATATTTTTATTTATATATTTTTTTATTTGGTCATTTGAACAATCATTGCACAATTAAGATTTCATCTTTTAAAGTGCTTTACAAAGACTTGTATTATGATTGCAATTGTATATTATGATATACAAAATAAAAAAAGGGTAAATTTAGAAGGGAAGAAAGATATGAAGAAAAGAGAGAGCCATAGAATAGAAGAACAGAAAGAGGACTCAATTATTAATCTACATGGTATAAATATTATAAACTGCCAGCTGCCAGTCATTCGGTAACGAGTTCCATAATTGTACAGCTCTAACGAAAAAGTTGTACGTGGTACTATGAAGTTGCATGTACGACTAGATTGTGCAAAGCTTAGTTTTGAGAAAAGATAGCTTGGACAACGAGTATGAATTAGTTTATGCAAGAATAGTAAGGAGCGACGATTAAAGAAGGAGTATATACTGCAATCCAGTATATTTATGGAGAATTTAGAGACGGAGTCAAACTTTCTTTTGCAGTATACATATCTAGCTGCATTATTGACTAATAGTTGCAACTTTCGCAGAGACGCACTATCAGGGTGACCATATATTAATTCCTGGTACGATATTATTGGCTTTATCAGGGTTTTAACAAGTTTTAGTTTTATGTTTTGAGGAATAAAACTAGCAGTTTTCCAAAGTTGCCTAAGTACATTATACATCTTGCTGACCGAACAATTAACGTGATCAACGCATGTAAGGTTGAGTTCAATTTAAATCCAAGACTAGTAACGACCTCATATTTAATGGATATAAAAACGCTCAAGCTCACTAAACTTAATTTCGGACGCGGTCTTCGGTTTAATATGAGATGGATTCTGGCAAAGGCAATTGTTTTATTTATTTAAAATTACCAAAAAATAAACACAATGAAAACATAAACATTTTGCTTTACTATAAATTTGTGCACAAAGGACATTTTATAAGCTTAATTGAAAATTACGAATAAACTGGTTAGTTTTGAAAGTAGGTTTGAATTAATTTTTGGGGAAAGTATTTTATTACAGAAACTATAAAATGCTTTAAAATGTAGTCAAATGATTAATGATTAAAAAATAAAAAACTATGAACTCAGCTATATTATTCCAGCAGATTCTTCAAACCTAGCTGCAAAAAGGTTTTAATTTCTACCAAAACACAGACTCGTTCTCTCTCAATTGAAAGCTTTTCTCGCTCTATGTTGACGATTTCTTCATGGCGTAGTTGCTTCCTCCTCGATTCCATTTCGAGAAAATCCAAGATGGTATCGCGACTTGTTACCTTATGCCTCTTAGCAGGTCTGTAACAAGTCGGCTCTTCATATTTTTTGTCAACAGATGACTCCGACTGGCTGTTTTCAGCATCGACTATGTTGTCTAAAGGCGACCAATGAGTTGGAGGTTTTATAGAGTGCCTTTTTCCATATACTGCGTCAAAGTCATCGTAATACTCCCAACAGGTTTTGTTTTTGTCTGTGGACTTAAATCGTTCTTTTATTCGTCTGTATGTCGTGAACAAGTTTAGAAATTTCCGAACTAGTTGTTCCTTCGTTAGTTTGAGCTCGGGCATAACTTTTTGCATCTCGGTTAAAACTTTGTGCCACAGGCTTGACGTTCTTCCTCTGTCAGCCAGAAACTCGTCTTCCATGTCCAGCCTGGTCCGCACCAGCAATTTAGTTGTTGTGCTTGTGAAAGAATCTTCTCTGAAAGAAATTAAATAAACAAATTTTGATATATATAAAACTATATAAATACATATATTCTTGGACTAACTCCGTGGCCATTGTATAAATTCACTGCTGCACCAAACAAAATTGTAACCCGCAGTTTGTGCATCATCTGCGTATTGCCGTAGCAGCGATGCCCAGTGATGATTTTTAAATGCGCAACGTGAAGTTGGTTGCGCATCAACTTCATTGTTTCATACAAACGCATGCGACCATCACGGTTGCCATTTTGGTTATTCCCAACCAAAATTGGTAATTTCTACGCTGTTTTTTGATATTTGGTTATTTTTTTGCGATTATTTTTATGTTTGTTATTATTTTTTCGAAGTTCGTTGGTTTTGTGAAGAAGTTTTTTTTTTAATTTTGTCGCTCAGGAAAGGTAAAGAACGTCCGAAACTTGAATTTCATATGGTATATGTTTACATTTTGGTTACTTTAATAAAATTGGCTGTTTTCAGGCGTGCGACGTTGTATGTTTTCTGTAAAATACTGTTGCGTTCTTACAGCGAAGCGAGTAAGCGTTGTATGGGCGTAGTAATCTTCATATTGTGTTATCTTTGGAAAAACGTTCCGAATTAATACAAATGTAATTTTGTTTTTGTACAAAGTAAAATGCCAACAACAAAGTTTCTTTTGATAAAAAATATTTTGGTATTTACTCGTAAATATCTTTGACGTGACTGAATTGACTGAAATAATTTAAATGAAAACCACTAAAATTTGTAATTTAAATGAAATAGTATATTTACCATGACCACCAATTTCAACCCTGAGTGATAACAATTTTATCACTTTCACCACAGAATTCACCACCGTGCGAAAATAAACTCATCTGTTTTTAAAAAAGGAGGAAAGATAACCATTAATTTTATTACTGTTGCCACTCGATAAATTTTTTGTTTTTTGTTGTTTTTGTTGATTACAAATAAACTAATAACCGAATCTGAAAAAGATTAGACAAATATCAAAAAATAAAATTTAAAAAAAATTGGTTATTTTGATTAACCCTTATTCTCATACCCAAACTTACTAACGTCGTTTGGCACCCGGGGTACCCGGGTACCCATTTCATGAAATTTTTAAGTTTTCAATATTTTGTTAATTAAAAAGTGTTTATAAATTTTTTTTTCTAAAATATACATTGTTGTTGAGTATTTGAGAAAAAATAAAATAATAAAAAAATAAAAAATAAAAAAAAAAATAAAAATAAAAAAAATAGAAAACAAAATTTTTTAAATATCATATATGATTTGTTCGCTTTTCACCTAAATAACGAGGATCCGGAAGGTAAAAAAAAAATTTTCATTATTTGTCAGTTTTTTTCACGAAAATACATCGCAGTGGGCACCCGGGTACCCGGGTATGAGAATAAGGGTTAAAAGTAACCAAAGTGGTTACCCACTGTTGATCGCGCCGTCTACAACAACAAATTGTTTTGCATTTTGATTCAAGTGCCTAAACCCACGATTAATCAACTTATCGCTGGCCTAAGCTGTTTGTGGTCGGATAGAATTCGGAATTAATAAAAATTTGCATAACAGTTTTATTGTATTTAAGTATCAATTACTGGATGTTGAGAGTTATTTCGCTTTTAAGTCAATTCCAATTTTAAGCAGAAATTAAAATTGAATTTCAGGTTCTTATCAACAATAATTAGTGGTGAATATGTATGCAAAAGCAGAGTAGCTTTTAAAAAGCAATCGATATAGAATTAAATTTGTTCATGATTTTTGCCGAAAACCAACAAATTTGTGAGAATTTTATTCAACTTTCTTTGC
The DNA here is from genome assembly GCA_964056695.1 of Melieria picta. Taxonomy (NCBI): domain Eukaryota; kingdom Metazoa; phylum Arthropoda; class Insecta; order Diptera; family Ulidiidae; genus Melieria; species Melieria picta. The sequence continues at coordinate 11,595,226 of OZ057399.1, read as the reverse complement.
CCTGGTGATACCAACATAAAAACTCAGCGATTGATATGCAAAATCGTGTTAAATTACATTTAAGAAATTCATGAAACTCATGACCGCAGTTTTTCAGTATTTTTCACGTGAACGTAACACTGCCACATAGTGCCAGTCTTATACGTGAACAACAATTTGACAGGTGCTGTCAGAAAAACGACGTCTGGTTGTCCATGATACAATAAACAAATAAAGTGAGCGATGTTCTCTTTAATATATAAACTTCATATAATTTCGGTTTCAAAAATGTACTTTTTGATCCTTATGACTACTACTACTTTTTGGTGATCTACTTTTTGGTCCTAAATTAAAAATGCAGCAAACCACCCTGTTCAATGAGAACATTCGACGACATAGTGACATTTGCCATACGTCAATTTTCGTGGCTCTCCGTACTCATTCTACTTGTTAATTTATCTCGATCCGTTGCACCCAATGAACAAAACAAGTGACTTTTGGGTACCAGGGTTACCGTTGAGAATTTTGAAAAAGTCGCACAAAAGGTCGCTGTTAAAAAAAAGTCGCACAAAAATGTCGTTTTTTCAAATAAAAGTGGCACACTTTTTTATTAAACCAAAACACAACTAACAAAACAAAAAGGAATTAACAATTCAAACGATATAAATACCTTATAAATAATTCATTAAAAAGTGTTTATATACACTTTTGTGTATTTATTTTACATTTAATTTTTAATAATGTGTTTGTATACACTTTAATATATTAATCATAAATTTTATTATTTTGCAACTTCGTCTCTTTTTTTCGCACAAGTTCATTAGTTTGGCATCCAGTCTTCTATTTCGGTGTCTAGCAAATTTAGAGCAGATAGCATGGACTCACAAGTTCCTACAACTAACCTGTTGGTTAATTTAATTTTTATTAATCCTAATTTTGAAAAAATACTTTCCGCACACGCACTGCTGTGACTTAGAGTTAATACATGCACTGCCATTTAAAACATTTTTTAAGCTTCCTACTGTATGCCAAAAATTTTCAACTAAGTGCTAAATAATGAGCTAATCAATCAAATGAGGTTATCATATTTCGAGGAATGTCGTAAACTTAATTTATTTTTTTTTTATGGGCAAATATGTGTGATTTTGCAGTGTATGACTATAAAAAGAGGAAGAAGGATTTCACTTAACAAAAAAGAGGGGAAAAGTCGCAAAAAGATGGAAAAAGTTGCAAAATTAGACAAGTTTGAAAAAGTCGCACAAAAAGTCTCAAAGCGTCAAAAAGTTTGCAAAATGCAACTAAAGTCGCACAACGGTAACCCTGTTGGGTACCATCGCTGCGGAGCGGACTATTGTTTACAGGGTGATTAAGTAGTTTCGCTTTTTGTTCAGAAAGTGCAAGGCGAATTAATACAGGTGACCTCGTTGAATGAGGCGAATTGATTTTTTTGTGGTGGAAAAGGTCTAGATTGTCAAAATGCCTGTGTAAAACTTTGACAGTTTAAAAATGAAAAAAGCAGGCTTTGTTCTGATTGCCTGATTTTGACAATCTAAACCCAGAAAACAAAAACAAAATACATTGAAATTTTGTTATTGCCCTTACGCTATCACCTGTATCAATTCGCCTTCAGAAAGTGGCTTTAATCATAGTATAATATATATATTTTTCGCCAATGGACAATAGCTTTGCCCAATCAAGTTACAGGAGTTGTGGGTGACATTAATATTATATTATTATTATGTATTGCTGAATATCGATACAAACGCTGGACCATAGTAAGGAACAAGTGCAGAATAGCGCACCCTCGTGAAAAAAAAGAAACATTTGGTTGTATAGAGCTTGTTTTTGTGAATGTAACAAACTAAAAATTTTGCCTGGGAAACGCATACAAAAGGCGTGGGGTCAAAGTTCAAAACTTTTATCAAAATAACTCATTCAATTTTCAATCGATTTATACGATATGGCTATCTCTTTCATACCTTTATTTTGGTGTACCACATTATATACTTTATATGTACGAGTAACAAATTATAAGCAAAAAATATTTTTTTTATATAAAATTTACAAAACCCGATTTTTTTCTCGAAAAACCTCGTTATTAAGGTACAAAAAAATTTACACTATATTATATAGGGTGTTTTTTTTAGAGGTATAGAACTTCGAATTGAAATAAAACACAAGAAAATCGTTTTAATGTCCATCAATTTGGCTTTATTGGAAGGATAATTTTATGCCATTAATGTTTAAATATGATTTCGGGCATGTGACCGCCGCGGCTGGCTCGAATAAAGCCAATTCTACAGGTCCAATTTTCAACCACTTTTTCGAGCATTTGGGGCCGTATGTCGGCAATAACGCCACGAATGTTGGCTTCCAAGTCCCCTAACGTTTCTGGTTTGTTGGCGTAGACGAGCGACTTCACATATCCCCAAAGAAAATAATCCAATGGTGTCAAATCACACGATCTTGGTGGCCAATTGACAGGTCCATTCCGCGAAATTATGCGCTCATCGAATGTTTCCTTCAATAAATCGATTGTGACGTGCGCTGTGTGGCATGTAGCGTCGTCTTGTTGGAACCACAACTCATCCACATTCATGCCATCCAATTCGGGAACAAAATAGTCGGTTATCATGGCTCTATACCGGTCTCCATTAACGGTAACTGACTCTCCAGCATTATTTCGGAAGAAGTATGGCCCAATGACTCCACCAGCCCATAGAGCACACCAAACAGTCAGTTTTTGTGGATGTAATGGCGTCTCAAGGGTCTCATGTGGATTCTCTTCACTCCAAATGCTGCAATTTTGCTTGTTGACGTAGCCATTCAACCAAAAATGAGCCTCATCACTGAACAAAATTTTGCGATGAAAATCAGCATCGAGATCAATCTCATTTTCGGCCCATACACCAAAATCACGACGCATTGCATGGTCTCGCGGCTTTAATTCTTGCACAAGCTGGATCTTGTAAGGTCGCAAGCCAAGATCTTTGCGCAAAATCTTCCATAAAGTTGATGGACAAAGCTCCAATTGCTGTGCACGGTGGCGAATCGATTCATTCGGGTCCTCTTCAACATTTTGCTCTACAGCGGCAATTGTTTCTTCGGTGCGCACTGTTCGACGTCTCTGCGGATGCGTATTATCACATAGAGTAAACGTAGTGCGAAAACGACCCATGGTTAACCGAATTAATTGCTCTGATGGACGATTATGTCGACCATAAAATGGACGGAGCTTGCGGTAAACTTCGCGAACTGAACCATTATTTTCGAAATAAATTTGCACGATTTGCAAGCGTTGTTCTTTTGTCAACCTGTTCATGATGAAATGGCAAACCAAACTGAACATAAATGACATTAGAGTTGCCAGATTTGACCACAAAATGCCAGTTTTATCTCTATTCGAAAAACAAACCTCTAAAAAAAACACCCATATTATTTCTTTTCAATGAAATATAAAAACATACATTTTTGTTTTTTTTTCAATGCGTGTTTTAATTTTTTCTAAGTCGACTCCTGGTCCAAAACAATTTCGTAATCCCCTTCGTCATCATTTTCAGGCAATGAAGGCTGAAGGGGGTTGTACAAAGTACTTGCCAGTACGTTGGGTATCTCGTAAGCAATAACCTTTATGAACATAACTTCGGTTTCGTGAAGAATTTCTGCATTCAAGTACCTTTTGTGTGGCGGGCCTTCGGCCGGGCTGCTTGAAAAATAACCCTCATGGGAGTAACTAGGGGATCCGGTTCAGTAAGGAGCGTACAGTATTTTTATATTCAATTCCTATGATTATAAAATATCGTGCCTAAGCAATAACTTTCATAAACGACATTTCAATATTGCCGGCCGATTCTTTTAACTCAATTTAAATTTAAATATAAAAACAAAAACAAAAAAAATTCAAATGTTCTATATTTCATTGTAAAGAGAATTCTGTATACAGAATATTTGGTAACAAATTTATTATATCTATTATGGTTTTTTCGAGAAAAAAATCGGGTTTGTAAATTTTATATAAAAAAAAATATTTTTTGCTTATAATTTTTTACTCGTACATATAAAGTATATGATGTGGTACATCAAATAAAGGTATGAAAAGGACCTTTCGTTTGATACCCATATCGTATAAATCGATTGAAACTTGACTGAGTTATTTTGATAAAAGTTTTGAACTTTGACCCCGTGCCACGCCTTTTGTAGACGTTTTCCAGGCAAAATTTTTAGTTTGTTAGACTCAGGAGCCAAACTTCTTTGTATAAGCATACTTATTAATTTTTTTCACAAGGGTACGCTATTCTGCACTTAAGCCGAAACAATATAAATCAATTTATTTATATATTATTGTATTTATTTATAAATATATATATTCCAGAACTAACTCCGTGGCCATTGTATAAACAAAGTAAATCCTTAATTCTTTTGGTATAAATTGACTGCTGCAGCAAGCAAATTGTAATACGCAGTTAGCGCATCACCTGCCCAGTGATGCTTTGTAAATGCGAGGCGCGAACTGTTGCTGCATTTCCAAACACACCGGCTGAGTTCCTAAATGTCAATTGCAAAGTAGTGAGCAAATTTTGCAACCCTGTTGCTTGTTTTATCTTTGCGTTGCAACCGTGATATAATACATAAGGTAAACTAATGGGCCAATTACCCGAGACGTATCTTAGTTTGACGTGTCAGCTGACACGATCTACCATACCGGAAAGCTGTACAACTGGTTACCCAAAACGTAGAACGCAAATTTAGAGCTTATGGGCCAGTTACTCATGACACAGAACATAAACTTAACCATAAACATAAACTTAGAAAATTTGAGCGATTACTCAAAACTTTATTTCCGTAAACATAAACTTAAAAATCAGCTGATTTTCCTTTTTGACAAAAGGAAAATAAAACAAACAATATTGCCACTTCGATTTCTCCATCTCGTGAACAATCAAATTCAAACTTTTCGCGACATTTTTTACTTGCTATTATTAAATGTTTGAGCATCCAACGACTAAAATTATTAATATATTTACGAAACTAATAAAAATTGCAATCCATTTTGTATATTTTACAAATTATTTTAATTTGTTTACTTTTCAATTCATTCCGAAGAGAGTGGCAACATTTTTTGCGTTTTCCGTAAACATAAACTTAGAAACCAAAACGAAACAGATTTCTAAGTTTACGGTTAAGTTCTAAGTTTATGTTCTATGTCTCGGGTAACCAGTTGTACAGCTTTCGGGTATGCCAGGTCGTGCTAGCTGACAAGTAAAACTAAGTTATGTCATGAGTAATGGGCCAGTTACTCATGACACAGAACATAAACTTAACCATAAACATAAACTTAGAAAATTTGAGCGATTACTCAAAACTTTATTTCCGTAAACATAAACTTAAAGGAAAATCAGCTGATTTTTAAGTTTATGTTTACGGAAATAAAGTTTTGAGTAATCGCTCAAATTTTCTAAGTTTATGTTTATGGTTAAGTTTATGTTCTGTGTCATGAGTAACTGGCCCATAACGGTAAAATTAGAAATCTGTTTCGTTTTGGTTTCTAAGTTTACATTTAAGGAAAACGCAATTGTTCAGGAAATTGTTGCCACTCTGTTCTGAAAGAATTGGAAAATGAATTTTTTATTTTTATTATTTTTATAATTTTTCTAAATATATGAATATATATAAATAAATATTGTAAGTTGTTTGAAAAAGTGTCATGAGGAGATTAAATTTTCTTGTGCACCAGATGGATAAAAACTGAGTGGCAATATATTTCTCTTCGTCAATAAGGAAGGCCGCTGATTTCTAAGGTAATGTTTCCGGAATCCAAGTTTTGGATGATCGCTAAAAGTTTCTACGTTTACGGTTGCGGTTATGTTTATGTTCTGCGTCTCGGATAACTGGCCTATAAGTACGGAAAGGCTTTTCCAAAATTCTTTGTTTACATACGCCATGGATGTGCAGTTAGTGCACATATTGTTTTAGCAGTGATGCCAAGTCTGCGCGAATTGTTGCTGCATTTGCGAACATGCAATTTCATTTGGTTTAGATAAATATTCGTGAAAGCCTTTGAGAACGAACTGGCAACCCATGTTGCCGTACACTGAAATTGGCAATTCTGGACAATTGTTGTCATCGAACAGCTGTTATAAACAAGAAATCGTTGAAGCCACGGTAAATGATGGTAATGTGTTGCTACGCGCTAGAAACTCATTGAGAGTGTTATGGATTCGACGCGGAAATACGACTTTAATTACTTGTGCCGCACATGTTTGCAAAACTTGTCCGAAGAATGTGCGGAAAGCGACAGTATACATGACGTCTTTCAGACGCCGGATCTGGTCAAGAAGTTGGTTGCTTGCACTGCCGTGCTGGTCGAGCCTAGTGACAACTTCCCAAAACATTTGTGCGACACTTGTTTTCGCAAGGTGAATGAATTCCATGAATTTCGCTCCATGTGTGTCGAATCGATGGAACGCTTGCAAGAGGCGTTGCAGCCCCGGAATGCGCTTTCGTTTGAGGATGAAAAGCCCGATTTTGATTTGGTTTTGGCGACAAAGACGGAAATAACAGTGGATGAGGCCGTTGTCTTATTTTCAAATGATGCAAATGACGGCGATGGAGTAAAGGTGGAGCACACGACAAGAAGATGTAGAGGACGGCCGCCGGCGTCAGAGAAATGCTTGTCAGAAGAACCAATGAGCAATTTGCAGAATGCAGTGTTTGAGAATCGCACCCGCAGGCGTGTGCGGCAATTTGAAAGGCATCAACTGGAAAAGAAACCTTCGCAAGCGTCTACAGAAATGTGTGAACTTAAAATGAATGTATGCGACATTCCGTCGGAGGTTTCAGGAAGTGCTGGTGCCATTAGTGGGCAAGACGAAAGTGTCGATGAGGAATTGGTTCTGAAAGCAACAAAGTGTAGACGGAGAAAAGACAAGGTGAGCGCAGATACTTGACCCAGTTTTAACCATTAACCACTCACTGTGCTCAACAGAATTCGCCCGCTCTAGGTCAGCACAAGCTCAAACGTCACAAAAGCAGCAGTGAAAAGCGGACAAAATCAAAAATTTTTCAGTGCGATCTTTGTCCAGCTCGCTTTTTCGTTCAACATCGCCTGGTAGCACATAAACGCGTTCACGAGGGCCTGGCGCCATATCCTTGCTCGCGTGTCGACTGCGACAAGAGCTTCAACCGGTGGCATTGTCTGGCCGAGCACCTAAAACAGCATGAAGGCACCAATCGCTGGTACAGCTGCGACGTGGACGGCTGCGACAAGGTCTACAAGCATAAACCCACACTGGTGATGCACCAGCGCAAGTTTCACAAGCGCGGCCCCGAGTTGAAGTCGCACGTATGCGAGGTTTGCGGCAAAGTCTTTAAGGCGTCGGCCATCCTAAACGATCACCGCTACACGCACAAAGACAAATCGGAGCTGCCGCATGTGTGTGACCAGCCGAATTGCTCGCGTCGATTTTCGAATAAGGAGAAACTCAAGGTGCACCTGATGCGGCACGCCGGCATAAAGAACTTTGTCTGTCCCTACTGTGGCATGCGAAAAACGACGCGCAATGAGTTGAATGTGGGTGAGGGCATTGGTGCGCATTGAATCAGAAATGAACATATGCTCTTGTAATGCCTTTACAGATTCACATCAACTATCACACGCTGGAACGTACGTGGCCGTGTCGGTTTTGTTCGCATGTCTGCAACAGTGCTGGCAATTTGCGAATGCACGTACGCACGGTGCACGAGCGGGCCAAGGACTACGCATGCCGGCACTGCGATCGCACATTTGCCAAGCCGGACACAAGAAAATATCACGAAATGACGCACACTGGCGAGAAGCCGAACGAGTGCCAGGAGTGCGGCAAGCGTTTCACGCAGCCAGCGGCATTACGTACGCATAGGAAAATTCATCAGCGGCAACGCATGCAGCCGACAAACGACAACGACAATGTGTGTGCTATCGCTTCCGCATCGGCATCCGCGCTAGAAGTGCAAGCAAGCACGCAACAACAATGCTTAGAGGTAACCACGCCGAAAGTGGTGCTGCTGCAGCAAGCGAAGGATGTCAGTGAAATGAATGTGCAGCAGCTCCTGAGTGTCAGCGACAGCATATAAAAGCGATGAACGTTTTACTGTCGCTAGCTGAGTATTAATTGTTGGTGGAGATAATTTAAGAAGAAATCAGGACAGTGTTCAGGGCCAAACAGTTATATATCAGGGTTGTCAACATTAGAGTTGGCTCAGAATTTGTGGATTCTGTTTTTTAAATTTTACATTTTCATATTGGCCTTTCTAGATATTCCTTGTAAACATTGTCTTGATGAAAAGCAAAAATAAAATAAAAAAATTCTATATATTTATATAGTTTTGGTAGGTGAATGTCGTCATGGTTTAGTTGGTTAGTAGAAGTATTCCATGAATCTGAAGTGGCGCTCGAAGTTGGCGACTGCTTTCTCAGCAAGAAATTACAAACCTCTGAAATTTAAGTTGTATATGAAAAAGCTCCAAACCAGGTATTTGGAATCGGCATAAATGTTAAGTTATGTAATGTCAAAACATTTATTACTTTTTTGTGTAAGAAAATGTTATGGCAGGCAACTTCATTTAATAATCGTAAATAATAATGAGAAACTGAAATTTGAATGCTTTTTGATAATGGTATAAATATATAGGTTGCAATTTTGTTAAACTTTTAGAAAAGAGATCAAATTCGGCAACGAAATGTTAACGTAAAGCTTTGTAAAATGTTTACTCGTACTTGACTGACTGAGTTCATTTTTTGTGTACTTCTGAGGGGATTAACAAAGGTTCGCTTAGTTGGCAAACAAAAATAATTTTAATTTCCTAACTTTAATCTTCATATGTAACATAATTTTTATACAATTCTGAAGTCCATAGATTTACATTCTACTTGTATGATGTTTGATGAATTTCTTCAATTCCTGAGAGCGCAATGAAATTTGTACCGCGTTCTTTTTTCAGTTTCTTGTAGTGGTTTCCTTGTGTATCCAAGATGATTGCTTAATATACAGCCAGGCCAATATACGATCTTTATCAATTTTGGGCTCGTTATCAGTCAAAGATTTTTATCAATCTTTGCGAGATTTATCCTCCACAGAAAAATGCTTGGTCGGAAACAACTCGAGATGGTCACGAGGGGTGGTGAATTCTCTCCATATGCTATTTGGTACTCATTAGCTTTATTTACATACTTTCCCTGTGGAAACTGGCAGCAAGTGCGTAAACACGATTTCGATAGAAATTCTTACAATGAGAAGAATGGAGAGAAAATTAAATGAATATAAAACCAGTACAAATTAACAAAGCAATAACTTATTTATTTTACAATTGAATGCAAATGAAAGCATCAACAATCGAAAAAAAACATTTTTCATCAGCTCAAAATCATCATCAGAAGAAACTTGCAGTTTCTTTTTTATTTTTGATGTTTTTATGCTCCCGTTTCTGCTCTTCTTAGCAAGTTTTTTGAGTTCGTGAACGCTTTACCAGTAAAAACTTGCAACAATTTGCACAACTATTTGATATTAAACACACCTATTGAATATTTTCACAGGCTTAAGGTTAAAGGTGGCAAAACCTAGTGTGAAAGGAGAATTGCCAAAAAAAAACCGCCGTTCGGATTCGGCGTTAAACTGTAGGTCCGCTGCCTCCCTTTTCCCATCCGTTTGAAATGTGTGTTGTATCACATGTTGGAAAAAACAGTGTAGCTTACACATTTCAAACCGGTGGAATTTGTGGTATCACAACGGGTCATATAGGCCTAAGTGTGTCTCATACAGAGGCAGCCATAACAACCAACCCAAACCAATTGTATTCATATGTTTCCCCAATGTGCATTGGTCGGTTAGAAGCCCGATAACTTGTCTATCCCGGTTTTTACCCAGTCTGAGACATTCTTCATTTCATCTGCAATTACAACCTTTAATAAAGATTTTCGATTGCCTAAGACCCAATGCCTCGGGTCTCGACTAGTGCTCTTAATTCTTGGTTGTCTCCTCAAGTCTTAGTGACTCTGCTAGAGTGTTCCTGCCCAGTCCAGTGAAGACGCCGAAAGCTGTAAAGAATGGAAGAACCGCACCGTTGCGTTCCCTTGGTTCATTTTGACTGCTTGCCAACTAATCGAATTTTTCTGAGTCCCTCCCTATCTATTCACGATATTCACGATAATGTTTCACACCGAAAAAAAATCCATAAGGGCGTGAAACTAGAGACTAAACATAGTAATACTGCGTACTCAGTTTTTTATTTCTACATCGTTTGTCCTTTTAAAAAGACTTCAAAATTTTGGAGCCGATAAAAAATAAAAAAAAAATATAAAAAATATTAACCTCATTAGAATATGGCGATATGTATATCAAATGAAAGAGGAAAGGCTCAAGAATTTAAATAAAATTGATTTTTTATCTATTTGGAAATCATATCCCTTGAAAAAGGTCCTTTGAAAATTTTAATCCTTTATATCCTTGAAAATTTATATAGAGTTTTCTTGAAAAGTAAATATGTTCAATCCCAAAATCTCCTTGATCACGTGTCAAAATTTCATTTTTTTTGCTTCATTGATTCTGTATTTTTTTATTATTTAAAATACTGATACTCAAATAAATTAGAATTTTTGTACTTCATAAGAATTGCAGCTTCCGCCTTTTCTTTAATAAGATTCGAACTAATAAAGTAACGAACCTGACACTTGACAGTTCTGGCACTTAACTCATGTATCATCTCTGCCACTCTCTCGACACTCTGATCTCTCATAGGTTATTATTATATACAAAATTAAAAGCGTTCCTCTTTGTGTTTTTAATAAATAAATTGTGTTCTTTATTTTCTTCAGTAAATGCTGCATAATTAAATTATGTTACAAAATTAAATCAGTTACATAAATTAAATTGGAAAACAACTCTACTAGGCATAAGTATAGCAATTAAGATTACTTTGTGTACTTGCTAAACTTGTACATATGTACGATTACGAGTATGTCTGTATATATATGTATATGTAGAACGTATGGAAACGTAAACGTTGCAAATGTGCATGCAAATACAAAAACACAACTCGAAATTGTTGCTCGTTGCAATATTATGAACTGAACTGCAAACGACTTTCGCCCCATGAAAGTGAGACCACAGCTCCAACAACACAGCACACAATTAAAAACTATGTCGATTTTGCATTTTTTGGTCGCCAGCTCTGGGGGCAATTTTACGTTGTCTGCGTTCAGGCATTTGCACGCCGACACCTGTTGCTGTCGCGGTTGCTATAAAGTAAAAATGTACACAATGCATAAAAACTTATTGTAAGCTTATCGGGTTTTGTCATAATTTTCGACACGCTCTGTTCTGGTTTATTGCTTCTGTGTGTAAACGATTGAATGTTGGTTGGCGAGCGGTCGCTGCCACAATAAGCGTGCAACAGTGGCAGCAGCTCGCAAGTGGGATCTGTATATTTTTAGCTATTCGATTTGTTGTGTGTATGTATAGGTAAATATTTGTTTATTGCGATGCAGACGATGCCCTGTTCGATTTTATTGATAATACGGCAAGTTTCGAATGGGCTAACCCGTTGGGGCAAGTGTGGAGATATTGCACCGTGCGACAGCATTTTTCACACCGCGAAAAATCCATATGTGCATGAAACTAGAGACCAAACATAGTAATACTGCGTACTCAGTTTTTCATTTCTACATCCTTTGTCCTTTTAAAAAGACTTCAAAATTTTGGGGGGGATACAAAATAAAAAAAATATAAAAAAAATTCTTAACCTCGTTAGAATATGGCGATATGTATATCAAATGAAAGAGGAAAGACTCAAGAATTTAAATAAAATTTAGTTTTTATCTATTTGTAAAAAAGGGATATGAAAAAGGTCCTTTGAAAGTTTTAATCCTTTATATTTATGAAAATGTATATAGCATTTTCTTGAAAAGTAACTATGTTAAAACCCGAAATCTCCTTGATCACGTTAATTTTATTACTCTAACTTTATTGGTTCGAAAGTTATTAAAAAAAGGCGGAAGCTGCAATTCTAATGAAGTACAAAAATTTTAATTTAGTTGATTATCAGTATTTTAAATAATAAAAAGATACAAAATCAATGAAGCAAAAATAATGAAATTTTGACACGTCATTAAGGAGATTTTGGGTTTTAACATACTAACTTTTCAAGAAAATTCTATTTAAATTTTCAAGGATATAAAGGATTAAAATTTTCAAAGGACCTTTTTCATATGCTTTTTTTACAAATAGATAAAAAATCAATTTTATTTAAATTTTTGAGCCTTTGCTCTTTCATTTGATATACATATCGCCATATTCTAACGAGGTTAAATATTTTTTATATTTTTTTTTATGTTTTATCACCTTCAAAATTTTGAAGTCTTTTTAAAAGCACAAAGGATGTAGAAATGAAAAACTGAGTACGCAGTATTACTATGATTGGTCTCTAGTTTCACGACCATATGGATTTTTTGCGGTGTGACAAATTTTTTTTTTATTTTTGTCGCACGGTGTTGTAGGCGGGACACGAGTACAAAGTCGCAATTGGTAAATACAATAACTCTGAAGATTACAATAACTTTTACAAATTCTTTGCTTTCGATTTTTTGTTGTTGTGCTTTTACTTAAGTTTTTCTTGTTAATTATGTGTTTTTTTTGTTTATACATTCTTAAAGAATCAGCTACGACTTGGCCGTCTTACACTTGTGTTGGCTTGTGTAAATAAAATGAGTTCTTTGTAAATTTGAAAAGATGCTACATTAATACATATTTATTCTGTACGCTGCTGTTGCGCAGCGCTCAATATTTAGGCTAAATATCACCAACGATTTAATCGTTAAATCTTAACAGACTTACGCGCTAAGCTAAAACTAAACATTTTCGTTAAATACAATAAAATTGTTTTCATTCCATGCTTTTTCCACTTTACCCCTGATTTTGTTTTTCAGAAATCGCAAAAAGTATTACTTGCTGCACGGGAAAGCGCCTACAAACCTATGTCGCTCCTTGCCTCTCTAAAACTACTAAAATGTAAGCTCGTTTAATTTCTCCTCAACATACAATACAATACAAATACACAAAGGTCGTTTGCCGCTTTGCTGCCTTGCTTGGCGTCTGAAAAATGTCCAACATTCGCTGCGCTCAAACGTAGTCCGAGGGCACTGTTGTTGTGCTCGCACTTGTCTCATTGATGGCCGCCAGCCGTGGTATGCGTCGTTGGGCGGCCTCACTCGAGCCCGCCGTTCCGCTGCCGCTGCCGCTGCCAGTTACGGCGCTGCTGGTGCCGTTACCACCGCCGCCGCCGCCGCCGCCGCTGCCGCTCCCGTCCCAGTTGGGCAGCGGTTGCGACATGACGGTGAGGCCGACAATTTCGTAGGCGCGTTCGTTGCCGCCGCCGCCGGGCATGGCTGTGACCGACAGATCCGAGTAGTAGGCGCTGCTGGGCGCGGACGACACCACCATGGGAATGTCTTGTTCGTGCTGCTGGAAATTGTATTTCTGAAAGGACAACACAGACAACGAAAATTAGAACTTGACTTTTGTAGTTGTTTACAAATCATCTACTTACCTCACCACACTGGCTGTAGGCCGTGTTCTGATATGACGGATTCGCCGAGCGCACCGACTCGCGATCCAGCTCGGCGTACAGCGCCTCGTTGACCGGACTGTACGCGTCGTCCATGTGCGTGTAGTGATTCTCGGCGGGCGACGACGACGGCGGACCGATCTGATCGGGACCGGCCGATGAGCGACGACTCCACGACCACACGCCCGAATTGCTGTTGGGACGTCTTCGTATGCTGTCGGCGGGATGTTTGATGGAGAGCGTCGAGCGGCCGTTGGAGCCGCCGTTGCGATTGTTGCGACACCACCAGGGCTGCGAGCGGCCAGCTGCTAAAAATATTCATAAAAGAAGAAGAAGAATAAATACTCGTTCTTTATTATTTAATTTCTGTGCGAAAGTTGAGAATAGAATTTGTATTGAGTCAGGGGCATAGCCAGAAGTTACAATTTTAAAATTTTTTTTTGCCACTTTAGTATTACGTGTTTTTTAAAGTAAACTCCACTTTCCAAATAGGCCATTGTGTGGTGGCTTATGTGATTTAATGCATTGAAAATTAAATTTGCTCCCGATTTTTAGTAAAAATTTCATGAAATTTGGTGGACTGAAAGCGAAGTTATTGCATCTGAAGTGGAAGTATGTTTGTGTCATCGTACAAAAATGTGCATCGAACAAAGATCCAATATTAACTTTTGTTTTAAAAATGTTTAAACTTTAACCGAAGCATTTAAATTGATGAACCAAGTTTATTGTGATGATTGTTTATACCGTGGCAGACTTCATAAGTGGTAAACGTGATTTAAAAACCATTGTCAGAACATAAATGGTGACCAACGTGTTAGCCAACTTAAACCCGCGATCACCGTAGATTCCATCAAAACTGGGCGGTAATTCATAAAAGATTAGCCAAAATCTTCATTGAAATTCTTGAAATTGGATTTAACCTTCGCTTTACTTATACCCACCCGGGTGATCTTTTCAATATTTATGTTTAATATCTGCCAGAGTATTAACCCTTTCGACCCCGAATTTTACTTTGTGTCTCGATATTACTTTTTGGTATTTAAATCAGGAAACATTTGCCTAAGAAGTGTGCACACGACATTTGAAGTCGCCACGCCTCTTTGTTAGAGTTCTAGAGCTAGTTTACTTTTGATTAATTTTAGATTAAAACGGGTTAAATAAATTTTGCATCAATTTTTTTAATAACAGAAAAATTATTTAATTTTTATGGAAAAATACAAAATTATCACTTTTTGATTTTATTTAACCATTATTGCAGAAACAGGGTTTTGATAAAACGCGCCCAATTTGTAGACTTCAATTAGAACACAAACTTTCCCTGATATCGCTGCAAATTATTGGAAATTATTTTGTGGATAACAGTAAAATTTTGGTAATTTGCTTCTAAAAATATTAATTTGTTGGTGCCTAATTAAATTAAATCCATAAATCTATCGTAGCTTTTGCTATAAGATGACAAATAGGTAAAGTTGCTCTCAGGCAACTTTGGGCTCGAAAGGGTTAAGCACAAATTTGAAGGTAATTTTCAATAACATGAACATATATTTTTTTTTTAGAAATTTTGTTCATGTTTAAACTTGATTTTTGTCATTTTGTATACAAAATACCTACCCGGGTGATCCCAGGCGCTTTTGCTGCCATTTTGAATAAAACTCACAGTAAAATTTTTTTTGCGTACCTCATTATGTGTTCAACACCTGGAAAGAAGTTTTTCTAATATTTTCCATTGTTGCAAAATAAATCATTAAAGTTAGGCCTTTTTTCGAAAAACGATCTTTTGCCAGAGGAAGATACTAAATACTGAGATATGAAAAAAAATGTTTATATTATTATATCTTTATTGTGAGTTTTACTCAAAATAGCGGCGGAAGTGCCTGGGGTCATCCAGATGGACGACATTGGTAAAGGACGTATACAAAAATCTTTGGTAAGGCGAATGTTAAGCATCTCAATAGCATAAATTTATCAATAGCATTTCAACTGAACGAGATGGCATCCTTCGATTGCCAAATGTCGATCGACACTTGTTTTGAACTTTGTTTTTGTTTACTAAAAGTCGAATTTTAACCAGCAACCACTCCTAGTTTTCACCTGATGCAAGGCCGTTCGAGTTTCACCTTTTCAAAAAATGCATTTGCCGATGAAAAAAAGCGTTTTGAGAACGTAGAAACCATATAAAAGGCTTGTACCGACATCCTGAAGGACACTCCGGTCGACGACTTCACTACTATTTATACATGTTTTTAGATCAAGGAAATCACTGTATTGAGCCTAAACGGAACTATTAGAAAAACAAATTAGTTTCGCCCACAAAATTTTTTGTTATTATTCTTTTAAATGTTTAAAGATGTAAAGACCTTTTTGCTAATGTGGGAACGTATGTATATCCGATGATTGATCCACATAATGATTGAAAATGTTGACATATTGTAGGCTATGGGGGTTCTGACACCCCCCCCCCCCTTCTTGGCTACGCCCCTGTATTGAGTTGAAATTAGTTGAAGCGTTTGTACTGATTGACACATTTTTAGTTGCGGTTGGCCGCAATTTACTTATGAAAACTTATTTATGAAAAAAAACAAAGACAACAAATTTCATTAAATTATCGCATATTTCTGCTGCAACTCAATGTGCGTAGTCTTGAATGCGGCAAGATTTAGAGCTCGTAATAAATCAAGTCCAACAAACGAAGCAAACAAACAAACAAACAAACAATCAAAGGCGAAAATTAAAGAGACTGTCGCGTCGCTGTTAAATGCAACATTTATCAATAATTCGCGTGTGCATGCGAGTCTGTGCGGTGTCATGGGCGGCATTGTGTGCTGTCGGGGCGGCGCTAACGACGGCGTCGCAGCATAACAATTGGCCGCTTGAGCGAGGCGCGCGACAAGCTGCTGTGGCGTTTTATGTTTCTGTTTTTTAATATTTTTTCGCCTTTTGTTAATCCAGCGCTGAAATATGACGTGTGCACATGCTGATTACTCGGATTACTTGCTGGCAACTGCGCACTGTCCCGCTGTGTGGTGCAGCAGCAGCAGCAGCCGCATCGACAGCGACAGCAACAGCGGCCGTACAACGAGGCGTATGAGTTATGTGCGCTTTTTAACATGTCATTATTTATGTATTGTAAAAGTCGCACTGCATACGACGAGCAGCCGGCGTGGCTGTCTTGTCGGCGACTGCAGTGTCCGTGCCCATGTTTCATTGGCGGCTGTCGCTGGCGGAAAATTCAACGGTTATTTTTGAGTTGAGAAATGCGTTGCGCAGTTTGCGCTATTTTTATTGACATTTTCGACTGGCTGTGTGGCGCAGAGTTTGGCGACAGTAAAAATGTTTGTGTCACTGCTTCGATGGTCGGTTATGAATGAGCACGCTGACGGCTTATAATGAAAGGGGGGAGTTTGTTTTTGGGTAACGAGGGAGAGAGAGAGATGTATTTGATTTCTGCTGATAGAAAAAGTAAAAGTGTGACAGCTTTGACTTGGCTCACTTTTTCATCTGTACAAACACTTTGAAGCCTTTTTTGAGTTGAATTTTCTCGAATAAATGAAAAAAAAACTATTACATCGGTAACATGGTGAAAAAAATGATATTGTTAATTTTTTATTTATTTATTTATTATTTTTAAATCGGTTTTTTTACCGATGGCCCTCGTTAGTCTTTTTTCTTGTTTACATACTTTTGTATAAAAAAGGCGCAAATCACACAAAAGCGGCCCAAAGGCCAAGGGAGATAAAAAGACCCACGTTTTGGTTCGAAAGGACCAAAAGTAGCAACCGTGACGGAAATATCGCACACCCACTACAAAAGTGACACAACTCAAAATTTTTAATTTTTCAGGAAACGCAAAAACTGTTTTTGAGCTTAATAAACATTTTTTAAAAATAACGTATAAGACCGTTTAGTAGAAAATCCCTACAGATTATGCTTTAGGATAAGGTACAAAGATTTTTTTATTTTACACTAGAAAATCCAATATTTTCAGTTGTGACTTTTTTGATGATGACTTAATTCAATAATTACTGAATTATTTGAAGTTATGTCACTTTTGCTGAATAATAATAATTGAATAATTATAAATGACAGTTAAAAAGTTGAAAAACAAATTTTGGAAATTCTAAATTAATTTATTTATTTGAAAATATATACTAAAATTGTCACAACTTAACTTAAAATTAACTTTAATTAATAAACAAAAATTTATTTCGTCAAAAGTGTCACAATTTGAATTAGGACTATTTTGCATTGAGCTGCAGCGATCAAATAGTATCAAACTTCTCGACATGAAGAGAGACCTAACTGAATTTTGGCAACAGTTAAAAAAAAAAGCTTTTGCTTGTTGGTAGATAGTTGTATTGTGCACAGTATGAACACAAAGAACCGAAAATTAAAAATTTTGAGTTGTGTCACTTTTGAAGTGGGTGTGCTATGTGTCGCAACGCTTCCAAAATAACCTCATCACAGACACCAACCTCGGCATTGTCCAGCAACAGCTCCTATCTAAAACAGCCCAGCAATAAATTTTCACATATGGCAAAAACGACAAATGACAGCCCCATCACCCAGGACTGCTAGCGATGGGCCAATCAACTACCTTGGCAGTTTACTTGGCATGTGATCCTTTAAGTTTTGTTCGCCTCTACGATTTCACTTGCGATTTGGTATATACCTATGTATGTAGTTCTTCTAAATGTATATGTTATTACAATTCAAATCGCTGACTGTTTCGTCGAGACCCAATCAAATTAAATTGCACTCATGCATGCAGTTCAATACGATAAGATTTGCATTGTAGTTTTAAAAAATGACAACTTTTCAACAAAAACTCCACTTTGAATTTAAAATAATAACACAGTACAACAATTTCAAACTTTTTGTGAGCAACTGAGTAACGACTATATATTTCTGAAAGAGGACGTCATGCTGATCATTTTTGCCGAACAAAGTAATAGTCCAGCACGTCTGAGTTTTTTGTAATTTGCACATAAAGGTTAAAGGGTCCCTTGGACTTTTACACGAAAAGTATAAAAACTTGAAGAGCTTGAGCTTTGATGTTTAAGACAAAGTTGTTTGCATTAAAAGTGTGAATATTTTTTGTGTATACATGAACCCCCTCCCCCTTCCCTTACCCCCCTTTTTTATGTTTTTCAGAAACATTTTTCATAAAAAGCTTGTATTGAGTCAAATATTGAAAAATATACCAAATTGTCTTTTGGGAAAATATTCTTCATTAAAAAATAGGGGGGGGTATTCAAACAACAAAACTTTCTCAAAACATCCCCCAAAAAAATAAAAAGCCTTAAGCACGGAACCGTAATTTAAGACTTTTTTCATAAATTGCAAGCTCTGCTTCAGATGTTGAGAAAAATTTTGAATATTAAAAAAATAAATATTTTCCATTGAAAAATAGTTCAGGTGGTCTCCAAACAAGAAGTCCCCTCTTAATAAAATAAACAATTTTTATGATTTAAAACAAGACGCTTTCGCTTTATCAAGTTGTGAGTGAAGCAGGGGCGAAGCCCGAACTTGGAAATTAACATTTTTTTTCCCCGGTTTTAAGTCGAAATTTCATGAAATTTGGTTCAATGGAAGCGAAGTTATTGCGTCTGAAGTGAAAGTATGTTTGTGTGAGCGGTACAAAAAAATGCATCCAACAAACATTCAATATTAAGTTTCTTTCCTTCTTCGGAAAAATTTGTTTGTAAGTATTTCCATAGTCGCAAAATAAATCGTTAAAGTTAGCTCTTTTTCGAAAAACGGACTATCACCAGAAGAAGTTAGAATCATCGTCGACCGATTCAGTTTCGATCCTCTTTCGACGTTTACATCTATTTCCATATCATCTTCTTCGAACAATGATTGCCGATGAAAAAAGCGTTTTGAGGACATCCCGGCCGACGATCTAAAAAACTCATTAGACATGCTTAACTATTACCAGATTTTAGTGTCTATAGCTGCTTGAGTTTTCAGTTGGAGAGACATTTTTTTATAGCTTGTAAGAACAGAGCTTGTGTCTTAAAACCTTTAATGAATGATTGAATACAACTGCAACTGAACGCACTTTGCAGATAATATTTCAATAACAATATTTATCGCCAACCAAGTGGTTCAGCTTATATCAATAACGGCGCAGCTGGTCGGCAGGCATCTTGTTTTACAATATTAAAAAAATAAACGGCAGCTGCTTAACGCTGCAAATGTGCTTTTAATATAGCGAAAACTGCATAAACTCCAACTATAAATTATTTATTTGCAGTTGACATGTACACAGCCACTGTGACTGTGGCCACGAGCGCCGTCTGCTTGTCTTTTTAACGCTTTGAGGTGGTTTTATGTGCATTTGTCTGCAGCGCAAAAAGGCATTCGAGTGCAGCGATGAGCGCGCACAGATAAGACAAAAACAACAACCGAAAAAGCGGATTTTAATGATGGCGCAAAAGCCACAATGGCGCATTCGCATGCAACGACAAAGAATTGACAGCTTGTTGTGGCAACAACTACTTTAAATTAAAATTGTGTTTTCGTTTTTTTAATACAAACGAATGGATTTAAGGGAATTTGAGTTGGAAATTTTACTCTAAATAAGTTAATGTTGCTTTTATAATAAATGTTGGATATTTGTATATTTGTTAAAAAAAAGTACGTGTTTATCTAATTTCACTGTACAACACAAAAAAATAACAAGATTTTGACAACGGATTCTGGTAGAGGGGGTAAAAAAAAATATACGTGTATCGGCGTTTTGAAAGTTTACGTCTGAATTTTGTTTTAGGGGGGTCAAAGTTTTCCCCTTTTTGCACATTCTTATGGTGAATCGGCATACGAAAACCATGTAACCTCACATTTTAGGTATATGATGTGTTCAGCAATTTGATGTAAAATACTACGAAGAACATTTTTGTGGAGCATTTTAACCCTGTAGCTCCTATTTGTATGGGTCAATTTGCCCCTTTTTTCTAAAATGCCAAAAATGTCCTGTAAAACAGGACATTTTAAGGACAAAATGTACCACCTAAATATTCGCCATAAAATTCTACTATAGGTCTCTGAATACATCAAAGCTCAGAAATTAACTTGAATGCCAGAATTAAGCCAAAACTGAAAATGTGTTTACGTGTTTATTTCGTTCTTAATCAAAATTGGTACTAAAATCTCCTACAAAACTTGATTTTTGAGGGTTAGTGTGTATGGGAAATTTTGTTGAACACAAAATTTCACTATAAGTCACCGTACAAAAGAAAGCTCTAGAAATAATATATATAAATAGAAAAATGAGAACAATTTTGGGTATTTAAGGTATTCATTCTATTTTTCAGAATTCAGAAAAAATATAATTCTATAATTAAATAATCAATTTAATGACATTTTTTACATCCATTCGAAAATTCCAGAGCAATAACATTATTTCTTCGCTCCTCAGTTGCCTCGTTGCCTGAACTTGCTGCCTGTCTTTCCTAGCCTTACCTAACCTTAATCCTTTGTCTTTCAGATGCCAAGGTCATGTAAAACATAAAACCCAATCGGATAATAAAAACACCAGTTGAGTAACTTTTTTGAAAAGCTTAAAATTCGTATATTGTGTTATATTTTTATATTGTCAGTGGTTACTTGTAATTTAGTGAAAATTTGTTCTGAAACTACATATTGACTGTCGCTGCTGAATTTGCTAATGTAATTAAAAAAATCTTACTTGACTTAAAATATAAAAGTCATTGCATGATTTTTATTGATCACTTTTATAAATAAAAGTCACTTACTGATTTTTATTGATGACTTTTATAATTAAAAGTCACTGAATGATTTTTATTGATGACTTAAAAAATAAAAGTCACTGAATGATTTTTATTGATGACTTAAAAAATAAAAGTTATTGAATGATTTTATTGACGACTTTTATAAATAGAAGTCACTGAATGATTTTTATTGGTGACTTAAAAATAAAAGTAACTGACTGATTTTTATTGATGACTCTTTTAAATAAAAGTCACCAATAATTGTTATCATAGGACAACTAAAATAAAAATCGAAAAAAACTTTTATTTATGGACCATTATGAAAAAAATCAAAAATAATTGTTATTAAAGGATTTTTAAAATAAATAAAATATTATTTATATTTAGAAAAAAATAAGAATTATTTTTTATTTTTTCAATAAAAATTACAAAAAAAAAAGTTTATTGCCAAGTTTGATTCTCGGTATTGGTATATTTCATTTATTTGTATGACCTTTCCTTCATAGTAATTTTTTCAAATATAGTTTTCATAAATAACTGTTACTGTCCCTGTTTTTTAGTATTTGCTTTGAGAATGTAAATGATGACCGACCCACTGATATGTGACTGATTTCAGTTAATTTTTTTCTTAGTATTTACTTCAGGGACCGAAAATAACTGTTATTTTACAATTTTCAAATCAAAAAGGCATAACGAAAAAATTGTCGGTGGACTTCTTCAAATATACCATTATGATCGTAATGGCCTCACGAATATTAAATGCCTTTTAAATTTTAGACTTTTACTATAAAAGTTGAAATTAACTGTTATTTTGTGCTTTTTATTATTTCAGGCAAAAATAACTGTTACTTTTTACTTTTATTTTATCGGTCAAAACTAACAGTTATTTTGTGACTTTTATTTTTTCGGTCAAATATATCAGGCTATTTGAATTTTTTTAAAGGCCGTTTGACCGACTAAAACACTATTGACACCATTTTTTTCTGCTGAGACGAAAAAAGTGGTATCAATAGTTTTTAGTCGGTCAAACGGCCTTTGAAAAATTCAAATTGCCTGATATATTTGACAGAAAAAATAAAAGTCACAAAATAACTGTTATTTTTGACTGATAAACTAAAAGTCAAAAGTAACAGTTATTTTTGCCTGATATGGTAGAAGGCACAAAATAACTTTTATTTTTGTCGGTAAAAATAAAAGTTAAAATCTGACTTTTTTGATAAAAACCATAAACGGTACGGTCCCTGATTTACTTTGAAAATGCGAATAATATCATAGAAATGTGATTGCATTTTTCTTCTGTGACTGACCGATCGTTTCAAAGCGATATTCAATTCAAAAACATATCATATTTTAAACTTTAAACAGTCGTATTGAAGATTTTACGCGCTCTTGTTCGGCACACACTAAATTTTTTTAGTAAAGATTTTAGACTAGAAAGCGCCTTAACTTTCCTACTTGCAACTTCTAGATTCGCGATTCAATCATATAACTTCCTTCTCCTTCCTTGTGTCTCAACGTCTATCTGCCTAAATGTTAAAATTGTTCAAGTTGAATTAAAGTCTCGTATTCTCTATGCAAATGTAAATAGTTCAATTCGTTTCGTTCACTTCAAATGCGGGCCAAATGTGAGGCTAACGGTAACGGTTTGCTGTAGAAAAGCAACTTTCGCATTGTTGTGTACATTTGTCCGTCCACCGTTTCACTGAACATCGAGTGGCATTTCTTTGACCACACGCAAATTCAGGTCATTTGCGTGTAATTACACAACACCAATGCGCATGTTCGACTGTCAGTTGCTACACGCTGCTGCTCCTCCTGCGCCCCCCCCCCCCCCCCCCCCACTCGCTACTTGAGGCAAAACCAACAGAAATCAGCGTTCGACGCACACCCCAGTGACCGGGCGCTGAACTCGCCCGAAAGTGCGCCGCCAAGTGACAACGACATCGCCTTGTTTTTCGTGCGTGTGTTGCACGCTTAAAGCCGCCCGCACTCTGCCTCGAATCACCGACAACACCAGCAACCAAACTGCCAACCAAAATCGATTTGTCTGTCGACTGAGCCGCTTAGCCAAGTTTAAAATTCTCTATCGTTTAATTGCCATTGTTGCTTTTGCTGCTGTTGTTGTAATTGTCTTAGCAGCTCTTTTTGTCGCCCATGCCTGCGTTGCACAGAGGGCGAAATGGTCAATCTAGCTGGACTTAATTCAAATTTTAAAATTTCGATTTGCCCAATTTTTTTTAATTTTTCTGATTACTAACACCCTATCGAGTTTATCGATGTTTTCCATTTTGTTTTGCTCTCTATATTCGCACAGCTGTGAGCTTTCAAACACAACATATGTTGGAGCAAGTGCACCAACATAGTTTCGCGCGCTTTTTGCACAGTGCACTTGTTTAAGTCCAAAAAAGTATTTCGTCAATTATTGAATCGTTAAAGTTGTTTTGATTAAAGTTAAAGGTATGTATTTGTCATAGTATAAATGTTAGTAGCCTGTGTTTAGTTTTTCTAACAAAAAATCGTCGTTGAAGTTAACATTTGTGATAGTGTATTTTGAGTGACAAAGACTAGACTTCCGTGGAGTGCAACTTTTGAAATTCAGCCGTATTCAATCCAGTTGTAATTGTGTTTGTTTACGTGATGCATTGTGATTGTGAAATGTTGAAACTCGTTTGCTACTTCCTGCTACTCTACAGTCCAACGCATTTTTTAGGCGTAATGTCGGTGTCCAAGCGAGCACTATTTTCCATATGGTACAATGAAAACGTCCCTTCAAAGAAATTTTCAGCATTGGAGATGCATGTATTTGCTAATATTATTGACAAAAATAAATATAGTGTTGAGCAATTCCATGAAATCAGCAGGAAATTGAGAAACTTCGTAAGCCGGTTAGTGCAGAAGTGGAAAGCATGTAAAAGGAATTTAATGCATTTTGAAAAACAAAACTGCGATTGGTTAGATGGGAACCTTGTGTTAGTTGAAACAACAAATTCTACAAATGTTGGACGACGACGAAAGGAGTTCTCAGATTGCAGCACGAGAAGCCAACACCGCAAAGTTTCTGCCCTAGTAAATAACACTCCGTGCGAGGAACTTGTGGTGGCGACGTGCTCTAGCTTATACAAGGCTGGAAAAAGAAATATATCTAGGGTAGTGTCGATGATGGAAGCCGATGCAGATGTGGGTGCAAAAATAATAAAGTGTGTTGATTCAGATATCCAAGTTCCAATTCAATATACGCCAGAGGAAGCTTTGGCTCTTTACATAGACGGATGTTTTACAAAGCACTCGTACAAATTGATGCAAAGTGGTGCAAAAGGGCGGAAGGCGAACATTTATCCGACGTATGATGTTTTGCGATCAGCAAAGATGAAGTGCTATCCGAATGGAATGCATGTAACGAATTTTTCTGCTGAAGTGCCATTACAAAATTTGGTTGACCATACTGTTGCTAGGATAATTGAATCGCATCCAGAAGCTTTTCAGAACATCATTGATGATAAGAATGACAAAGAAAGAATAACTGCAATATACAAATGGGGTTGTGATGGCAGTAGTGGGCATTCAACTTACCGGCAGAGTTACAGCGCTGCTGAAATTGATATGTCCGACGAACATTTATTTACAGTTTGCATTGTGCCTTTGCAAATGCAATTGGGATCTTCGATTTTGTGGAAAAATAGCCGACCTTCTTCAACTCGCTTCTGTAGACCAATCAAAATACTTTTTTAGAAGGAAACAGCAGAATTGGTTCGTGCCGAGATTGAAAATGTAAAAACTCAAATATCTGAAATCATACCAACGAGTCTGACTTCTTTCCAAGTTCATCATCAGTTCCACATGACCATGATTGATGGGAAAGTGTTTAGTGTAATTGCAGAATCATCATCACAGGTGTGCGGCATATGTAAAGCGACACCAAAAATTATGAACAATCTAAATTTGATTAAAAGTCTACCGGAGAATGAAAATTTATATGAGTATGGCTTATCAACTCTTCATGCGTGGATCCGGTGTTTTGAGTGTATCATACATATTGCGTACAGACTCCCAATTAAAAAGTGGCAGATTCGCGGCTTAGATAAGGAGATTATCGGTGAAAACAAAGCAAAAATACAAAATGAACTAAAGGAAAAAATGGCATTGTTAGTTGATATACCAATGGCTGGTTCCGGGAATACAAACAACGGCAATACAGCTAGAAGATTTTTTCAACAACCGATTTTGGCTTCCCAAATAACTGGCGTAAGTGAAACAATTATTAGAAGATTTAGTGTAATTTTGCGATGTATGGCTTGTGGATACGCAATAAATGCAGAAGCTTTTCGCCAATATTCATTCCAAACAGCAACAATTTTCGTAGAGGAATATCCTTGGTTTTACATGCCTTCTTCCATACACAAAATTTTAATACATGGTGCTAATATCATACAGAATGTTTCGCTGCCAATTGGTATGATGTCGGAGGAAGCACTGGAAGCAAGAAACAAAGACTTTCGAAATTTCCGGCTGCACCATACACGCAAAACGTCGCGACAAAATACTATGGAGGACTTGGCGCACGCACTCCTGTTTTCGTCTGATCCACTAATATCTTCATTATCAAAAAGCTCTTCCAGCTACGCAAAAAAGAACATAATATTAGATCAACAAGTGATAAATCTACTTTCAGATGCAAATTTACAATCTGAATTGTCAAATTGTGATAGTAACTCAGATTCTGATTAACTTTTCATTAATGTTGTGTAATGTAAGAAAATAATAATAAACATCCTTTAACGGCCAGATTATTTCTATTCACAAAAAGTATAGGTAGTTTGAGTTTTATTTATAGTTTATTTTACTTGAGTTTATATAAAAACTTTTAGACTATATGGCAACCCTACTTGAAAGAGGGCGGACCATGCCCATATTCATACCAGTTCTCAAGTGAAACACCAGCAGCATCTGTACAAAATTTCACCACGATATCTTTACGCATTCAAGAGTTATTAATTAAGTCCAGCTAGATTGACCATTTCGCCCACTGTGCGTTGGCTGCATTCGTTGTTTGGCCGTTTGTTGTTGTGTGTGTGTGTGTGTGCGCGAAACTGTGAAGTTTGAGCTTCTGTACGTTTGTTTGCTGTTTGTTTCTCGTTCGTTGTCGTTTCGCGAAACGTTTTAACTGTTTCGGGTTTTTGTGCGTTGCCTGGAATTTGTTTCGCGTGTTCACTGCCGCCGAAATTGTTTATGATGTACTTTTTTTTCGCTCCAGCAGCTTCCAGCAGCTTTTTCGAGTGTTTCGCGCCAGTTTGAATTTTCTCACAAGCCGGCGACAAGCTGCAGCAACAATCGGCCACTGAAGCTGAGCGGGCGCCACTTTCTTGTTGCTTTTTGCTTTCTTTCTACTCTTTGGTACTTTTGCTCGCGTGCGATTTTTTTCTGAGGTTATGCCGTTGATGGTTTTCATTGTTATTGTTGCTGTTGCTTTCGAGCATAGCCTGCAACCAATGCGATTCTGTGTGTAAATGCAGTTGACAACTTAACGATTTGTAGCGTTAGTAGCGGTTGTTGTCGCCGTTGTTTGGTCGCTGCCGTTTTTCTTACTTTCATTTGTATTTTTAGTTTGTAGGCAGCACAGAATTTCGGCAATCCGCCAGCCGTGGTGGACAGCCAACCGGTCTAATTGGGCGCGTTCGCTCGACTCGACTGCGAAGAAGAGGTCGACAATGATTTGTTGGATTTCTTGCTGTTGGCAGCCATTCGAGAGTGGAGTGTGGCGCCGAAAAAGGTATGAAAATTGTTAATCTTGTTGAATCGGAGTATTTGGATTATTCAAAAAATGCGCAAAATTAGTGGCCAGAACTTTGCTTAAAGGTGTCTCTTTGTGGAATGTCTCTTTGTGGAAGTGCGAGTATTGCGTGGGTTTTGGGTTAAGGTTTAAGTCATTGACCGAACCATTATAAGAAATAGAATTTTGAAAATTGTTTAAGGATTACAAAACTTAAAAAAAGCAAAGCAAAATAAATAAAAAATTTCTTTAAAATGAAGAGGAACACTTTGCTTTTTAGTTTGCGTTTGGAGGTAAATAACAACAGAAATCTACATACAAAAAAATTAGTAGGTACAAAATTAGAATAGTTTCTTTCAACTTTCGGTTTTTTTTGTATTGAATCTATAGAAATTGGAACAATTACCAATTATTCTTAATGTTATCTCTTAGTCAGTAAGTCTTATTGTACATTTGGCTAAATAAATAAATATAAATATAAAATATAAAATAAATATAAAATATAAATTTTGTATTTTAGTTTTTTTAATTTTAGTTTCATTACTTTGAGAATACGTAATCTCAACATAAAATAGTTATTGAATTCTTCCGTGATTGACTGATATGTTCAAAACAATATAAAATTTAAAATCACATCATATTTAAGACGTTGCACAGTGATTCGACTCCATACAACCGCGGGACAAAATTAGAAGGAGTGGTCCGTTCTTCATAAAATCTGGTATACTAGTTAATCATGGTCTGCTGAATTGAAATCTCTATTTTGTTTTTCTTAAACTTTTGTAGTTTGGCAATGCCTGAGACTTAAATTTGCAATTTTCGTCATTTTTGGTGAGCTATAGCAACAAGTGTGTTGGCTAGATTTTTCAGATTTTACATTTAATCGGTAACGTCAACATTGATAATTGCAAAGAGTAACAGAAATTGTCTTAGGACCCTCTGGTTTTGCAATAAAAACGATAATAATAGAAGTATGTTTTGCTTTTTTGCAGTTTTCTCAATTTTTCATGCTGATTGCATACTTTTAGGGATGAAAAAAGAAATTTTGTCGAAAAATAGGTGTTTAGGTTAGGTGTTTAGACCACTTTTCAAATTGAATTATTTTCTGAGATCGGAAGATATCGGAGGATCTAATTACATTATCCGACAAAGAAAGAATGCTTCTTAACCCTTTCGCTACAGGTTTTTACTGGGGAAAGTTAAAATTTTTAATTTTACGTCTTAGGCTTCTATGTGGTTATATTAGCCACATTCCATAAGACATTTTTAAATTTTTATACTCGGACCCTGTATTTTAGAGTGTTTTTCTATGAGAGCAACCACATCGTTGTGGCTGTAATAATTACTTAAACAAAAAAAATAAAAAATTCAAAATTTGAATATTTCTTCATTTACTTCACCCAAAATTAAAACAAAAAAAGAAAACGTCAAATTAAAAAGTTCTCTAATTTTTTATGCTTCTTCTTCCTTTACTATGTCAAGATATACCATTAAAAAAACGCGTATACTTCTCTTCTTTAAACTTAAATATTCCGTTTATTAATTTCGTATTTTTCCTAAAACTTCAAACTATTCTAAAGACCAACAAAAAAATGTATTCTTGCAACCATAGAGGATGCAGACGTCCACAAAGTAGCATGTTGCCATATGGCAACAAAATAGCGAAAGGGTTAAAATAAAAAAAATCCAGGAACATACTTTCACATAATTTTTAGATATTTTCCTCTAAGTTAAAATAAAACAAAATCCAGGAACACACTTTCACATAGGTTTTAGATATTTTCCTCTAAGTTTTGCCAATTTTCAGATTTTTAAGTTAGAAAAATATTTTGAATTAAAAGTGAAGTAAAAGCCACAGCTTTGCAAATTTTGAGAAAACATTAAAACCGAAAATGGCCACATCATTTCTTAATCTATATTGCAACTTCGTTTTAGCAACTTCTTTGTAACCATATATTTTTATAATTTTTTTTACTCAATAGACTAAAAAACAGAAAATATGTGTTTACAATTTTTTGTGAAAAAAGTTTCAACTTTGAGCCGCTTTTGCACACACACCAATTATTTTTTTGCACAGATTTTGTGAGGCGTTTCTTAGTTGGAGTTTTACCTTT
The DNA here is from genome assembly GCA_964056695.1 of Melieria picta. Taxonomy (NCBI): domain Eukaryota; kingdom Metazoa; phylum Arthropoda; class Insecta; order Diptera; family Ulidiidae; genus Melieria; species Melieria picta. The sequence goes on along the minus strand of OZ057399.1, from coordinate 11,566,037 downwards.
CAAATGACATCAAAATCGTTAAATTCCGAGACTATAAATTTGTTGAATTTTGTCTATGGAACGAATCACTGTTCATAGGTGTGAACTAATTAAGAAACTATGTAAAAAGTATCGAAATTAAAAAAAAAACTTCCATTCAAAAGAACCACATTGCCTCGAGCCATTATTTCTCATTGAAAAGTGTCAATTTAATTAAATTAATGCATGGCGCAAAAATATCGAAATATATAGATTACTCTATCGGAAATTCAATAAATTAAATATAAATTGCATCAAGTCAAGTTTCAAGCGGTCGAGTCGGCTGAAAGTGCTCGTGTCCAATGTAGGCGGTGACGTGACAATGCTGCAGCGATATGTAAGTAGGTGCATGCAACACTCCATCCAACACAAACATAGCGAGAAGCTAGCGCAAACAAAATATACAAAAACCAACAACAACGCATGCAAGCACGATTTTCAGATTTGACGTGGCGGCGGCAGCAGTGCAGTCGCGCATAGTCAAAGCCAAGCAAATACAACACGAACCATTGTTGAAGCGGTTGAGAAACCAATTCAACAATTTGTCCGTTGCCGATAAACAGCGCCGAGCCAAAGTTGCCAAAGTGGGCACGGCCCGGCGTATGCGACGAGCCAATTAAGCGGCGTGGCCGGAGACGCGGCAGTCATGAGCGGAAATGTAAGCGCACGCCGGCCAAAAGGATTAAGTGGCGGCAAATTTCGGGCTGAGCGCAACGCTCAAATTCATTTGCGTTCATTTTAATGATGACGATACGGGCGCTGCTGCGCAACTCACTGCTCACTGCTGGCATTTAATTAATTTGGAAAACGGCAAGCAATGCGTAAATAAAATTTGCGCAATAAAAATGACTTGGCGGCAAATATGTTGCGCCGTAAAATGAGCCAAATTAATGGTGCAAGAGTGCGCGCAGCCAGTGGGCGCAACAAATGAAAATGTCATTGTGTTGCACGAGCATCCAAAATGCGCGGAGCATTGAAGTTGAAGTCGGTTGGCGCACACGAACTGCATTTAACAAGAAATGCAGGGGAAGGGTGAGCGGCACTGCGCTTGCAACTGATTCGTGCAATGCGCGTATGAGCCAAGTGCATGAAATATTTACAACCGCATCTTCCATGGGCCATTTAATTAAATTGTTGCCACAGTCAACAGCAGCAGCAGCGATGGCAACTTCTGCGCTCTTCATTGTGCTACAAATTTATGCAAAGCGAAAACATTTCTGCTTGCGACTGCAATTGGCGAATTGCAAGCTGGCAGCGGTCGCCGTTGTGCGGGGCAGGTGGGGCAGTGCGGTCGCGTTGTGGTGGCGGATGCAGCGGCGCAGTGTTGCCCAGCAATCGTTGCAATTGCCGGTGCATGCATAGAATGTGGCAGCAGCAATAACAACAACAACAATACTAATAAACGTGCAGACGAGGGTGAAATAAAACAATAATAAGAATGAGCTGAAAACGTAAAAAAGCAGACGTTAGGTAGGCGTTGTTGTTGCTTGTTGAAGGAGCGATACGGATGTGGTTGGTTGTGTGCAGGTTGCCGCTGTTGCTGTAGTTGTAGTTGTAGTTGGCATATTGTTTGCGTACTTTCACTTAATTAGCTGCGGAGCACTTAAGGAGCAGCAAATTGCAGTTGTTGCCAGCGTGCTATGGCAGTGGCAATTGCAATTGCTGCTGTTGCAGTATTTGCTGTTATTGCAGTTGTAAAAAAGATTATGACGACGAAGACGATGACGACGACGGCGATGATGATGAGAGTGTTGTTCTTGTTGTTGGGCATTGATATTGTCGCTGCAATATGCCGACGCGGCACGACGTGTCTGTCGTGCGCATTTTCGTTGATGCCTCATTTAACTTATGAGTTCGGTGGCGGATGCGTTGAAGAATTTTCGCGACTTGCTGCAATTATTTTCACTTTATATGCAATGGCAATAAATTAGCGCTAGGAGTAGCTAGCATATGTGTTTATTGTTGTTGCCCGTTGATGTTCTCGCTGTTATGCGCACTTCATGCCAACGAGTGGAAAATTGGTTTAAAAATAAAACACAACGCGCTGCGAAATATTAAGACAAAAATAAGAAGAAGAAAAGGAAAAAAATTAAGTGAACAACACTGAGCAAAAGTTCTCGAAGAAGGTGGTAGCTTGAAGTAAAGAGATGGCAGCACTAATTGAAATTCAAGACAATGTCAGGTACAAAGCATTCAAAGCATTGCACAGTGATTCGTTCCATAGACAAAATTCAAAAAATGTATAGCCTCAGAATTTAACGATTTTGATGTCATTTGAATGGTGAAACTCCAACTAAGAAACGCCCCAAAAAATCTGTGCAAAAAATTAATTAGTGTCTGTGCAGCAGGGGCGTAGCCAGAACTTGGTCATGGGGGGGTTTTAAAAAATTTGTTTGCCAGTTTAGTATTACATGTTTTTTAAAGTAAAGTGCACTTTCCAAATAGGGCATTTTGTTGTGGCTTATGTGACTTAATGCATTAAAAACTAAATTTTTTCCCTGATTTTTAGTAAAAATTTCATGAAATTTGGTGGACTGAAAGCGAAATTATTGCATCTGAAGTGGAAGTATGTTTGTGTCATCGTACAAAAATGTGAATCGAACAAAGATCCAATATTAACTATTGTTTTAAAAATGTTTAAACTTTAACCGAAGCATTTAAATTGATGGACCAAGTTTATGGTGATTTTTGTTTATACCGTGGTGGAGTCCATAAGTGGTAAAAGCGATTTAAAAACGATTGTCAGAACATAAATGATGACTAACGTGCTAGCCAACTGAATCCGCGATCACCGTAGATCAAAACTGGGCGGTAATTCACAAAATATTAGCCAAAATCTTCATTGAAATTCTTGAAATTGGATTTAATCTTCGCTTTACTTATACTCACCCGGGTGATCTTTTTAATATTCATGTTTAATATCTGCACAAATTTTAAGGTAATTTTCAATAACATGAAAAAATATTTTTTTTAGAAATTTTGTTCATGTTTAAACTTGAATTTTGTCATTTTTTATACAAATGTAGCTGGGTGATCCCAGGCGCTTTCGCTACCATTTTGATTAAAACTCACGATAATTTTTTTTTTGCGTACATTATGTGTTCAATAAACCCTCTGGAAAGAAATCTTCTAATATTTTCCATAGTCTCAAAATAAATCATTAAAGTTAGGCCTTTTTCCAAATACGAACTATCGCCAGAGGAAGATATTATATACTAAAGTATGAAAAAAATTTATAAATTATTATATACTTATTTATTGTGAGTTTTACTCAAAATAGCGGCGGAAGTGCCTGGGATCATCTTTAGTAAGGCGAAGGTTAAGCATCTCAATAGCATAAATTTATTGCATTTTAACTGAACATTTGGCTATCGAAGGATGCCATCCCATCTATTGACACTTGTTTTGACTGTTTTTTGTTTACTAAAAGTCGAATTTTAACCATCAACGACTGCCCGTTTTCACATGATGTGGCACCGTTCGAATTTCACCTTTTCAAAGAATGCATTTGCCGATAAAAAAAGCATTTTGAGAACGTAGAAACCATCCAAAAGGCTTGCACCGACATCCTGAAGGACATTCCGGTCGACAAACTAAACTACTCTTTAGACATGTTTTTAGAACATGCAAATCGCTGTATTAAGCCTAAACGTGACTATTACAAAAACAAATTAGTTTCGGTAAAAAAAGGGTTTTGTTAATATTCTTTTAAATATTTAAAGATGAAAAGACCTTTTTGCTAATGTGGGAACATACATACGATGCATAGTGATTGAAAATGTTGACAAATTATAGGCTATGGGGGGGTTCTGACACCCTAAACCCCCCCTTGGCTACGCCCCTGCTGTGCAGAAGCGGCTCAAAGTTGAAACTTTTTTCAAAAAAAATTTAAATACATATTTTCTGTTTTTTAGTCTATTCAGTAAAAATAATTGTAAAAATACATGGTTACCAAGAAGTTGCTAAAACTTTCAATATAGATTAAGAAATGATGTGGCAATTTTCGCTTTTAATGTCTTTTCAAAATTTGCAAAGCTGAGGCTTTAACTTCACTTTTAATTTAAAATATTTTTGAAAATGATAAATCTGAAAATTGTCAAAACTTAGAGGAAACTATCTAAAAAGTATGTGAAAGTATGTTCCTGGATTTTTTTTTATTTTAAGAAGAATTCTTTCTTTGTCGGATAATGTAATTACATCCTCCGATATCTTCCGATCTCAGAAAATAATTCAATTTGAAAAGTGGTCTAAACACCTATTTTTCGACAAAATTTATTTGATTCATCCCTAAAAGTGAAAAATTGAAAAAACTGCACAAATGCAGAACATACATCTATTATTATAATTTTTATTGCAAAACTAAAGGGTCCTAAGACAATTTTTGTTACTCTTTGCAATTATCAATATTGACGTTACCGATTAAATGTAAAATCTGAAAAATCTAGCCAACACACTTGTTGCTATAGCTCACCGAAAATGATGAAAATTGCAAATCTAAGTCTCAGACATTGCCAAACTACAAAAGTTAAAAAAAAAAAATGAAGATTTCAATTCAGCAGACCTGATTGACTAGTATACTAAATTTAATGAAGAGCGGACTACTCCTTCTAATTTTGTCCCGCGGTTGTATGGAGTCGAATCACTGTGCATTGTTGTCAAAGTTTTATTTCATTTCATTTATTAGTTTCTTTGTAACATCCATAAAAAAATGAAAAAAAACCTATAAAGTAGTCCCTGTTCTTGCGTTTAACACTAGAACGACCATGAAAGTGCTAATGATTCCTTTGAGATTGTTTATTATTTTATTGCATGGCTTTCTGAATAAAATCTTCGTAGACTTTTAGTATTTTTTTAAGTCAAGTTATGTATATACAGAAGCTGAAAATATTCTAAAAAAGATTTGAATCCTTTTTTGTAAAACAATTCCATATACGGTGAAAGTAAGGTTCCTTAAAAAAGTTAAGTCCCTCAAAATGATTGCATTTATAGATGAGATACTTAACCCTTTCGCTACAGTTTTTTTACTGCGAAAAGTTGACATTTGAAATTTATTGATTTAGTCTCTTTTGCGCGGTTACAACAACAGCATCAAATAATAATTTTTTAAAATTTTTGTTACTGAACCCTGTTTTTTAGAGTGTTCTGGCAGCAACTATATCGTTCTGGCTGTAATAATTACTTAAACAAAAAAATTAATAAATTGAAGTTAGATAAATAATTAAAAATTGAATATTTCTTCATTTAGTTCAGCCAAAATATTTTAAAAAAGTATCTAAAATTGAAGTAAAAGTCAAATTAGAAATATCTCCTATTTTTTCTGCTTCTTCTTTCATTACCATGTACAGAAATAAAATTAAAAAACGTGTATACTTATATTTTTGAAACTTGAATATTCGGTTTATTATTTTTGTATTATTCCTAAAGCTTCAAACTATTGTAAGGACCAATATAAATTTTTTTCTTGAAACCAGAGAAAGTTTAGACGTCCACAAAGTACCATGTTGTCATATAGCAACAAACTAACGAAAGGGTTAAGCGGAGTTTACTGTACACCAATACCTCGCTTTGCGTCGTTTCGTTTTGCGTTTTTTCGAAGTTGCGTCGCTGCTGAATTAGTACTAATTTTCACTGTGCGTCGTTAGATTTTCGAAGTTGCGTTGTTTAGGGTTTGTCTTTAATTTTTTTTTTGAAATTTTCTTTTTTTTTCTAAAAGATGGCACGACTTATGTTTCTAATTGCGCCATGCCATCAAAACTCGGGGATTCCCTTTCTAACTGAAAATCAACGCAATTTTAATACAGTTTTATTTTCACTTTGTTTTGCTAATTTTAGAATTCAGTTTCAATTAGTGTGTTGTGCTTTTTTTTAAAAGAGAATAATAAATATTTATACATTTTTACGGGTTGTTTCTGGTTACAAAAAAAGGTAAATATTTTTCCAATTTATTTATTGGCAGAGTTATATTTTTTTTGTTTTTTAAATGTTTACTTTGTTAAATTTTCTTTTTAAAAAGTAGTATTTTCGTAACCCTGGAACCTATCTTCGATCTTTACATGGTTTGCTATAGAAAATCATAATTCACTTTGCGTCGTTTCAATTTGCGTCGTGTTTTTTTGGAACGTAACCTCGACGCAAAGTGAGGTATTGGTGTATATATTTATGGAAAGTTGGACCGACTGTTAGACGATAAAACAAACAATCTAATGAAAGTTACATTTAATTGTAATCAAAGTTTAATTAACACCATGAAGCAGTGTTCGCATAGGTTTTATAACCGCTGACGAAATATGACTTCACTGTTACACATTTGAGGGCAAGGAATATTTAAAACAGTAAGCTGAAACGGACTTGAGTGCTTCAAAGTGTAAGTCGTTTCATAACTAAATTAACTTATAAAAGAAGACTATTTTTAGCTTCAATTGATCCAATAACGCTGCATAATAATCCTTTTTTTTCTTCAAAATAGCGTAAGATCATCATTTATTCATCGCGTAAGATTTCATTCAAAAAAACTGTCATCACGATCCAGCGGACCAAGAGACGAATTTAATGGGTGGGACGAGTTAATGGTTCGATTGAACAATGAAGAGACGGGTCAATGGGGAATTCGCACAAAGGTTGGGGTTGTTTTTAAATGACTTCTGTCGAGAACGAGAAGGAAAATCAATTCATCTTCTATGTACTTGTCTTGCTTTATCTTTACCTGGGCAACTTATTTTTTGACAGTTTAGGGGATCTAGCCGACTAGACTGTTCGTTGAGAACTAATTTTCGTGAGAAGCTCAAAGTGGTTCAATGACTGAGCTGTCTTATGGTCGACTGTTTGTGTTGTCACAATGGGCCTTCAGAGCCTAAATGGATGAGGAGCCTTGGGACAGCCATTCCCACCTACTTCGTGCATTAATCGTATACAACTTTATGAGTTTAAAAAGAAATTTATAAAAAAAAATTATCAAAAATTTATTAAATAAATTAATTAATTTCATACAAAAATTAATTTTATAAAATAAATTTTCAATAATAGTTAAATAATAATTGCTCTCAAACATTTTATTGAAAAAAAATTTCAATTTTTTTTCAGCATTTCTCTTAATTATCTATCTCCCCATATCTACACATATCTATCTCTTCTCTGCTTTCTTCTGTATTTTTATTATTTTCTAAATATTTAATGTTATTTTAATTTAATTTATATGTAATGTTATTTATTATCATAACTTATAATGAACTCTTTTTGTAGCATTTTAAAGAGCAATCTTGTATGCTGAATCAATGTCAAATAAATAAATAAATAATAATGTATAAATTATTCAATTTGCACACATTTCTTTTTCATGTGTAGGCCAAAGAAAATTTGTCATCCTGCGCCCGCGCACTATTTGCTGCAGCTGCGTTGTTGCCATTTTCGGCCCCTCCTGCAGCACTGCACATTGCCTGACTGAGTGCTTGGCAGTTTGTGTCTTCGCTAGTTCGACTATCTGTCTTGCCGTCTGCATGCAACACGAACAATTGAATGACTGCACCAATCCACCCACCTACCCACACGCAGCTCACAAACCGCCGCCACCACCAGCCGGTCGCGTTACTCCGACGAATTAGCAAATTGCGTTTTAAAATGCAAATTGAAATTTTGCAAAAGTTTATCGCTGCGGTGAATCAATTAATTTCCGAAACTGCAGTCAGCAATGGCCAACGATTTGCCGCCGCCACTGTTGCTTGAGCGGCTGTTGGCGTGGCGAGCGCTGTTCGGCTCTACCTACTCGCACTGCCAGTGGCAGCCACATTTCGCATTTGCGCCAAGTTACATAATTTTTGACGCGACACTATCGGCTAGTTTATTTTAATCTCCTCCGCCCGCTGCAGTTGACGTAATTTGCCGATAAACGTAATGGCAGAGCGCGTTTTAGCTAATTCACTGCACTGCGCGGCAGTTCGGCAGTGTCGGAGTTAAGCCGAATTGGTAATTGCAATATGCGGCTGCCAGTCACAACATTGGGTCGCCGTGGAGCTGGCGAAAAATTTCGGAAAAATGCTAAAAAAAATGCAGTCAAATTAAAAAGGAAAATGACAGCAGAAAAAAATGTGCAGTGACAAAGCAATGTGGCAGCAAAAGGCGTTTAGCGGTTTATCGCAGTTTTGTCACCAGCTGGCGATATGTTGGCGACAAGGCAATGTGTGCCGTGGCAGTGCTGGAGGCTAGCAAAATATTTGCGGAATTTGCCAAAGTGTCAAAACGCAAGTGCGCCAATCGTCGCTACCGCAGAAGGTGACACTTTTTGCGCGTAAATTCTGTGCTTATGCGCGGCGAGGGGAAAAAGACCGGACAACGCGGCCGGTTATGTCACACCAGCTGACAAAAAAGAACATTAAAAATGCATTTAACATTTATGGGCATTGTGACTGTCACGTACGGTGAGTGTGCAACTGACATTAAATATTTTCATTATGATTCATGCGAATATTAAAAACACTTTTATTGCTTCATGCGTGCGTGTGTGACAACTTACCATTACCGTTAGCTGATTTTATTCTGCAAAGAGAAGAACAAAACAAGTAAATAAGAAAACGCTTCAAATGACTGTAAATAATGATTTGGAGATAAACGCGACAGTAGTTGAATACAATTAATGAAAGACTCAAGCAAAAAACTGCAATTATGTGTTATGCTTGACACTTTTTCGTTATGACTGAAATGTGTTTTAGATAGAAAAAAACTGATAAATGTGTTGGCTACAAAAATAATTGCTTAACAGCAATTGCGATGAATGCGTGGCGGTTTGAGCGTTGAAATTTTTCCTATATAAATAAAATTGTGTTCTTTTCTGTTTCATATTTAGGTTTTTAAATTGAATATATATGATAATTTCTGGTGTAGGTCATTCGCCATAGACAGGGACAGGTGGAAATCCATACATCGAGCTTCTGTCTGTATTGAGTCCTATTTAAGTGGTTCCATATAGTTTTCTGTGTAATGTTAACACTTTGCTGATCGGTAACGAGTTAACTCGTGTTTTCGTGGTCACGAGTAAACATGTGATAAGCTTGATTGTTGATTTGTGATGGTGATTGTTATACTGTTTATCCTACGAAAAAGACATATTAAGAGTTGAATAATAAATAAAATTTATCAAAGTTTATATTGTTTTACTTCCGCATCCGCTTTCAAAACAGTAGCCGGGCACATGAGGTAAATTTCAGAAAAGTTGCCGGTCAACAATGTGTTAAGCTTAAGTGCTTACATGATGCTCGGACTAGACGATTTCCATTATTTTAGTGACATTTTCAAAATTGTCTTTTCAAAGCGTGATGCATCTAACTATGACATCAAAATTACCGGAACGAAATCGGCGAAACCAAAATTGCGCATGATTGGCTGATAAAGTATCAAAACCATAAAAACTTCTTAAATTTTCATTAGCGTTTTTGTCTTTATCGAAGAAAAACTAAAAAAAATGTTCTTCATATCCATTTGTTCTCTTTGCTGGTGTTCATCTTTGACGCGCGCTCAAGCAAAACTGAGTCAAACAAGCACAAACCTGTCTGAAAAATTTCTTAGTACGAAATCTTATTCTGATTCTTCTTCTTCTTTTACTTGTGCATTCTTTTTTTCCTATAATATATATTTATTTAACTGTTTAAATATTATTTTACTTTATTTCATTTAATTTTTCTGAATTGAACTCGTCTAAAATTAAATTTTTATTAAAAAAATGTTTTTTTTTTTAAATAATGCTCACGGTCTCCTTCTTAGCCTACAAATATTACTATAGTCCCAAATAAAACGTGAAGCAATAACGAGTGAAGCACTTTGAGCTGTGGCTGCCATTGAAAACAAAAGACTTAAGACACAAACTTATCAGTTGAAACATCAATTAAATGGCAGCCTACAGCAAAATCAAATCAACTCTAATGCATACAAACTGTAATTGTACTCAAATTGAGCGCGAATTGAAACTGTAGTGAAATGTTTATGACATTTCCATTTCCATTTGCCGAACAACAAAATTGCATTTGCTTGAAGTGCAGCTCGTACCAGAAGCAATCACAAAATACTTTGTTTACAACGTAATCATGTGGTTAGATGGCAAAAGAAGCACTTGTTTTCAGCACTTTTCAATGGCAAACAACAACAACGACATAACAACGAACAAGAGGAACAAATACAAATAAAGAATTAAATAAAAAGTGTCCAAGAGCTGGAAAACGCCACAAAAGCGAGTCAAAATTGTAAAGCAGTATAAAGAAACAAAAAACAAAAACACTCCAAGATTGGCTCAAACAGAACTGGCTTTGAACTACTTTTCACGCTGTGGTATGCGGTGCTTCCGCCAGTTACACAACGCAACAGCAAAAAATGTCGCCAGCTGCTGTCAAATGGGATGGCACTATTTATGGCCAACGCTACTGCGATGCTTATTTGCTGATGTTGCTGCCGTTGTTGTTCGGGGGGCAATTGCAAAAGTGCTGTGCAGCAGCGACAGGAATATGCACTCATGCCAGCAGCAGCCATGCGGTAGAAAATAAAAATGTCAGCGCTGCGAGCGGCATTGCCAACTCAAGTCTGAAGTGTATTGAAGTTCAATGAGATTTCTTATCTGACTGCTGGCTGCACTGGCTGCTGTGTGTACTATGCTGCCCGAAGCTGCTTCGGTGCGGTGTGCAATTTTGTGATTTAATTATGGAGGGCAACAAATGTGGGCTTTGACTTGCAGCCGCACTGCAAACAGGCAGTTGCCACAGGTGATGCGAGCGCAATTTGTGCATGCATTGTTGTTGGCTGGCATTAAGTGCGGCCAAATGCATTTTCCATGTTTTACATTATGGTTTTAATTAAAAAATTAAGCTATCAATAATATTTTATGAAAGAATTATAAATTTTAAAAATTTATCAAGCAAAGGTTTTTTCCACTTCTTGTAGTGGAAAATATTAATTTTCATCATCGTTGCCGCATGTACAGTTTAATGTCTGTGATTTGGCGCACTTTCGTTTGCTTGCAACATGAACGTAATTTGCGTTTGTGTTTGGTTTTCATAGCTACAAAGCAATACAAATAAAATTGAAAAAAATACATAAATTGAGTTTCTGGGCCAAACGTGACGTTTCATTGGCAGCGCTTAAGCCGATCGGTGCTCATGTGTGCATGTGCGAATGTGCAACACGACTACTTGCGGCACACTATGGTCAGGCGCGTAACAACTATATTACAATGTAACTATCGATTTGAGTGAAACATGATTAAGATACATAAAAATAATATTTTTATAATAATTAAAAAAGTGAAATAGAAAAATATCTATGAAACTTGACAGAAGTAATATTTAGATTGAACTTTGTTTGCAGTGGATTGGTTAACGGATTCATTGATTGAGATTTATTTATTATTATTTATTTATTATTTTTATTTATTGTATTTATTTATTTATTTATTATTTATTTATACAGGGTGGACCATTAAAGATTAGGAATTTGAATCGGTTATAAAAAAAAACTAATGAATATTTTTTGAAAATTCCTGTTTTATTACAAAACTTGGACTTTGTTATTTAAGAATGACAATGACAAACGATATCGTTATATGACTGCCACGACTGGCCTTACAGTACGCCATTCGGCCAACCCAATTTTCAAGTACTTTTTCGATTGTTCCGGGTAGAATTTCCTGAATGGCAACTCCGATTTCATGTTTCAAAGCTTCAATCGTCTCTGGAGGGTTAGCGTAACACTTGGCTTTTACGGCTCCCCACAAAAAAAAGTCCACCGGGCTTAAATCGCAGCTCCGAGGCGGCCAATTGACTTCAGAATTTCGGCTGATTATTCGATTTTTGAAAACGGTGCCCAAAAGTTCGATTGTTAAGTGCCGGATGGTTATGAGCCTTCAGTTCTTGGACCAATTGAATTTTGTAAGCCTTCATACTGAGATCTTTATGCAAAATTCTCATCAAATCCTAAGAGCGATGGCGATTTGACGTTGATGGATGTTCACGCACATTTTCGGCTACAAAAGCAATGTTTTCGGCTGTGCGCACTGAACGAGAACGGGAACTGGTTGTTTGGTCCATTAACGATCCAGTTTCACGAGCTCGCTTCACAAATTGATCCACAAACTGAGTTGAAGGCCAATCTTTTTTTTTGAAATTATTTTTTTTAAATTTCTTACAGTTTGGGTTGAAGACTCTCCACTTTGAAAGTAAGTTCTCAATATTTCCCAATTTTGTTCAAGCGTATAGCGTCCATTCCGTAAATGTCAAACTTTTAACTAAATTACGAACACAAATTGAATGACATTTGGACTGCTATTCTCGAAATAAAGCGTAGTTCAAATTCCAAATCTTAAATCGTCCACCCTGTACGTTTGGTAAGGATCGATGGATTGAACAAAAACTGAATCCATGGTTTGAAACAAAAACTGATTGATCATGGTCCGGTAACTGGGTTCAGTTCAGCATTATTTTGAAAGATGTAATGACCGATATCATTGGGGATCATGGAAACAGCAAATAATACATTTTTCTGAATGGTGTTTTTTAGTACTTGTTGTCACTCTAATGTTCACAATTTGATTAACTGACGACCCCATTAAGCCAAAACTAAATTTTTAACGCAAAATTGACCAATGTTTATAGTATATATTTTTATAATAAATGGCTACCCAACATTGACAGTTTATTGCTATTGCAAATTCCATTACTCACACAACAACAAAACACTCTTTAAAAAGCTATAAATTCCCAAAGTAAATCGAAATAAACTAAGTCCCTCTTTAAAAAATCAGTGTTGCGCCCCCCGATTCGAGGTGGAGACGATAAAGAACAGTAAAAACTGGAAATTTTTCATTATGGTTTTTTCTACACACGCGACTTAGAATGCGAATGGGAGTGCGCGTAATAGATATGGTCGACTTTTGCCTCAAAAGCGCCGAATCTTATTTCTAATGCTGCTACACTGAAAACGTGCAAAAATGTTGGCCGCTCAGCGCAGCATCGACCAACCAATCCAGCAGCAGACGTGCCGCTAAATCAATTTCATTGTACATGCGGCGGAAGCTATTAGCGTTAGTTTTATTAATAAACCATTTCGGTTAATTGTTGCTGTTTCATTTTATTTGCATTGAACAGGCAATGGTGGTGTGTGAGCACCGCAATGCTGCTGCGACTTCAAGTTGATCAGCTCGCACGCCCCACTATCACACCGGCCCCGGCACCCATTATTGCACATTGGACACGCCTCTTTCCAATTATGTGTTTCCTTTTTGTGTGTTGCTCTTTGCATTGTTGTTTTTATTATGTTTGGCTTATTAGTTTTTAATTTTAATTTATATTAATGGCAATTTATTGTGATAAGCGTTAAACTTGTATGTTGCTTTGCTGTTTTTGTTGCTACTTTAGCGTTTTAGTGTGGTGTTTTGTTGTTGCTCGGTTCGGTTTTTCTTTAGTGTTGTTATTGTTGAATGGAATTACAAAATCTGATTTATAATTTTATTTTAATCGCTTACCGCACGCGAATTTCAAGCGTTTCAAGTCAAGCTGATCAGAGCAAAAAATGAAGCATTCGGTAGCCTTGAACTGGTTCTGCAGCTGATAAGCAGTGTGAAGCTTAAAAAATAAAAAAAAGGCGTTGAATAGTTTTAGCAAAATTTTCCCATGCGACTAAACTAATCGGAATTTTTGCGGTTCAAGTGTTGGCAATTAAAAAAAATGCTTATTTAATTAGTAATAAATGATTAACTCATTTGACTTTGATAATCTGTTTAATGGTTACTGTGTTAATTGTCTATGGATCAGTCGTCAACTAAGGAAATTCTTAACCTTTTATGGCTATAAAAGAGTTCAAATTAATAACAGTTCCCTCAGAATTTAACGTAATCACCTAATCCTATCTGATCAAAACTTGATCGAACATAAGCTAACGCAACTTATTAACATAAACCGACTTATGGTAACCCAACCTAATCTAACTTAAGTCAGCCTTGTTCAGCCTTGAACTAAAACTTGCACTAGCTTTCGTAACTTGCTTGAATTTTCATAAAACTGACACTTTCTTTGGGTCGACTTTATCGAAACAAATTGCACTTTTTGTGCTAAAATTTTACAATGGATCATTTGAACAGTAAAACTTAAAGCACTTTAAATGTGTTTGTGTGTTTTTGTTCATGGAATTTATTTTACATATTGGAGCACTTATTGATCTGTCAACTTTACCTTGGGTGCATATTTATGCATTTTTCTTGTTGTGTTCGCTGTTGTGTCAACTTTACATTTGCTTTTATAATTAGTTAAGGAAAATAATTTAGTTAAAATGCAATGCACTCGCACTCTGCGCGTCAACAACTACAAAAACAACGGTAGCAGTAACGGCATATATATGGAGCTGAATTTATAAATAATAATGTATGTTTATTTATGTGACAGTTTTCGAACAAATATTGATAAAAAATCAGCGAAAACGAATATGGAGCCGCATTCAGAATGCGGTAAGTGAGGTGTTTCAATTGGCTGGATTTTTGATTGACCGGGAAAAGGAACAGGAATACCAGGGACTTAACTATTATAAGTTTTTTAAGAAATTAATTGCAATGTAACTATTACAATGTAACATAAATTTTATTTGTTGATTATAATTATTATTTGCGACAATTAATTTTTACGTTGCATAATAACTGTTATGAGAAATAAATATTTTTTTCATTCTGGATAATTATTATTTTGGGATTTTTTTGTTTACGTTGCAATCATAAATAAAAGTTATGAAGTTGACGTTAAAAAAAATTTCTCGAAATAATAGTTATCGGTAACGTAAATTAAAAAGGTCATAAATAAAAATTATGAAGCAATGTAAAAAACAAAAATCCCAAAATAATAATTATCGACAACGAAAAATATACTTGTTACTTATAATAGTTATTATGCAACTTAAAATATTTATTACATGATAATAGTTATAGGCGATGTAAAAAATTTCTTATTGGGAATAATTATTATTAAGCAATAAATATAGAAATTTCTTAAATTAGGGCAATTTTTTCATTCCCAAAAATTTGGATTATAATTTTTTTTAGGTCTCTGAGGAATACACATGGAAGAGATTTGAAGCTGTTTATTTAGATACTGAAATAATTTTTTAATTCAAATTCGATAAGCACATGGAAGAAGAAAAAAAGAACACAATTGGACCATTGGCTATTAATTTTTGTATTTTTAGTCAACTGTTAGGAAGACATTTTCGAAAGATATTTTCGAACATACTTCCACATATCGCACACCCACTACAAAAGTGACACAACTCAAAATTTTTAATTTTTCAGGAAACGCAAAAAACTGTTTTTGAGCTTAATAAAAATTTTTATAAATAACGTATAGACCGTTTAGTAAAATCCCTTCAGATTATGCTTTAGGATAAGTTACAAAGATTTTTTTTATTTTACACTAGGAAATCAAAATTTTTAGTTGTGACTTTTTTTAATGATATTTTAATTCAATAATTACCGAATTATTTTAAGTTATGTCACTTTTGCTGAATTTAATAATTATAAATGACAATTAAAAAGTTGAAAGAAATATTTTGAAAATTCGAAATAAATTTTTTTATTTGAAAATATTTACTAAAATTGTCACAACTTTACTTAAAATTAACTTCAACAAAAATTTGTTTCGTCAAAAGTGTCACAATTTGAATTAGAACACTTTTGCATTGAGCTGCAGCGATTAAATAGCATCAGACTTCTCGACATGAAGAGAGACCTAACTGAATTTTGGCAACAGTTAACAACAACAAAATATACTGAGCTTTTGCTTATTGGTGGATAGATGCATTGTGCACAGTATTAACACATAAACCCGAAAATAAAAAATTTTGAGTTGCGTCACTTTTGAAGTGAGTGTGCGATATTTGCTTTAAAATTAAATGGATTGCAATATCCAATAATGGAATCAAAATTAGTAAATCTTTCCCTTTCTTCAATTATCGTTATATAAGATGTAGTATCTGTATCTGTATCTACCTAAAATTTCATGCAAAAATAATGGATTTTTTTTACTATATTAATTTTTTATATCCTAAATTAATAAAGTTAGAAGGACGAAATTCAAGGATGTAGTAGTGTACATATTAGTCCTTAAGATATATTTTGTTCAAAAAAAACTATTGGAAATTTGCAAGGATATTCAAGGATAAAGTTTTAAAAGGACATTTGCAATACCTCTTGGTCATTTTGCACTAAAACATTAAATTTTCTAAGATTTTAAGGATTTTTCTCTTTCAATTGATACAAATATTGTTATTCTACAATGCGCTCAATTTTTAAAATAATTTTTTGAAATAAACATGTCCTTGAAATTTCAAAGTTCTTTTAAAAAAAATCCTGACGTTAGAGAGAAAAACTAAAAACGCAGTTTTACTACATTTGGCTATTAGATTCGCGGGTATATTTTTTCGATTTTTTCGTGTGTTTTGAAATTTTTTTATTTTTGTCGCACGTTGTTATAATAAACAAACAGATAAACAGAACAGAAATAAACTGTTCACAAATTGACTAAGACTTCATCCCAAGTTTCATTGCGATTTCTTTGGTTCTGTTGTTGTTCAAGTGAAAATTTTTTAAAGTAAATAAATTTCGACTTTCTTTAAAATATCCCCAAATCCTTTAAAACTTCAACCCATAAAACAATTCTTAGTAAGTTTAATACAAAAAATTAAAAGCCTATCTGAACTTTAAAACAAATGTCTGGCATTGTACAAAAATCCCAAAAAAATCCTGACAATTTGGTCACAAAAATGATGCCCTAGAAAGAATTCCCCCCGTTTTGCAAGCGTTTGGATCATTCTGTACCGTAATTAAGTGGCGCGCTTTTATGTAATTTTTTTTTTGTTTGCCCGGCGCGTCTGTCGCATACGTCAGCGCTGATCACAGAGGGTTATGAGGTTAAAACTGAAAGTTAATTGGCGACATAAAATGTCAATATGCCTGCACTGAGAGTTGCTGTCGTTGTCGGTCATCAAGCGATGGTTGGTTGGTTGTTGCGGCTGCGGTTGTTTGCCGCTGCTTTTGTTAGTGTAATTTTTGTTGTGGCTGCTGATCGGGCTGTATTTATGATTACCATTTATGCTTGTTGTCGTTGTTGTTGTTGCTGTCTTTATTGCCATTATTGCTGCAGCAACTGCTGTGATGCGCAGCGTCATTTACTGTGCCACATGCACAGTTGTTGTTGCAATTTATTGGAAACGCAATAAATTGATTAATGACCGAAACGAGTGACAAATAAATCTCACTCTGCGATTTTACATTATGAATTTATTACATTAAAATGCCATTACGCACACTCGCCGGCGCTGGTGAATGTGTCAGTGCAACAAATAAATAAAGTAAAAAATTAAAAAGTAAAATATGCTTCACTCAAATTACCTGTAATTGCGACTAATTTGGCGCTTAACATGTCACAAAACGTCACCGGCGACTGTCAGCAGTGCAATGTGCACACAACAACAACAACAATGCCACCAAAATTGGTCACCAACGGCAGCAAAACATGCAAATGCTTGGCGCAAAATGTCAGACGAATCTAAGCGGCGCGCTGTCGTCGTTTGGCAGCGGTGGTGGTGTCGCATTGGCCACGCTTTGTGGAGTTGTGTGAAACAGCACTTCACGCTTCAGAACGACTTTATTGGCCATTATTCGCAATTAAACCAACAGGCGACAAGCAAAAGCAAAAATGACAAATGCAAACAACGGCCAACGCCGAATTGCTGCAACTGACGGCAGCGACAGGTGACGGCGGCGACGGCGACGATGCCGGTGCGGTGCACGCATAAACATTCGAGCTAATATGACAATTTAATTGGTCGCCATACATACATACAAACATGTATGTAGGTGTGTACAGGTTGTGGCCGTTGCGCATGCGCGTTGGCACTTGGCTCGCCTGTCGGCGACTGCGTGCTTAAGCGCACATTTAATGTGCTCGTTATAAAATTTTTGCTAATTTTACGCTTTGCGCCAATGGACACGACAGCGTGACATATTAAAAAAAAAAAAAAAAGAAGCAAATGCGAATGAGGCAAATTTGCACAAAAATGCAAGAACGAGAGGCAGAATAAAATATACAATAATAATTTGTGCAGCAATTTATGTGCGACACTGTCAATCAGCGATCCCACGCTTTGGTGCGCTGTCCGTCTCGTTGGCGCTACAGTGCAAAGCTGGCGGCAAGGTTGCAGCCGATCTGAACGCAATTAACTGCGACCAAAAGTTGATTTTTATACTTTTCCATTGGGTTTTTCTTTGATTTTTCTTTTGCATGGCGGGCGCCGTGGACAGACCAGCATAGCATTTAATTGAATTGCTGTTGCAATGTGTGTGTGTGTGCGTTTGTTGTTGGCCGCGCTTGTCATTGGGATTTGTATAGCAATACATGAAATGGCTGTCGTATTAGTGCATTAGCGACGCTTAATTATGATGATGGAAATTAGTTGAAATTGTGCAATAAATTTCAATAAACCACAATTGACAAAATTTGGTAAAGTTTGAACATTTGGTGGGCATTTAAGTGCAATTTTATCTGCGCTACGGTCAACATTTTGTACAATTACAATGTCATAATTAAGCTTTTATGTAGAATTATGGAAAAAAACTTGACTTGACCGTGATAGACTTAATAACTTTTAAGTGATATTTGTGGAACCTAAAGTCAAATGTAAGCAACAATTTTTTGGGACCCAAGATAATTTTTAATTTGAGGTAATTTTATGACATAAAATTACTGCACAGCTGCGTTTTACTGAACAAATATGGAATATTTGCGAATACACCTAATTCTCTTTTTACATGATAGATACGTTCCCAAAAAATTCGTGTAAAAAAAATCGTGTAAAAAGAGAATTAGGTGTAAACAATATTAAAAAATTCTTATTAGAGTTCACTTAATTTATTTCGTGCTTACACATTTTAATTCATTAAATATATTATAAAAAATAAATTATTCTTTGGAAAAAAGGAAATAACACTGCACAACAGCATGTCTGTTTTTTACATGAATCTGAATCGTTTTTCCACGCTGTTTTCAAAACCATACTCCGTTTTTATGTAGCAGCTCTAGTTTTCGAAAAAAATGGGCGTGTCACTTTTTCGAATTTTCCTCGGCTTTTTTCTCGTTTTCGTCTGTAATTTCTGAACCAATAATCCTATCGACATGATTTTTATATAGTTGCACTAACAAAATCTCACGCCATCTTTTCTGACATTAATTAATTTTATGCGTTCTAAATTGGCGTTGTAATAAGGTTTCAAAGTAGGAAAATATTGAATTTCAAGGCATTTTTTCTGATGGCGAAAATTGTAAAGATGTTTTATAAATCATGTTACAAAGTATATGAATATCTTAAGAAGAAACATCAAGCAATACAACACAGCCAAATTATTTGGCGGAATACACATTCGCATCGAAATAATAGCAAAAATGTACCATAGCTATTTTCATCACTTTTCATACTATTTCCTTAAAAAATTAGGAGCCTCAAAATATGCAAAGTTTTTATCTTCTTTTGTTTCGAGCAATTCAAAATTTTGTTGTTTTTTTGCTTGTATTTCAGACTATAAATGGAACATATAAAAGAGCATATTTTTAGGCTCCTAATTTTTTAAGGAAAATTATAAAAATGACTATGGTACATTTTTGCTATTATTTCGATGCGAATGTGCATTCCGCCAAATACGAGTAATTTGGCTGTGTTGTATTGCTTGATGTGTCGGCTTTCATTATACACCTAACTCGTTAATTGATTTACAAAAAATGTGTATGTTTTTGACCATCAAAGAAAACGCCTTAAAATTCCATATTTTCCGACTTTGAGGTCCAATTACCGCGGAATTTTAAAACTTATAAAAATAAATTACATCGGAAAAGAAGCCGTGCGGTGTTGTTAATGCGATTAGGTGAAAATCATGTCAATCGGTTTTTTGGTTTAGAAATTACGATCAAAAATATGGAAAAAGTAGAGGAAAAACTGAAAAAATGACACGGTACCTATATTTCACTAACTAGAGCTGCTAGAAAAAATCTGAGGATAGATTCGAAATCAGCGCACCCAAATTAGTAAGAAACAGTAGAAAAACTCCATGCACAGAAAAAAGTGTTTTTTGTTGTGCTGTGTAATAAATTACATTAAAAAATATTAAAAATCGTGTTAAAACAAAACAGTTCGTGTAAAAAGAGAATTTTTTCTTTTTAAATCGTATTAAATCAAATTCGTGTAAAAAAAATTCGTGTAAAAAAAATTAGCTGTATTGATTTGTTTTAAAAAGTAAGTTGGTTTTTAATGATAGTTTTACTTAAAAATTACAATTATTTTTTTTTACTTTATTTTATTATTTTCATTCATTCATTCAATTCATTAAATATATTATAAAAAATAAATTATTCTTTGGAAAAAAGGAAATAATATCCGAAATTTATTAATATAAAAAAGTTAAAATGATATAGATTTAAAAAAAATTAAAATCGTGTTAAAACAAAACAATTCGTGTAAAAAGAGAATTTTTTTTCTTTTTAACTCGTGTTAAATCAAATTCGTGTAAAAAAAATTCGTCTAAAAAAATTAGGTGTATTGATTTGTTTTAAAAAGTAAGTTTGTTTTTAATGTTAGTTTAACTTAAAAATTACAATTATTTTTTTTACTTTATTTTATTATTTCAAAGCGAGTGGACTCTTCAATCATTCATTCAATTCATTAAGTATGTTAAAAAAAAATAAATTATTCTTTGGAAAAAAGGAAATAATAACTGAAATTCATTAATATAAAAAAGTTAAAATAATATAGATTTAAAAAAAAATTAAAAATCGTGTTAAAACAAAACAATTCGTGTAAAAAGAGACATTTTTTTCTTTTTAACTCGTGTAAAAAAATTCATGTAAAAGAGAATTAGGTGTATTGATTTGTTTTAAAAAGTAAGTTTGTTTTTAATGTTAGTTTTATTTAAAAATTACAATTATTTTTTTTACTTTGTTTTATTATGTCAAAGCGAGTGGACTCTTCATTCATTCATTCAATTCATTAAATATACTATAAAAAATAAATTATTCTTTGGAAAAAAGGAAATAATATCTGAAATTCATTAATATAAAAAAGTTAAAATAATATACATAGATTAAAAAAAAATTAAAAATCTTGTTAAAACAAAACAATTCGTGTAAAAAGAGACATTTTTTTCTTTTTAACTCGTGTAAAAAAATTCGTGTAAAAAGAGAATTAGGTGCATTAATTTGTTTTAAACACTAAGTTTGTTTTTAATGTTAGTTTTACTTAAAAATTACAATTATTTTTTTAACTTTATTTTATTATTTCAAAGCGAGTGGACTCTTCATTCATTTCGTGGCTCTCATTTTTAGTTCTCATCGGAACACAACGCTTTCAGTGTACTCATACATTTGAGCTCAAAACAGAAAGTTGTGTGTTTTTTTCTAAAATCAACATTTCAACAATTGGCCGCATCTAATTAACGCACCACGCTGCTCAATTTACCGCTCCGAGCGCTATGCAAACGTATTTAAAATATTTTCAACGCACGATTGCGCAATGAAGCATTTAGACAATACATCAAAATGCCGTCAAAGCATTTTATGCCACACAAACGGCATAAAAGCCATTTTTCGTGACTATTTTTTTCACTTCCTCTGTCTCTGCATCTCTGGGGGGAAAAAATAAAAGCACACCAAACTGGTCAGCACGCTTTGTTAACTCAGCTCGACTTGACTCAAGGAAATATAAAAAGGCATTCGAAAAAATCAACAAAAAAAAAGCACAAGCGCCGCTTCGAATTTCTTAGATAAACAAGCAACCTTTTGTTACAGTTTCCGCGCCCCCAACCTTTGCCACAAGTGCCGGCTGCGCGCTAAGCTTGAAATGTGTTTGTTTTATATTTTATTTGAATTTTCAGTTTGCAGCCGCCGTCATTAACGTTCAATTCATGCAATGTGCATGCGGAGCGTGTTGACTTTGGCTGCTTTTATTACCAGCCAAACCTTCAATACAATTACGATTATGATTAAGTGTTGCTTAAGTGGCTGGCAGCATCATCACGCAACTATTAACATTTCCGTTTCGTTGCTCCTTCCATTCCACTTACGACATTTGGCTGGCAAAAGCCGAATGTTCAGTTCTTATATTTTATGGCTTAATTAAGTTTCAATTTGAAGGCGAACGTGTGCGGAACTTACCTTCTACATCTTAGAACTATGACCATTACAATAGCACCTATAAGAGCTGATATGATTGAAACTATGATTAGGGTGAACGCCCAGCCCAGTTCACCGGCGTGATCTGAAAGAAATGCACAGAAAAATCGTGTGGAAAATATTAGTTCCATGTTTGCCAATGGTATTTGTTGTAGTAGAATAGAATAATTAATAGCTTAAAGTAACAGTTAATACTTATAACAAAGAATTATGGAAAGGGCACTCAAAGTAAAATGATTTTTGAATTCATTTGTGTGAGAATGTGAGTAGCTGAAAATTTGCAAGTGAAAGGCAAGCTTAGAGCTATTAACTGGCAACAAAAACTAACTGAAGAGCTTAAGTTTTCGAAAGGTTGGTGTCATCGAACTTTGATAGAAGCAGCTGAAATCAATTAAAAGAAATTGTTGTTAAAATACTTTGTATCGTCTTTGATTTGATTATGGATCATCATGTAGGCAACGCAGTGTAGGCAAAAACCCTTCAAACCCTTCTTCAAAGAGGAAAGAAGTCTGGTGAAGAACTTATATTCGCACTTTAGAAAGTGCTTTCCGTTTTAGGCATTTTTAAAAGTCTCTCATAAGATTACAATTGAAGTAAATATAAGGAAATATTGCTGAAAAAAGCTAGTTTGAAGATGAATGATATAAGGTCTGTTTGGCCAGATTTCCAGTAAAAATTATCCAGTAAAAAATATCAGGAGAGTAAGCCAGCGTACGCTCCCTAAAATCAAACTATCCAAAAAAGTAAACAAACAGCAATTTGTAAGAATTTGCAAGTTTTAACTCTTGGTTACACCACTGGGACAGTAAAAAGGGTGTAAACAGGAGGGTTAAAGAACGAAACAGCTGATCTAAAAGTTTCATTTGAGGTTTGAAGTGGTAGGGAAAATTAAGTTAAATCAGACATTTAATGCAAAATGCAAATAGTTCGTTGCGCTCAATCTGCAATTCTTCCCTTTCAGCTTCAGCGGGTAAAGCTGAGCAAGACGGTTGTGGGTCAGCAGACTTGCGAACGCACAATTTCTTTGCTGTTGCCATTTGCCTCCAAATGTTTTCAAAATTTATGTTTCTTTGCAGTCGATCATATGGCAGCCAGTCATATGTTTTTCTTGTTCTTCTTCTTACTGGCAAAAAGTTACTGGACAAAATTTCTCCAGTAAAAACTTGCAAGTTCTCACGAAATGAACTGTCACTTTACGCTCTCAGTTTCTCTCTCGTTACTGGAGATTTGGCGTCAACAAACAGGATCCAGTAAAAATTTGTACAAATTCGTACAAATTATTCTCTGCCAAACAGACCTATACAGTGAAACCCGCTTAGGTACCTTACCTCTGGGACCCTATGCGCTATGTGCGCTTAAGGTATCATGGCACGTTAGAAAGGGGAATTTTTAATGATTTACAAAATTATTTTTAGCATGTTGTCTCTTATATAGGTGGAGCTGAAGTCGCGTAGAAAACAAAACACATCCTCCATTGCGGACACTTAATCTCCGGACTAAGTTTGTGTTCCTTAAACCTTCAATATATTGTAAAAAAATATTCAAAAAGATTGATAATAAAGGAGCTGAAAAATAAATAATTTTGTAAATCATTAAAAATTCCCCTTTCTAACGTGCCATGATACCTTAAGTACTCAACGCGCCTAAGTACTTGAAAAAATGTGAATATAAGTATAGGTGAAGTTCTTTAGCATTCTTCTTCTTCTTATAATTTTATATTTTTGTAAATAAAAACCTTTCAATAAAGAAACCAATAAGTTTCTTTAACCCTTTCGCTATTTTGTTGCCATATGGCGGACGTCTGACACCTCTATGGTTTCAAGAATAAACTTTTTAGTTGGTCCCTAGAATAGCTTGAAGTTTTAGGAATAATACGAAATTAATAAACTGAATATTTATGTTTAAAGAAGAAAATAATGCACGTTTTTTAATGTTATATCTTTGCATAGTAAAGAAAAAAGAAACAGAAAAAATAAGAGACATAGATGAAGAGAAGAGAAAATAAGAGAATAGATCAGTGCTGGATTCAGGGGGGTTTTGGGGGTTGAACCCCCCGAAATATTAGGATCGACTTTAAAACTACATACAAATTAAGAGGCATTTTCTGAATATTAAAGAATTACTTTTTGAAACTCCCCAAAATATTTTTCTGAATCCGCCCCTGGAATAGATCATTGCCATTGAGGGTTATGTGACTTGAAACTTAACAGCTTGCTTCATCGATCAATATAGTGTGTGTAGATGAGAATTGAAGACGTTGAAAAATCTGAAGACAGTTCAAAATAGTTATCTCGGGTGTGTGATGAGGGTGACCAGATAAAAACGATAAGAAAAAAACTAAAATAAAACCACAACGGTGTGAGATATCAAATCGGTTCTGGCTTTATTTTGAAGCTACATTCATTCATTTATAAATGGAAGAGCACATAATTCAAATGGTTGCCTCGGCTTCGCTGACAGTGTTTCAAGCGGTCTGTCCAATTTCTGACGATTCGGTACAATATGTGCGGCGTTAATCCGGCAATGACGTCTCGAATGTTGGCCTCGAGCTCGTTTAAACGTTATTGATATCTTTGACAGTTGCTGAGACATTCCTGTTGGAAATGGATTTCTGTAGAATTGCCAGATGGCATCCTAAAGGGGACATGTCTTCCATTTCCATGAAAAGTTCTACGTGCTCCCTTTTGGCTTAAAATTTCTTCTTGTTCAGATGTATTTTCCGTTGAAAGATTGTAAACACCGTGTAATGTATTTTTCTCTCAGTTGATAGATATCTGAACTTGTCGCATTGGTTTTTCTTTTCATTCAAGTATTACGTTTTTATAATAATTTTAAGAAACTTTTTGTGGAAAATATTGTGTTTTCTGTGCGTTTGTCCCTCAGTTTTTTTCCTAGTATAAATGTCCTATGTTATGTTTGTTGTGCTCCTAAGTCAGGTTTCCATTCTGGAAAACCTATTTTTATGGTATCTTTTTTAAATATATTTGAAGAAAGAAAACTCCTATGAAAGGGAGAGTAAGTTCCAGAGGTCATTTGTTGAACACCAGGATTTTGCTGTGGACAGAAGTTTGTAGTTTTATGGAATTTGAAATGCTTTATGGGAGAGAAACGCCCGCCTTAGAAGTAGGTGGTCTGTGCAAGTCGGCAATAATTTCTCTAATTTCACAGTCATGTTGTGCAAAACTTTTAGTGCAGCACTTTTAAGTGATCTACCGAGAAAGTCTTTGTTCTTTTTTCTTATGACAACAATCAAAGCATCATTGCACTCATCAGCACCAACGATCAACACCATTTAATGAGCAAACGTGAAGCGCGATACGTGGCCATAAACGATTGCTTGTAAAATACTCCAAGTATTTAGTAGCTGAATTGGCATTTAAAGCCGCACATCAAGCACACTTTACAGCCAGCAATAGTGGCTGGTTAGAACAGCCCAGCCCAGCCGAGCAACTTGTGTGCGCCAGCAATTCGCCTCCAGTAATTGCCACATTAATAGAGGCACTCATTAATTTTATGCCAGAAAATTCGCGCAGCCCGCAGCGCAGTTGAGCTGCCGAGATTGTTGCGGGCGGTGAGCGGAGTTTGGCAGAAAGTTGGCAAAGCCGAAATCGACGCAAAGTTTAGTAAACGCTATCGCCAAGTGACAATCTGAGGCACAAACGCCAAGAGGGGTTAATGACGGCAGCGGCCCTTATCCGCCAAACTATAAATCGTCAAAACAATAAACATTTCAACTACTCGATGTTATCCTTTTTTCCAGCTCCCCCAATTTCAGCGGGCCGAATGCCGAGCGCTGTTGTCGGCAAAGTTGAAAAGTTTTCAATAAATAAGCAGCGTGAGCGGTCACAGCCACATTGGCGAACGCGGCAGATGAGATGAAATCGAATAAATTGTGGCGCTGCCACCACTACAGCAATGCAGCACACATACATATACACAAATGCAAGCAGACAATCAGACAAACAAACAAACAAACGGACAACAGATAGCGAGCGAAACAAACGAATGTTGGAGTATGGAGAAAAGGCAGCAACGGGTTGACCTCGTTTTCAGGAGGCGCTGTCGCTGCTGTTGCATTCCTTTGCTGTTGGTGGTTTCAAATATTTATGCGCTTTTAATGACACAAAGCCGCGGCACGCAGCGAAAGAGAATTAGAGCAGCCAAAGCTAAAGCCGGCCAAGGCGGTTTGTTGAATTGAAGGAACTGCGCCAACATGCGGTCAAGCGACAATAATTTGACTTGCTGCGCGTTGGCACTAAAATGAAAGCAGCAACCGACAGTGACCGCATGCTGTGGCACTTAGCAAAATAAAGTTAAGCAATTAGAATAAAAGTAAAAATTATCCCAAATAATTGTACGCCCAAGTACCAAATTAAATTTCGGTTGAGTAGTGCACGCCTCCTCTTCGTGCAGGAAATCAGATAAGATCGGAAACGGAAGCCAACAACAAACCACAACGCATACTTACACTTACAGACTCATATGGCAGCGGCGCATAATTATGCGGTGAACAAACAAAATTTGACAGCCGCCGCCGACGGCGAATTGGCAGGAGTGAATTTTGATGATTTTGCGCTCGGCTTAGTGGCGCTGTGACGGCGCCAAAGTTGCCTAATCATGCATAATTTACATGACAAAGTATCGAGAGTAATGAGTGGAATTCTGTCAGACGAAAAGCAGCCGAAGCATGAAGCAATTGAGCCGAGTGGTGTGTGTGAAAAAAGCGACCGCGGGGAGTTGCCGCCGCTTGTGCAGCATTTCAAGCATTTCAATAAAAATGTTTCTTAATTCATGAAATGAAAAATTTAACACAGGTTGCAAAAGTCAGCTCTGGTTTTAATTTTTGGTTTTGCTGACTTCTTTTTTTGTGTTTTTTACTGAAGTAGTTTGCCTAAGTTTGTTTATGTGCCCAGTCGCAAGGCCTCTGTTGCGCATCTTTAGTTCTTTGAAATTAGTTATGCAATTTCAGTTGGGTTATAGTTCAACCGGTGCTATGGACAGGTTTTTGTTTTTATAGCTTTGAAGTGAAATACTGGTGCATACTTTTCCCATAAAATATTTGTGCACAATTTGTGTGCAGTTCCGTTGAAGGTTTGCTGAGTGCCAGACAGTTAAATGGCAATGGGTTTTCTAACCTTCTAAGGCATTCAGCTTGCTTTGCTTAACGCAGACATTTCAAGAAAACTGAACAAAAATTTGAAAAACATAAAACAAATTATCGTTAACACTAGAATGCAAGTCCAATCGAACATTCCTTAAATTCACATATGGCATATTTTTCAAGAATTTTTTTGATTTGTGTATTTAATTTTTATGTATTAAAAATATTAAATTCACATATGGAATATTTTTTAAGAATTTTTTTAATTGTTGTATTTAATTTTATTGTGTTAAAAATATTAAATTCACATATGGAATATTTTTCAAGAATTTTTTTATTTTTTGTATTTAATTTTATTGTATTAAAAATATTAAATTCACATATGAAATGTTTTTCAAGAATTTTTGTGATTTTTGTATTTAATTTTTTTGTATTACAAATATTAAATTCACATATGGAATATTTTTCAAGAATTTTCTTGATTTTTGTATTTAATTTTGTTGTATTAAAAATATTAAATTCACATATGAAATATTTTTTAAGAATTTTTTGATTTTTGTATTGAATTTTTTTGTATTAAAAATATTAAATTCACATATGGAATATTTTTCAAGAATTTTTTTAATTTTTGTTTTTAATTTTTTGTATTAAACATATTAAATTCACATATGGAATATTTTTCACGAATTTTTTGATTGTTGTATTTAATTTTTTTGTATTAAAAATATTAAATTCACATATGGAATATTTTTCAAGAATTTTTTGATTTTTGTATTTAATTTTTTTGTATTAAAAATATTAAATTCACATATGGAATATTTTTCAAGAATTTTTCGATTTTTGTATTTCATTTTATTGTATTAAAAATATTAAATTCACATATGAAATATTTTTTAAGAATTTTTTGATTTTTGTATTGAATTTTTTTGTATTAAAAATATTAAATTCACACATGGAATTTTTTTCAAGAATATTTTTGATTTTTGTATTTAATTTTTTTGTATTACAAATATTAAATGCATATTCTATATTCACATATGGAATATTTTTCAAGAATTTTTTGATTTTTGTATTTAATTTTTTTTGTATTAAAACTATTAAATTCACATATGGAATATTTTTCACAAATTTTTTTTGATTTTTGTATTTAATTTTATTGTGTTAAAAATATTAAATTCACATATGGAATATTTTTCAAGAATTTTTTAATTTTAGTTTTTATTTTTTTGTGTTAAAAATATTAAATTCACATATGGAATAGTTTTCAAGAATTTTTTGATTTTTGTATTCAATTTTTTTGTATTAAAAATATTAAATTCACATATGGAATATTTTTCAAGAATTTTTTGATTTTTGTATTTAATTTTTTTGTATTAAAATATTAAATTCACATATGGAATATTTTTCAAGAATTTTTTGATTTTTTTATTTAATTTTATTGTATTAAAAATATTAAATTCAAATATGAAATGTTTTTCAAGAATTTTTTTTGATTTTTGAATTTAATTTTTTTGTATTAAAAATATTAAATTCACATATGAAATGTTTTTCAAGAATTTGTTTGATTTTTGTATTTAATTTTTTTGTATTAAAAATATTAAATTCACATATGGAATATTTTTCAAGAAATTTTTGGATTTCTGTATTTAATTTTTTTGTATTAAAAATATTAAATTCACATGCGGAATATTTTTCAAGATTTTTTTGATGTTTGTATTTAATTTTTTTTATTAAAAATATTAAATTCACATATGGAATATTTTTCAAGAACTTTTTGATTTTTGTATTTAATTTTTTTGTATTTTTGGTTTGATTTTGATATACATATTTTGATTTGATTTTTTTGGTATTTTTGAATTTGGACTTTACAAAATAATAAAAGTTGTAGGAAAAATGCAAAATTTATAAACTGAATGTTTATGTTAAAAAAAGGATTATACACGTTGTTTAATGTTATATCTTTACATAGTAAAGAAAGAAGAAGCAAAAAAATAAGAGAACTTTTTATTTTGACTTTTTAATTTAATTCAGATACATTTTTTAAATAATTTTAGCAAGTAAATGAAGAAACATTCGATTTTTAGTTATACGTAAAAATGTTTATGTTTTAGTAATTATTACAGCCAGAACGATATGGTTGCTGTCATGTGACAACACTTTAGAAAACAGGATTCAGTAATAAAAATTTAAAAAATTAAATTAAAAAAAAAATAAAAAAAAAATTTTTTCATTAAAAAAATTATTGTTGGTATGACCACACAGAAGACTAATTCGATAAATTAAGCATTTTAACTCTCCCCAGTAAAAACCAGTAGCGAAAGTGTTAATTTAAGGTCCTTAGAGGTGCCTGGCTATTCACGTAAATACTGAATATATGTTATGGTTAAATTATGTTGAAATTTCAGATAAGATTTCAGATTGATAAGCATTGATGTGAGCTTTAAATCAGGGACCGTAAATAATTATTATCGCAATATTTTGAATAAAAAAAATCAAGATGAAGGAAGCATTGCAGATATATAATGTAGTGCAAAAAAAAGTGTTTTGAAAAAAAAATAAAACTCAACAAATAAATTTTATTTTCTGATCAAAAAAAAAAAATCAAGAAATAATTTTTATTCGGTGAGCACAAAGTAAAAATCAAAACATAAGTTTTATATTTTGATTTTTATATTTAGCTCATAATTTTTACGGTCCCTGCTTTAAATTCATTCTTCCCCGAAAAGAGAAAAAATGTTCAATTACTTATTAATCTTCAATTTTCTTCAATTACTACTACTAACTTGGTTTCAGATGGGGTTTCCCTCATGAGTTATTATTAGTATCATTAATTAAGTAGTATCATTAATCATTCATACCAATAAAATTTTTATTTTTAGCTTTAAAGTTAAATTAAAGTTAAAATCTATCTCACCTCAGTGAGATATATGTAAGTTTTATATAGCAAGATATAATATTGTGACGATATTGCTCTGAACGGGCATTTATCGGCAGCAGCGGAATTGCATACTTTTAGGGTGCACGGTAATTTTGCGATAATCATTGCAGAGATGGTTCGAGGTGATGCTGGAACGTTCGAGAACGAGTTAATTTGCCCGAAGATAATTCTTACATTTTCTATGATAATAATTCAAGCAATAAATAGCAAAACATTCACTAAAATCAATACATATTTTAGATTTGTTAAGTGGATTTCCAAGAATATTATACTGTCTGAGTATTAAATTTTTTAAGATTTAGTTATTTGAATTCTGAAGGTCTGGAAAAAGTGAATATTTAGAACTTCAAAAATGTTCTGAATATTAAATTTTTTCAGACCCTTAGAATTCAATTAGCTAAATGTAAAATACTCGTATGCATAAAAATTGGTTCAATATTTTAAGAAAATTTAATTTCAACTTACTTTAAGAAACTTGAACAAAATCTGCTAAAAACTGTTCTATAATCTTCCAACATTCCCAATACAAAGCATCTAGTTATTTGATTTTTTATAATAAATAAAAAATCGAGCAGGCACTGGCACAACTAGGTATGTAAATAATTAGCTAAATTAACTTTAGATTTTCTTCATCATTTCTTCACTGCATTGCCAATTGCTAAACGTGCTATAATTAAAAATGTTCTGTTCCCCGGGACCACTGAATCGGCTGAAACAAGAATGCGGTGGCAGCAGCAATACCCGGGAATCGTTGGGGTGTGAAAAATCTCATTTAAAATCGTAAAATCCAATCATCCGCACTGCGCGCGCCACACTTCTTTTACGCTTTGCGGCCGCTTCCGTTTGGCAAATTGCAGCAAAGCGCAGCGCATGAGGGCGTTGCACATAATGCGGCAATTGAAATGTGAATGTGGTGCGAATGCCAGATGTGGGGCGCTGGCTGTTTCAGTAGCCATTCAGCGCCCACTACAACAGCAACAACAACAGCCAAAGTTGCAGCGCCAGCGTGTGTACAATTTCATGCTCCAATTCGAATTTTCCTACTTTATTCTGTCAGTTTTCAGTTGGCCAAGTTTGAGAAAGTTTTATTTTCATTTTTTTTGTTTTCTAGCCAGCAGAATTCTTGTTGGCAATGGGGAGAACAGCAACAGCAACAACCGCAGCAGCAGCACTAATGGCAGAAAAATGCCAAAAGCCGCCGAATGCAATTTTTGCGGTTTTTCTGCACAGTTTTGTTGCTTTGGTAACAACGACAACAACAACAACAATAACATCAGGCAAGTGGTATGGTTGTTGCTGGTTCTATTGTGGTTGCAATTGTAGTTGTTTGTTTTTGTTGTGGTTAATGGCATTGGCTGTGTGACCATGATCGCTTTTATGAGCGTCAATAAAAACCCACCGAACAAAACCAACTCGCACTAACACACTCACACACTCACACAGTTGCTAGGGCCGCATGCAATTTCGCTGCGTTTGTTTGTTTGTTGTGTGTGTGTGTGTGTGTGTGAGTGGTATGTGGGTATGTGCGTTTTATTTATGGTGCCATTATGACTCATAAATCCTGTTGTTTCCAAGTTTTTCCAAGTTGTGCTTTTTTGTTTTTGTACACACGTCACGCCTCACTGCCGTCCTGTATGTCTTTTCCACTTTATTTGCTGCGCAAATTGTCTAAGCTTCTTCGCGCTTGCAGCGCTGTTGCAACTTGCAAGCAGATCTTGGCGATATGGAGTCCATGTGTGTGTGTGTGTGTGTGTGTGCATTATCACCGCCGCCAACGCCAGCGCCACCAGGTGCGTTGCAATTATTGATGGTGACAATAACTGCCACTCGGGCGTGTTGCTTGCTGCACAGTGTGGCGGCTTGTGGCAGCTGCGGCAAGTACTTGGCAACAAAATCAATTCGTCGCGCGCTTCAACGCGTTCTCTCTGCTCTAGACTGCCCTCGCCCTCACACCGCATGCGAAAGTTCGCATGTGTCACGGTGGCCGTTCTGCCAACTGCTACGTGCCGCTGCGTGTGTTCGTGTCTGCCAGACGATGCGCCATTTCTCTGCACTTGCCCCGTGCACTTTTACTGCGCGCAAGTTAATTTCCGAGTGCTTCTTCAGATTTGTTGTTGTAAGTTAAGTAAGTAAGCGCTTATATCTGCAGTGCGGGCGTCAGCTGTGGGACGCCTTTGCGTTCAGTGATTTGCTTAAGTATCCTTACAACTCTCCACAATTATGGTCAGCAATTCAACAATTCAATTTGGAGTTTAACATTTTCTTAAGATTTCCACGGTGGTCCCTTGGCGCACAACAATTTTAGTGAAAATTGTTTTCAAGTACCAATTTTTTTTATTGCATTCATCTCGTTGGATAGTTGGATTTTTATATATTTTTTTTACAATGGACATTATTCACTAAATGTGAATGCAATGACAGAAAGAAGTGACGTGAGGTGAGGATTGATTTAGAATTGGCCGTCAGAATTGGATAACGTCTTCTTCAGAGTTTTTTAAAAAGCTTACAAGATCAGAAAATTACAGAGACCTAAAATAATTATTATCTATATTTTTGGGATAAAAAAATTGCCCTAATTTAAGAAATTTCTACAATTATTGCTTTATAATATCACTGTGCGTGAAATTTACCCTCAAAAATTCAGACATGGGCGGGACCTACTGAGCGACTTTCTATAGGTATACTGAGTTGAGATCCACCAGCCGTTTGGCTGGATTGGCTCTAGTTTATGAGAAATCCGACTTTGAAGTTTGTTCATTTAAGTCGAGTTCGTCGCTTAAGTCTTCGAACGTGTAAATGCTAATAGGTCCTAAATCGTTCCGAATATCGCTTTACTGTCTTCGGCAAGTTTGTAGATATTTTAACGACCAACAAATTTGCTTAAGACACCAATCCAAAAAAAAGACATTCAAACTGTGTTTTCGACAAAAATTTCCCAAAAACCCCACTTTCGTCGAAGCGTAAAAACAGTATAGCGAACCCTCGTGAAAAAAATAAATGAGTATGCTTTTATATAGAGGGTTGGCTCCTGCATCTAACAAACTACAAATTTTGCCGGGGAAACGCCCATAAAAGGCGTGGCTCGGCGTCAAATTTCAAAGTTTTTATCTCCAACTGATTTACACGATATGGGTATCAAACGAAAGGTATTTTTCATACCTTTCTTTTGATGTGCAACATTAGATACGTAAGATGTACTAATAAAAAGTTTTAAGCGAAAAATCATTTCTTTATAAAATTTTTTTTAACGGATTTTTTTCTCGAAAAAATCCATTACTAAGGTACAATAAGTTTGCTACCATATTGTAGCCTGTGAAATTCCCTTTACAATGAAATATAAAACATTTGATATTTTTGTTTTTTCTGAATATATTTTTTAACATTCAATTGATTGCGAAGGTGAATATGAATTGGCATTGGACCCAGAGTCAAGTCAAGGAAAAAACTTGAACTCGATGCTAAATACCGGAACCTACATTGGCTAATAGGTAGAAAATCTATTTTATCTATACAAAACAAAATTACTATCTACAAACAAGCCCTAATGCCAGTATGGACGTATGGATGCCAACTTTGGGGTTGCGCCAGCCAAAGCTATCGAGACAAAATCCAACGATTTCAAAATAAAGTGCTGCACCATGGTACATTCGCAACATCGATATTCATCGCGATCTTCAAGTAGAGACAGTTGAAGCCACAATACACACTCATGCCGAAGCCCACATGGAGAGGCTGAAAAACCATGAAAAATGCAGAAGTTTCCCTCCTTCAAAATTCGTTTGTACCGGAAAGGAAACTAAACAGAATAAGGCGCAACGATCTTTTAAATAAAATAAATGTCCGACGTTCGAACTCCTAAGTCAAATGTTAAATTGTTTTAAGATTTAAATTTTATCCTTAACTATTATGTCATACGTAAATTGCTAGTTAGTTTAATTTTCTTTGTATAAACTAGTCGCAGTCTTTTGTACGCAAGTCGTAAATAAAAAACAATAAAAAACAAAAAAAATAAAAATTTGGTAAGGCAACGTAAAAAAAAGTTTCTTTCTTTTCTTAAAAGTTATGAAGCAACGTAAAAAAAATCTTCTTTCAAATAATAGTTATCGGCAACGTAAATACCGAAAAATCATAAATAAAAGTTATGAAGCAATGTAAACAAGAAAATCGTAAAATAATAATTATCGAGAACGAAAAAAATTTGTTTCTCATAACAGTTATTCCGAAAAATTAATTGTCGCAATAATATTTATAATCAACAAATAAAATTCATGTTGCATTGCAATAGTTACATTGCAATTAAAAACTTAAAAAACTTGTAATAGTTAAGTCCCTGAAAAATTTTGATATAGTCTCTAGATTTACGTTTGAGATGATTTTCTGATTAAATTAAATTAATTCAATTAATAAATAAATACTAAAATGCCGAAAGTTCTGCAGTTTCTTTGTTTCCTTGGGAATTCGCCCACATTAAAGAAGTTCATATCATAATTGAATGGAAGCATTCAACAGCTCAGCAGCTTTTTCATGCAATCCGATTAATTATTTTACTCTTAGAAATTTGCAATTACTTGCTGCGTGAGCCACCCCGAATGAAACAAAAATAATTTTTTACTTTCTTATTTTTTTGTTATTTTTTAATTTTACCCGACACTCGAACCCACATCCCTTCGACTTGTGGTCCGAACGCATCGCCCATTGAGCCAAAGCGACTGCAAAATATCACCAATCGTGTAACCTTTACTGCAGCTGACAAACAACAACGACAGAGCGCAACAACACAACACTCGACTATATGAAACAGTGATGCCAACAAATTTTTGAAAAAATCCCTACCCCTACTCTCAAGAAAATCCCTAGTTTTCCGTACGCAAATATAAATGTTCCCTACAAGTTTCGCTACATATATTTTCAAACATCGAAATCAAACGTCGCAAGCTGCACACTTGTAATTGAAATTATTCGTTTCAATTTTTTCAAGCCATCCCTTGAATTCTTCCATTTCCAGCCAGCTGTCGTTAAATTTTTGCTTTCGATACTTAACTTTTGCTCGCTTCGTAGAACCAGTTTCCAAAAAAAAGATGCATTGGAAGAATTGCTCATTGTTCTATAAACAATTATAAGTATTGAAAATTAAACAAATATATAACATTTAAGGGAAAATTCGATTTTCTCTCCTTAATTCAGAATCTGGTTAATAAATAAAATAAATTAAAAAATGTACTCGAAAACACGAAACGCAAATATGCTGACAAAAGTGTATGTTCAAGCACAGACAAAATACATGAAAATCCTTGCTAGCCAGTGGGTGTGTTCAAGGATATATAAAGATTTTACTTGCCAAGATTGCTGCATTGAAAAAATTTAACGCATTAATCATAAAAATAAATTATATTCGAACAGAAAAATAAATTTTTTTTTTTAAATACCTATAGAGACAAAATTCAGATTTTTGAAATACCCTACATTTAAGTAAAAATTAAAAATCTGTCCTTTTTTTCCTACATCGCAAATTTAAGGCTGAATTTCCCTACATGTAGCCTCTTTTCCCTACGGTTGGCATCACTGATATGAAACCGTATTGTCGCCTAGTCGCATCGCTGGTTCGTTGGCAGCGCATGCATCGGCGTTGCCACATCATAATCGTCACAATCGACAACACCACACCAACGTAAACAGCAACAGCTGACAAAGCAACACCAACAGCAACAATTTGCAGTGATACCAGTGGCGGATTCAGGGGGGTGTTTTGGGGGTTGAAACCCCCCCCCAAATATTTGGATCGACTATAAAACTACATACAAATTAAAAGGCATTTTATAAATATTAAAGAATTACTTTTTGAAACCCCCCCCGAAATATTTTTCTGAATCCGCGCCTGAGTGATACCGTCATTACTGCGCGGCCAGACACTGCGTCAGCGCGCGTCAACGTCAACTGTCATTGTAATTGCAATTGCTGCAACAACATTTCTCACTAATCCTGCTTATCATCTCGCGCTGTCTGCGTCTCGGCCCATTCGGTTGCTTGCACATAGACTCGCCGAACTTGTAGTGTTGTGTACGTAGTGTTGTTGTTGTTGTACGTATTAATGTTGTTTTCGTTTATTGCTTTCGCTGCCTTATTGTCTTCATTTACTGAGTGTGTGTGTGTGTATGTGTGTGTATGTGTGTTTGTCGGCGTTATCGACGCTGCAGCAGTCGTCAGTTAGTTGCCTTCGGTTTTGACAATTTTCCCCCCTCTGCGTTGTGATTTTTCTATGAAATTTTCAGCGAAAATGTCGAAATTGCACAGCTGTCATGTTGGGATTTGTTGCAGCAATAACATCGCATGCCGCCGCCTCCTCAACCTCTCCCTACCCCACAGTCCACGCACCCTGCGCCTCTAGTTCGCTGCTTTGTTCTACGTAGCTCTTTTGCTCTTCGGCAGCATTTTGTTGTTGTTGCCCTTCAAGCGAGCGCTACACGTTGTGCTTGTCGGCGCGATTCGATTTCGCCGTTGTTGTTTATGTATGTTTTGTGTTGCTGTTATTGTGATTGCTGTTGACTTTGCCTATGACAGCAGGAGTTTAAAATTGCCAGCATTTTGTTGATTTATTTGTTGTTGTTTCAGCGCCAAATTGCTTCACGAGCGCAAACAACGTAACTCAGAAATGAAAAAAAAAAAACAAACGAGGCAGAGAAAAACCAACCAAATTGGAGCGTTTCCTTCCAAAAAGCAACGCGTGCAGTCGTTCGTAACCTTTGCGGCGCAGTCATCGATCTATGCAAACAGTCATCCATCGATCCAGTCAGCCGTAGCGACTGACAGTCAAAAGCGCAGGCTGCGTTCTGGCTTCGCATCCGTCCAGCTTCTCGGCTGCCTGTGCGCCGCCTATCGACAGCCTCGCGCGCTCATCTGCCTCTTCGCCGCGCTGTGCATCGGACTGGCGCGCACTGTTTGTCAGTGCGCCTGCATTATTAGTTGCAGTCTCACGTTCGCAAGACAAATGGCTGCGCTATCAGCAAGTAGAGTAATCGATGTTCAATGATGATTGATTAGCAACAATTTCGCCGTTGCCAACAACAAACCCATGCGCTGGCCCAATGTCAGGCGCAGCGGAAAACTTGCTGTTGTTGTTGTAGTTTGCTGCTCATGGGCGTCAATGATTTTTCGCGGTATTTGATTTGTGTGTTTGCGCTCGCGTGGCATCGCTCGGCTGCCGGCCTGACTGTGTGTCGATGTTGCCAACGCTGCGTTGTTGTATTTATTTGTATTTGATTTTGCTCCCAAGGGAACGCGAGGCACAGTGCTGGCATTCTTCTTGCTGCGATGCATTTGTAGGTTATGCCAATTTTGGTGGTGTTGGCAAAGAAAAATTAGCCAAAGCTACTGGCTGGATTTCCACGCTACAGAACGATGGACATTTTTTTTTTGCAAATATCATTTTGCTGCGATAAAAATACGGATTCCTTATACAGTTGGCTTATCGCTTATGACAAATTATGTGAAAATTTTGCTCAATTGAGTTGTAACGCTTGGATGTGGATGCGAATTTACATAAGAAAATTCACTGCATAAAAAGTATTAGGAAATTGGCATTTAAATTACTTTCAAGATTGAGCTACGAAGTTGGCTCATGAAAAACAACCTAACTTCTTTGGCAGCCTAACAATTTGACTTCGGGGTTGAAAGTTTAACCGTAGACCTACGTTGGGGTCGTTTTCGACCAAATTTTTTTTTGTATTTTTAATATTTCTTCAATTTGTTATTATTTTTAGCTGTTTTTCCATGACCTTCTTACTTGGACTATTATCTATCGAAATCAAACCGTTTCATATTTTAAAAACTAAGTTGGCTTGCATTTTTTGTAATTTGTGTCATTTTTGTCAATCCGGGTTGTTTTCGACGAGCGTTTGTATTCGAATTTCGTCGTGATTTCATAGCAAACGCAAGTAAAAGTGTAAATTATTATTTATTTTATTTCAAATAAAAAAGTTAATTGTAATAAAATTACAAATTGTCAATGTCAAAATAAAAAAGAGCTTGTCTGCTGCGGATGCCTAAAAACTATCTGCAAAAATAAGTGCAACCGCAATGTGTGTGTAAAATGCCTTGAAAGTGTTTAAAAACTACAATTAAATATTTCCATTGTATTTTATTTTTTTTGTTTAATAAACCTTACCAAAAAGTTTTATTTTTTTAAATAAACGTTCACTTTTGTACTAACTCCCATATATGAGGGTCGAAAATAACCATAACGTAAGATTAGTCGTTTTTTTAAACGTAGGTCTACGGTTAAAGAGAGAAAAACAAGACTTTTATGTGAAATGTTTTTAAAGTTTTATATCAACACCCTAAAAAAAAGACGGTTTTTTAGTAAATGAAACTCAGAAAGTTCATGAATATTTTCTGAGAAGTAGAGAGCGAAAGTGTTAAAGAAATAATAGTACGTTTGTACTGATTTTGCTGGCATTTGCATTAAGTTTGGGAGTTGCATTGGCGATACTATGAAAGTATGAAAATTGCAAAAAAAAACACATGAGCCAATAATTTGGCTTGTTGCGAAAACATAAAGAAGGAAGAGGAAAGATGTTCTTGTATAAGTTTTATGAAGAGTCTGTTAAAAATCAATTCGACCGCTGGCTGTAATTCAAGGTCATGCGGTTCATTGAAGGAGCTTTTTCAATTTGCGTCTAGAAATAGCCGAACTGTTACTTCTCACTAGAATCATCAAGAAAATCTTCCACTACTTTACTGGAAAGAGACTTTTTAGGCTTCTTCCACTAATAAAGTATTTCCACTAGCCACGTCGTACTTGGCTGATTTAAGATTATTCGAGTATTAGATAACACCGTGCGACAAAAAATAAAAACATTTTTCACATCGGAAAAAATCCATATGGGCGTGAAACTAGAGACCAAACATAGTAATACTGCATAATCAGTTTTTCATTTCTTCATCCTTTGTTCTTTAAAAGGACTTCAAAATTTTGAAGGGGATAAAAAATTAAAAAAAATATAAAAAATACTTAACCTAGCTAGAATAAAGCGATATGTATAACAAATGAAAGAGGAAAGGCTCAAGAATTTAAATACAATTTATTTTTTATCCATTTGTAAAAAAAGGATATGAAAAAGGTTCTTTGAAAATTTTAATCCTTTATATCCTTGAAAATTTATATCGAATTTTCTTGAAAAGTAAGTATGTTAAAACCTCTAAAATCTCCTTGATCACATGTCAAAATTTCATTACTCTAACTTTATTGGTTCGAAAGTTATTAAAAGAAAGGCGGAAGCTGCAATTCTAATGAAGTACAAAAATTCGAATTTGTATTTCTAACTAAAAATGCAACAAACTTACTTAAATGTCACGACTTTTAAGTTCTAGTTGACTAATTTAAGGGTATCCAGATAATTGAAAAAGGGGTACGCCATGGTGATTATTAAAACTTGAACAGCGCCAGGATCAGCTGTCTTTGTCTACTTATCACTGAAAGAACCTTTAAGCAAAATCCCAACTGTCAAGTTAAAGCCAGCTGAAGTCCATTGCAACTATTTACATTTAATAGTTGTGATTTTATTTCGAATTAAAAGGTTTGCTTGCAAACTGGCACTTTTTGTAGGTTACTTTTCTCAAATAAAGTAGAGCTGACAATTATAGGTAAAAATGGGAATGCTTTCATTACACTACTCTACACGAAAAATGCACCTAAAAATAAAAGGAGGTTTTAGACTAACTTTGGGCCACTGAACACAAAACTGAAAATCAAAAAATTTTTTTAAGAAGCGTTTTCGAAAAATCTTCGAAAAACC
Source organism: Melieria picta (assembly GCA_964056695.1). NCBI lineage: Eukaryota > Metazoa > Arthropoda > Insecta > Diptera > Ulidiidae > Melieria > Melieria picta. Next base: position 11,525,966 of record OZ057399.1, on the reverse strand, counting down.
ATTTTTTTCCCTGTTGCTTTAGTTATGAATATATATCTCGTAAACGAATCATCCGACTAACACAAACTGTCCGTCGGTCAGAAGATAATACCTTAGCCTTTCCAGCCATATACAGATTGTCCAAATCAGATGAGATTTGGGGAAGTTACTGACGGTGAAAGTTGTAAAAAAGTAAATTTATCGACTAATTAAAAAAATCATAAATTTTCGAATTTTTTTTTTACAGATACAATAAATTATCTCCTTTAGTTTTAAAATCTAAGTTGAAAGATATATTATTTGAGCAAATATTAAGCCTAACATCATTAGAATTGAAGAAAAAAAAAACAAAGTTATGATGCACTGAGTGAAAACTTTACATTTATTACACCGTGCGAAACAATTTTTTTTATTTGCCGAGACCTATCCAAATGTTGATATAGACGTGAAACTAGAGGTAATTTATAGTATCCTGGCATAGTCAGTTTTTCATTTTCTGACCCAAAAACCTTCTTAAAGAACTTTAAAATTTTAAGGACATACACATTTAAAATATTTTTTTAAATATTTGCGGTTGTGCAATGATAAAGATATGGGTATCAAATGAAAGAGGAAAATTGTATCCTTTAAACTAAATTTTCTATTTTGAACTTTCATGACCAAAATATGTCAGGTAGGGAAACCATACGTGTTTTGGATCTCAGTCTGATTATCAGTCAAAGTTCTGATTATTCTTATTATTGATTGGCTCAATATGGATTTTAATTGCTTTCTTATTATCTTAACCCAAAGGAATTTTGTGGATGTGGATCCAATTATTGGAAGGTACATTCTTTACACTTCAAGGACATGCGCAAAGATCTCCCAAGTACCCAGTTTCGTATCTCCCGAGGCAAAAGCTATACTGATCCTCTACAGGGCTTCTTATAATGCAGTGAAAAAGCGTCTAGAAGCACTCTTCCCCTCCATAATTTTAATGTTATTTCTAGAAGACGTTACTATCTATAATACCACATATCTCGGAAACTTATTAGTCTTAAAGTAAAGAATGAGAACAATGCTCTAAGACGTGTGTTACCTTATTGAACAAAGAGAAGTGATTTGCATCACTTTTAAATTGATCGATTCTGTTTTGTGGATCTTTTGACTAAAAGTTTGTTGCAATAGTCATTGAAACCGTTTAGAATTTGTAATTTAAATTTGTATACAATACATTTTTGTACACAATTTTTGTTTTTGCTATGTGCAGTGCTATTTTGTTGTGTTGTTTAATTTAAGCAAACCCCCAAAATGAACTGCCTGAAGGTTTGAATTCCTATCTGATTGTTGGCCGCTTTGTCCGCATGCAATGCTTGATTGCATTTCTATGCTAATTTTGTCACATGAATGGCAATTACGCGCCAACGACTGTTGTTATGCCACACAGAAATACACACACAGAACAACAAAAACAACTTGAAAATACAAGTAAAAAATAAGTTAAAGTAAATGGTTTAAGAACAGCAAATCGCAGCTTAAAGCAGTGGCAGCCGCCTGCTGCCACAAACATGTTGTAAATCATTAGCAGAATGTTGCCAACATACACTCATCCTCTAACACATATACACACGCACACGCACACATATATATATATATATATACATATATAGACAAGATCGCAAAACAATTGCCACGACACTTGGCGCTCGTTGGCAGCGCATTATCGCACAGCGCCAAATCTCTGTCGACGATAAATTCGAAACTATTATTTCTGTGACACTTTTATCTGATGCTGGTCACTTTGGCCATTCGTTCGTTGCGACCGTTTCAATAATTTCGCGCACAAAAACTGCAACTCAATTACAATGCGCGTACAAAAAATAAATTAAACAAAATTAAAAAACGCCAAAAAGAAAATTGAAAAAGCAAATAAAAATAAAAACACAATTTAAAAGCGACACAATTGCATTTTCCGCAAGTTTTCCGGCCTTTGCTGTCGTTAGTTGTCGTCGGCCGCCGAGTGTGCAGCAGCGATTTGCACACCTTGCGGCATTTAAGCATTGCACATTCAATGCACAAAATTGAACAGCAACAACAAATCGTTGTCGTGTTTGTTTTGTGCGCCCAAAAACGATACAGCAACAATTACACATTTAATTTTGCAGCGCACAATTTCATTAAAGTTTTGCTGTGAAAACATAAATTTGCGGCTATTAAATATTTTTGAGGGCCGCCGGCGCATTGCACATTTGCAGATTACTTCGCAATTAAACGCATGCAACATGCAACAATGCAACAAATAAAAAGCCAACAATATTACGATTCACTCGACTATTTCTTGTTGTTGTACTCGCAGCATGTCAAATTGGGTGCAAAACTGTGAATGAAATGCAACAAGGACCATCGCAAAGCATTGAAAAAAATTGGCTGCCATCAATGTGACGACAGCGATGGAATGAAATCGCTTAAATGACAATCATTATTAGAGCGTAATGTGGTCTAGATGTGTAATCGATATGGTCTGAATAGACAGAGACAAGTACGAAAAAATTCAGCAACAGAAAATATAATACAACGAAAGCAAAGAGAAAGCTAATTGTCCTCCAATCAATTTCAATTGTAGTCAGTATCGGATTTACAGTTCTCGGGACGCTGACCACTTTGAAATTTAAATTAAAAATTGAATGAAATGAAATGAAAGGAAGTAATTGCATTCATTGCGGTTAAAGAACTTCTATAGAAATGTCCTTACTGAATTGCAGATCTTTACTAACCTTGTGAGATCTGAAAATTGTAAATGTTAGCAAGGTATTCCCTAAGAATTGAGAAATCTGGTTGTGACAAGTCAAATTCTCCATTAGACTTTGGTTAGGTTGGGCACTGGACTTTGCTGCAAGACACACGTAGGCCACAGATGGGACCATTTTGATACCATACAACATGTTGAAATGTGTGAATACAGCAGAAAACTGCACAGACCTTGAAATAATTAAAAATATTTCTTTAATTTGAATTTGAATTTTTTTCATATTTATTCGATCCTATTTCTTTATATATTTCGAGCTGTTTCCTCATAATTTTTCAATAAACCTTTCAAAGCAGACTTTACAACTTGTATGCCTTTCCTAATTAGTTGTAATATTATTTAGTATGTTCTGGTTGATTAGGTTGTTTAAATTTTCTTCACCATTTGAGACTTTTGTCATTGAGTTATTTGAGTATTTTTTTTTTGTAATTTGAGTATTTTGTCATTGTGATTCGAAGTTCATTTATAAGTCAAAAGGTGTGAGTTCTCTCTGAACTTATCAAGACATATGGTTTTTGCAACTTGAATTATCGATCTTAATAGTTTCAGTTGTGTCTCCAATGATCTCAATGATCTTAAAGTTTCCAAATCTGACAAGATCAGTAAATACAGATTTTTAAAGTTTTTCTTTATTGTTATAAAGAAAAAGAATGAGCCTTTTTCGACAAAATCCACAGTTCTTCAAACTTGATATTTTCAATTTACTAGTTTCAATTTTATTTAAAATAAAAATGCTGCTAATCCCAAAACGTGAGCTTCTTATGCTTCTAATGATTCTTATGAACTAACAGCGAGAGTCTATTTCGAATCTGACAATGACTACAGGGCGCCATTTTGTATAATCAGACAGGATCTTCAGTTTATTTGAGGTTTTTTTTTAACTTACTAGTGTTAATTATGGCTCAAATAGTGTCACTGACTTAATACTAACAGTCTTTTTGGAATGTCATAAGATCGACAGTGCTTAAAATTCGAATTTCTTAGTTTAGTAGTCTCAATTATGTCTCTAACCTAATCTTAGCGATCCAATAATTGCCCCAATTTCATAAGATTTACAATCTACTAGGTCCAATGATGCCCCTAATGATCCCAATAAATTAATACATAGTTCAGTTTCACAATCAGAAACTATCTGTAATTATTTTATCTTGGATTTTCCAACTTACTGGGGTCAATTATGGCTCAACAAATCTCAATAATTGAACAATGGCAACCTTTTTTACATTGAATAAGGTCGATAATTCTTCAAATTAGAAATTGTTACCTTAGTAGTTTGAGAAATATTTGGCCAATTATATAAGATTTACATTCTACTAGGTCCAATGATGCCCCTAATGATCCCAATGAACTAATAGTCAATCTACAGTCTAACTAACAAACTATCTGCAGTTATTTTATCTCGGATTTTCCAACTTACTGCCATGAATTATGTGTCTAGATATTCCAATGATCCAACAGTGTGAGACGTTTCATAACTTAAAAAGATCTACAGTTCACTGTAATAAATTTAATGTTCTCAAAGAGTGAGAACAAGTGAGAGTTCTTTCGAAATGGGAAAGAACTAAAGTTTTCTAATTTTAATTATGTCTCTAACAAGCTCAAGGATCTAACAATTATACCCTTTCCTGAGTGTGATAAGTGATCCCCAAAATAATTTCCAATAATTTGCAGCGATATCAGGGAAAGTTTGTGTTCTAATTGAAATCTACGAATTGGACGCGTATGATCAAAACCCTGTTTCTTTAATAATTTTTAAATAAAATCAAAAAGTGATAATTTTGTATTTTTCCATAAATATTAAGTAATTTTTCTGTAATTAAAAAATATTGATACAAAATTAATTTAATTTTAATTAATTAATTTAATTCAAAAGTAAACTAGCTGTAGAACTCTAACAAAGAGGTGTGGCGACTTCATGATTTAAATACCAAAAAGTAATATCGAGACACAGGATAAAATTCGGTGTCGAAAGGGTTAACTTTGTATATTCCAAATCACTAGGAAAATCATCTCTCTCTCTAACAGTCCATTTCGAATATGACAAAGCTTACAGTTGTTTAAACTGTGATTTTTCCAACCCATGGTGACAGTTCTCTCCGAATCTGACAACTCAACATTTCTTATTAACATCCAATATATTTTAAATTATAGTTAAACATTAGTTTTTTTTCTTTATTTAGTATTTTAGTCAGTATGGGTTTGGCTATAGCTATTTTCAAAAATCCAAAAATTATGACTATCACACTTCGATTACAACAGAAAAACTCATCTTTCAATTGAAAAACGTGACTGAAAACAAATATCATATCGAATAAATATACGAAGAATTATCTCATTATCATTTGCAGTTTCTGAGAAAAAAAATCCCAAAAAAGCTTTAAAAAACACCGTTTGTACCAGAGGACCCCCTTAAGCTAAAATTGTTCAAAAGTATACTCGCTCTAGAACTCTAACAAAGAGGCGTGGCGACTTCAAATGTCGTGTGCACACTTCTTAGACAAATTTAATGATTTAAATACCATGCCTTTCTCCTAAATCTTAAAAAAATACTGATATTTCCTCCCAAAAGTTAAAAAATCTCCTACATTTTTTTTATAATTTGCGTAATTTTAAAGGAATTAAACTTCTCATAAAAAAAAAAAATTCATAGGTACCTACATATAATTTTTTTAATTCAGCCTTTTTTATTCATCTTCTGCTTAACAACAAAAACTTAACAAAAACAAAACATATAGCAAATGAATTAAACAAAAAAAATTACATTTTTGGCGGAATTTCATTGTGACAGCAATAGGTGAGAACGAGATAGAACGAGCTTACATTTTGTAAGCTTAAAAATTTTTATCACAATAGGGGGTTTTGACTATTAAAATAGTTTTTAAAATATGTTTTGTTGCCAGTGTTCCCAATACATCATACTTCGTTATCCAAAAATCTCCCAAAAATCCACTAAGGATCCGAAAAATCCCCTAACATAAAATATATGCAAATCTCCCAAACTTTCTCCTAAACAATTCTTCCTCCTAAAAATTCTCCTAAAAGGCCAAGAATCTCCTAAATCTAGGAGGAAATCTCCTGATCTGGCAACACTGTATCGAACTCATCATTAGCTCTGATGATCCTTATTGCTTGTGCCGTTATTTTGTATGCGTTAACACAAAGCAAAGCCCATCTATGCTTGCGCCGCCTTTGTAGCTGCCAAGTTACGAAAAAATGTTGCATGCCATAAAAATGTTGTACACGTTCAATTAAGGCGCATGCGCTCAATTACACGCCAACAATGTTAATTGCCAGCATTAACTCATTCAAATGTCACACACATTTCACTGATTTTTCCATTGACTTTATTAACCCGTTCGACGACTGGCGGCATTATTCAACTTAATTGCAAAAATACAAATTGCAAAAAATTGCATTAAATTTGTTGCCGCAAAACGACTTGTACGCTGCCACTCAGTGCATTAAAATTGCCGGCGAGTTCATAATAACTCAATTAAATTTCCGACCAAATCAATTGCAATGTGGCGAACATGCGAAGTGGTGACGAAAAAACAAACCGCCCATGATTGAGCTGAAATGTCGCCGGCACATTTGTGTGTGTGCGCGGCATGCGCCAAACGGCAAATGTCCTGCGGTGCGAGCGCAATTTTCCGGCATGCGTTACACTTTGAAGCGTAAAAATTGAGTTTTGTCACGTTGCAAAATGAAAGTGTTGCAACAAAGACAGCGACAGCGACAGTGGTCGCGGCAACGTCAGCGGTCATACAAGTCGCCAATAAGCACACAAACAGTCGGCGCAACAGACAGACACACACAGAGACAGTCAGCCAGATAGATGGAGATAAACATAAAAATTGATTGCTGAATTTAGATACGGGGCGCAGTTGCAGTGCAGTGAAGGCGCAGGCGCAGGCGCACCCAATGCGGCAAGTTTGGTTGATGCGCTGCTGCCTCCCGCCCCCCTCCTGAAAACCAGTTTCGGCTGGCGCTGTTGCAGCAGCCCGGTCCGGTGCGTTTGTCATTTTGCGCTCAATTTGCATAACGCGGCGTAAATGTCAGTCGCCTTTGCCGCTTTTACGCTTCGGCTGTCAAAATGGGAAAATTTGTGTACTTCTTGCAGTCGCCATTGCAATGCAGCGATGCGCGCTTGATGCGCTTTTAAGGTGTTGAGGTGAAAATTAAAAGCAGCAACACAAACAACAACATCAAAAAAAACAAAAACAAGAAACGCACGCACGTTTAAGGGAGTGAGTGACAATTAATTAAGCCAAAGTGACTGGCGCGTTGATGTTTATCTGCGTTGATTTAGGGTTAATTTAATTTTGATTATTTATGGCTTAATATGCGGCAGTGATAGCGCTCGCTAATTAAAAGCACAAGATTTTTATGACACATGGACAAGGGACCGTTAAGCTTGGCTGCATTCGTGGTAGTAGAGTTGAAAAGTGTGCTGAGATCGAATGTGAGAATCGCTTTTAATGTGAGAATATTTCGAAAGATAATGACAATTTTCAAAATATGTGACTGTCGGTCTAGGAGAAAAATTAAAAAGAAGCCAGTTAATTAGATGGAGCACGAGCTTTTCAAAGGCGTAGTCTTAAATTTGGCTTGTTCTACAACACCGTGCGACAAAAATTAAGAAAATTTTTCACACTTAAAAAAATCCATATGCGCGTGAAACTAGAGACCAAACATAGTAATACTGCCTACTCAGTTTTTTATTTCTACATCCTTTGTCCTTTTAAAAGGACTTCAAAGTTAAGATAAAAATAAAAAAATATAAAAAATACTTAACCTCGTTAGAATATGGCGATATGTATATCAAATGAAAGAGGAATCAAGAATTTAAATAAAATTAATTTTTTATCTATTTGTAAAAAAAGGATATAAAAAGGTCCTTTGAAAAATTTTAATCCTTTATATTCTTGAAAATTTATATAGAATTTTCTTGAAAAGTAAGTATGTTAAAACCCCAAATCTCCCTGATCACGTGTCAAAATTTCATTACTCTCCCTTCATTGATTTTGTATCTTTTTATTATTTAAAATACTGATACTCAAATAAATTTGAATTTGTGTACTTCATTAGAATTGCAGCTTCCGCCTTTGTTTTAATAACTTTCGAACCAATAAAGTTAGAGTAATGAAATTTTGACACGTGATCAAGGAGATTTTGGGTTTTAACATAATAACTTTTCAAGAAAATTCTTTATAAATTTTCAAGGATATAAAGGATTAAAACTTTCAAAGGACTTTTTTCATATCCCTTTTTTACAAATAGATAAAAAGTCAATTTTATTTAAATTCTTGAGCCTTTCCTCTTTCATTTGATATACATATCGCCATATTCTAACGAGGTTAAGTATTTTTTATATTTTTTTTTTATTTTTTATCCCCTACAAAATGTTGAAGTCCTTTTAAAAGGACAAAGGATGTAGAAATGAAAAACGGAGTACGCAGTATTACTATATTTGGTCTCTAGTTTCAAGCACATATGGATTTTTCCCGGTGTGAAAAATGTTGTAGCACGGTGCAATCAGTTAATTGTAATCGATTAATCGGCATCGGTTTCGACCAATATCCGGCTTCGGTCAAAATACAGGCCGAAGGCCAAAGTCGAAGGTAAAAATTTTGGGTACATATCGCTCGATATGGGAAAGTAAAAGTAACCCAACTGCGTTGCAAATTTAGTTAAATTCAAAAGTGCTAAGCAGCTGAAAAGCAGCATTGCCAGAACACACTTTCGGGTAGCGTTGCCCCACAAATTCACAATAGCCAGAACCATCTTTTAAACCATTCGTCAGTACACAAATCTGTACATCAAATTAAATTAAAAGTAGCGAAACTCTTTGACAACCACCAGCCGATCCTATCTGACATTTACTGTCCCATTGTTGTTGTTCACGTGAAAAACTGTAACTGTTACGCTAAGGACCAATTTTTCAGTGCGAGTTTAACTGATAACTTTTTGTTGTATCATAAGATGATTTTTAATTGTATTCATATTTTTTTGTTACATTTATTCAATGAATTCTTATTTTATTCTTAATACTTCTTTAATTCCATTTGTCATTTAATTTCATTCATTTCATTTCGTATTTGTATTCAATATACGCATGTTTTTTTTTTTTCAAAAAATGAAAAAGATATTCCTTTTACTTTCTTTTCTCCGTAACTCTTTCGCTGCAGGTTTTTACTGGGGAGAGCAAAAATTTGTAATTTATCGATTTAGTCTTTTGTGTGGTTATATCAACAACATCCTATACTCATTTTTTTTATTTTTTTATTTGTTACTGAACCTCGTTTTTAGAGTGTTGTCATATGCAGCAATCATATCTTTCTGATTGTAATAATTACTTAACATAACTAAAATTTTTTACACAATTAAATATTGAAAATTCCTTCATTTTTCGCAACTAAAATTGTGTAAATATTTAGCTAAATTGAAGTAAAAAGTCACAATAGAAATGTCTCTTATTTGTAATTGCTTCATTTTTCTTTTCTATGTAAAGTATAACATTAAAAAACCTCTATACTTATCTTTGTTTAAACTTAAAAATTCATCTTATTAATTTTGTGTTATTTCTAAAACTTTGAGCTATTCTAATGACCAACAATAAGATTTATACTTGAAACTATAGAAAGGTTCAGATGTCCACAAAGTAGCATGTTGCCATATGGCAACATAATAGCGAAAGGGTTAAGTTATTCACCTTCGGCTTCGTTTTTTGCCGAATATCAGTATTATAGCTTCGGATTCGGCTTCGCGCAGCGTAGTCGTTACTTACAGCTTATTCGAGTCTTTCTATTGGTAGAATTTGACAGGTGTTGAAAAAGTTATTGGCGTTCCAGTTAAAGTTTGAGCTTTGGCGTATTCAGAGAACTATAGTAGTTAGAATTTTATGACAAATATTTTTGTGCTACATTTTCGTCTTTTAAGGGACATAACTATTTGGCATTTCAAAGAAAAATGGTCAAATTGACCCATCAAAATAGGAGCTAGAGGGTTATAAGTTTCCACAAAAATGTTGCCCGTAGTATTTTACATAAAGTTGCTGAACACATCATATACCTAAACTGTAAGTTTACACTGTTTTGATAGGCCGATTTCACATAAGAATGTGCAAAAGAGGAGAAATTTTGATTCTTTAAAAATTATTCAGACGCAAACTTTCAAAACACCAATATACGGATAGTATACTTTTTTTGGCCCCATCTACCAGATTTCGTTGTTCGAACCATTTTATTTTGGAAAAAAATTGATTTTGTTGGTTAGTGTTAGTGTTTACTAAAAAAAAAGCCAATGCATTCCTGGGCGTGAGAAAGGTAAGTTCAGAATATTTTCAAATGGTTTTGACGAGTAAAAGAACAGCAAATCTGCCACCATTGTTTTGGGCCATAAATTCTTCAAGCTCCATGAACTTCGTTCAAGGTTTCTCCAATTTTTTTTTATTTATATATTCAGTCTACAGTTGAATTACTTACAGACTATGGGAAACAATTAATTCTTAAATAATTAATTAAAAAGACCAAATAAGGCTAATCTAAAACTATCAGGCATGTGCTGCAAATCGCACGATTTCAAATCGAAATCGGAATTTGAAATCGTACGAATTTTTGGGGGGTGTGCTACAAAACGGACGATCTGACTTCAATTCGAAATAAAATTCAAGCTGATTTTTTTGTTGACGTCTATACAATTTTCTGTCGAAACGTTAACAGAAAATTGAATATCTTACATGACGAGCATTTTCTTTGCAAGTTTGATGTATTTAAAAGAAAAAGAAAGAAGAAAAGTGCAAACAGTAAAACGCCGCATTTTGAGAGACCATTCCAACCCACTGGACATGTCGGAATCTCACTCTCTCTAATTTTTTATTTTGGCTAACAATGTAGATTGGAATTTTTGCAGGTCTTGTTATGTTAGGTTAAGGTGGCTGTCTTGGCATGGGACTTGCCGAAAGTAACACTCAGGCCACGGAATGGGCCCGTTGTGATACCACAAGTTTAGGGTCTGTCTTACTGCCGAGATGACTTACTGTCGAGATGACTATTCAAGCCATTTTGAATTATGGATGAACTCAAGCAAGTTTTTGATGTTTGATGTTGTTGAAGAAAGGAGAGCCTAGGGCTTTCCATCTTCGTCTAGATAGAGCCGGGCAGTTGCAGAGAAAATTACTAATAGTTTCCTCCTCCTCTTCAGGATTGCGACGACCGTGCCAATGTGCTGTCTGCTAAGCGGGACAAGTGCTCTTGTGCGCCTTGGATTAAAAACAGTGTTCTCCTCCAAGGAGCAGATTTTTAGCTTGGTGTTGAAATACGGGGGGCGGGGAGGGGTAGCGCCCCGTCTGGAAAGCTGATAAGCGCAGTTATACCCAGGTAAGGGTATTGTTGTACACATGCCCTAAGTCAAAGAGCAACCACTTTCGATGTGGTTGATACCTTCTTGAGGGCTTTAATTGCTGCCTGGCTGTCAGCGAAAATACGAACCATACCCCCCTACTCTGCCATCTAGCTTGGAGCTGTCTGTATAGAAACCGTGTCTTATTCCCACTCCTGTCTATGAGGTGTGAGAGTTGAGAATTTAGAGTCGAACAGATACTGAGTCCAGAAGTTTCTGGTTAGCCACATTATCCAGGGCAGTCCACCACCACTACTGCTCCATAGAAAAGAATGGGCCTAATCACGGAGTTGTAAGTCCAGTACATGATACGTGGTTGGATACCCCATTTCTTTCCAACTGCTCTTTTTCAAGAGTACAGTGCAACAGTAGAGGAGTTGTAACCATCTTGGTTAACAGGTTGTGAACTATGTCCACTATCGGCTTGCATAGTTTCATGTTAGTCAGTGAGCCAGTAATATTGTTGAAAGCTCCCTCAACATTTTCACGCTCAAAATTTATTTATAAGTTGAAACGCAAATAGAATATCAGCCGTTTTCTAATCGCAACGAAAACCGAATTTCGGTTTTCTGGCACATATCATTTCAAACGATTTCGTTTTCGAAAATTGACGAAATCAAAACGAAATTGAGCACACTCCATCACGTTTTCGCTCCGAATTTGAAACGAAAACGATTTGTAGCACATGCCTGTATATTCATTTGCACTCGTTTTGGAGAAAACGATTTCTTCTTCAATAACTACATAATTAATTTTTTGTATCATTATTATTTTATTATTATTATTTTATTATTTCAGAACCTCAAATAACTAATTTTAAAGCCAAAAAAGTTATTCATTTAAAAAATATGCCAAAAATGTATCGAGACTTCCGTTGAACTTCTGCAAAAGAAACCAACCAAAATGCCCAAAAAATACAGTTAACAATTTTATGTGAATGCAGCGCAACGCTGCAAATTTGTTAGCCAAAGACGTGCGCCGAGCATTTAAGGTCAAAACTCATTTACGTGTCGCCAAAGCCGATTTCGCTGTCAAGCGGCAGCCACAGGAAGACACAGACAGCGCAAACGCCACGCGGAAATTTGTTAATTCACCGAAATGACCCCGAGAGTGCGCAGCTCAAACATGAGAAAATACAAAATTAAAACAAACCAAAAATAAAAACTGCTCAGAAAAAAAACTGTCAACCGCGGCAGAGAAGCGGCATTGGTTGTTGGTGGCGTGGTGGCGCAGCGTGTGCGCAGCCAGCGCTGACACACGTACGCGCGCCGCACGGCTGCAATGACAAATTGAAAAATGCACTGACAACTGTGCGCAGGCGCAGTCGCTTGACGGCAGCTGCGGCCATAAAAACCCAACCGAAGAAAGTCAATAAGTGCGGCTGCATCACTGTGCGACACAGTGGGCCCAATCAAAGCGCCAATCGCAATGGCGATAATCAAATGAACGCAATAAAAACTGCCAGCAAAAGCGCGTAAAAAACACACACAAGAGAAATGATGCCGAGCGCTGCAATTTATGTGTGTTGTTCGCGCATTGTTTTTGGGCGAAATGCAGAAAGTTCATGAAAATGAAATGACAAAAAATCGTAAAAAATTGTGAAGAAGAATTCGGCTGAAATGGAAGCGCAACGCAGTCGGAATGCGACGAAATATTCGGACCCCCCAAAAGGGCGCCACGCACGTACGCACGAAGACGCATTGTTGCGACAATTGCGCGATCAAAAAAACAACAACAAAGCGGCAATAAAAAGCGCGCTTAAACAAAGTAAAATGCCAAATAAAATGTTGCCAAGCGAACAGAGAGTAGCCACCGGCTCGCTTGAAGGCGAGTGCGTGTGTGCACACGTTGACAGTTTGTTGGGAGGGGGGGGGGGCTTAATGTGCGCGCATAGCTGCGACGTTTGTCGCCAACACTAATGATGCAGCGCAGCGCTGTTGCATAAGTGATGGCTGCTGCAACTGGCAACGGTTGACCGTTGATGGCGTTTTTTGTGCACTTCCACTCCTTTGCCGCCGGCCTTTGGTCACTGCGCTGCAACATAATGGCAGACAATTGCCACCGCGCGCACCGAATATATTTCAAATATGCCCTACCGCGCTGTCGCACTGCTGCTGGCTGTCGACTTGGCGACGGTGCAGCATTTATGTGGTTTTGATAACCCAATTTAGTCAGTCGAACGACTGACAACTGTGTGCGCGCTGCTTTTCCCGAATCACTTTTTGTTTTTATTTTTTTTTTATTTTTTGGGTCGAGTGCATTGGGAGTTGTAGTAATTAGTGGTCAATTTGTGGTATCATTAGTGCGATTAAATGTTTTTTTGGTTTAACTTGTTGTTATTGTTGCAATTGCATTGCTCATGGGGTCATTATTTTGGTAGTTGGCCAAGTAAAGTGCGCGTAATTTTACCATATTCGGACAATAATTTTGTGGAAAATTGTGGTAAAGAGTAGCAGCCGATGTGAAGCAAAATATTTCCTACACATTTTGTTGGTTTGTGCTAAATCCATAATCAGGGGCGTAGCCAGAACTGGGTCATGGGGGATGGTGGGTTGAACCCTTTCGACCCCGAATACCCTTTGTCTCGATATTACTTTTTGGTATTTAAATCATGAAACACTTTCCTAAGAAGTGTGCACACGACATTTGTCGCCACGCCTCTTTGTTAGAGTTCTAGAGCTAGTTTACTTTTGAACAATTTTAGCTTAAAACGGGTTAAATTAATTTTGTATCAATATTTTTTAATTACAGAAAAATTATTTAATATTTATGGAAAAATACAAAATTATCACTTTTTGATTTTATTTAACCATTATTAAAGAAACAGGGTTTTGATCATAGGCGCCCAATTCGTAGACTTCAATCCAAACAAACTTTCCCTGATATCGCTGCAAATTATTGGAAATTAATTTGGGGATAACAGTAAAATTTTTGACATTTACAAGCTTTCTAAAGTAAACTGCACTTTTTAAAAAGGGCATTTAATGGGGTATAGGGAATCTAATGCTTTGGAAATGTTCATGATTTTTCTGAGAATCTACAACAAAAAGCAATTGGGTGTCCGGATAAGTGAGTGTTCGAATTATCAAGATTGTAGTGTAAATATTTTAGTAAAATAAAAAACCAAAAATAGTCTCAGAGTTCCGTTTCCTAACAACAACAAAAAATCTAACAATTCAATTCAAATAAATAGATAAGACATCATTTTTATTAATTGCAATCTTGAGTCCGAAATATCGAGAAAATCCGATATTTGATAAATACTTTGAAAGAGAGCAAATTGGCTTGCATTACAGGGCGAAAACCTTCGGCTAAAGTATTCGGCTATTTTGGCCGAAGCTACAGATTTAAAATTGACCGAATGCACAGTGATTCGATCCATAGAAAAAATTCACAAAATTTATAGTCTCAGAATTTAACGGTAACGGTAACGGTTAAAGGTAAAACGCCAACTAAGAAAAAAACCCTGTGCTAAAAATTATTATAAGAAATTATAAGAAAAAAATCTGTGCTAAAAATGATTTAGTGTGTGCCCAAAAGCGGCTCAAAGTTGAAACTTTTTTCACAAAAAAATGCAAAGACATATTTTATGTTTTTTAGTTAATTGAGTAAAAAAAATTGTATAAATTCATGGTTACCAAGAAGTTACTAAAACTTTCAATATAGATTAAGAATTGATGTGGCCATTTTCGCTTTTAATGTCTTTTTAAAATTTGCGAAGCTGAGGCTTTTACTTCACTTTTAATTCAAAATATTTTTCAAAATTAAAAATCTGAAAATTAGCAAAACTTAGAGGAAAATATCTAAAAAGTGTGTGAAATTATGTTCCTGGATTTTTTTTGTATTTTTGGAAGCATTCTTTCTTTGTTGGATAATTTAATTAGATCCTCCGATATTTGCCGATCTCAGAAAATAATTCAATTTGAAAAGTGGTCTAAACACCTATTTTTCGATGGAATATATTTTATTTATCCCTAAAAGTATGCAATCAGCGTGAAAAATGAAAAAAAAACTGTACAAATGCAAAAGATACTTCTATTATTATAATTTTTATTGCAAAACTAAAAGGTCCTCGTACAATTTCTTTTACTCTTGCAATTATCAATGTTGACGTAACTGATTAAATGTAAAATCTGAAAAATTTAGCCAACACATTTGTTGCTATAGATCACCAAAAATTACGAAAATTGCAAATTTAAGTCTCAGCCATTGCCAAACTACAAAATGTTAAGAAAAACAAAATGAAGATTTCAATTCAGCAGACCATGATTAACTACTAAATTTTATGAAGAACGGACCACTCCTTCTAATTTTGTCCCGCGGTTGTATGGAGTCGAATCACAGTGGAATGGCCCGAATTCCGAAGCCGAAGCCGAATATTCAGTCAGACACTACTATTTACTGAAGAGAAACGTTGGAATCATCTGTGATTCACTCTGTTTGTAAATTATTTCTTTACCACCAATTTCGCATTATTTTTACCACTTAATTCTTCTCACAAAGCTCAAAATGTTCATATTTATTTGTAGTTGATTGAATTTTCTGCACATAACACTGCACAACAAAATCAAATTTTTTTTAAATAACAAGGTTCTGACAACAGATTCTGGTAGAGGGGGCCAAAAAAAAATATACGTGTATCGGCGTTTTGAAAGTTTACGTCTGAATTTTTTTTTAGGGGCTGTCAAAGTTTTCCCCTTTTTGCACATTCTTATGGTAAATTGGCATACGAAAACCATGTAACCTCACATTTTAGGTATATGATGTGTTCGGCAATTTGATGTAAAATACTACGAAGAACATTTTGGTGGAGCATGTAAACCCTGTAGCTCTTATTTGTATGGGTCAATTTGACCCTTTTTTCTAAAATGCCAAAAATGTCCTGTAAAACAGGACTTTTTAAGGACAAAATGTACCACGAAAATATTCGCCATAAAATTCTACTATAGGCCTCTGAATATATCAAAGCTCAGAAATTAACTTGAATGCCAGAATTAAGCCAAAACTGAAAATGTGTTTAAGTGTTCATTTCGTACTTAATCAAAATTGGTACTAAAATCTCCTACAAAACAGTGTCATTTAATCAATTATTTTCCTTTACGAACTGCCATTTGCCATTAATGGCCAATTTGTTTGAAGAATTTGTTTGTTTTTGTTTTCAAGCATTAATAAGCATAAAGTTTCTTCACAGAAATACCTCGACTATGGAGAAAGCTTTGAGTTTAATGCTGTTCGTCTAATTATATGCGCATTGTTTTCTGAACAATAAACAAATATCGGACTGCAATCGGACTGGGCGCTCGTGTTGCGTGTGTTTTCCCTCAAAATAACTTCATTTCCATTCGCAGTCGCTCGAATGCCTAATTAGGCTAATTAAGTGGTGTGCACACGCATAATGCAAGCAGGTACACAGGAAAAATGTGGCATGCTGCATGGCGATAAAGCAAGCAAATGTGCGCGAGCCGGGACAGACAGTGTTGTTGCTATTGGTACAAGTGTAATTATTCAAACCGTCAATGTTGCTACTGTTTGAGGCTCGAATGTGAAGGGCAGCAGGGAAAACTACAGGAGCGCAAACAGGCCCATAGGTGGAAAATATAAAAATTAAAAATAAAAAAATTGCTTGGTTGTCAGTGACAAGTGGCAGGCAGGCGGGATAAGGGGTTCCACAGCAAGCCGGACGGACAGTCGAGCAGGTGCATTGTGCACAAATTTCATGCTGTAATTTACATATATTTTTATTCTATTATTCTTGTCATTCAGGTTTCCTTAATAACTCAATTTACCGCAAATTGTTTGTCGTTGTTGCCATTGTTTTTGTTGTTGTTGTTGTTTTTGTTTAACCGCAAATATGTTTGACATTAGCGGTGGGTGGGTGGCAGTCGGGCCACACACGTTTCGCTACAATTACCGCCTATTGTTGGCCACAAACCCGTAACAACAACAATAAAAGCAATAACAATTTGTGGTTGTGAAATGCCTTCATTAGTTGCAATTTGAAATATTTCTGCGTAATATTTCAACTTTAAAAAATTTCGTAATTATAAATGTAAATAATTCCCTAGAAGAATAGAAATTTATGCTTTCACGCGCTTATCGCTGCGCATAAATCGAGCGGCGGCGGTACCTTTTTCGCCACGCCGCATTTCCCACATTAAAATAGACATAAACGTTGATTTATTACCGAAAACAATTAGTCCGGCAACACCAGTTCGGGCAGCGGCCGATGGTGTCGCACTCGGGCGTTTCAATATTTGAAAGTTACATCTATGTTTTTTTTTTTTTGGTGGCGGTGGCTGACAGTGAAATTAATTAACAGCAACAACAACGGCGGCAACAAATGACAGCCCAAAATTATTAACACATAACCTAACCGAAACGGGGAATCTCGCTGGAAAAAGTTGGTGAAACGGGTTTCACTGAGGTCGTGGCCACAATTCGACTAGAAGAGCGCAACAATAACGCGTACAACAAATTACAGGCATTTATAATTCATCAAAAAAAATTTGACAGCGCAGCGTTGCCACATAAATTAGGCATTACAAGCAGATAAAGATCTGCGAAAATTTTAATGAGATTACAAAAAGAAACAAGAAGACAAAAATGAACAATAGTGACTGAGTGCTTCGCCGGACTTATTGTCATTTCGAAACTTGGATACTCGGGAAATAGCTTTTATTTGGCAATGCTGTTGGAAAGTGGGCGTACCATGCCCATATGGACATTAGCTCTTGGTTGAAATACCAGCAAATTTCAACTCGATATGCTTAGCCTTTGCCTTACCAATACCCACTCGGGTGACCACAGTCGCCTGAAGGTCTAACTTTAACGATTTGTTTGATGACTAAGCAAAAACTTGAAAGATTTCCTTCCAGAGGGTTTATTGAACACATACTGAAGTACAGAAAAAAATTGTTTGTTGCGAGTTTCATTCAAAATAGCCGCGGAAGTGCCTAGTAAACGACTGGTAAAATTGGTAAACGAAAGTTTTTTGTAAGGCGAAGGTTAGTGCCGATTTCATAGTGATTGATTATATATTATAACTAGAGCTTTTGTTTGTACGGTGACTTATAGTGAAATTTTGCGGTCAACATTTTTCCAATACACACTAACCCTCAAAAATCAAGTTTTGTAGGACATTTTAGTACCAATTTTGATTAAGTACGAAATAAACACTTAAACACATTTTCAGTTTTGGCTTAATTCTGGCGTTCAAGTTAATTTCTGAGCTTTGATCTATTCAGAGACCTATAGTAGAATTTTATGGCGAATATTTTCTCGGTACATTTTGTCCTTAAAAAGGCCTGTTTTATAAGACATTTTTGGCATTTTAGAAAAAAAGGGTCAAATTGACCCATACAAATAGGAGCTACAGGGTTAAAATGCTCCACAAAAATGTTCTTTGTAGTATTTTACATCAAATTGCTGAACACATCATATACCTAAAATGTGAGGTTACATGGTTTTCGTATGCCGATTTACCATAAGAATGTGCAAAAAGGGGAAAACTTTGACCTCCCCCTAAAAAAAAAAATTCAGGCGTAAACTTTCAAAACGCCGATACACGTATATTTTTTTTTTGCCCCCTCTACCAGAATCCGTTGTCAGAATTTGTTTATTTTTTTTTGTGTTGTACAGTGTTATCTTAGTTTAAATGACATTAGTATACACATAATAAAAAAAGAAGAAGCAGGAAAAAAATAAGAGATATTTGCAATTTGACTTTTTACTTAAATTCAGATATATTTTTTAAAAAATAATTATAGCTAAAGTAAATGAAGAAATATTCAATTTTTAATTATGCGTAAAACTTTTATTTTTAAGTAATTATTACAGCTATCACGTGTAAACACTTGGAAAAACAGGGTTCGGTAAATAGAAATTTAAAAAAATTATATATAACCACACAAAAGACTGAATCGATAAATTAAAAATTTTAACTTTTCCCAATAAAAACCTGTAGCGAAAGGGTTAACAATTGGTTAACCAGAGACTGTGAAATCGAAAAAGGGTAGTTGGGCATCGGTCAAGGGTTAACCAACCACTGTGAAATCGGGCCTTAGTCTTTCCAAATCCACACTGCAAATCAGTAAATTGATGGACACATTATCAGATGGAAAGATATAGCACATTCATAAATTGATTATTCTGTTGATCGACCTTCGACTTCTGGGCTCTAAAAAAATCCTAGTCCAAGTCGATATGCTCCAGTAAGTCGGTGCAGAGTGTAAGAAACCATAAACTCAAACTGGCCGAATTTTCAATATGCCCTCCGTTGGTGGCTTTTAATGCGCTCGTTTTACTATCAACGATTTTTTTCTTTTTCTCTGCTATAGTTTCCTCTTTTGAAAATTCAATTAACGCGCATGTTAACGACAGACGCGCCGCCACATGTTCGCCGGCACCGAAATGAGGTGTCATTTGTCAAAAAATTAAGATACCGACAAGAGCGCGAGGCGCAACGCACGCCGACATTGAACGAACGACATTCTCGAAAGCGACAACTACAACAAAGACAAACAATAAAAAAGTTTTAAGGAAAAAGTCTCTAATTAAAAATGCAAAAGAAAGAATGGCATTCATGCACTGTTGAATAGGGGGGCCGGGGGCGGGGGGGAGCAGAGCAAGTGACAGATGCGGTAAAGTGGTGTGTGTGTGTGTGCGTAATTTGTGATTTGCATAAATGGTATAATATGCTAAGTTAACGTCTTAATTACGGGCGAACAAGCTTTTAGGTCTACCACACGCTCAGGTCGCGTCGCACTCAACGTCTGTTATGTTGTTTTTGTGTATTCGACGGCTTTGCATAACAATGGCAGCAACAAATTATCTCATGAATGACGTGTAATTATTTCCCAGACAACGTTTGCTTTCCTTTTAAAAAATGAGAATTTCAAATTAAATTTGTTGATGCAACTTTTTGTTGAAACAATACCAACAAATTACAATTCCAAGCAAAGCGTTGCGAATGGGTTTTATTGAAATAAAGCAATCGTTGTTATTGTTGTGTATGAGAGATGGCTGAAGAGGCAAATTAATGCCACAGTGTGCGAATGCGTTTGACATGATTGCCATTGAGTTGTTTAAACGTTTTGGACTAAAGTTTGTGAAAGATTTGGGCTTCAGTGATGGTCTCGTGGCGACATAATGGTTTCTTGATTAGAGTTAATGATCTCACGCGATTGAAACTTGAACTGGGATTTTCAAAATGATTCTCGCAGTCGCTTAGAACGACATTGATTAAGAGACTAAGGAAATTATGAAATTAGTTTGTTTTAACTCTGAAAAGCTCCGCCATCTCTGGAACGAGGCTTATTTGTTTACCTCTTTGAAAGTAGCTCAACTCACAAGACTTGAATGAGCTTAGGGGTAAAAAAAGGGAACGAGGCTTACTTGTTTACTTCTTTGAAAGTAGCTCAACTCACAAGGCTTGAATGAGCTTTGGGGTAAACAATTTTCAGTTTAGGCAAGTTTAAAGATGTAATGGAAAGATTTGTGGTTTTCCATCCACGAGAAAGTAATGAATAATTACCTCCATAGGGGTTAAATTAGTAGTTGCATATTTAAATGTGTAGGGAAATAAAACGATTTTTTGGCTTTTTAAATTCCAAGAGACCAGTCCCTATAGGAATCTGCTAGATCCCATCATTTTCTCATAGATTATAACTTCAACGAGTCATAGACGGCAAGTTTACTGTCATAAGGACGCAGTGGGAAGTTGCGTGATGTTCCACTCGGGAGTCGTTGGACTTTATAGTTTAAATATCTCCCCAACTAGCTTTATAGGGTTCT
The DNA here is from genome assembly GCA_964056695.1 of Melieria picta. Taxonomy (NCBI): domain Eukaryota; kingdom Metazoa; phylum Arthropoda; class Insecta; order Diptera; family Ulidiidae; genus Melieria; species Melieria picta. Next base: position 11,505,010 of record OZ057399.1, on the reverse strand, counting down.
GATATGCTCAAAATTTACTAATCTATGTATGAATCGGTTTAATCTGCATTGCCTCTTAATATTCTAGAATTAGCTCAAATATTCCCCTGGTCGGTTAGATCAAATTCTTCGAAGATCATCTTCTCTTGTCATAAGGTTATGAGTTCTTTCCTTTAAACTCCACTTTTGGGTCTTCTTCCCTTTCTAACTTGCTTCTTATAAAGAAGAAGACAACTCTGTTAAGAAGATGACTCTGGAATCGTAAAAGTGGTTTTCGCTTGCTATGCGAATAATTCATTGCGTACTTTATTTCAATGAGTTCAGAGATCCAAAATAGGTTGCAAGATTACATTGAAATATGTAAATAATGGGCACAGAAAAATCATGCTGTTCTGCTTCGAATAAAAGAAATATTCGATATGGTGTTTTATTGAAATGAAAAGTAGAGAAAGTTAGGATATAATCGACAGAATTGTATAGGTTTTGCAGAGTTAGAAATTAGGTTCAGTTGAACTAATATGGAACTAAAGAAATATTTTTAAAAGATCTGGAATTAAAATATTCAATATGATGATTTATTGAATTTTTTTTTTAATAAATTTTAAGCAGGGACCGTAAATAATTATTATCGCAATATTTGTAATCAAAAAAATCAAGATGAAGGTATTATAGCATTGCAGATATATCATGTAGTGCAATAAAGTGATTGTTTTTGAAAGCAGTTATCAAAAAAGCAATAAACCAAAATTTCTCGATTTTTATTTTCCGCTCACCGAATAATAATAATTTTTTGATTTGTTTTTTCGATCAGAAAATAAAAATGATTTGTTAAGTTTTATTTTTTTGGGGAAAAATAAAAATTATGCGGTGCGTTTTATTTTTCACTTGCAGAATGAGAATTTATTTTGCAGTTTTATTTTTTCATCACAAAATCAAAATTACGGGACGAGTTTTTGGTTTTGATTTAAAAATAAGCCTCATGTGGTAAGTTCAATTTTTCAAATTGTATTCTGAAAATTATTTTTTGAATAATACTTTTCGCTCATGAAATAAAAACTCTACTATGAATTGTATATTTTTTCTTTAAAGGATTGAATGAAAGAATGCGATTCATAATTTTCATAATTTTTACGGTCCCTGATTTTAAGTTCAGTTCGAGCAGAAATGTGCAGAAAAAAAGTTAAGATAATCAATAGTTGACCTGAGAATATGCTAATACTTGACCTAAAGATTTTCAGACCCAAATATTTAGTCAGAGAAGAAAGAAATAAAATCAGGTTATTGAACAGTTCAACAGAGAATTAGTCATTATTTGTCTTAAAGAAATTCAAACTCAAATATTAGGTCAGAGAAACGATTCGGAGGAGATAAGACATTGCTACGTTTTTAAAACATAGAAAGTGATATCACTGCTTTAAGCCTTTTGAAGTATTTCACCGTGCGACAAAAATCCATATGGGCATGAAACTAGAGACCAAACATAGTAATACTGCGTACTCAGTTTTTAATTTCTACATCCTTTGTCCTCAAAATTCTTCAAAATTTCGAAGGAGATAAAAAATAAAAAAAATATAAAAAATACTTAACTTCGTTAGAATATAGCGATATGTATATCAAATGAAAGAGGAAGGGCTCAAGAACTTAAATAAAATTGATTTTTCATCCATTTGTAAAAACAGGATATGAAAAAGTACTTTGAAAATTTTAATCCTTTATATCCTTGAAAATTTACATAGAATTTTACTTGAAAACTAAGTATGTTAAAACCCAAAATCTCCTTGATCACGTGTCAAAATTTCATTACTCTAACTATATTGGTTCGAAAGTTAAAAAAAAGGCGGGAGCTGCAATTCTAATGAAGTACAAAAATTCTAATTTATTTGTGTGTCAGTATTTTAAATAATAAAAAGATACAAAATTGTTTTTCTCATCAATTCGATAAAAATTCCATTTAAAAAAAACGACGCTCAATTCTCATTCGCTGACATTCTTTCCACTTCCTTTCAAATTCAATGAAATGTTTTTAATTGAGTCATCAATATTTCAAGCAGCTCCCAATTTCTTCTTACTCGATTATTTTCTACCCTCGATGCCGGTGAGTGTTCCAACTACCTACTCGTGCCAGACAAATAAATACAAAAATTCACAGTCAAATATTTTCACTCAAATGTTGAGTTAGTAAATCACTCAAATGAATCGGTGAAAACGAAACACAACTGAAACACTCAGTGCGTCTGAGGGGGGCGTAGGAGGGAAGACGAAGCGGCAAGGCAATCCAATACAAGCGACCTGACCTTTCTTTCAAATTTGATTGCTTTGCACGCGTGTGCAACTACAACACAAAGGAAAATAAATAAAAATTTAACTAAGCAAACAGGAACTACACGAGTCGAATGAACGGCAAAACAGTTGCATGAGGAATAAAAGTAAAACTTCAGAAGCATAGAAAAAAAAACTCGATTTTCAAATTAAAGCAGGTAAACACAAGAACCCAAATAACAACAAAAACAGTAACAACGGCAGCCAAATATTTTTCAACACCGACATAAAAGCGGCCCAGAGCAGCGGCAGCGGCAGCAACGGTCGCAGGAATAAAGTCATTAGACGAGCGAAGGGGAAAGTGCGACTGTGGCTGACGGTGAGCGAAAAGGCGGACAGCGACATTGTATGAAATGAGACTGCAGTTATCAGTCGAGCAAATGACACTTTGATACCATATCACACGTTGCTGTTGTTATTGTTGTTTTTGTTGTTGGGTTCGATACCGGAAAAGGGCACCCTTTTGACTTGTTTTTTTTTGTACTATTTTTGTGGCCTTTTTTGTATTTGATCGTCCAAGCAGACGCGCACCGCACTAAGCAAGTCACAGGTAGTTTCCTATTTATTTTGGATTTTTGTTTGACGCTCCCTCAATTCGGTTTATTTGCTAATGTCATTTGCTTTTGTTGTTGGACTATAGTCGACTAACCTTTACTTATCATCACAATCAGATATGACGACTTTATTGGGCACCCTTCAGCACGCTTCAAGCGCGCATGATACGAGTATTAGACATGCAGAAAAGTGAGGTTATGTGAATAGGTTAGGTTGGGGAAAAATGAACAAAAACGAAGAAAACAGGCAAGTGGAATGCCAAGCAGCAAAGGCAGCAGTGTGTGTGTGTGTGCATATTTTGTCTACTTAACCCATTTTCGGCCGCTACCAGAAATAGCCAATATTATTTTAATTCCTTTTAAGGACTTACATTTAGGACCTTAATCAAGAATATTTTTGGATTTTTTTTGTTTTTTTTTTTTATTATTTTTTTTATAAATTAATAAAAATTTAATTTCAAACAAAAACAAATATATATGTATATAATTTTGGTCAAATAATAATCAAGCATGAGAACAAACAATTGTTGGCTTACATATGTACATACATGACGACTTCTGGCCAATGGTAGATTTTTCGACCACTTAAAAGTACGCGGTGCTGAGAGGTAAAAATATTTTCATAATCTTATGGATATCAATTGATTGTGGTAATTTGGTCTTTAGGCTTCGTAAATAATCAATAATAAATCAATAATTTCAAAAGGTTATATATTTTTCAGAATATTCAAAATATGACTAAAAAAATGCTTTTTTTCTTGCCTTCGCCAACATCTCTAAATTTAACTTTTTTAAAAAAAATTATTATTTCGAGGGGTTACCAAAAGACCAAAGCTATTTTATGCATCAAAAGTTCAAAGATATAATGTCTAAGTGCAGAGCTACTCTCCTTCAAAGTGGCTGGTCGAAAAATCGACCAGCGGCCGAAAATGGGTTAAAGGCCGCAAAAAAGCTCTGGTTTGCGCTAAAACGCTGCCAGCTCAATCAAAATAACGCTTCAACCTTGCACCTTATGTAAATATTTGTTGTTTTAGTTTGATTTCTAAAACTTTATCAATCATTGATTTCGCCTTATCGGTGACCTTTTTCGCTTCTCGTTACAACGCACCGGACTTTGCGTTCGAACGTTTTTCTCACTTGCAACATTTTGTATTTAGAATCTAATCTCCCTTCGTCCGTGTGCAAATATATTTTTATTATTAAAGGAAATTTCTCATTTCAGAATTGGTTGCGTTTGATTTTGTTTCCCCAACCTTTAGCGTTGCATTGCGTATTTGCAGCTTGTGGGCATTTGTACCTTTTGGCTCGTTTAAATATGATTTTATTACCCTCAATGTTGTTGTGTAAACAATTTAATTTGTTTCTTACCGATTGAGCGGCAGATAAACGTGTGGCTTTTATTGTTTGTTTGTTTGTTTGCCGTTGTTGTTGTGTGGTGTAGCGTTGTGTTGGCGTATTTTCTTTACCCTCCCGAAATATTTTTATTGGCTCTGATTTGGCCGATAAGCAAAGGGGCAGCACTTCACTTTTGGGTTTTTGTTTGTTGTTTGTTGCTGTTGTTGTTGAGGGTTTCATGTCCGCACAAATTACGCCACGATTAGAATCGAAAAATATTTCGAAATGTATGTATCTCGTGGTTTGTTTCTTTCAGCTGTGCGATTGAAAGGTCAACAGCTACCAGGAAATTGAAATGGTTTGACAAAGGAAGAATTCTTTAAATGCTTTAAATGTCAGTAAAGATGTTTTATGTTTAATTTTAGTAAAATACTTGAAGGTATAGATAGGTTAGGTGACTGCTTCCAGGACATCACTATGTCTAATTTAGAAAACAAACCTTCACCAAGACGAGATTTTTTTTAAAATTAGGGATCTAAAGGGGCAAAACATAAGTTAAGGTTTTATTAGAAGAAATAAGATTTTAAGGTTTAAGGTTTTATTAGAAGAAATGAGATTTGAAGGGCCTATTTGAAACTTGGTAAAAAATAATTCGAAACATATTTTTCAGTTTTTCGAAAAGATGAGATTTGGAGAGCCTGTTGATTTGAAACTTGGTAAAAAATAATTCGAAACATATTTTTCAGTTTTTCGAAAACATGAGATATGGAGGGCCTATTGATTTGAAACTTGGTAAAAAATAATTCGAAACATATTTTTCAGTTTTTCGAAAAGATGAGATTTGAAGGGCATATTGATTGGAAACTTGGTAAAAAGGAATTCGAAAAATTTTTTTCAGTTTTCGAAAAGATGAGATTTGAAGGGCCTATTGATTGGAAACTTGGTAAAAGGGAATTCGAAACCTATTTTTCAGTTTTTCGAAAAGATGAGATTTGGAGGGCATATTAATATGAAACTTGGTAAAAAATAATTCGAACATATTTTACAGTTTTCCGAAAAGATGAGATTTGGAGGGCCTATTGATTTAAAACTTGGTAAAAAATAATTCGAAACATTTTTTTCAGTTTTCGAAAAGATGAGATTTGAAGGGCCTATTGATTTGAAATTTGGTAAAATTTAATTTGAACATATTTTTCAGTGTTTCGAAAAGATGAGATTTGAAGGGCCTATTGATTTGAAACTTTGTAAAAATAATTCGAAAAATATTTTAAAGTTTTTCGAAAAGATGAGATTTGAAGGGCTTATTGATTGGAAACTTGGTAAAAAGGAATTCGAAAAATTTTTTCAGTTTTTCGACAAGATGAGATTTGGAGGGCCTGTTGATTTGAAACATGGTAACAAATAATTCGAACATATTTTTAAGTTTTTCGAAAATCATTAAAATGTGGTTAAAAAACCATGACTCGATGGGCCTTTTGACTTCAAAATTGATGAAAACACTCAAAATAAAATACAAATAAAATAAATAAAAATAAAATAAATAAATAAAAAATAATAAAAAAAAATTAAAATAAAAAATAATTCGAAACGTATTTTTAACTTTTTTGAATGTCAAAACATGAAGAGATCATTTATGAGTTAAAAGTTTGTATGAACAAATATAATTAAATTGGTTTTTTGATTTAAAACTTAGTAAAACCACTTCAAATGAGAAATAGTTCAACATATATGTTATTCATTATTTCGAAAATCAGAAAATGATGAGGTCAACGAGGGTGTTTAAAATTTGTATGGAGAAATTGTGAAAAACATGACTTAAAAATTGGTGAAAACAACAACAAACAATAAACACAAGAACAAATCAAAAATAATTCTACACGTATTTTCAGTTTTTTGAAAGTCAATATATGAAAGGATCAATAATTTTAGCTTAAAACGGGTTAAATAAATTTTGTATTAATATTTTTTAATTACAGAAAAATTATTTCATATTTATGGAAAAATACAAAACTATCACTTTGTGATTTTATTTAATCATTATTAAAGAAACCGAGTTTTGATCAAACGCGCCCAATTCGTAGACTTCAATTAGAACACAAACTTTTCCTGATATCGCTGCAAATTATTGGAAATTATTTTGGGAATAAGAGTAAAATTTTTGTAATTTGCTTTGAATTCACTTCTAAAAATATTAATTTTTTGGTGCCTACTTAAATTAAACCCATAAATCAATCGTAGCTTTTGCTATAAGATGACAAATAAGTGAAGTTGCTCTCAGGCAACTTTGGGCTCGAAAGGGTTAATTTTCGCCAAAACTAAAAGAACAGACTCAATGCAAAATTAAAGCTTTGTTAACCGTTTTCCTTGATTGTTGTGGAATTGACGCTAGCCAGGACAAACAGTAAATAAGGACTATTATGTGAGCGTATTAAAGTTTGTAAGGGACCAAAATTGTGGAGAGACTAAGGAAATCCCGTGAGAGAGGCTCGTGGTTTCTTCACTCGACATCAGTGTTGCCACTTGAACAATTTTTTCCCGACCAAACTTCCGACCAAATACAAATTTGCGTTATCTTTAAAGTCATTTTTGTATTAAAATTTTATTTTTTTTGGAATAAATTTTGTGTACTAATGAAATGATATTCACATCACAAAACGGACCGAAATTCCTTTAAGCAGAGCAGTGGACCAAAGTAAAAAAATCTGACCAATTTTGGTCCGAAAAGACCAAAAGCGGCAACTCTGCTCGACATGGCTTCTTGTGTCTTTTTCCTATTCCCACAACTGAAGTCAACACTTCGCGGAAAGCGGTTCGAGACGATTGAGGCAATAAAGGAGAATTCGTCGAAGGAGCTGATGGCAATCCCGAAATCAGCCAATAGAAAGCTTTGAAATATTGCTTGCGTATTGCTTGCCATGGAGATGACTTTAAAGGAAATAACATTATTATCCATGAATAATTGAACCATTTTCGTTTTATTGCAGAATTCCGCGTAAATTTTGATCAGAAGGTGCATACATATATGCAGATGGATATATGTAGATGATACATACACATTCACTATCAGGGGCAGATTCAGAAAAATATTTCGGGGGGTTTCAAAAAGTAATTCTTTAATATTCATAAAATGCCTTTTAATTTGTATGTAGTTTTAAAGACGATCCTAATATTTCGGGGGGGTTTCAACCCCCAAACCAACCCCCCCCTGAATCCGCCACTGTTCACTATCCTTCCAACCAAAATCCTATAAAGTGGATATAAATTTACACGCTCAGCTTTCCTTCTCTGTCTCTAACACATTGCTTGTACCGTTGTGAATCATTGTGCTTCGAAATGAGTCAGCATGTTTTAAATATTACGGTACGCGTGTAAACATTTCCTAATGGGCTATTAATATTTTGAATGCCGATCCACCCACCAGCACAACTCGTTCCACCTCCAACTAAGCACTGCCAACAGTTGGCCAGAAATCATTTCGAACATTTTTTATAGATCATTAAATGTGAGTGGAAAATCCGTTGGTGCCACACCAAATGCCACACCGGGCACGCACCGGTGCGCGTTGAGATTGAGATTTTTTTTCTGTGGCCGTTGTCATGCCGCCACGCAGCACATACAGACAGACATACATACATACGAGCACATAAGGCGACATAAAACATCTTGAGAAATGCGCTCAACAGGCACTTTGGTCGTGTGTCCAACAACACACTAAATGCCTCGGCGACATTTCTACTAATTTTATGAGACGTTGAAAATGTGCTGACTACAACAACAACAAAAAGAAAAACGATGAAAAGAGTTGAAGGCGCTGCCTTTGAATATCTGCCGCCTGGCATCGGTGAAATTCTTCGAATATTCATTGTTATGCAAATGACTACAAGTTGTAATAATATTGTTGTTGTTGCTTTATGGGTGTGTATGTGTTAGGCATTTCAAATAGAAGCAGCAAATATTTCCTCTCCACTAAACTAATTAAGTTTTTTTATATGCAACATTTGGGGCGCCAACTCGATGCCGCGAACGAGGCCAAAGTGATTAGGCGAACGCATCGGAGTGGACTAACGCGTGGTCCATAAACGGTTTAAGGCGTTTAATGCAATTGGCGCGCGCAGCGTCCATGGAAAATACGCCACGGCATTGGTGTTGTTGTCTATTTTGGTTTTATTGTTTTAGATGTGCGGCTGCTGCGCTGCGCTGTTTACCTTAACCTCAACATTACTGGCCGCTGTGTGTGTGTGTGTTGATTTGTTTGATTGCAACTGTAACTGCGTGCGTTGCTTTAGTTATGTTTCAGATGTTTCAATTAATTGAAACTTTTATTAGGCTTATTTGTGCATTTTGTGGAATGACTGGCTGGATGCCATTTCAGCCATTTTGGTCCAATTTTGGCGCCTCCAAAGCGCACCTCATCTGCCGCTTTTAACAGCGCGTTGTTGCACTTATTGTTGTTGTTGTTGTGCCAGTTTCGCCGAAAAATAAACGTTGGCCATTTAATTGCGACACATCGCCACGACGCACAGTGTCGCGAGTGTGGCCAAAAATGGTAAAAATTAGTGTCCGACCGAAACCACTTTTTTGGGCCGAAACCGAAACCGAATATTCGGTTTTTTTTTAATATTCGGCCGAAACCGAAACTTTCTAGTTGAAATAAAAATCACCATATCAAGCACTTTTTTCAACAAACGAATTTTACATTAAGTAAATAAAGAACAAACAAACAACCATAGCATAAATAAATAAATACTTATTAAAAAAAAACAATTTATTCATTTTTTAAAAACGTAAACATGAAAAAACCACCCTTTCCTACCTTACTCGCTAATATTCAAAATTAAATAATTTAATATTATATGCTAAAAAAAGAAGTTTATTTACATTGGTGGCATCCAAATTACTCCTCCTTTCATTATATATCTGCTACACAATAAAATGTAAAAAATATTCTAGTAAGTTTCGGTTTCGGCTATTCGGCCATTTTTTGGCCGAAACTGAAACCGAAACCGAAACCACTTATTTGGGCCGAAACCGAAACCGAATATTCGGTCGGACACTAGTAAAAATCAATGTTGCAAAATGACTAAAATGAATATGACAGTCGACAGATAATATCTCAACTAAGAAAAATCCGTTTTCCGATCTTTAATATCCTACTCCGTTCCATTTTTATGTAGCTTCAAAGTTGATGTTAAAAAAATTCGCATTCGTTCCAAGTTTGTGGGTAACTCTTTGTGCTGAATGAAAAATCAAATAAAAATATAATTTATGTACTAATATAGTCATGTTATATATTAAATAAAACTTTGGAATTTTTCCTGTATGACAGCACTATTTTTTGGTTTGTGCTTCGAAATAACTGTGAAATTCCGTTACATTGAAAAATTACTTTTTCGGTTTGCTTCTAACAAAGAACCAAAAGTTTGGTGGAAAAAAGTTAAAAAACGTCAAAAAACACTTTTTTAGTTCCAACCCTAAATTACTCAAAAAAGTATGTATTAACATAATCCGGAGTAATTTTTTGCTTATAAGTGTTTATTTGTTTGTTATTCGAATTTTTCTAGTGACGCCTCCACTAAAAATACGTGATTTCTTCGAAGGGTGGCGTAAAGCTGAATCCAGAAAGCGGTCAATAAAACTTGATTTTCTTATAAATTTACTTAAAGATAAGACAGGCGTTGATGGTAATCATGAACAAAAGCAAAGTTTGCGTCCCCACCTAAACATTTACTTTTTGCAGTGGCACCTACAATCAAAAATTGTGATTTTTCCGAAGTATGGCTTCCGACGCACAATTAAAGAGCGGCAAAGCAGCTGCTGCAATGATGTGCTATCTAAAGGACAAGGTTGGCACATTGTTGGTATCATCAAAAGTAGGCAGAATGCCACGCCTACTTTAAAAATCTAAACGTTTATACCAAAATATGGTATCACAAGCTGAAAAAATTAATACACGAATTCATAAAGGAAAAGTTTTGGCCACTTGGTAAATATGCTCCAGCTGCCACGCCCACTTTAAGGTTATAGAAAGTTTACCAATTAAAATTACATCGTGGTACGAGTATATATCGTGAACAGCCTTCTAACAATACTGTTTTAGTTGTAGTAAAACACGAATATTTTTGAAAGTGGGCATGGCAGAGCGCCCATTTTTAGTGTGAGCTTTTAAGTTATTATTTTAAGCTCAAATACAAAATTTCATAAATCTATCACTAATATTAAGAAAGTTATTTCAATATTACAGTTCTTTTCGTATGGGAGGTGGGCGTGGCAGTGGTCCAATTTTAATGATTTTTTGCAAATTTCTTAATTTCCACCACGAAAACAATCTCACCAAGTTTCATCGAAATAGGACAACGCTAAGTATTTTTGGCCACGGCTTATATGGGATCGCGACACTGTGCGACGCAGTTCGCGTAAGCCGCCAACTGCCGAACCGTAAATTGCCGCCGAAGCATGCAATTATTTATGCTAACTGTAAAATAAAGCATATGGCCAAGGAGCACACAATGCAAGGAGCAAATAAAGAAAGGTGCGCGCATACGAATGACAGCGCGGCACAATCGAGAAGGCGGCGCAGTGTCGAGCCAGAATGTGCGGTGAAATCGATAAAAAAAAAACATGCGCTTAATGCTACAATCACAACAACAACAACAACTATACGAACCAACAATAACAACTATAAGAAAAAAAGAACAAACAAAAACAATAAGAACAAATAAACAAAATACACAGAAATCCAAAGCCAACGAAATTGGCCAAATGTGCCACTGTGGCCACTCAACCGACGCGCGCGCCGCAAAGTGTAAATTTATCGCATTTGCTTTGGTGCACTTTTACACAAAGAAGTGTAAGCGCGTTTACAATAAATTTGCGCCGGCCATAGCAACAATAAATCCCCAGCGAAAATTGCGGTCTCTGCTCTTTTTTTTTGATTTTGTTTTGGCAGAATTATTAATTTCTTGCTCTGTAGAAAATTTGTCAATATTTTTTTTTGGGCGGGATTTTGATGGTTGAATATATTTAAGTCAGCGTAATCATTGCTGTAATCTGATATTTTGCGTTTGTTTACTGAACTTACAGGCAGACGCTGTGATTTGGATAGTCGCGCAGCGTTGTGCGTTTGCCGATTGGGCGGTTTTTGGGCGATGTATGCTGGTAGCACGCAATTTTGTTGTTGTTGTTGGATCATTTTAATAAAATGTAAAATTGGTGCAAAAATTGAGTGTGGAATGAGGTGACGAGTGTGAATGAATAGAATTGCAAAAAATCTATAAGAATTATGTTGACATTTAGAAAGGAAATGGAAAACGGAGAGCATTTTCTATTTTGCTGGTGTCTTTTTTATATTTTTGATACATTTGAGAATTTAAATCTTCAGCAGAAATAAGCAGAGACTTAACTATTATAAGTTTTTTAAGAAAATAATTGCAATGTAACTATTACAATGCAACATAAATCTTATTTGTTGATTATAATTATTATTTGCGACAATTAATTTTTGCGTTGCGTAATAACTATTATAACAAATTTTTTTTTCGTTCTCGATAATTATTATTTAGCGATTTTTTTGTTTACGTTGCTTCATAACTTTTATTTATGACTTTTTTAATTTACGTTACCGATAACTATTATTTTGAGAAAATGTTTTTTACGTTGCTTCATAACTTTTATTTATAATTTTTTGTTATTTACGTTGCCGATAACTATTATTTGAAAGACAATTTTTTAAGAGTTTTTATGCAACTCAAAAAAATTGTTTACATGGTAATAGTTATAGGCGACGTAAACAACTTCTTATTGGGAATAATTATTATAAAGCAATAGTTATAGAAATTTCTTAAATTAGGGCAATTTTTTTATTCCCAAAAATATTTATGATAATTATTTTAGGTCTCTCGTTTTTACTCGTAGTTGAAACTTGAAAGATAAAAAATCCAAAAATTTTAAAATACACAAAAAAATCAATATACTCGCAAAACTAGGGTTCAAATATAGCAAACCTGCATTTTCAGTTTTTCTCCCTGATGTCAAGATTTTTTTAAAAAGTATTTTGAATTTTAAAGTATATGAATATACCTAAAAATTATTAAAAAAATAAATGCATTTTAGAATAAATATGTGAGTAGTAAATGAAAGAGAATATTTCCTAGAATTTCCTAGAAAAAATAATTGTTTGGTGCGCAAGAACGAATAGGAATTGAAAATGTTCTTTTAAAACTTTATCCTTAAATGGCCTTGAAAATTTTCCGTCCATGTTCGAAGTTCTAACTTTATTAGTTTAAGATACAAAAATGGTTATACTTCTCTCTATAAAACAAAGAACACTTCAACACTTCTTCGATATAAATTGTCAAATATAAGCGAAGAGATTTAAGATCTTAAAAGAAATTTGTCTATCCTTAGTTGCCACTAAACTAAGCTTGAAAATAGAAGAAGAACTTACTTGGTGCAGAACTAAGCTTTACAAAAAACTACTTTTATAAAACTGCTTTTTGGTTTTATTGTTAGAGGATCAACTTTTGAAATCATTGTTCAAATTGCCACTTGGTTGCTCAAAGGATCAAATTTTATAATAACCAAAGATAATCAAACAACAAAGTTTGCCACTAAGTAACTACAGACTTAAGAAATTTTGCTATGAAGAAAGAACTTTAAGAACTTTAAGTGTTTCTTCTGAGTTGCTATTGAATGAAGCTTTTGAATCTCAAGCATTAGAGAATTTTCTTGCTCACTTATTTGATGCAGGAACAAGTTTTAGGATATCCAGAACGTTGTTTGCCTCTTGGGATCTTCAAAGATAATTTATTGTTCGAACTTTAGAATTATTAAGTTTTTTCAAGATGTAAGAGCTGACAGACAATTAGATCAACAAATCATACATAACGCCTTAAGACTGAATTCAAATAAAGTTGTAGGCAAAATGCTGCGAAGGAAAGACTTGAAGATCTTAAAAAAATTTTGAATCCATAGTTGCTTTGAAGGATGTTATTGGCCAGTTGGCACACGAACAAGCTTTAGGATTTCTCAAAAGCTTTGTCACTTGTCATTACCTGCAAATAAAATTTCGTGTCGCTTAGTTACTTAGAAAAAAATTGTTTACGCCTGAAATATGATAAATTGCACTACTCGACACGAAAAATGCTCCTAAAAATAAAAGTATTTTTTAGACTAATTTTCGGCTGCTGAAACGAAACTGAAAATCAAAAAATTTTCTTAAGAAGCGTTTTCGAAAAATCTTCGAAAACACGTTTTTCCCTCTTATTTCAGTTATAGCACATATCTCGTAAACCAACCATCCGACTAACACAAGTGGCCCGTCATTTAGAAGGTAATAAACTAACCCTTCCAACGATATATAGATTGTCCAAATCAGATGAGATTTGGGGAAGTTACTGACGATGAAAGTTGCAAAAAAGTGAATTTTTCGACCATTTTAAAAAATTATACATTTTCGAATCGTTTTTTTATAGATAAAATAAATGATCTCCTCTGGTTTTAAAATCTAAGATGAAAGATATATTATTTGAGCAAATATTAAGCCTTACATCAATAGAATTGAAAGAAAAATGACAAAGTTATGATGCACGGAGTGAAAACACCAACTTTTCATTTATTACACCGTGCGAAAAAATTTTTTAATTTTTCCGAGACCCATCCAAATGTTGATATAGACGTGAAATTAGAGGTCATTTATAATATCCTGGCATAGTCAGTTTTTCATTTTCTGACCCAAAGGACTTTAAAATTTTAAAGACATACACATTTAAAATATTTTTTTAAATATTTGCGGTAGTGCAATGATGAAGATATGTATATCAAATGAAAGAGGAAAATTGTCTCCTTTTTACTAAATTTTCTATTTTGAACTTTCAGAACTTTGAAATAGAAAAAAATTTAGATGTATGAATCTACAGACTAAGATCCAAAACATTTATGTTTTGCATACCTGACATATTTTGGTCCTGAAGTTAAAAATGTGGTTTGTTTACGAGATATGTGCTCATAACTGAAATAAGAGGGGAAAAACGTGTTTTTCGAAGATTTTTCGAAAACTCTTCTTAAGAAAATTTTTTGATTTTCAGTTTCGTGTTCAGCAGCCGAAGATTAGTCCAAAAAATATTTTTGTTTTTAGGAGCACGCGATGAACCTATTTTTTGTCGAGTAGTGTTGTCAATGCTGACAAGCCATTAGATCAACAGTCCACATAGATCACGTCCAAAGAATATATTCAACCAAAATTGTAGGTCAATTTATGAGGAGGAAAAGTTCTGTACTTCAAGTGTCTCTGGATCGTCAGTAGACAAACCCAGTCCATTTCTTTAGTATCTTTGATCAAAGTTGTAAGTTAGTTAAAGTAGGGGAAGAAACTTGGCATTCCTTGTGATTCTAAATAATCTATAGAGACGCCCAGAGACCTGACATGTCTCTCAATGACTGCTGCCGCTGTTGAATGTCAACTAATAAGGAAGAAGAGACCTTGCATTTCAGGTGTCCTAAACTTGTGTTGTATTGAAATTGTGTGGAAGTTGTGTTTTTATTGGACTGTTCAGCATAAAAGTTTTTAAATTATTTTTTATTTAATTTTAATTTTTAATGAATTTAATTTAATTCATTTTTAATTTAGTTTTTACTATCTTAAAGTGCAACATTGTGAAGTGGATCCTACACATTTACCGTCTTTTCACGCCACAATATGAACCAATTCGGTTTTATAGACTCGAAAGCAAACATTAAATTCGGTTGTTTTTTTTTTAATGTTTAACTTGATTTTCCCTTTAATCTTCGCAGTAGCGCAGGTGTAGTTTTGGTATCAAAATGGCTTAATTGTGTGGTCTAAATGAGCTGCTTTTGGCTGCCTCCTCAACTATAACTTACCAAGTTTATGATCTAACAGATTTTTGTTTGACTTCATGTCGTAAATATTATCTGTAATTGGCTAAGCTCTTTGGCTTTCTTCAAATCAAATGTTAATTTTTTGTATTAGCTAATAGAATTTATGAACCTTTCCAACTTGATATGCATATCTCACTCCTTCGAATACGAATCGATTTAACTTGATTGGCGTGATCACTATCTGGTCTAAATTAAACGCTATGGTGCCGTTGTCACTTCATTATTAATTTCAGCCTAATTTAAAACTCAATCTCAAGTTGAAAAAACAACAAAAATATATAGTATGCATACCTACGAAATGGTTGAAAAATAAATGTTTAAATACGAACGTTCTAAGCGGCATAAATTAGCCATCAAGGCACTGCAGGCCATCATTTCGTTGAGTGGCCAAGAGCGTCTAAGATAAAACCTAAGCAGCAACAATAATAACAATAACAACGACCGCGATGACACACTGTCAGCGTTGTTCTAACGATGCCAAAGTGTTGAAGTTGACCGTTGCTGCTGTGGTGAGTGTTGATGGTGGAATGTTTCGTTGTTGATTACAACAACTGATTTGATTTAGAACGCACATGGCTTCTTTATTTAGTAGCCTATAAATATTTTTAAAATAAAATTTACATTTTCAAAATTGAGACTAAAAGATGCTAAAAGTTTTGTACGTAATCGATTGACATCGCCGCTTGGGGTCAGCGCCAGTGCGCCACATGCTGCACAACATGGGGTATGAATTTTTAAACTGGGCGTAATTATTTGATAACGTTCACTGTCATTTGATTTTCGGATACAAATAATGGTGGTATTCACAAACGCTCTGGTTGGTTTCGAAGAAGATTTGTAAACATTTTAAACCTTAAAAGGGCACAATAGATCTTTTAGGTCACAGTGCACATTCCCCGGAAATAATAATAATATACCTTAAAAAATGTCCGTAAATCATAATTTCTAATGTTCCCAGCTGATTTTTCGCACATAGTTAGTGACAGTGTTGCCAGATTATGAGATTTTATCCTAGATTTAGGAGATTCTTGGGATTTTTGGCGAATTTTTAGGAGGAAGAATTAATTGTTAAGGAGAAATTTAAGAGAAAGGAAAGTTTAGCAAAATTTGATGGTGATGCATTTGACATCACAAGGCACTGATGCACTGAAGCCTTGAATATTGAAAGCGTAAAGTGTCTTATTTAATTTAATTAAATTTTTAGCTTCAAAGTGCATTCATGCAATGGATGAAGAAAGTTTACGAAACGAATTTCATACCGATCTCATTTTGTTTTATGTGTTTTGTTCAGGGACCCAAAATAACAGTTATGCATTTGTAAAAATTCGAAAACGTTGCCCATTTTTAAGAGCTATTTATAAATGTTGGACAATAACTATTATGAGGGAAAAAATACTTTTTTCGCCATTTCGTAACTATTATTCGTGACAAATATTTTTTTCTGTTGCCTAATAACTATTATCAGCAAGAAATATTTTTTCCGTTGCTCGGTAACGTTTATTTTTTGAAAAATTTTTTTTCCGTCATCGCATAACTGTTATGAGAGAAAAATATTTTTTACGTTGCTCGGTAACGTTTATTTTGTGGGAAATATTTTTTACGTTGCTCGGTAACGTTTATTTTGAGAGAAATATTTTTTACGTTGCTCGGTAACATTTATTTTGTGAGAAATATTTTTTACGTTGCCAGTAACTATTGTGAATGGGACATATTTTTTTTACGTTGAGTGGTAACTATTATTTTTCAATATATATTTTTTACGTTGAAAATGCCGGCACACAAAAGAAATAGATGACTGATCGGTGAATGCGACTATACATTTTCTATGGAATTAGGTTCGCTGATCATAAATTCGATGTCAGAGTTGGGTACCATCACATTTAAGGACTTCCCTAAGTCTCACGCCTTCTACCGGGACGGGTACTGGACAAGGGGCTGGCACCCACCACCCACACAATACAAAATATAATCATTGATTCGATTTTAGATTTGCGATTTTTCCAAAAGTGATGGGTGATGGTGTTAGTCTGGCATCAAATTCATGATCAGCGAACGTAATTCCATAGACAATTTATAGTCGCATTCACCGATCAGACATCTCTTTCTTTTGAGTGCCGGTATTTTCAACGTAAAAAATATATATTGCAAAATAATAGTTATCAGTCAACGTAAACGAAATATTTCCCATTCATAATAGTTACTGGCAACGGAAAAATATATTTCCAAAAATAAACGTTACCGAGCAACGTAAAAAATATTTTTCCAAATATAAACGTTACCGAGCAACGTAAAAAATATTTTTCTCTCATAACAGTTATGCGATGACGGAAAAAATATTTTTCAAAAAATAAACGTTACTGAACAATGGAAAAAATATTTCTTGCTGATAACAGTTATTAGGCAACAGAAAAAATATTTGCCACGAATAATAGTTATACATAGATGTAAAAATAATTATTTCAAAATAATAATTATAAGTAACAATTAAAATATTTGTTACAGTGAAACAGTTATTTTCCAACTTTTTTCCTATAAACGTTATAACTGTTATGTCCCTGGTTTTGTTTGTATTAAGTTGTTGTTAAGCTGAAGCTGAATAAATAAGAAACTGCAATAAAACCTAAATATATTTGTATTTTTTTATGAGAAGTTGAATTCCTTGGTTTATACCTAATGACAAAAATTATTAAAAAAATTTATAGAAGGTTTTTAAATTTTTGGAAGGAATTTTCAGCATTTTTGTTTTAATTTAGGAGAAAAAAAATATTTGTATTTCTTTTTATGAGAAGTTTAATTCCTTGGTTCATACCTTATGACAAAAATTATTTAAAAAATTTTTAGGAAATTTTTTAAATTTTTGGGAGAAATGTTAAGCATTTTTTATATTTTTTAAGATTTAGGAGAAAGTTATTTTTGGGATCTGGCAACACTGGTTAGTGAAGCCTCCAGTTTGTTTTAATAAATGTAATTAATTCAGCCTATGGCGCACTCAACGGTAATAATTGTTGTCATTTTTGAATTGTTAAAAGTGAATAAAAAATAAAAAATACCTACTTGTTTTTAAGATTCAATAATTTAAAAAAATAATAAAAAACGACTTGTGAATACCGCCATTTACCACTTTATCTACAATTTTAGCGCACATACAACATTTCCTTACTGCGCCGCACAAACGGCGATCGTCATTCATTTCGACGACTTTAAAGTAGATTTTGGCAATTTCTGCCCTCGGCGCCTGCGCCCCGCCCCCTCTTCCCGGACATGCAGACATTTTGGCTTGTTTGGCGCAGCCCGCAGCCCGCAACTCGCGTCCCGCATCGGGCCCGTTGAATGCATTCAAGTACGTAATTAATTAAGCAAAGGAAACACAGCACAGCGCGAAACTTTCGTCGTCTTCGCAGCTATTTTGAACGTGCGGCTGCTGCTGCTATTGTTGTTGTTGTTGTCTTCAATGTCTTGAAGGTTTTTTGTTTTGTTAATTTCGCTTTGTAAAACTTTTGCTTAAGTAATAAATAAATACTTCCGAGTTTGTTGCTTCCCTGCCGCTGCCGCTGCCGCCGCCATGTTGTTTCATTTGTCATTTTGGGCGGCTGTCAAAGTTTTTGTAAATGAAACGCCATGGCGCTAGACGGCGCACGAGTGGCCCAATGCGACCATATAGGGTGGGCCGCTCTGGCCTGTGGGAGGACAATGATGTTCGCATTTGCATTCTCTTTGCTTGCTTTTCGTTGGTTTTGTTGTTGTTGTTGTATTTTTTGGCCAAATATTTGTGAAATAGGAAAATGTTGAGAGACTGATTGCGCGTGGGCGACGCACAGCAATAACAGTAACGCCAAAAACAACAACAATAACAAGCGAGGCAATATGGCAAATGTTGGGCGGCAAAAAGTTGAAAATGTAGGAAATTTACTTGAAGTTTTCGCCCGGCAACACGCTTCAGACACCAAGTGTAATTTTTTGTGAAAATTCACTTGAGCAAACGAACAAAAAACCCAAACACAACAAAGAACAAAAATTCAATGAAATATGTTCGCTGTCATTGTGTGTCTGCGAAGTCGACTTTAAGAAGCAAATCAACGTTGGCTGTTCAAGGAAAATCTACTTCGAATGCAAACTTTAGCGCGAACGCATACAATTTCTGCACTAAGTAAAGACGCTTTTCGGCAGTTTGTGTTGATGTTGCAGTAACTTTTTTAAAGTTTTGCTAAATATGAAAATTCTCTTTGCTGCTCGTAGTTTGATGTCACTGCCGAAGGCTAAATGGTGAATTTTCGCCAAGCATGGCGCATGATTTTTCGTAGAAAATTAAGAGCGCCAATTTCATTGCTGACCCTATTCGGAGCGTTGAGGTTTCATGCCAAAACTTTGGCAATAGCAAAGGCGGCAACAACAACAAAAACACTGTAGCGCAGCTAGACTGTAAAAGAAGCCTTAAAGGGCGTCAATCGTGGGTGTTAAACTGAAACTGTTGAAGTTGCTTTGTTTATTTTGCAACTTTTTGTGAAACAAAAAAACAAAAGTCAAATTTGAAGAGCGCATCAAATATTTTTAATAAGATGCTCGCAATACAAATTTTAAATCGAAATTAAGGAGATAAATTATAAATAAATTATAATAATTTTTTGAGATATTAACCCTTTCGACCCCGAATTTTACTTTTTGGTATTTAAATCATGAAAAACTTGCCTAAGAAGTGTGCACACGACATTTGAAGTTGCCACGCCTCTTTGTTGGAGTTCTAGAGCTAGTTTACTTTTGAACAATTTTAGCTTAAAACGAGTTAAATAAATTTTGTATAAATATTTTTTAATTGCAGAAAAATTATTTAATATTTATGGAAAAATAAAAAATTATCATTTTTTGGTTTTATTTTTTACTAGTTTACTTTTGAACAGTTTTAGCTTTAAACGGGTTAAATAAATTTTGTGTGAATATTTTTTAATTGCAGAAAAATTATTTAATATTTATGGAAAAATACAAAATTATCATTTTTTGGTTCTATTTTCTACCAGTTTACTTTTGAACAGTTTTAGCTTAAAACGGGTTAAATAAATTTTGTATGAATATTTTTTAATTACAGAAAAATTATTTAATATTTATGGAAAAATACAAAATTATCATTTTTTGAGTTTATTTAACCATTATTAAAGAAATAGGGTTTTGATCAAACGCGCCCAATTCGTAGACTTCAATTAGAACACAAACTTTCCCTCATATAGCTGCAAATGATTGGAAATTATTTTGGGATAACAGTAAAATTTTTGGAATTTGCTTTCAATTCACTTCTAAAAATATTATTTTGTTGGTGCCTACTTAAATTAAACCCATAAATCAGTCGTAGCTTTTGCTATAAGATGACAAATAGGGGAGGTTGCTCTCAGGCAACTTTGGGGTCGAAAGGGTTAACTAACCATTTACAAATATTACTTTGGTCTAACATTTTTAGTAGTGTCCGACTGAAACATATTTTTTGGGCCGAAAACGAAACTGAATTTCGGTTTTTTTTAATATTCGGCCGAAACCGAAACTTGAAATAAAAATCACCATATCAAGCATTTTTTTCGACAAACGAATTTTACATTAAGTAAATAAAGGTCAAACAAACAAACATAACATAAATAAATAAATACTTAATAATTAAAACAATTTATTCATTTTTTAAAAACATAAACATGAAAAAATCACCCCTTCGTACCTTACTCGCTAATATTCAAAATTAAATAATTGAATATTATATGCTAAAAAAGAAGTTTATTTACATTGGTGGCATCTTAATTACTCTTCCTTTCACTAAATCTCTATTACACAATAAAATGTAAAAAATATTCTAGAAAGTTTCGGTTTCGGGCGTTCGGCCATTTTTTGGCCGAAACTGAAACCGAAACCACTTATTTGGGCCGAAACCGAATATTCGTTCGGACACTAATTTTTAGAAAATTTTTGGAGCAAACTGAAAATTTATAGTTGGTAATTTAAATACAATTAATTTAAAGCAGGGACCGTAAAAATTATGAGCTAAATATAAAAATCAAAATATAAAACTTATTTTTCGATTTTTATTTTCCGCTCACCGAATAAAAATTATTTGTTGATTTTTTTGTTTTGATCAGAAAATAAAAATTATTTGTTGAGTTTTATTTTTTTGGGGAAAAATAAAAATTATGCGGTGAGTTTTATTTTTCACTTGCAGAATGAGAATTTATTTTTCAGTTTTATTTTTTTATCACAAAATACAAATTACGGGACTTTTTTTTTTTTTAAAGGTTTCTCTTGTGAGATTTGTAGAAGGAGAGTAAAATCATATAATGGATTTTCCTTGATTATCCTAGCGTTCAGAAATGAGTTTGTCTATTTTTCTTTTCTTGGGTTCCTTTTTCTTGGCAACGTTCTTAATTATATTTCTTCTTAATTATATGAAATCTGAGTTTCAGTTTCTTGTTAAATGTTTTCGATGTTTGACAATGATTGCTGTAATCAAAGTGAAAATGAGCAGGTGGCATTATGGCCTCGTTTTTGTCTGATAAAAAGAGAAAAATCCTGGAAATCCTTGTTGCATGTTCCAAGATAAAAAATTCTTAAAGTGTGCTGCGCGGTAATTTGAAATCGGATCTGCAAAAAACTGATTGAGTGTGTGGGCTGCACTTCAATGAATCAGAGAACAATTTGAGAGGAGAAACCTTTTGAAAAAGTGCTTGACACATTTTGGTTTATATTTCTGAAGCGCTATGAAACCGTGTCAAAATCTAGTCTACTGTATACTGATTGAGCATAATTAATTTCTTCATTTGTTTCATCATATAAAAATTTCAATAAATTTTTTTTCATAATATTTCCAATGTTAAATGAAACTGATTCCGTTTAGGTTCCACTCTCAGGCACCGCAAATGCCTTAATGACTTGAAAATATTTTCACTCAATTTTGTTGTTGTTGTTTTTTCTTATTATGACAACAAAACGAAACGGAAATTTTATTAACACCGCAATGCAATGAGGCAAAAATATTTTCTTACTTGGAATTTCTTATACATTTTCCGTGGCGCGGCGCATGTTGTGTGTTGTGTTGTTTGTGGTGTGGAAAATGGCACATTCGATAAACAAAAGAAGCCAACAGCCATCGACAGGCTTCACAGCAGCGGTGGCGCGCAGCTTGACTGTTTTATTTAAAGGCGTGGCGCGTTTTCTTTACTGTTGTTGTTGATTCTTTTTGTTTACGCAATGCCACACGCTGTGCGCGAAGCTATTGGCGCGTCATAAATGCCAACAATTACGGCAATCGCGGCGCGATGCGGAGTGGAGTGGGGGGGCGGAGTAGTGGGAGAAGAAATCGCTGGCATTACTTGACGCCATAACTGCAATATTTGCTGCGCAGAAATGTGACTGGGGAAATGAGAAAAAAATGTATGCGCTAATCACATGTGGCGCGAGTGCTTGCAGCATTGCATTTTAATGTTGTTGTTATTGTTGTTGTTCTTTTGCGCCACTAAAGCAGACCACACGCAAATCGAGCGTCAAGCGTGTGGGGGAGCTGTGCTGAGCGATTGGCAGCGGCAGCAGTTAATGTTTTTTGACTTATTTCCCCTTTTGTTGTTGTTATTGCAATAAACCACAACAACAAACAACAATAAGTAAAACGGCAATTGCGCAGCCACATTGCACAACTGCAACAGAACCCCATCAGTGCGGACGCATAAAAAGGCAACCAGCCAGACAGTCAGTCAGTCAATCAGTTAGGCGACTAGTTGGTTGGTTGGCCAACGAAGCGCACTAAATCCGTTTGCTAACTAATTTGCGCCGTCATATTTGGATTTGTTTTCAATTTGAAATAAACATCAGATCAAAGCACAAGAAAAACAACAACAAGAACAATAAAAAAAATCTGAAAATCAAAGCAAAACAAACGCAACCCACGACTCGTCGCACAGTGTCGCGAGTGTGGCCAAAAATGGTAAAAATCAATGTTACAAAATGGCTAAAATGAATATGACAGTCGACAGATAATATCTCAACTAAGAAAAATCCGTTTTCCGATCTTCAATATCCTACTCCGTTCCATTTTTATGTAGCTTCAAAGTTGATGTTAAAAAATACGCATTCGTTCCAAGTTTGTGAGTAATTTTTTATGCTGAATGAAAAATCAAATAAAAATATAATTTATGCACTAATATAGTCATGTTATATATTAAATAAAACTTTGGAATTTTTCCTGTATGGCAGCACTATTTATTGGTTTGTGCTTTGAAATAACTGTGAAATCCCGTTACATTGAAAAATTACGTTTTTCGGTTTGCTTCTAACAAAGAACCAAAAGTTTGGTGGAAAAAAGTTTAAAAAACGTCAAAAAACACTTTTTTAGTTCCAACCCTAAATTACTCGGAAAAGTATGTATTAACATAATCCGGAGTAATTTTTTGCTTATAAGTGCTTATTTGGTGGTTATTTGAATTTTTCTAGTGACGCCTCCACTAAAAATACGTGATTTCTTCAAAGTGTGGCGTAAAGCTGAATCCAGAGAGCGGTCAATAAAACTTGATTTTCTTATAAATTTACTTAAATATAAGACAGGCGTTGATGGTAATCATGAACAAAAGCAAAGTTTGCGTCCCCACCTAAACATTTACATACTTTTTGTAGTGGCACCTTCAGTCAAAAATGGTGATTTTTTCGAAGAATGGCTTCCGACGTTCAATGAAAGTAGCGGCAAATCAGCTGCTGCAATGATGTGCTATCTAAAGGACAAGGTTGGCACATTGTTGGTATAATCAAAAGTAGGCAGAATGCCACGCCCACTTTAAAAATCTAAACGTTTATACCAAAATATGGTATTACAAGGTGAAAAAAATTAAACATGACTTCATAAAGGAAAAGTTTTGGCCACTTTATATATATGCTCCAGCTGCCACGCCCACTTTAAGGTTTTAGAAAGTTTACGAATTAAAATTACATCGTGGAACGAGTATCTATCGTGAACAGCCTTCTAACAATACAGTTTTAGTTGTAGTAAAATACGAATATTTTTGAAAGTGGGCGTGGCAGAGCGCCCATTTTTAGTGTGAGTCATTATTTTAAGCTCAAATACAAAATTTCATAATTCTATCACTAATATTAAGAAAGTTATTTCAATTTTACAGTTCCTTTCGTATGGGAGGTGGGCGTGGCAGTGGTCCAATTTTAATGATTTTTTGTGAATTTCTTATTTTTGTTCACGAAAACAATCTCACCAAGTTTCATCGAAATAGGACAACGCTAAGTATTTTTGGCCACGGCTTATATGGGATCGCGACACTGTGCGACGTTTTTCATGAGTGTCGGCACCGTCGCGTCGCCACTGGCACCGGCCGTCCGCCACATCATCAAAGGGAAATTCTAGCCGCGTACTAAAAATAAACGTTGGCAGCACTGTTTATAGTGCAGACGCAGCAGCCAAACGGCGACGTGCTTCCAACAATTGCGCCGCAACAAAATTAAAAATCAATTTCCACTTTTTTGTTATGCTTTTTGTTGGCTACTTTTGGGTTTTTTGTTTTTTGTTGCACATTGCGCAAACGTGCATGAAATTAAGCCGGAGCAGCTTCAGCGACGCTTTCATTGACTGAATTTTCAATTCCGGCAGCAGCTCATTAGCAAACGTGCTGCAAGAGACACACGTGGCAGTTTAAAAAAAAATAAAAAAATTAAAATCAAAGTGAAAAAAAATGTATAGACGCGTGCGGCGCCGAAGAAGCGCAGGAAGCGCCAGATTGCGCGCAGATACTTGAGATTTTTGCTGTTGTTCTTATAAATGTTGTTGTTGTTGTTGTAGTTGAGGATATTTAAATGAAGCAAAAACGTTGCAATTTGCATTGGGGCGACAAATTTGTGGGACAGCTGCCAGCAACACTCACGCACAGCCGTCAGCGCAGCGACAGCAGCAGGATTTTGTTTATAGTATTTTAATTTTTTTGTTTTTGGTATTTTTCGCGTTGCCGGCAACAGTGGAAATTGTGGGGGAAATTGAAGACAACAAGGGGCGATGGTAATAAAAGGAGCGGCAGCAATGTTGTAGGAGCGGCGGCGGCAACGATGGCAGCGGTGGCGGCAATGGCGGCACTGTGCAATGGCATTTTAATGAGGCGCGTTAATTTCGGCAATGGACTTAATTAATTGAATACTGCCGGCAGCCGCAGCAAAGTTGGCCGTGCGGGGAAGTGGCTGATCGGGCAATGAATTAAAATTGACTGAAGCCTGAACGTGCGGCACAAGCGCCAGTGGGCGTTTAGTGCATTTTAGAGTAGCTAATTTTGTCAAAAATACAACAACAACATCAATAAAGGGATTGTAAAAGACAAATAATTGTAGAAATTTGCATACGCATTTGGCTAGTTGGTGAATGTGAAATGTTTAAATTGGCAATAAAGGCTAATGATGATGATGATGATGATGATGATGATGATGATGAGATGAAAGTACGAGTACTATTTGCTTTCGATGGAGAAGTGTGTGCTCCTTTATTGGCCTAAACAGCTGCACTGATATCGGTTGAGTATGCAAATGAAAAGCGAATGAATAATAAATGAATATTTGATTTTTCGCTGGGAAAATATCGGCTGCAGAAATTTCTTGTTATATGTATGTATTTATGTATGTATGTATGTATGATGTTTGTATAGGTATATATGACAGAATTATTACTCATTGCCGAGCTCAAAGAGACGCAACTAAAAACATGAAATCTTAAGAGCAGTTTTACTTTAGAAAATCTATATTTACAACCAATGGATTTTTTCAAACTTCATGAATCGAAGAGATCCAAATAGGTTATATTACATAGTGGAACAAAAATTTAGTTCCATTCCCATTCTAATCTCTATATGGATGAAAAACTAGAAATCATTCATAGTAACATAAGTAAGATTTTTTTAACATTTTTCTAACTTAACTACTAAGGGAGCATAGATGACTTCAAAACTTGTCAAGGAACTGGAGCTACCTGGATGATGAAACCCCGTACTCGTACTCGTACTCGAGGAATAGATACGGTCTTTCAAACATAAGTCCATGCTATCCTAAATGCGGCCCACAGTGTTGCGAATTCATATAGCGGAGTGACAGAAATAGAAGGAGTGGTCGTACATAAATGAAATTTGGTATACAGTTATTGTATGAGTAAAGAACTTACTGTGCAAAATTCTAAATCGGACCAAAACTTCGACCACCTTCCATACAAACGGATTTGAAAAAACTTCATATTAACAATGAAATGTATCTTAGTTCATAAAAGCTACATTTAAATATTTGATTTTAATAAAAATTTATTTATAAATGTGTTTATAGATAAAATGCGTTTTTTTTAAAAGCGATTGAAAATGAATTCTCGATAAATTGCTCCACAGCTGCTCTCAGAGGGTTAAAATCTTGGACTGACCCCCACTAATTTTTCTTTTTGAATATTTCTTTCGAACATACTTACCCCCTATCTCCAACCCCTAATGAGGCTCCATACAAAATCATCGTTTTTAGAAGGTTTAGAAAGCTGATCTCAGGTTGGTCCCAGACGTACCATATGTAAGACTGACTCCCATTTATTTTCCCTTCCGAATATTTTTTCTATACACACCTAACCACTATATCCAACTCTTAAGGTGGCTGCCATACAAAAATTGTCATTTTCAATAGAACTGGCTCCACACTTGAAAATGTGGTAAAGTAAGCGAGGAAGCATTGTATCTGGGAAACTACTGAACCGATTTCAATGATTTATTCAGCAATCGTCAACATTCATGAGTGCAAAAAATACAAAATTAATTAAAGTTAAAAAAATCACCACCAGAGGGCGCTCCCCATACAAGTGAAGTATGATAGGTTGTCAACTTTTGGGTTTGTACGAAAAAAAATCAAACTGTAGTGTCGAAACTCCATCAACCCCTCTATTTCGAATATAATAGTAATCGTAATTGATTTTCTGAAGCTATCTTCAACAAATTTTTCCATCAGCAGCAGAGCATTATTTGACCGATTGCTATTGGCATTCAACCAAACGGTGAAAATATCGCGAATTTGCACTTAAGTCTTCACCGAAAGTGCCAATAACTTGCATTCGTGCAAATATGCGCAGCTGAAAATTGTACAGCATAATGTGCATACTTGCCAAAACAAAATATCAAAAAATTTTGAAAGTGATAAAAAGTGTTTTTTTTTAATCACCTTTAAAGTTTTAACTCAGTTTTTATTCACTTGTTTTCATTGTTTCATTTTCTTCATAATGGTACTGCTCAGTGGTGAGAAGAATCAGCGTAATGTTGGTCTTGCCAGACCTAAATTATATTAAACTTAAGACAACAGTAAGTTTTAGGTTCTCGCTCATAATTGATTTTGAAATATTGAACCTAAAAGTGAAAGCAAAAATGTGCTGTTTGTACACAATTTTTTGGAAAGCCCTGGAAGAGCTTACTTTAAGAGCTCATAACTTCTATGGTATTCAATATTTTTTCTTAAGACTTGGGACATCTCTAAATTGAACTATTTTCAACAAAACCTCATACTCAGATTTTTGTGGTTATAACATTGCATTTTGGTCACTACTCGCAACACTGTGCGGCCTGCTCTATGATTGAGTGCTGCAAAACACAATCACCTAACCCTTACATGGGTTTCAGGACCCTCTGGTGTTCTTGGCAACGAAATAGCCGATAAATTAACCAAAGTTGGCTCAGCGGGCAATCCAGTAGGAAAAGAGCAAACAATCGGCGTCAGCGTTGTAGAAGTTCTACAGAGGAACATTGCTCACATGGAGAAATATGTAGTCCGAAATGGAATCCTGCAGAAACGTAAAGCGTTATGTGAGAGCTCCTAACAAGCAGAGAGCGAAGTTTCTTCTTCGACTGGAGAGAAAGCAACTGCAACTCATGATCGGAGCAATCACAGGACACAATATGGCAAACATGCAAATTCTGCCTCGAGGACTGGACACAACAGAAAATTGCATTTGCATTGCATTCTCGATGTATGATATTTTTTATATCTCTTCAAATGAGTAAAATCGCAAAACTACAATCTACATTTTTTTCATTGCACCTCGTGGCGATTTTGACAAATGTCAAAATGTGCGCATATTTCACAGTTATTATTAGCATAATGTGTGAATATGCATATCGCGCACAAGTAATCGCCAGCTGAGTGCCATTGTTGTCAACGCGACACACACATTCGCACTTCGCCTCGTGCAACGTGTTGCAGGCCAATTTGTGAAATTTATTTTTATTGCCTGTCGTTGCAGCTGGTTGCGCCCTGTGCACACACACATTGACACTTTTTTATTTCTGCTCAAACAGTGCTACCACTACTTTCTACTACTACTGCTTGTTCAGGTCCTTCTGCGGCGGCGTCTAGCCGCCACCGGCCACATAGTCGAACATCCGAACAGCCAAACATTTCAACGCCATAATTTCGAGCAATAAAAATGCACATCACTCAAAGTCAATAATCCTTTGCCCCTTTGGGTATTTTTTTTTCTGTTTTGTTTGCTTGCTTGGCTTTGTTGTTGGCCGCGACCCTAATGCGCTGCTCGTTTCGGGCACAAAGGATTGTTGGCTGTTGTCACTGTTGTCGTAGTTGTTGTTCGTGGCGTGGTTATTGTTATTGTTCACATATATGGCACGCCGACCATGGCCATTATAGAATTTAGAATTTGCCATTTATGTGGACGTTTTTGTGCCGCTTTGAATGCCAACAAAAACAACAACAACAACAGCAACGAATCGTAAAAATATGCAAAAGAATGAAAACGTTGCGCAGTCGGTGCGCTCCTGCAGCAGGCTGCATAAAAAAAACTAACGTTTGAGAACTTAATTTACCATAAAGCTCAATTTTGAAAAACAAAAATCGTAATGTTCACTTTATGGCACAGCAAGCGGATTCGTTGCGGTGCTGAGGCGTTGCGTGGCGCGATGGATGGCCGTTTGGTTGTGCATTGGGAGCATGGAAAAAGGTGGCCAGACAGCGTGCGGCAAGGTGATAGGGCTGCCAACTAGGTGGCTTGGGGGGGGGGAAGAGCGGGGGAGCATGAGCCAAACGGACTCATGTGTAATTTAGACATTTTGCAGCAGGTCGCAGCGTTATGCTGTCCACTGTTTACACGCAGAAAAAACGTTATTTTATAAGAAGAATTTCGATTGGTCTTGATTGAATTTTCTATTATTAATATTATTTGCTATTTTTTCCTTTTTCGATAAAAAAAATCGATACGTTTTATTTTAACAAAAATATTTCAGTACTAGAAAGAATTTGTGGCCAAAATAGTCACTTCAACCTTAACTCAGCGTATTTAACATGACCTAACTAACCTTAACCCTTTCGATATTTTGTTGCCATATGGCAACATGCTACTTTGTGGACGTCTGCAACTTCTATGGTTTCAAGAATACATTTTTTTGTCCTTAGAATAGTTTGAAGTTTTAGGAAAAATACGAAATTAATAAACTGAATATTTAAGTTTAAAGAAGAGAAGTATACACGTTTTTTTAATGGTATATCTTGACATAGTAAAGAAAGAAGAAGCATTAGAGAACTTTTTAATTTGACGTTTTCTTTCAATTTCGATACTTTTTTTGTTTTAATTTTGGCTGAAGTAAATGAAGAAATATTCAAATTTTCGTATTTCGTATCATTCACTGAAGACAACGCTTTAATAAAGTTCAGAAGTTCCAAGTGGTTCATTTGAGTGCCGTATTGTTCTCCTGTTTGGTTAGTTTTGGAGTTCTTAGCAATTCTGGTTAATAGCGTTCTTATCTCTAACAAGTAGAGATTCTGATTTTGTGTGTCCTTATCCTTAGTCATTTGTGAGAGAGACATCAATCTGTGCTGTGGCATATAACGTCTGCGGTTTTCTTTACTCCTTTATAGAATCTGCGGCTAATATTCGGATTTAAGTCCACAATGTCCAGAAACCAGTCTCGGTTCACCTTGGTTTTTTGTTTAAGTTGAGACACTACCAGGT
The DNA here is from genome assembly GCA_964056695.1 of Melieria picta. Classification (NCBI taxonomy): domain Eukaryota; kingdom Metazoa; phylum Arthropoda; class Insecta; order Diptera; family Ulidiidae; genus Melieria; species Melieria picta. Next base: position 11,474,959 of record OZ057399.1, on the reverse strand, counting down.
GACAAAATAAGGTGAAAATATTCATAGAAAATTGGCGAGTGCCATAATTTTGCATTATTTGTCCAGTACATAAAGTTTAAGGGTAATTTTCATTTATTTTAGTAGGTAAAAAGGGCCTGCCACACCCATTTATTGTTGTAAAGAAACATAAACTGTGAAATGTTTTATTCTTTATTCTTAAAAGTTCTCTAAAGACCACAAAAGGTACAATCTCTGAAGTTTTAGTACCATTTAGGTCAAGTTTCTTGTGGAACTCACAAAGCATGTAAGTTATGCTTTGAGTTCAAGTTCGAAAGTAATTTTTTTTAAGAATCTCATTGAAGTTTCAGTACAATCTGGGCTAAATTTGTTCTCGATAACTCAACTGTTTTGAAAGTTCAAGCGGGCCCAAAAGGTTCATTTTCTAATTTTTTCAATCTGGGCTAAATCTCTTCTCGATAACTCAACTGTTTTGAAAGCTTAAGTGGATCCACAAGGTTCATTTTCTAACAAGTGCTTCTTTGAAGTTTCAGTACAATCTGGGCTAAATTTCTTCTCCATAACTCAACTGTTTTGAAAGTTTAAGTGGACCCACAAGGTTCACAAAGTAATTTTCTTTTAAGAATCTCATCGAAGTTTCAGTACAATCTGGGCTAAATTTCTTCTCCATAACTCAATTATTTTGGAAGTTAAGTGAACCCACGAAGTTTATTTTCTAATTTTTTTAATCTGGGCTAAATCTCTTCTCGATAACTCAACTTTTTTGAAAGTTTAAGTGGACTCACAAGGTTCATTTTCTTACAAGTACTTCTTTGAAGTTTCAGTACAATCTGGGCTAAATTTTTTCTTGATAACTCAACTGTTTTGGAAGTTATATTGCTAGACTAAAGTTAAAGAAAGATGCGCTCGCAGGGTTTAAACTTACTTTTTTTAGATTTTAGTTCAATTTTAAACACAGATTTCTTGGCTACTGTTTACATTTTTGTTTGCTAAACTAAACTAAAACTTTCTTTTCTTCATCAATTAAGTTTTGTATTGTAAATTTTGCAAGTGTAGCGTCAATTGTGGCGTTGTTGTTTTTTCTTCTTTTTTTTGAATTGCTTTCAGGATTCACCTTCTTTGCTGTGCGGCAAGTGTTAAGTTGCGTTCGAGCCTCCGCACGTGCAGAAAAAATTGGCGCACGCAAATTTGAATATCGCGTTTCTGCAGCAATACAAAAAATTCCATGCTGCAAAAATTCCCAGAATTGCCGCATAGTTTCTGTGGTTTGTGTGGCGGCGGCTTTAGATTCAACGATCTGGCAACACGGGCTGGCGGCCATTTGGCACTTATCGACGTTTGAACGCACGTAGCGAAGCGTCGTTTGAACTGACATGCAGACAGACAGGCATAGGGACAGACAACAGCCAATGAGATTTGTGAAACGTCAGCCAGAACTTGAATGAATAAACGCTTCGAATGCGGCAGCAATTGTTGGCGCGAATTAAGCGCAAAATCGTAAAAGACAAAGCTGCGCATAAAGACGAGATAAGGAATAAATTAAATGCTAGACAGGCGTATTTTTGCATTATGATTGATTAGTGGTGTGCGGCAGCGGCAGCTGGACATGGCTGCGGCCACTGGCGCAGCGTAAGCGGCAGCGTCATCATCAACGGCGCAAATTGCCACCTTGCCGCCTGCTGCTAGTCAGTTGCGTCGCCTGTCTGTCCGCGCAGGCAATTAAAATGCAATTTCACTCGATGGCCGACACATTGCATATGCCAGCTGGCAAATGTGCAACATGATTAATTGTTGCAACACGCAAAATGCCGCGCAACAAACACATTACGAGCTCCCAAAAGGAATTATGCAAAAAAAAAATTAAATTAACAACCACAAAAAAAAGAGAAAAAATTCGAATAATCTTTTTGCAAATGAATCAAACGAAATATTCACCACAAAGTTGTTACAACAACAAATCTTTAAAGCGCCAACTTCTAACCTTTCAACTCTTCGTAGGGAAAAAGCGGTGGGAGTTGATTTGCATGCCGAGCAACAACAACAACAACAACAACAACAAATAACAAAGGCGTTTCATTTGTCATGCAATAAGCCAATTTGAAGCAACGGCATTAGGCTTATACCGTCTAAACAAAGTCAAAGTGCAAACGGCCAAAAGGCCGAGCAAAAAAATTTCAGCAAATTATACTCGAAGGATCAACGAAGGACGGCAGCAGCAGCAGCAGCGCACGGATTGCACTTAAACAAAACGAAAAACAACAACAAAATCATGAAACGCGAAATAAATTTCCAACTGCAAATTAAGACATTTGTTAAAATGTCAGTTAACTTGGCCGACAGCTGAGCAACGCCTCGTTGTTGCGCCAATACATACAGATAGACAAACATGCAGGCAGACGGACATATGTACATTCATACACACACCCAATTGTTGAGGGTTGTTGTTGACGGTTGTTGTTGTTTGGCAGCAGGACGTCCTGTCTGACTTTTTGCCGCCCGTTTCACTGACCGACCTGGCTAAAGCAGCCTTTGTGACCGCCGCGCAGCCATAAATGTCTGCCTGTCTGTCTGTTTGCTTGTTTGTGGTTTGCCTCTGTCTGTGTGTGTGTGTGTGTGTAGTGTTGCAAATTGGTTGACACCATTCGCAGTCAGTCGCGCATGCAATATACGCGCCGGCCAATGCCCAGCCAACCCAACATAACAATGCAAAATATTAATGTGAATAGTCGCTGCCAGCAGAATTCATTTGAATTCGTCATTAAAATCAAATGCGAATGGCGGCGGCCGCAGAAGCGGAATTATTTGCGGCTGCCACACGTATGTGGCATATAATTAGCAACGGTCGTTTGGTCGTGTGACATGGAATAGGGGGCGCCCAGAGTAAGGGCGGGGAGGGGGGGTTTGCAGGAAAACGCGAAATACATAATGACTCAATTTAGCGACTGCCAACTGCCCGGCGAGTCATTACGGCGCTTTTACGTGGAAACCAACTTGAAATCAACTAAAGTGCCAAAGGGGGCGTTGCTGTGCGCGGAACCGAATGGATTTCCATGTCATACAATACACTATTTTGTTTATGATTAAAAGTGTAGTGTGGCAAGTGGAAAATAAATGGAAAAAATTACACTTTTTTTTTTGCATAGCGAATTTCGAGCTCGACTCTTTATTGAAGGTGAATAATTTGCGCCAAGACTTTTGAACGTAGGCGAATCTAAATGAGTGTAAATTAAGTCAAAAAGTGAGTCATATGTAGACAATGCATGTAGACTTTGGTTTTGACAGAGTAAGAACAGAATTTTAGTAGAAAAATTAAGTGAGAAATTATTGCTAAAAAGCTGATATTCTTGCGTTATAGAAATTTAAAACGAGCCAGTTAGGAATTTTTTCAGAGGCCTTTGCAACTCAACATCGCTGTTGGAGGCAGTGAATCAACCAATTTCAAAGGCTCAACTCAGCGCTTTGATCTTACAAATGTGATCTGAGGCATGAATTCAAACGGGTCAAACGTACAGTGGCGATTGGGATCACTTACAATAATTTACAAACTATATAACAAAAAATTATGAACAGCATTGATCACTCAAATATGTTAAATGATATCAATTCTAACTTTTAGAATGAAAGAAGTTCAACTAATCGCTACAGGCACTCAACTATGATCAATTAGTGATCGAATTTGTGATAAATTTAACAGCAAACTTTCTGATAATTTATGACAGAACTTCTGACGATAGTGTAACAGCTTTGATCCTTAACAATGATCAATGACTGGGAAATGTTTTCAATTTTCGATCGCATTTGGAGAGAGTAAATTGAAAATTGTATAACTGTAATTTGATTGAGCGTTTTCACAACTTAACCTCCGGAAATCGTAGTATGATTTCATTTCCTTTCAAAACCTGTTTTTCCTGCGAATTTTTTGAGTATGTTACAGAGGTACCCATAATATTTATTAGTCTCCGACCGAAACAACAAACAAACTTTTTTAGGCCGAAACCGAAATCGAATTTCGGTTTTTCTTTAATATTCGGCCGAAACCGAAACTTTCTAGTTGAAATAAATATCACCATATCAAGCATTTTTTTTTCAACAAACGTATTTTACATTAACCCTTTCAGTCACCATGTCCAATTTATTGGACTACAGCCAATACAATTCATACAGAACGGGTTTATTTTCATGTCGGAAAGGGTTAAGTAAATATAGAACAAAGAAACAATCATAACATAAATAAATAAATACTTATTAATAAAAACAATTTATTAATTTTTTTAAAACATAAACATGAAAAAATATCACCCTTTCGTACCTTACTCGCAAATATTCAAAATTAAATAATTTAATATTATATGCTAAAAAAAGAAGTTTATTTACATTGGTGGCAACTAAATTACTCCTCCTTTCACTATATCTCTACTACACAATAAAATGTAAAATATATTCTAGAAAGTTTCGGTTTCGGCCGTTCGGCCAGTTTTTGGCCGGAACTGAAACCGAAACCACTTATTTGGGCCGAAACCGAAACCAAATATTCGGTCGGACATTAATATTTATAAATTGCTAACACTAGAAAGAACGCAAGTTTTTCATACCTACAAAGACTACAAAGCATATCCGCTGATATGTCAAAAAGTATACATCGGATTTGGCTAATTTTTCACAAAATAAATGTTAAAAAAATATAATATTTTTTACTATAAAAAAATAAAAGTCACCAAAGCAAAAGTTGATAGAAATACTAAAGAAAATACAGTTATTTACAACTGAAAAACCATTAAAATGACCGCAATGGTCTTTCTAGTAATCCAGAATTTTTTGAAGGCAGAATTATAGGCGAGTTGTAGAATTATAGGCGATCAAAAGTGAATAGGGTCTGATTGACCCAGAGTATTCTCGATGATTGAAAACGATGTCTATTTGAAGCTTAAATCGTAAATAATAAAGCCACTATTTTGGTTTTTGCTTGTAGAAACTCAAAAGTTGATAAGCTCTCAACTTTACTTATATGATAGGCAACTTGTGGTTAAGAATTTTTGAATTTTTGAACTTTTAATTTTGTATTTTTTACGCTGAAAAATGATGACTAATTCAGTATGAATCATTCAAATCGGTTCAGTACTTTTCGAGATATAATGTTATCTACATATATCGGTGGGAACAAATTTCGTAGAAAACGGTTAGTTTTGTATGGAAGTCTTTTTAAGAGTTGTAAATATTTGAAACAAACATTTAGGAGACAAAATAAATGGGATCTGTCTTAGATCTTACACACCTGGGGGCAATATGGGACCAGTGAGCGCCTGTTTTATGAAAACCATCATTTTGTATGGGATCCCCTTTAAAAGTTTTACATAGGAGGTAAGTATATTCTGAAGAAATGCTCAAAAGAGAGAATTAGTGGGGGTAAATCATAGAGTTCAAGGCGCTAAGAACAACTTTTGAGCAGCTATGGAACAATTTTCGAATTTCTTAGCACTCGTCTGATTTTTGGCCTCGATGCGACGCTCCATTTATCTCCACTCTAGTCCCCAAAATTTTTCGGCTCATAGATTTTTCCATCATGTCTCATAAAATTAGGGGTTCCGGAATATCGAATGTCCATATGTCTAGTGTTCATATAGAAAAGAGTATATATCTTTGATTGGGATATATCTTTGATTGGGATATATCTTTGATTGAGTTAGGTTTCCTTACAACACGTACAAACTTCGCATTTAAACCTTTCGACCCAGAATTTTTCGCTGTTTTTCGATATTACTTTTTGGTTTTTAAATCATGAAAAACTCGCTTAAAAATTGTGCACACCACATTTGAAGTCGCCACGCCTCTTTGTTAGAGTTCTAGAGCTAGTTTACTTTTGATCAATTTTAGCTTAAAACGGGTTAAATAAATTTTGTATCAATATTTTTGAATTACAGAAAAATTATTTAATATTTATGCAAAAATACAAAATTATCCCTTTTTGATTTTATTTAACCATTATTAAAGAAACAGGGTTTTGATCACACGCGCCCAATTCGAAGACTTCAATTAGAACACAAACTTTCCCTGATATCGCTGCAAGTTATTGGAAATTATTTTGGGAATAACAGTAAAATTTTTGTAATTTGCTTTGAATTCACTTCTAAAAATATTAATTTGTTGTTGCCTACTTAAATTAAACCCATAAATCAATCGTAAATTTTGCTATAAGATGGCAAATAGATGAAGTTGCTCTCAGGCAACTTTGGGGTCGAAAGGGTTAAGAACAAATACAACTGCAACTGAGCCCACATTTCACACATTGTGGCATTCCTAAGAGTTCTATGTTAAAATGTGCTTTAAGCCGATGCTTTTTCGATGGAAGCGAGTCCACTTTGTGGGCTGACAAGAAGGCGTGACCATAGTGAAGGGTAACAATAAACCGCAATAAATATTGCAATTCAACTTTCTTGACACAAACGAACCAAATATCGCCATTCTTCTACAAATTTCCACTCGCCTTAATGTAGCTAAGCCTTTTACCGAACTGTTCTTGGTATTCGCCGAACAATGGCAACAACAACATTTGCTAATAGAATCCGAACAGGCAACTCGCCCCGTTCGCATTGAATGCGCCACATATCAGAAAACATGATAAATCGCCATCTACGATTGCAGCGATAAATTATAGCTCATCGATCGTAGCGGCGATTGAACGATCGTTGCGCTGAGATAAGCTAAAAAGACAACAACAACAATAACTGCACTTGGCACTGCAGGCAATGAAAAATGGAAAAATACGCTGCGTTTAATTGAAAAGTGAAAAACCACCAGCGACCAGGCGCGCCGCCGCTTCTATTCGGCCGCATTTTGGGGGCGCGGGGTGGACGCGCGAATATGATGTTTCATAAATTCTCATTTTTCAATCATGGCGTGTTGCGCCCAAGCGCGCCAATTCCTCTGGCATTGCAAGCTCGCCGAACGAACAGCAACAACAACCGAAAAATACGATGCAAAAAAATAATGCACTGCCCACTTACCGATGGATCCGTCGAGCGAGTAGGCATTGCGCTGCCATGCCCACGTACATAAATCACAGGTGGTGAGTCCGTCGGCGGCGACGCTCTCGTCGAGGAAGGGCGGTCGCGGCGGCGGCGGCACGAAGCGGCCGTTCCACAGGCCGTTTTCGCTGGCGTCGAAGGCGAGCGGCGATTCGAATGTGTCCTCCTCGATGGCATTCGACCACCAGTCGGCATCGTCGTCGGGCAGGTAGCTGTTGCTGTCCGGCGCACCGAGGCTGCCGCCGCTGCCACTGTCGATGGCGTCGTCGCTCAACGTCGCCGTTGCGGCCAAATCGGCGGCCACCGATGCGTCGTACGGCGACAGCAGCTGATTGCCATAGGCGGGCGCTGACGTCGGCGTGGCCGTCGCCGTTGCCGGCTGATGCTGTTGTTGACTCGGACTGTGGCTGCGATGCGGCGTGCCGGCCAGCGAATCGAGCCGCGAATTGGGAAACGCTGTACGCACCGTTGTTGTGGCACCGAGAAAGATATCCGCTCCAATTGGACCGGGTAGGCGGGGAAACATTTTTCGCGACACCACTGAATGACGAACGACGGCGGCGATGGCGGTTGCTGATTCAAGTTCCTTATCGTTGTTGTTGTAACAATTGTTGTTGCGATGATTTGGATAACGTTGCACAAAAGCTACCGCATGGAATTGGCCGAAGTGGCTGACTCTTGCAATGCTGGAACGCTGAAACGAGACAAAGGCACAAAATTATACTTTTTTGTATTGGCTGAAAATTTAATAAAAATAAGAATTTTGGAAAAATTGTTTACAAAATATTAACGGCATGTACGATATGTAAAGACAATTTTTTGTTTAATAATTTAATTTAATAATTATCTAATTTTTAAGCTTAACCCTTTCGGTACAGCTTTTTACTGTATTTTAGAGTGTTTTTCTATGAGAGCAACCACATCGTTGTGGCTGTAATAATTACTTAAACATACAACTTTGTATGCATAACGAAAATTTGAATATTTCTTCATTTACTTCAGCCAAAAGTAAAAAAAAAGTATCTAAATTGAAAGAAAACGTCAAATTAAAAAGTTCTCTAATTTTTTCTGCTTGTTCTTCCTTTACTATGTCAAGATATACCATTAAAAAACGTGTATACTTCTCTTCTTTAAACTTAAATATTCAGTTTATTAATTTCGTATTTTTCCTAAAACTTCAAACTATTCTAAGGAACAACAAAAATATAGTATCCACAAGTTTTTTGACCTAAAACAGGCACTGAAAAGAGACTATGCCATATGGCATAGAATAACCGAAAGGGTTAAAACGGGTTAATAAATTTTGTATAAATATTTTTTAATTGCAGAAAAATTATTTAATATTTATGGAAAAATATAAAAATATCATTTTCTGATTTTATTTAACCATTATTAAAGAAACAGGGTTTTGATCAAACGCGCCCAATTCGTAGACTTCAATTAGAACACAAACTTTCCCTGATATCGCTGCAAATTATTGGAAATTATTTTGGGAATAACAGTAAAATGTTGGTAATTTGCTTTGAATTTACTTCTAAAAATATTAATTTGTTGGTGCCTAATTAAATTAAACCCATAAATCAATCGTGAATTTTGCTATAAGATGGCAAATAGGTGAAGTTGCTCTCAGGCAACTTCGAAAGGTTTAAGCTATAAGATAAAAAGACATCTTAAATTTTACAAGCTTAAGTCACATTTAGAATATTTAAACAGTTTTGATCTTTTAAAATGATAAGATACAAATTTGCTGGCAAATTCAAGTGGCAAAAAAAGTGGAGCTGAACTAAAACTGATTAAATATGTAAATCAGCTAAAAAAAAATCTCAACTAATTAAAAAGTGTAGCGGACTAAAACTGATTCAATATGTAAATGACTTAAAAAAAATCTCAAAAATTAAAAAACTGAGACAAGAAAGATAAGTAGCTAAGTATGTGAAAGGTTTAAGGTTTTGTCCAGAGTAGAAGGAACATTTTTTCTTGAATCTAAACTTATTTATAGTCAGTTTCACACAAGGCTTATCAATCTGTTGGTGTAGACCTTTAAAACGTATATAGATAAAGTTTTTGGATACATAGTGAGATACGTATACACCTAATTCGTGCTAAATGGAATGAAATCTTGTAAAAAAATTAAAAATTTTATTATTTTCAAACCGTGTTAAATCAAAACCGTGTAAAAAAAGTCCGTGTAAAAGCAAAATTAGGTGTATAGATACATTTTGGGTATAGCCGGGAGAAATATCTTTGTATAAGACAGTTCCACAAACATTCTGAGTAGCTTTTTCTACTTGAGTCTCGAGTGTAGAAAAGACAGTTTGAGGGAATGGGAGATAAAAGAAAGAAGGAGTTGAAGAATTTAAATATATTAAGAGATAGTTATTGATTTTAGTAAAAATTTTCTGAATTTCATGTTCCCACAGCCAAAAGTGTCGAAGCTTGTTCCATTGTTGACAAAGCTATAAATTAGAATATCACTAATTTTGTGACCCCAATCAGTCCAACTATCAGACGAGCGCCCTTTCTTGCTAGGTTTAGAAGAAATTTCTTATCCCACTATTTGGTCCAACCACCAAGCGCTGCGTTTATGAAGTCAAGGATAGAATTATTGAATAATTTGTTGTCTGACCAGTTCGACCAGACGAGCTCAACAGGTTCAGGAGGAATTCCCACTTTTTAGGCTTATTACGAAAGTTTTCGCAGGTTACCGGCTTTCCTGATGGGAACATGCTTTCCTATGTACAATAGACATGATTTAGTGTTGTATGGAGATTCTTAATAATAGGTTCTCGATGCTCCGCAACTTCTTATTTTATGCGGTTTGGTGAAAAAGTGCATGAGCCAAAAAATTTTGTGGCTAGGGTGGGGCTAAATGGCGTCGCATCGAGGTCAAAGTTCACAAAAAGCTGGGAATTTCGACAAATTGCTCCACAGCTGGTTAGAAGTTGCTCTTAGAGGGTTCAAATCAATGACTGAACCCCACTAGTTTTCTCTACTGAACATTTCTTTCAAACATATTTATACCCCATCTCCAACCCTTAATGGGGCTCTCATACAAAATGGTCGTTTTTACAAAACAGGCTCCCACTGCTCCTAGGTTGCCCCCAGACGTGTCAAATGTATGACCGACATCCATTTGTTTTCCCTTCCGAATGTTTCTTCCAAACATACCTACCCGCTATCTCCAAGTCTTAACGGAGCTGCCATACAAAACTGGCAATTTTCTGTGCCATTGGCTCCCCACTTGTAAATGTAGTAGTTAAGTAAGCGAGAAAACATCGTATCTCGGAAACTACTGAACCGATTTAAATGATTTATACAGCGATCGCCAACATTCTTGAGTACAAAAAATACAAAATTAATAAAGGTTCAAAAATTCACCACCAGAGGGCGTTCCCCATATGATCGAAGTTGTGAGGTTGTCAACTTTTGGGTTTCTGCAAAGTAAAAATCAAAATGTATTGTCGCAACCCCATTACAAGGATTACTTGAATTTAATAGTCACCGCTACTTCAAAGACTACTTACAATGAATAGCGATGGTTTTTCCAAAATGCTTGGAATGAGTAATAATAATTAATTATTTAATGCATAAATTTCAGTATTGCGAAGTTTACTTGGAATGAGAAGTGAGCCCTGTTTTGAAGGATCCCCTTTTTGAATACTGCTAGCATAAATAGCAATACTTCTTCTTCTACTTTTATAGATTACTTAAAATAAATTCTGTCCCTTCTACCAGGAAATGAGTAACACTTCTTTCCTTTATTCCTTTCCTTTTTAGTTAGCAATTGAAGTGACAAACTATCCATGAAATTGCTAAGAAGTAGTAAAATAGTTGAACTTCTCATAACTTACAAAAGTTATACATGTCGCAATTTTAAAATAATGAAGTCTTGCCACGACAAACTCCATTATTTTATTAATAATTTTGTCGAAATTCTCGGTAAATTGTAGTGGCTACCTCTGTATGAGACACACTTAGGTCTCTATATGGACCCGTTGTGATACCACATATTTCACGCGTTTTTGAAATGTGTATGCAATACTGTGTTTTCACACAGACATTTCAAACGGTTGCACAGTGATTCGTTCCATAGACAAAATTCAAAAAATTTATAGTCTCAGAATTTAACGATTTTGATGTCATTTGAAAGGTAAAACTCCAACTAAGAAAACCCAAAAAAATCTGAGCTAAAAATGATTTAGTGTGTGTCCAAAAGCGGCTCAAAGTTGAAACTTTTTCCACAAAAAAATATAAAGACATATTTTATGTTTTTTAGTTTATTGAGTAAAAAAAATTGTAAAAATTCATGGTTACCAAGAAGTTGCTAAAACTTTCAATATAGATTAAGAAATGATGTGGCAATTTTCGCTTTTAATTTCTTTTAAAAATTTGCAAAGCTGAGGCTTTAACTTCACTTGTAATTTAAAATATTTTTCTAAATTAAAAATCTGAAAATTGGCAAAACTTAGAGGGAGATATATAAAAAGTATGTGAAAGTATGTTCCTGGATTTTTTTAAATTTTAAGAACCATTCTTTCTTTGTCGGATAATGTAATTACATCCTCCGATATCTTCCGATCTCCAAGCACCAATTTTCGGAAAATTTATGTTATTCATCCCTAAAAGAATGCAAGAATGCAATGAAGAATTGAAAAAACTGCACAAATGCAGAACATACTATACATCTATCATTATCATTTTTATTACAAAACTAAAGGGTCCTAAGACAATTTCTGTTACTCTTTGCAATTATCAATGTTGACGTTACCGATTAAATGTAAAATCTGAAAAATCTAGCCAACACACTTCTTGCTATAGCTCTCCAAAAATGACGAAAATTGCAAATTTAGGTCTCAGCCATTGCCAAACTACAAAAGTTTAAGAAAAACAAAATAGAGATTTCAATTCAGCAGACCATGATTAACTAGTATACTAAATTTTATGAAGAACGGACCACTCCTTCTAATTTTGTCCCGCGGTTGTATGGAGTCGAATCGCTGTGGGTTGGCGAAAGGGGAAGGGGACCTACAGTTTAACACCGAATCCGAATGGCGGTTTTCTTTTGGCAATTTTCTTTCACACTTGGAGGAATTGCCATCGCCTGCCAAGAGCTCACTTGTAATTCTCATCTGCTTCATGTGAATAGTGATAGAAGTAGATGAGTGTTTCAACAGCCCGAGCTAGGAATCGAACCTAGGACCTCTGATCAAAGCTGGCAAAATTCAAAAGTAAAAATTCTAAGTAGATATTAAACATTTTGCAAAATCAAATTTAAAGAGCATTGAAACTGTTTTTATTTTCATCCATTTGTAGAAAATAAAAAAGAAAATATTCAATGCAATAATTAGAAAAAAATATGGACACAAAGAAATAATCAATCTCACTGTTACTAGCTGAGTTAAAAATATTTATATGTAATATTAAGTTCTACAAAGAGGCATTGAAACGAAATGCATTGTTCAGCAATATTGGCAAATGCCACAAAAATAATACAAAATATATAAAATTTCAGAAAGATAAAGTTGCCACCATTGCACAACCAGCAAGCACCGAATATGTTTCACTGTCTTTGGGCGATAGTGCTAGCTTGCGTTCTGCTCTGCCGCTTCCCAATTTGTTGTTGAATGAAAGAAAAAGTTGCCATCATTTTGTAACCAGCATATTCCGATTTAGTTCTGCGGTCCATATGGTTACCTTTGCTTCACTTCCACATTCCCCAGTTTGTTGCTTGCCCAATAGTTGCTGCTGGATCGTCGATAATTGTGCGAATTATTGAGACGTTACCGGCGAATGGTGCGGCCGCCTTTCATTCGACTAAGCGTAAACAATTCGATTTTCGTTGCTCAATGCCTGTCTTCCACGAGTTCGGCTGCTTCAATGCTCTTTCTCTCTCACTTTGCGACCTGATCGAATTGAGGTTTTTTCCCGCTGCCGACGCGGCCAATGTTCATTGCTGGTTTTTGCATTATTTCCTTCTTTCGTTTGATTTCTTATAACGAATCAATCATTATGATTATGATAAATGATTTTTGATATTTTGCTTTTATTGTAGTGATTATTGTGGCACCAAAAAAAAGTGAGACCGCTTTGCAGCGGTGCGCGCAACAGTTGAATTGGCTGCTGGCCAAACTTCCGCCATCTTTCTCTTTCGTGCACTTTGGCTGTCATTACGGTGTGAAAGTTTTCACTTTTTGCCTTTTTACACACATAATTTTCTTCAAAAAAAAAACAACAATAAAAAAGAAATAAAATTGTGTGATTGTGGAATGTTTTTTTTTGGCGTTTTATTGTGTGTAATTTGGTTGATTACGCAGCAACGCTGACCGCAAACTAACCCAATGAACTTTTACGTGCGACCTGAATTTTGTAAGAATTTTGTGATTTTGTTGCGTTTATTAACGCACAAATCTTATCGACGTGTGTGCAATGCGAATTCAAACTCATTAAAAAAATATTTCAAAGAAATTACAGTTGAAAAATGGTTTACCTTCGGTCGTATGAATGTTTTCCAATTTTGATCAATATTTAATATCAACTTTTTTCTCAATAATTTTGTGTGTTGCGGCAACGTATGAAAACGGCTTGGCCTCATATTTTGCGGCGGCAATCTTTTCGAAAATCTTGTTAACAAGCTTCATTAACGTCATTTTTTATATAACCTGTTGATAAATGGCCGCCGCTTGTGTACGACATGCGACTTTAGTTGCAGCCTTGTTGCAGCTGGCAGCGACTGTTGCTGCCAACTGTTTTGCATTCACCGGTCACATTTCGGTTGTTGGTTGATCGTTTGGCGGGCCGCGCCGTCTGGTAGTCGGTGTTGATTGTTGTTTCTTTCGAAAAGTCTTAATTAAAAGTGGCATTAAGCTGGCGAAAAACGGGCAGGGGAGTGCAGCTGATAAAAACACCAAAAACATTGGCACTACGCCCACCTCGACTGGGTGTAGTAGCTTGTTAACAGTTTTTAGTGTTACCTGTTTTTTTTGATAGTTGTGGGCAGTTGTTGCAAAATGTTTTTTTAAATGCGAATTTTTGTGGGTTTCGGTTTATAGAGATTTACAATTGGATGAGAAAAAGTTGCATCGATGTGGGCGCAATCATTCGTTCGAACTAGTGAAAGATTAGTACATATGTTGAATCACGAAAATATGTATGAAAATATGTAGCAATAAGTAGTATTCGTAGCGGTCAAAGCACGAGGCTTATGAGGCAAATGCCTAGGGCGGCGTATTGGGAGGGGCAGCAAAGAAGAAAAGAATATTTGAAATGAGCGCAAAGTTGTTATATGAAGAAGTTGCTTTCATATAAAAATATTCATATATTTTCAGTATAATTTTGAATATCAATCGATTTGTAAGAAAAAAATTGAATTTAACTCTTTCGCTATTTTGTTGCCATATGGCAAAATGCTACTTTGTGGACGTCTGCATCCTCTATGGTTGCAAGAATACATTTTTTTTGTTGGTCTTTAGAATAGCTTGAAGTTTTAGGAAAAATACGAAATTAATAAACTGAATATTTAAGTTTAAAGAACAGAAGTATACACGTTTTTTAATGGCATATCTTGACATAGTAAAGGAAGAAGAAGCAGAAAAAATTAGAGAACTTTTTAATTTGACGTTTTCTTTCAATTTAGATACTTTTTTTTTTTAATTTTGGCTGAAGTAAATGAAGAAATATTAAAATTTTCGTTATGCGTAAAAAGTTTTATGTTTAAGTAATTATTACAGCCACAACGATGTGGTTGCTCTCATAGAAAAACACTCTAAAATACAGGGTCCGAGTATAAAAATTAAAAAATTTCTCATGGAATGTTGCTAATATAACCACACAGAAGTCTAAAACGTAAAATTTAAAATTTTAACTTTACCCAGTAAAAATCTGTAGCGAAAGGGTTAAACAGATCACATGTGGTTGATAATTTTCGTTAGTAGTATTTTAGTGAGCCGCCGTAGCTCAGCTGGTGCCGAAAAAAAGAAAAAAACAACAATTTTTTTTCTGCGGCTATCCTCTCAGCAGGAAATGGCAAACCTCTGAGAGTAAAATTGTCTATGAAAAAGCTCCCAACTCGCCGTTCGAAATCGGCATAAAACTGTAGATCCCTTCCAACCTTGTAAAAAACATTCGCACGCACAACACGGTTGGTTGTGGGTAGCTAGGCCTTAGTCTCGTAATCGGGCTGTCGTGCCAGTCAAGAAGAAGAAGTATTTTAGTAAAAACTTAGAAAAAAATTTAGGGGCACTCTGGCAATTTTCCTCGGGCGGCATATAAGCTTTGTCCGCCACCGTGTAGTAAAATACCTCAAAATTTTATTTTTCCATCTAATTTCGTAGACAAAAAATTATTGCGTATTCCATACAAAATTCCTGCGTATAAATGGAAACTTATTTTTTTAACTATAAACCAATTGGGAGAGAAGAATAAAATTTTGAGGTATTATACTACATACCAAGATCCAAAAAGTATAATTTTTCCAAAAGGATTCGTAAGAAAATATGAAGGATACATCTTTGAAAGGACCTTACTGACATATTTTAGTCTTGAAAGTTAAAAATAAGAAATATAGTCTAAAAGCGACAATTATCTTCGTCCATTTGATACCCATATCTTCATCATTGCACAACTGCAAATATTTAAATAAATTCCTTGAAATATTTATGTTATGTAGATTGTAAAGTCCTTTTAAAGGGACATTGGATCAGAAAATGAAAAACTAAGTATGCCATGTTAGTATGAATGACTTCTAGTTTCACGCCTATATAATTTTTGGGATGGGCTTGGAAGACTAAGTACTTCCGTACTAAATTCTTATATATTTTGCTCCTAAACCATTTTTTTGCATTTCTTGTTTGAAATTGTTTCGTGTATGCGTCTTCTATTTCTATATTATTTTATAACAGTATCTAACGACGCCAATTTGTTCTTCTTCTTCACAAGATCTAGTGGTCAGCTCTACCCTGAACATTGACCCTTTGAGACTTGAGTTCATTGCAGATCTTTGATTCAATAAAGACTTCATTACAAAGGATTTCAGTCATGAGGCAACTGAATACTTAAAGCTTCTAACTCTAATTGTGTGTTATTTCGAAATTATGTAACATACCAATGGAGTTGGGTTTCAATGATCCTCCGTTTAATTAGTGCTACTTTAACCCATGAAAGCCGGGTACCAGTTCCGCCCATACGATTTTGATAAAATTTCATACACGACCTGGAATTGACCCATAATGATCAGAAACAATCAATTTCAGCTTTCTATCTCTGCACGTTGCTGAGATATTCATTGGGTATTTTTTACCCATTAGGCAGCAATGGTAGCTTCTTTCCATACTTTTTGAAGTGATCAGCTAAATACGTGAACCAAAGTTGTATTGTTTACAGGTTCGTTAGGAGGCAGATTTTTGTGAAGTTCTAAGGCCACTACGTTTCGCCACATTTTCCACCTCCGGAAAATTAACAGTTTTTGGAGTCTGGTAACTCTAGCTAGATGGCGGAATTTTAGGGTAACCTCCACTAGGTTAAGGTAGTTCCATCTTTACCCTAACTACCCCTATCAATGGTTTTGAGAGATCTCAAACATTGACTTTTTTGTGATTTTTTTAAAAAATCAATTTTCATGGGTAAATTAAAATTAAAGCTGTCAAGAATGGGTTAGATTGGGCATGGTTTGTGGGTGTGACTCGTTGAGTCACTCGTTATGAGTCTCTTCATATAAATAAGTGCAGAAGTATCGAAGAGTGTCTTAACTGCGAATCAATCAATAAAACAATTCAACTTCCTAATACAGTTTAGTAGGTTTAAAGGTTCAAACGCTGTGTCGTTCAGACCAGACAGGAACCTTAGAGTAAGTTCGGGTAATGTGATATAGGTGCTCAGTGGCGTCCCCAGGGGGGGGGATTAGGGGGATGGATCCCCCCCCTTGGTGGATAAATTCATTTATCCAATTTGATGTAACAATATAGAATTGTGAAAAATTTTTATTATTTGCTTTATCTTTTCTGTGAGCACCCGCTTAAAACCTAATAGTTGAACATCCCATGATCTGGCCGGACCATGGTGTAAACAAGAGGTTAATCGAGGATTGTAGTTAAGGATATAGAAAAACAGAAAGTGTGAACACAATGATTTCTTTTGCTTGCCTACATTTTATTTACGTAAAACGGTAAAAATATACTTGAATAATTAAGTAAATAGCGAGTTTCAACTTCAATGAATTAATTTTGAAATTCAAAAAATACGACAGTAAGCAAAAAAAATTATAAAATAATGAATAAATGTAAAATACGTTTTTTATGGATTTGCTTCAACTGCTTGACCAATGCAATTATTGCAACAATATAATGCAATATCATGACTAAAACACCTTGAGATTTTACATTTTACACATACAAATCGCGTTTAGATACATATATCTATTGCTATTTCTCAAGTCCTTGCACTGTTAACTGTTAACAATTCTGAACTGCTTTGCCAAAGAAAAACATGCAGAACATGTGTCAGGTTGACCTTTTTTTGGGAGTTACTTTATTTATTCGTTGTGTACACACGCTTTCTAATTTATAATTTTTTAAACAATACAGAAACTGCTGCTCGCGCCCTACGCGCGTGCGCTCACGGCGCTCGCCGAATGCCGACTACCCCGTTGGTCGGTGACACATGTTATTGTTCATGCAGAACTGGCCGGATATGGTTTTCCTGGTCGCCTTCGTCGTCGCTATCTTCACATTGAACTATTTAAACGACCATTTTTTCTATCAGTATCAGAAGCTTCGTTTTGTTCAGGGCCAAATGAAAGCCTGAAATTGTCACCACCGTTATTATATCCAATTTTTTCAGAGAAATTGTCCTCTCTGATTTACTCCAGCGTCGAAGTTCAAAAACAATGTCCACCTGATCCTTAAAATAGCATTGTCTTCCTTCCATCTCTGCCACAGAAAACACCTAATCGAATTGATAAGAAACCAGACACAACAAGACCACAAATACTATCTTCACTTCAGGAATGTAACTGAATTGGCACCAAAACACGGACATAACCATGAATACAATGGATAAATATTAAATTTGAATATTCGGAACATATTATTCTCCACCAAAAATTATAATTTACTAAACCAAAAGAAAGTAAAAGCCAAGGCGAGTGAAAAACACTTGGACCAGACAGTTTTGCGCCAACTTACTTATGTCACGATTATATGGGATGGCACGAAAAAGGTGTTTCAAATCGAGTCAAATGGAAAAGCCTAGTTGAAGCCCTATGCTCCGTAAAGGGCTAAACAAATATTTTTAAGGGGTTATATACGTTTTCATGAGTCAAAAAATCGAAAAAAATTGTATGATTTATTTCGAACAAACATACTTTTAAGAGTTTATGTTCAAAAATTTCAAGTCAATCCGAGCAGTAGATCGTAAGTAGCAACTCGATTTGTAGCGCGCTATCTGCCTTGCGATAGGCATCTCGCAAAACTTTAAACGTGATTTTCTCCAAATGATGTTTTTTGAAAAATGCCCTTGCGGTGACCATGATATCTCAAAAACTACTTGACCAATTCATCTAATTTTTTTTATTCTTTTCCTAGTTACAATACGGAGTACTTGAACGATCATTTTTTCATTTGCAGTATTTGTCTTAACTAATAATTTTTTTAAAATACATTTTCGAGACTCAAAAAATCGCCTTTTTTTTGCATTGTGGTTTCCGTATGAAAAAAAAAAGGTTTTTTTTCGAAATTTTTCGTTCAAGTACTCGGCGCTGTAGTAAACAACTGTAAATTTTTTGTCTTTTTGATTACAGTTGAGTTGTTGGCATTCAAACGTGGTCACCGCAGAAAAAACGCGCATCAGGACAAGAGCTACAACTTTTACAATTTTCAATATTTTTTCATATTCGACCACTCTTTTTTTTCGTAAGAATATGTACTATGTATACCTGTTATGCGAGTTTCTAATAAATTATTTCAAATAGCCCAAAAAAAATCACAAATATGCCCTAAGTTTCCTGTACCAAAACGTATATAACCCCTTAAGCCATTCCGACAATAATTACGTGGAAAATAACAAAAAAATTGTAACTGCGAAATTACTATGAAAATACACAATGGTGTGGTCAGGCCATGGTTTTGGTTTTTGTGCTTAGAAAGGATCAGTTGAGGATATCATGAAATATGATCTCGATAGCTTAACTACAAAATTACTAAAGTGGATCCAAAGGTCAAAATGGTATGGTCAGAATCGGATGCCCACAGAAGGGTTAAGAATAAATGAATACAAAAATCAGTATTGCATTTGTTCTCGCAGAATAGTTGTATTTTCAGTGTTGCCAAAAGTATCGACTATTTAAAGTAGTAGTCAAACGCAGGCTTCATGCCAATCCTGCATCAGCTGTTGAAATTAAAAAAAAATTCCGATACATGTTTTATGCTTTTTAAAATAGGTCTTTTGAGTTTTTCGTAATTCTATTAGGAGTTTTCAAAATGTCCTAACTTAAAACTAACTTGAATTTTTAAGTTGGGATCTTATGACTTAAAAATACATGTCACTTGAATTTTTCGCTTTAAGAATTTTATGTTAGCATTTGTATATGTATATGTATACATATGTATATGTATACATATATGTATATATATATATATGTGTATACATATATGTATATATATATATATATGTGTATACATATATGTATATATATATATATATATATGTGTACATATACATGTATGTATGTACATATGTAAAATTTTATGCAACATGTATGTATTAAAAATAATACGTAAAGACGAAAGTATAAAAATTGCGTTAAACTGGATTTTTTGGCATATCCCCCCCTTCCCGAAATCCTGGGGACGCCACTGTAGGTGCTTATTTCACAAGTGCGTTGACCTTTTTCAAACATCATAACAGCTAAAAACTCGTGCTGCATGATTTTGGATGTGTTTGCTTAAATAGTTTACAGTCAGTGTGATGAAGTGCTTTGAGTAGTTCTTGCACAAGTTTTCGGTCATGAAGTTTAAAAGCATAAAAGGTAAAAAAAAATATTATTAGAAAGTTCGGGGCTAATCAGAAGTAAATCAGTGATATCGATTATGAGTTTGCGAGGTACGCTCTTCTTAACAAAATTATTATTGTTTTTTTATAATATTTTTTTCGCAAAAAGTCAATTTCGGGTAATGTGATATACCAAAGTTCGGGTAATGTGATATAGTACCCAAACTTATGACAGTAATACTATTTGTATATAGAAATGTTTGTATTCTTTATTTTAAACTATTTGAAGTGGAATATTCTCAAAAATCTGTTATGGTTAAGTTTTAGATAAAAAAATCCATGAAATCATGTTTCTCGATAAAAATGTTTAACCCTTGGTTTACCCCGTCAGATTGTGATTTTCCAAAAAAATGAGAAACACGTCTCTAATTATTTTTGATTTGGAGTATTTTCACCAAGTTTGAAACTAATAGGTCTGTTAAATAACGTTTTTTCGGGTACATATATCACATTACCCGCCACTTTTATCAGACGCCAATATTTGGAAATTTTTATTTGTAATTAAAATACTCGTCAACAGTTTATCTTAAAGAGTTAATTATCTTAGATATACTAAATAATGTGTCAGTGAGCAGTTTGAGACCAAAAAAAGTGTCTTTTAAGGCAAAGTGTGTCGGGAATCGTCGTAAAACAAACAAATGTATCACATTACCCAAACTTACTCTAAATGTCTCAAAAATACTGTTTGCCTATGAAAACCTTAGTATTTTGTCCGACATTAACCAGCATCAACATAGATAAACACATTTAAAAAGAAGAAAAATAAAAAAATAGTCCATGAGTCCATCATTGTACTACAGCTTCAAAAACAGTGAAGAGAGTATAAAAAGATGGGAGACAGAAAACAGAATGGAGACAAGAGGTGGAAAGGATTCGAAGTTTTCTGGCCGTCTTTATAAATCTTAATATAAGTTTTCTGGCCACCTTTATAAATCTTAATAGATTATACAGAGCTTCGAAGTTTACTTCAACAGGACGCATAATATCTTTTCTAGCAAAATCGGCATTCAAACTGTTTCAGATCTACTCGCTTTCTTCACATAGAGAGAGCTCTGCGTTCTCGATGACGTCTCAGGTGGCCATATGCTCGTTCAATGCATTCCATGCCCTGAAAGTGTTCTCAAGTATTTACACAATTTCTGTCTCTGAGTGTGCTTTTCAATACTTCAACTCTCAAGCACACTCTTTTGCGCTTCGACTCTTTTACAACAATCAATGTTTGTTCTTCTGCATGCGGCACTTTTACTTCTTATCTCACGCGCTCGTCAAATTTCTACCTGTGCTGGGCTGGTGGGCTGGCTATATGTTCGTTCCGATCGTGCGCCCGATCACGTCTTTATACTTTTGCAGTTTTCAATTTCATTCCTGATGCACGTGATCCCTTGGCCTTTGGTGTCTCTTGCGCAAAGGCAGTTTGTGTGTCAGCATGTGTCAGCGCTCCCCTCGCCACCTTCGTCAAGCATTTCGTTCTGCGGCTGCAATAGCCGTCGGTGGTGGCATTGCTCGCCTCGCTCTGATGGTGGCATCGCGACATGGTATCGATTCACAGCCGCATCGAGCTGGCAGATCGCGTATCGAAGCGACGCATCGAATTGAATTGCTCATCTTTTACCGGCCTTTCCGCCGAGTTACCACCAGCAATTGTTGCCGCTGTTCGTGGCGGTCGTTGTAGTTGGCCACGTACAACCAAACGACTTGTGTGTGTGTGCTTGATTGTCTGCCGCTTGCATGCAGCAGCTTACAGCCCAATAACAATCACAACAACAACAACAACAATAGCAAACAATTGCCAGCAACTTGAATTGGCAGCGATGCGGCCGATTGTTGTGGGTCTCGTGCTATGGTTTCGATTTTTAATACTATTCGCCGATTATCTCACTTTTGATGGTATTTTGTGGTCGTTGTTGTTGTTGGCGTTGCATCCTTGGCGGTTGCCAGTTATGAAGTAATGATTGTTCCTGTGCTTTGTTGCCGCACAATTCAAACACGATTTACAAGTCTGGCTGGCGCACAACGAGTGTTGCAAGATTTTTGGCCCTCGTTTGCGCCACTCCCCCCACTGTGCAGCGCGTTCTAAACATGCAGCTGACCCTGAGCGATGTCCTTTGTAGGCCACTTTGAGCTTTCAAGTTGCACTAATTTTCATTTTTTTTCAGCTCAAATTTTAGTAAGTTTGTAAGTTTTCATAATTTAGAGTTTTGTTTTTGTGCGCAGTTTCAGTGCTCATTGTCGGCGTGGCGCTAATGAGAAAAGCCCAAATGTTGCTCTAGAAAAATCCGCCTGTCGCAGGAGCCACATTCCACTTCCCTGGTTGGCGTGTAACTGTTGTTGATTTTGCGAGTCGATAAAGTCCATAAATAGTGTCATAAATAATATAGCATAAGTTTTGCGCTTTGGCTGCGGAAAATTTATTACTAATTGAAAGAAAAAGTCTGATTTTAATTGGAAATACAGCCATGAGTGGGGCCGAGGTGCAGCGGCGGATTAACAACTGGTTCGATATCCGTCATTGGAATTGGCGTAAAGCGATTGCAATCGCAAAAGTTGCCAGTGCAGCTCCGGAGTGGAACAAAACTCAACGCAAAGCACAATGCTTGGCCACAAGGAAAAATGTTGATAGCGATTGAAGGCATTAGAGAACTAAGAAGAAAGAAGTAAAAGATTTGAATAGATTAATGGAAGTGGAAATTAAGTTTTCGTTAGACGATTTGCGCTTTTGGACAGGGACTCACATCATATAACAAATAATTAGTGTCCGACCGAAACATCTTTTTTGGGCCGAAACTGAAACCGAAACAACTTATTTGGGCCGAAACCGAATATTCAGTCAGACACTAAAAATATTTAAAGAAAAAAATGCACTATTCGAAATGTGGTTAGTGCGTGGAGTCAAAGAAATAAACATAACCTAACTTTAAGTTACAAATTATCAAAAAAAAAAATGCGTGGAGTCAAAGAAATAAACATAACCTAACTTTAAGTTATAAATTTAAAAAAAAAAAATGCACTACTCGAAGGATTTATAGCTAACTCAACTCAACATTACCTAAATTCATAAATTACACAGCACAACAATAAAAACACTTTTTTCTGTTGCATGGAGTTTTTCTACTGTTTCTTACTAATTTGGGTGCGCTGATTTGGAATCTATCCTCAGATTTTTTCTAGCAGCTCTAGTTTGTGAGATATAGGTACCGTGTCATTTTTTCAGTTTTTCCTCTACTTTTTCCATATTTTTGATTGTAATTTCTAAACCAAAAAACCGATAGACATGATTTTCACCTTATCGCATTAACAACACCGCACGGCTTCTTTTCCGATGCAACTTATTTTTATAAGTTTTAAAATGCCGCGGTAATTGGACCTCAAAGTCGGAAAATATGGAATTTTAAGGCGTTTTCTTTGATGGTCAAAAACATACACAATTTTAGTAAATCAATTAACGAGTTAGGTGTATAATGAAAGCCCACACGTGAAACATTACAACACAGCCAAATTATTTGGCGGAATACACATTCGCATCGAAATAATAGCAAAAATGTACCATAGTCAAATTCAGTCGTTTTCCTTAAAAAATTAGGGGCTTCAAAATATGCTCTTTTATATGTTCCATTTATAGTCTGAAATACAAGCAAGAAACAAAAATGTTTTGAATTGCTCGAAACAAACAAAATTAAAAACTTTGCATATTTTGAGGCTCCTAATTTTTTAAGGAAAAAGTATGGAAAGTGATGAAAATGGCTATGGTACATTTTTGCTATTATTTCGATGCGAATGTGTATTCTGCCAAATAATTTGGCTGTGTTGTATTGCTTGATGTTTCTTCTTAAGATATTCATATACTTCGTAACTTGATTTATGAAACATCTGTACAATTTTCGCCATCAGAAAAAAGCCTTGAAATTCAATATTTTCCTACTTTGAAACCTTATTACAACGCCAATTTACAACGCATAAAATTGATTAATGTCAGAAAAGATGGTGTGAGATGTTGTCAGTGCAACTATGGAAAAATCATGTCGATAGGATTATTGGTTCAGAAATTACAGTCGAAAACGAGAAAAAGCCGACGAAAATTCGAAAAAGTGACACGCCCATTTTTTGCGAAAACTAGAGCTGTTACATAAAAACGGAGTATGGTTTTGAAAACAGCGTGGAAAAACGATTCAGATTCATGTAAAAAACTCCATGTAACAGACATGCTGTTGTGCAGTGAATGCAATTCTCAAAATATTTTTAGCGCATTGAGTCAATTTCAACTAAACCGAACCTAAACTAAAAAAATTAAATAAATAATAAGACGTGGTTAGCACGCAGAGTAAACAAAAATAAACCTAACCTAACATAACCTATCTTTAATTTACAAACAATTAAAGGAATGAACTGCTCGAGGTATAAAAGTCCAACTCAACCTAACCTAAACTCAGAAATAATTAAATAAATTATAAACTACTCACAACATGGTTAGCACGTACAGTATATTAAAAAAAAACCTTACCTAACCTAACATAACCTAACTTTAATTTACAAACAATTAACTCAATTTAACTCAACTAAACCTCACCTAAAGTCAAAAGTAATTACAGTAATAGCACACAACTCAAAGCGTGGTTAACAGAGTACACACAGAGTAAAATAAAATAAACCTAACCTAAAATAACCTAACTTTAATTTACAAACAATTAACGAAATGATGCACTGCTCGAAGCTCAAGCTAAACTAAACTCAGAAATAATTAAAGTAATTGGACACAACTCAAAGCATGGATGGCGCTTAGAGACAAAAGTAAAAACCTAACCTAACATACACTAACTTTACCTCACAAATATGTTAACTATAGAAATAATACATTGATCAAAGTGTGAAAGTTAGTGCGTAGTGAAAGGAAAAAGTAGACCTTACCCACTCTAACCTAACCAAACCTAACAAACTAAACCCAACCTTACCCAACCAAACCCTACACTTACTAACTGTTTGCAATATTAACTATCGAACAACCCTCCTATGTCTTACATTTTTCACTCGAGTGTAATCTTTTAGCAATAATAACGAATGAAGTGTAGCCGATTGCGGTTCGGTTCATAGCAACCATAAACGTTAATGTCGATTAAAATGGCCAATTTGTTCAGAATGTGTGTTAAGCAGCCATAGAAAGACAGACGGCGAAGAAGAAGAAGCAGAAAATATGGAGTGAGAGGAGCAAAACATGCAAGAAATTGCACCAATTTGTATTTTATACATTCTGTAAAATCGGAGCGCCGCTATTCGGTGCGTGCTCGTTCGGCCATTAGCCATAAATTTCCCCAACAAGCAATTCGAGGCTACGTTACGAGAAAGTCAATGCATAAAAGTTCAATAAAAAGAAAAAAATAATAATCTATACAGTACAACAGAAGACAATTTAGCTGAAATTTCTTATTCATGTTGAAAATTGATAAATTTGAATTTTTTGGTACAAGTATTAAAAAGTTTACTGCCAACGCGCTGAATTTATAACAAAACAAAATTCAACGACGACAACAACGACGAACATGTGTACGACAGTCACAGTCAGTTGAATAAAAAATTTTATTGTTTTTACAGCTAACTATAAAAAGTTGGTTCGTTTTTCGGGAACTGTTGAAAAATTTTATGAGTTTTTGATTTCGAACTAAATTAGATGCCATAAAAATTGATTTGATAACATTAAGCGATGACCATCATAAATTTCCACTTACTATAAAAATAAAAATATAAAAAAACAAGTTAACTCATGAGCACCGATGTACAGAAAAATAATGACAACAACAGAAAACAGTAAAATAAAAGGAATTTCAAATTTCATTTTAAACAGACAAACGAAAACGACAACCCGCCTTATTTTACCACTTGTGTGTATATAACTTGTTTCGTTTTATTTTTACGACAATTAAATTGCCAAGTCGACATTTGAGTGTGCACAGTCGCCGAAACATGGCCAACAGTGACAGTGACAGCGCGCCGGGGGTGGGCGGTCCAAAGACGAAAACAACAACCAGCGTTTGTTTTAGCAATAAGCGGTATTTTATGAATCTACACACACACACACACACACACACACACACACAAAAATTAGAAGTTCACAAACACAGAAGTTCATTAATTTACATAAGCGCGCAGCTGCGGCGGCAATAAAAATAATAAGAATATTAAATATATCCTCGAGGGATGCGCACAAAACGCACCAACTCGCCCCCACCTAACAAAGAACAACAACAACATGAACAACAACACTGCGCCGTCTGTGCACTGCTTCGTTTTGGTGAGGTTATGTTTGGCAAACAGAAATGAAATGAAAACACGCTTTTATTTAATTGCCAACAGCGGCGCGTTTCCAAGTGGGCGTCGTGGGCGGCAGCGGAAAACAAGAAGAATTTGGCCAAATTGTGAGAGTGCGCCGAAAAGAAAAAACTACACATATGGCAGCATATGCACGCATTATGCCCTCAGCCGAATTTGCGCCTCACACTCGCGCAGGCCGAACAGTGCAAAATTATTGCCAAATATTTACGCACGCCGCGCGTATTTGCTTAGCATTAACGAGCATGCGAACGTGTGCAGCGGCGATCCGCCCGCGCGCTGCGCCTCAACTTGGTGCGGTTAGTGTGTGGGGCGCGGCAGCGGCAAGGCACGTTGCATAAATATTTATTAATGTGCTGATTGGCGTGGCGGACAATGTGCGAAATGTGCGCGAAACAGCGTCAGCGGGGCGGCCGGACGTGCACTTCACGGAATGGCAATGATTATAAAAGCAAATAAAAACTGCCCATAGTTCATGCATGATCGGATATAAGCGAAATGTTGTTAATTTTTCTTCGTCTTATCGTATAATGGGCAATCAATCGTAGAGAGCAATTAATCCGATACAACTGAGCTCGGAGAAAGTTTCATATTGGTGCAGTGTGAGGTTATGTTTGCGATGTATACAAGATAGAATAAATAAAAAAATAGATTGGATTAGGTTCGAATAGTTTCTACGAATAGCTCACAGAAGTACAAAGATATGCCGTGTTATTAATTAATTTGCACTTTTTTCAAAATACGAAGAATTTACTTCTCAGGAATTTGCTGTCTAATGATTGAAAAGCAGAGTTGTAAGGTTGAAGTTGTCAAGAAATTCATCTACCTCTGGCAACCCCATAAACAGCAGTAATGATGTCAATCTAGAGATAAACCGAAGGATTACTCTTGTCAATGGGTGCAGTTATAGTCTCGGTAGGCAATTGAGTAGTAGAGACCTTTCTCGACCGACCAAACTTGTACTCGTACCATTGGTTCTTCTTTATGACGCAGAAGCAAGGACACCAGCGTTGCCAGGTACTCGAAATGACTTTCTCCTAAATCTTAAAAAATACTGAAATTTCCTACCAAAAGTTAAAATCTCGACCTGTAAAATCTCCTAAAATTTTTTTATAATTTGCGTACTTTTAACCCTTATTCTCATACCCAAACATACTAACGTCGTTTGGCACCCGGGGTACCCGGGTACCCATTTCATGAAATTTTTAAGTTTTCAATATAGCAATCAAAATTTTTTAAATATATGATTTGTTCGCTTTTCACCTAAATAACGAGGATCCGGAAGGTAAAAAAAAAATTTTCATTATTTGTCAGTTTTTTTCACGAAAATACATCGCAGTGGGCACCCGGGTACCGGGTATGAGAATAAGGGTTAAGCATGAATAACATAAATTTTGTCGAAAAATAGGTGTTTAGACCACTTTTCAAATTGAATTATTTGCTGGGATCGGAAAATATCGGAGGATGTAATTACATCATCCGACAAAGAAGGAATGCTTTTTAAAATTTAAAAAAAATCCAGGAACACACTTTCACATACTTTTTAGATATTTTTCTCTAAGTTTTGCCAATTTTCAGATTTTTAATTTAGAAAAATATTTTGGATTAAAAGTGAAGTAAAAGCCTCAGCTTTGCAAATTTTGAGAAAACATTAAAAGCGAAAATGACCACATCATTTCTTAATCTATATTGAAAGGTTTAGCCACTTCTTGGTAACCATGTATTAAACAATTTTTTTTTACTCAATAGACTAAAAAACAGAAAATATGTGTTTACAATTTTTTGTGAAAAAAGTTAATTTTTTTAGTTTATTTTTTCGCACAGATTTTTTTGGGTTTTCTTAGTTGGAGTTTTACCTTTCAAATTACATCAAAATTGTTAAATTCTGAGACTATAAATTTTTTGAATTTTGTCTATGGAACGAATCACTGTGCATTGGTTTTTCTTTCTGACGCAAAAGCAAGGACACCAGTGTTGCCAGGTACTCGAAATGACTTTCTCCTAAATCTTAAAAAAATACTGAAATTTCCTACCAAAAGTTAAAATCTCGACCTGTAAAATCTCCTAAAATTTTTGCATAATTTTAAAGGAATAAAACTTCTCATAAAAAAATAAAAATATATGTGATACTCGTACATATAATTTTTTTAATGCAGCCTTTTTTTTATTAATTTTAGCTTAGCAACAAAAACATAACAAAAGCAAAACATATAACAAATGAATTAATCAAAAAGTGCCATTTTGGCGGAATTTCATTGTGACAGCAATAAGTGAGAACGAGATAGAACAAGCTTACAATGTGTAAGCTTCAAAATTTTAAACACAATAGGGTGCTTTGACTATTAAAATATTTGTCAATGTTCCCAATACATCATACTTTGTTATCCAAAAATCTCCCAAAAATCCACTCAGGATCCGAAAAAATCCCCTAACATAAATATAAATCTCCTAAACTTTCTACTAAACAATTCTTCCTCCTAAAAATTCTCCTAATAGGCCAAGAATCTCCTAAATCTAGGAGGAAATATCCTGATCTGGCAACACTGAAGGACACTGTCGCGTAATGACAAAGCGACCGTTGGGGTGTTCGAAAGTTCTTTGGCCCTGTTCGTATACGAACCAACAACGAGCTGTATGAGTTGTTTAAAGACATGGACGTAGTTCAGTGAATCAACATCTAGTGGCTATGCTTCCCCTCCCTTCTATCTACGATGAAGCTCCGGCAAAAAGGGCGTTCAACGTCGATAGCGAAGAGGGAGACCGTGTCTCCGGTGGAAGGGGATAAAAATGAAAAAATATAAAAAAGACTTAACCTCGTTAAAACATAACGATATGTATATCAAATGAAAGAGGAAAGGCTCAAGAATTTAAATAAAATTGACTTTTTATCTATTTCTAAAAAAGGATATGAAAAAAGTCCTTTGAAAATTTTAATCCTTTATATCCTTGAAAATTTATATAGAATTTTCTTGAAAAGTAAATATGTTAAAACCCCAAATCTCCTTGATCACGTGTCAAAATTTCATTATTCTCGCTTCATTAATTTTGTATCTTTTTATTATTTAAAATACTGATACTCAAATAAATTAGAATTTTTGTACTTCATTAGAATTGCAGCTTCCGCCTTTTTTTGATATCTTTCGAACCAATAAAGTTAGAGTAATGAAATTTTGATACCGGATCAAGGAGATTTTGGGCTTTAACATACTTAATTTTCAATGAAATTCTATATAAATTTTCAAGGATATAAAGGATTACAATTTTCAAAGGACCTTTTTCATTTCCTTTTTTTACAAATAGATATAAAAGAAATTTTATTTAAATTCTTGAGCCTTTCCTCTTTCATTTGATATACATATCGCCATATTCTAACGAGGTTAAGTACTTTTTATATATTTTTTATTTTGTATCCCATTCAAAATTTTTAAGTACTTTTAAAAGGACAAAGGATGTAGAAATAAAAAACTGAGTACGCAGTATTACTATATTTGGTCTCTAGTTTCAAGCCCATATGGATTTTTCCCGGTGTGAAAAATGCTGTTGCACGGTGTAATGAGTAACGTGCACAGCGCTGCCACCCCAGAGGTCGTGGGTTCGATTCCCACCTGGCTTGGTGACGCTTTTTAAATAGTAACTAAAATATTGGTGACTTCATTTTGCCTTCCCATTCTAACGTCCACCATAACCTTTGACACAATCACACACACCATTCATCGGTCGTCTGAATCACACATTCAACTCAATAATATTTCGAAAATGACATTGCAAATCTGCACCACAGCTGATCACAAAAATATTGCGCAATATTTTACGCTATTATAATAAAAACTACAAATTCAAATTTTTGAAGTGAAAAATCACTTAATTAAGTCACAATTCAGTCGAGTCACAATTAAACTGGAAGTGTGCAGACTTCAAGACAAATTCAAAAATGCTCAGTTATGGGAAATTTGGCACTTTAATTGTTGAATGTAATGAAAAAAAATCCGCACACTTAACAGCTGCCAAAAGTGCACACGGGGCTTGCAATGGTCAGTGAAAATACACTAAAAATTGAAAATGACAGTTGGTGGACATTGCTGAAAATTGTTCAAACAGCAATGCAATGGAAAAGTGAAATGGAAAAAACGAAAATCCGCAATGCCAACAAGTCAAAACAGTCGAACAAACAAATAAATAATCGCGGCTGTGCACATGAGCAGTGGGTGGCGGAGGGGGGGGAGGGCAAGGAGCGGGCGTAAATCACACCTGAGGGCAGAGTTACGTCATGCGGCCAATCAGCGCGGCCGCTCACTGTGCGGCAGTGGCCAAACAAAGAAGCTGCCGCGTTGAAGCCAACAGTCAGCAGTCAGCGCCGAAAATGCCATGCAACAACAACAAAAATGCGCGCGTCATGCAACGGCAAAGCTGCGCATGCGCAGCCAATTGACGCTTCATTTGGTGCAGGCGCCAGATCTGTGTAGATCTATGTTGCTGGCAGCTGGCTGCAGACAAGCGCCCAACTAGGGGCGCAAAGGGGGCCTGCGCAGCAGAGGGCTTCAATTGCAGTCAAATGGCGCGCATTGAAAAGTAATCGATGGCCGCGTTGAAATTGCATGAAATACGAAAATTTGTTGGGCATTTGCAACGCAACTT
The DNA here is from genome assembly GCA_964056695.1 of Melieria picta. NCBI lineage: Eukaryota > Metazoa > Arthropoda > Insecta > Diptera > Ulidiidae > Melieria > Melieria picta. Next base: position 11,443,964 of record OZ057399.1, on the reverse strand, counting down.
TAATTTTCAAAGGAAACGACCTATTGATTGCTCTTGTTGTTGTTGTTGCAATTGCTGTTGTTGCATGCAGTTGTTGCAAGCATAGCGCACGATTTTCATGTAATTTCAATGCGATTTGGCTGCCAGTGACGACGACCGACGATACGGTTTCTTCCGTATAGTTTCACTGTGTGTGTGTGTGTTTGTTTGTGTGTGTGTGTGTGTGTGTGTGTGTTGTTGTTGTTTAATGGCATGAGGCAGGCAACAAACGTTGCGCACTTGCATGTTCCGATTGCCCTCCCCCGCAGCAACAATACCAACAACAACAACAATCACAGCAACTACAATCAGCACAAAATTGCTTGTTTGTTTTCTTAGAATATTTTTGCAGTGTAGCGTCGATTTTTTTCTCGTACTTGAGTACTTGACTGTTTTTGTTGCTGGTTAAACTTTTGTCAAATTTGTTTTGAATTGTTTTTTGCAGCAACAAATAGCAACAACAACAACAAATAGTTGGCAAGTTAAAAATAAAACGACCACAACAAAAGATCAACAGCACAAATTGTGGCAAAAAGTGCGCTTACAAGAATGGAGAATTGTTGCAACATGTTGTTGTTACCGTTCTTGTTGTTGTTGTTGTTATTGTGTTGGTGTTCTTGCAGTCAGCGATCAGAGATCATGATTTAAGATAGTGGCGTGTATATTTTAGATAAAATTTGCACTGTTGCATTTGTGTAAAAAAAACTCAACAAAAAATTGCAAAAAAAAAAGCCAACCTGAAAAAAGGCGAACGAGCGCACAAAAAAGGGAAAACAGTTAGGTGAGTCACGTATGAGAATTGCTGCGCAATTTAATTGGATTGCATGGCGCATTCTTGGCGCAGTAAAGGTTGCACGCCAGTCTGTCCAGGTTCGCCTGTCTGTCTGTCTGGCCTTGCTACCACGTTGCCACGCTCGTCGTCGCGCAGCAAGCAATTTTCACAGCCCATAAGTGCGACCGTAAACGTTTACACAATTTATAGTGAAATTATTTTGCTATCTGTCTGGCAGCATTTGGCCGGCCATAAAACTGTCGGGCCAACGCCGCGACGCTGCCGTGATTTTTAGCAATTTTCCATAATTCGTCACTTTTTCCACATGCGGCCGCATCGTCGTGGCCGGCCAGACGACGGACTCACCCATTGGGCCGTTTGCAGCTCATTCGCTGGCAATTTAAAAAGCCAAACAATTTGCTACCAACACAAACAACCAACAACAACAACACGAACTATCAATCTTCATCTCTCGTGGCGTTTGCATTTTATTTCAAGCGCGCCTCGTTGTTTTTATTGTTCGCTTTTCGCTGATTGCTCTTCTTAGCATTTATGCACCTACACGATTCGCTGGAATGTTGATACTAATATATATCCCCGACTCGTAGTGGGAACGCTGCATGTAATGAAGACATTAACTGCGATTTAAAAGTCTTTTGCGTTTTTTGCCATGTTTTCGTTTGGGATTTTTCATGTTTTTGCCGACTTGATTTTGTATTTTCCTATGTGTGATTTTGTTGTTGTGTTTTTTTTGCATGCTTACCTAACTGCAGGCGGTCTGAGTGGGTGATCGGGCTGGCGAGGCGGCTTATTAAAATGTTAGTCTTTTTGTTATTGTTGTTGCTGTTTGCATGTGGAGATTTGTGCGCTCAATGCGGCAAATTGCACACTTTCACTTTGAAAACTGAGCACAGCAGATACGATCGGCCGATAACAGCGGCAAGTTGTATGTGGAATTGAAATGTTTTACCAGATCTGGGTGTGTTGTGTTGGAGGCGGCTGTGATTGTTGTTTGCGGGGCGAAGGGGGCTGTGAGAGCAGGTAGCTAACTCTGTGGCCAATAGGATTGATCACAACGAGCAACAAGTTTGAGCTCAAAGCCTAATCCAAGCAATACCAAACAATTTCTTGGAGCAGGCTAACAGTGCAATAAACAACTTCTCCGATCTCTGAACTGTTTCTGGCCATTGAAAGGAGAGCATAAAAAGACATTGAATCTTCCTGGAATAATGTGGTCAAAAGTGATACATATGGTCAAGATTATCCCAGAAGAAGACAGATATATATTTTGTCGTTTAGTCAAACTTCTATCACGCTACTTATTGTAATCATGACTGGGCACTGTGCCAATTAGAATTTTCTTAAAAAATAGCACTTTCGATCAGTGATAACTCGAGGAGGTGCGATGACGAAGAGAAAACAAGAATCACAAGCAAGAAACAAGAATCTAGACCCTTAAAAGGGTGTGCGATCTACCCTTTTAAGGATCTAGATTCTTGTTTAGTTTCAGTGTTGCCAGATCAGGAGATTTCCTCCTGAATTAAGAAGATTCTTGGCCTTTTAGGAGAATTTTTAGGAGGAAGAATTGTTTAGGAGAAAGTTAAGGAGATTTATATTTTACGTTAGGGGATTTTTCGGATCCTTAGTGGATTTTTGGGAGATTTTTGCGAGATTTTTGGATAACGAAGTATGATATATTAGGAACACTAGCAACAAAACATATTTTGGCAACTATTTTAATAGTCAAAGCACCCTAATGTGTTAAAAATTTTTAAGCTTACAAAATGTATGCTCGTTCTATCTCGTTCTCACTTATTGCTATCACAATGAAATCCCGCCAAAAATGGCACTTTTTGTTTAATTCATTTGTTATATGTTTTGTGCTTGTTAAGTTTTTGTTGTTAAGCTGAAGATAAATAAAAAAAGCAGCATTAAAAAAATTATATTTATATATTTTAATTTTTTCTAAAATTACGCAAATTATAAAAAAAAATGTAGGAGTTTTTTTAAACTTTTGGGAGGAAGTTTTAGTATTTTTTTAAGATTTAGGAGAAAGTCATTTCAGGTATCTGGCAACACTATATATATATATTTTTATTTTTTATGAGAAGTTTAATTGTTTAAAATGACGAAAATTATAAAAAAAATTTAGGAGATTTTTTTAACTTTTGGGAGGAAATTTCAGCATGTTTTTTAAGATTTAGATGAAAGTGATTTCAGGTATCTGGCAACACTGTCTAGTTTGAGCCAGTCAGCAGTGGCTGAAGTATTGGATAGGTTGAAGTTCATCAACAAGTCAAATTGGTTTCTTGACTGACAGTTGGATATTGCTCTACTTATATGAAAGGATTTACATTTGGTCTTTTTCAGGACTCCGTGGGAACATGTGGCGAGTACTGCACACATTGTGCAAGCTAACTTAACCTAACCTAATCTAACCTATAACAAGTTTTTCTCTAGTAGCTGATTTGGCGGTTAATGGGATCGTTTACAAGTGCAACGAGTGTTGAAAACCAATCCATCCCATACCAGATAGAAGAATGAAGTATATTTTTTAGCTTTTTCTAGCTGTTGTTTTGTTGATTAAGTGCAACGAGTCTCAGTTTAATCTATACCAAATATTATAGAAGATTAAAATCTTCTTAGATGTTTTCTCTACGATCTTCACTTAGACACTAAATAGGCAATCAAATGTTTTTTTTGCAATTTTCTATTTTACAAAGAATATTCAAGTTCAATTGTTACACATATTGTCAAAACAGTTGTTATAACAACTTTTGCTGGGCCCATGGTTTTGGAAGCTTTTGGTCCAAGGTTTTGGAAGGTTTATAGAGTAATATACATTTTAAGCTGGAAACTTAAAGTTAAGAATTCTTTCCATAATTTCACATATATTGAAATTTTATTATAGTCTTCCAAGTAGATGTGATTGGATATACGGAAAGTTTTTAATATTATTGAAAATTAGAGAATATTAGAAAATAAGAGAATATCCCAGTACTTTTGAATAATCAGAAGTCGTAATTCATCTAAATTTAATTACATCAAACAAAAAGTCCCGAAAAGTCTTTTTAAAGTCTCAATTTGTTTCGTCTTAATTACATAACACTTTTTACTCAGCTAAAGCAGATCTTTCATTATGATTACAGGGGCAATTACACCTGTTTGTGGTATTAGGACATAGAGAAATGGAACTGCAGAATAGCTGAGCAGTCACTTTGAAACACATTAACCAAAATTTTTCTAAGCTTACTGAGATAAGAATACTAACTTTCTTCAAAGTATCAGTTAAGAATGATTTGCAGCTGGCATGGGGGATATGGTGCATTAGATTTGACCAGAACTTGAGTTCAAACGCTCGAAGTGATTAATCTCTCCAAGAAAAAAATACGAATCTGTATAGATATGAATCCTTATAGAAGTCCGTACGGGTCATTAACTGTTGGGTCTTCTTCTTTACTTTTGAACAATATGAAATTGTTCGTTAAATTAATTAAATATAAAGTAAATGTAGAGTTTTTTTTACAAAGTCATACACAACAAATCAAAATTTGCTAGTTTTCCCGCTCTGTAAGTGAAGCCACCTGAAACCACAGCTGGCAGTTTCTTAACTTCATAAATTGCATTTAAAGCTTAAAAAACAAGCGGGGGAAATTGTGACATCATTTCTTAAACTGTGATCTCACAATGAGCTTCAAAGGCCTAAAAGTGTTCAAACGTGTGGCTGCCATCGAACCCAATGACTACTAATTTTCATAGTTGGTCGAACAATTCAGGACGAGTTTGCGCCAAGGGATGAAAATTTTGAAGAACAACATCGATACATCGATTTTTCGATACATCGGCCAGTCAGAATCCATTCTAAGAAGACATTGTCTGAAAAATAACGACGTATCGATGTTTTTAATTTATTTTTCGAAATCTTAGTTGAGGTTGTTTTTTTTCTTTTGTAATAATTTCAATGCCAATCCACCTCAACCTAAGTAAATGGCTACTAACCTAAGCAAAACTAACAGAATCTAAACCAATCTAAACATTTTTTTGCCACCCACGCCCTTTTACGATCCTAAAAAATCCTAACCTAAGCAAAACTAACAGAATCAAACTCAAACTAAACACTTTTTCGACCCACAAAACTTTTACTACATTATCGTTTTTTCTAACAAAAAAAAACAATTTAATACCTGCCAATGCTTCACACTTTGTCACTTAACGTTCGGCATTGGGCAAAGTTATTTCAACTTTTTTAAATTCCTGCATTAAATCAGCGTTTCCTCAACACTTCATGACATTTTCGTTTCTTTTCGATTCGCACAATGTTTGCAACTTTTTCTTTCTTTGTATGCTTTTTATATTTTTTGGTTGCATGAAAACGAAAACTTAAAATTAAGTCCAAATAAAAATATAAACGAAAAAGCCAAAGCATGAAAATGGAAAAATTGGAGCAAAGGCAAAAGCACTTAAAAGTGCACTTAGTATAATAGAAGTCCGACTGTTGGTCAAGCAGCAGCAGCAGCAAACTAAAAAAAACCAACAAAAAAGCTGCAACGAAGCGCCACAAAACCAGGACACAACGACACAAAGTTGCCCATTTTGGACATTAGCAACAACACACCACGGCGACAACAATTGCGAAAATACGAATAAGTGGATCTTAAAATTGCAGCCAAAATTGGAGCAGAAGCAGACAGCGCAAAGAAAAAAAGACAAATTAAAAAAGTGAAAACAGAAACACACAAAAAATGTGAACATGAAAATAGTGTAAAAAAAAAATTAGTACCAAAAGCAGGCACACCAACAAAAACGGCATAAAGTAGCAGCAAGTGGACAAGTGCCAAAATGAAGAAAGCGAAAAGGAAGCAAACCCTTTTGCAGTGCAAAACAGGGCGAATTGCAAGTGCAAGTGCGGCGAGTGAACAAAGACAGCGGACACGGCCAGACAGCGAACGAGAAGCGGACATGGACAAAGGGCGCTGTGTGTGTGTGTGTGTGTGTGTGTGTGAGCAATGTTTTCAGCAATGTTTTGTGCAACGGTGGGTGGCAAAAAGTTGGCAAAAAAATTAGACAAGCAGCACAGCAGCAGCAGGAAATGTACAATAGAATTAAAACTGCTAAAACTGCTTCCGTTTGTCTGATTAAAAACGCAGCAGCAAAAAACATTTGAGAAACGAGTGGCCGGTCAGACGACAAACGCTTCAGCAAAACCAATTGAGCCGTGAGCGCAGCAGAGAGCGAGATAGAGGGATTTTTTTGTTCTTGAAATCAATTCGGCACTTTAAATGATAAATGGCAACGACCAACTGGCAATGGCTGCCGATAATTTGTTGGTGTTTGGGGCGAAAAAAATGGTTGCTTAAGTTTCCCAAGGATTGTAAAATTAGACGATGTTCTTGTGCTGAAGAGAGAGAAGGGACGAGCAACTAATTGGAAGATCAGGGAATGAGTGTTGAAGCGTGGAGTGATGCAGGAAAGTAGCATTAAGTAGGGTTTAGTTTTAGTTTATTGGCAGTGAGATGAGAAGAAGATGGTTTTGGTTTGATTTTAATTGTATTGAATAAAGTAAGGTTAGGTCAGAATATTGTCCTATGGCACTTTATGCAAAATTTAAGAACAATTATTGATGAATTTCAGATACAAATTTTCTTGAGAGTTAAGTATCTATAAGTACACATTGATCTTATGGGACTTTTGTGGTTTCTAAGAAAAGACCACAGCTCTTCCTGTCACCTGGAATAGTTATCTAATCTAATCTAATCTAATCTAACCTAATCTAATCTAATCTAATCTAATCTAATCTAATCTAATCTAATCTAATCTAATCTAATCTAATCTAATCTAATCTAATCTAATCTAATCTAATCTAATCTAATCTAATCTAATCTAATCTAATCTAATCTAATCTAATCTAATCTAATCTAATCTAATCTAATCTAATCTAATCTAATCTAATCTAATCTAATCTAATCTAATCTAATCTAATCTAATCTAAGGCTCAGTGGCGTACGCAGGATTTTGTTTCGAGGGGGGTTTGCGTAACTTTGTTGAGAACTTTGAAATAGAATAAAATGTAGATGTATGAATGTACAGACTGAGATCCAAAACATTTATGTTTTCCCCACCTAACATATTTATTTTGGTCCTGAAAGTTCAAAATAGAAAATTTAGTTGAAAGGAGACAATTTTTCTCTTTCATTTGATACCCATATCTTCATCATTGCACAACCACAAATATTTAAAAAAATATTTGAAATGTGTATGTCCCTAAAATTTTAAAGTCCTTTAAAAAGGACTTTGGGCCAGAAAATGAAAAACTGACAATGCCAGATTACTATAAATGACCTCTAGTTTCTACGTCTATATCAACATTTGGATGGGTTTCGGAAAAATAAAAAAATTTTTTCGAACGGCGTAATAAATATAAAGTTTGTGTTTTAACTCAGTGCATCATAACTTTGTAATTTTTCTTTCAATTCTATTGATGTTACGCTTAATATTTGCACAAAAAATATATCTTTCATCCTAGATCTTAAAACCAAAGGAGATCATTTATTTATCTATAAAAAAAAACATACCAAAATTTATGATTTTTGAAAATGGTCGAAAAATTCACTTTTTTACAACTTTCACCGTCAGTAACTACCCCAAATCTCATCTGAGTTGGACAATCTGTATATCACTGGAAAGACTAAGGTATTATCTTCTGACCGACGGACGGCTTGAAGATTTTTCGAAAACGCTTCTTGCAAAAATTTTTTGATCTTCAGTTTCATGTTCAGCGGCCTAAAGTTAGTATAGAAAACACTTTTATTTTTTGGTGCATTTTTTGTGTCGAGTAATGTTATTGATGATTGAATAAATATGCGACAGTTATAAATTAAATTTCTGTACTAACTTAAAGATATTTTGGGGGGTTTAAACCCCAAAAACCCTTCCCTGTGTGCGCTACTGCTAAGGATACTCACTTTATTAGTGCACTGACATACTTTTGCAGTTCAGTGTTATGAGATATGGCCTGAGGAAAGTGTCTTGATGGACATTGGGCAATAGTTGGCAATTCAAAAGACTTCTTTAAAAAGTTATTAAAAACTTCCTCATTGCATACTTTCTTCGCTGGAGCCTCATTCTATCCATATGGAATGATATCTCTAAGGCATGGCCAATTGGGAGATCACAATTCTCCAATACCATGCAGAGACCCACTTTGATTCTAAGCGATAGATTAGATAGGTTTGTCTCTAATACTCATCGCTCATTTAGATTGAAGAAAAGTGAGACTGGGATTTTTAGTCTTCCAGTGGCCAAAGAGTACAAGAAATAAAAAGAAGAAGTACAAGAAATTCAATTTAAACTTATTTTGCTCATTCGCGTTGACACTTTTTTATTTTTTTTTAATTCTAGTAGGAGCTAATCTGTTGAACTTGATAACTACGTAAATAAATACATAAATATATTAAATAACAATAATAAAATATATTAAATAATAAGTAAATAAATATATAAATATATTAAAAAATATTTGAGAAATATTTTCTTATTTGTGTATCGAACTTATGTTATACGGTAAAGCAAAAAATTTAAAGAAAGAAGCCATTCGGTCTTTGTAGTGGAAACTAAGGTGGATGGATCAATTATTTTTATGTTATTTTCAATTGAAACTATTTTGCTGAAACTACTATTTGCAGTTGAAACTAATGAGGATCAATTCATTTTAGACATACTTTAAATGAGATCAAATACAATTTTAGTTGATTCTCATTGAGCACAACTTTCAAAGCAGATCAACAACTCACATAAAAGTCATCTATGTATGTAATCCTTAATCTAAAATCTAGGCGTCTTTTGGCGCCTTTCATCAAAGGTTTCAACCGAAACCTATAGAATATTACATATATATACTATACATCCTATATATACTATACTCTACACTATAGCATTTCATTTCAGTCTTTACTCCTACATGAAATAAAATTGTCCACTGTTCAGTCAGTTTGCTCACTCGACTTACTTGCCACATGTTATTGTTGTTGCAGTATTTGGCTTCGTTGTTGTCGCTGTCCGGCAAACGCACATTGACCATGATTTACAGATCAATTTTTGTTGTTTATGCGACAGCCGTTGTCGGAGATAACGCGACCATTTAAGCGGCTTTCGAGCGCGTCAAAGGCCACCGCAAATGTTTTTTTATGCGTCTTTTTTACATTGCAAATCCGCAAAGATTGTCGCGCGCAGATTGCAGCACAAAAGGATTTCGACTATAAATATGGCAAATATTTTTCTTTTAATATTTACATTCAGTTTTTCTCGCCAGATTCAAACAAAGATTACATTGATGGAAAAACCTGTTGAACGCTGCAACTTTGTGCGGTGATTTAATTTTTTCTAATAAAAAAAGAAATTTATTTAAATTACATTTAATAATGTAATTTAATACACTTTAAGCTCTATAATGCAAAAATGCTGTAAATATTTTATGTTGCACAAAAATAGCAAATTACCGGCAATGCAGAGAGGAAATTTGGGTTCAAAAGGTGTTCACATTAATGGCCAATTATGTGCGTAATGCTGTCAACAACAACAATAACAATAATAAACAAGACCGCAACGAAAGCAGCAACAAAAATACCATCTACAACAACAACAACTACAACGATGATTGTGTAATGCAGCCGAAATAAATGATTGCAATTTTTCAATTCACTAAAAACGCCAACAAATTGAAATCAATCAATGCAGCCGCTGGCGGCAACAGCAAATGTTTACGTGTGTGTGTGTGTGTGTGTGTGTGTGTAGAGAGCGAGATTATCAGCAACAGCAACCGACTGCCATTAGCACCAACAAACTACAACTACAACAACGTCATCTTATTAAATTGCCATCAATCATATTGGAAATCAGGCTTATTTATTATGAACGCCAGCGGAGGCGCGGGGCGGCGAGCGCAGGCGCTCTAAACGATTCGGCAGCAAAGGTGTGAAAGTGTCTGCAACAGGCGCGCTGGGCTTGAAAGTGTGCAACACAATTTGCTGCAAAATTGCAAATGTGTAACACTGCATGATTGAACGTGGAAGCGAGTGCGGCAGGAGCGGAGCCTCAAAGATTGCGTTGACCTAATTTTCAACTTTTACACACTCACGCAGCAATCTGCAAAAAGGCGAGCTGTGAGTGATGACTTTGTTGCCGACACGGTGCCGCTGATGTGGCTGATGAAGAAGCATTGGCCCGGGGGGAGGACGAGGGCTGCAGCTAATGTGCTCGTTGCTGCAAGTGCTGCTACAGAATGTTGCAAAAATGTTGCATTCATTTTAGCTTGAAATTTGATAAATGGCTGTTGATAGTAAAATGTTGCGTTGCACGCAAAAAGTGCGCATCAAGTGAAAGCAAAATGTTGGTGTTTAGGCCAGAAGTGGCACAAGGATCAAATGAATAGAAAACATTTTGGTGTGGTTTAAGGATGTGTGACAAAATGATACACTGCCATGTAATGTTTGAGAACTTGAGTGTTAAAGCAGTGCGGGTTGGTTTAGGAAATTCTCAGACATTCTTTGCCCAAGGTAAGAGTGCTTAAGTTGTTAATGAGTACGATCGGAGTTGAAACTAATTTATGGCAACTGAAAATGAAGCGCTTGAGATGGTAAGAAAGAATAAAGACAGCTACATGAATTAGACAATCGTTGGGCTCTAATTGCCGATTGACTGAAAGATATACTGGAAAAGTGAGTCTTTCTGGCTTAGAAGGACCGTGACTGAACTGTGAAATACGTCAGACATTGTGACGAATGTTGTACATAAAAACAGGATACGTTCTATTCTTGAATCGCGGTTAGTATTGAAGTCTTTATTGGACTTTGTGTCATAGTTTCCATTGCTAGAAAAACGATACCTCTTGTTCTGAAAAGTCAATCGACTGAAAGATCCACCGGAGAAACGAACCTTCCTGGCATAGACGAATTGACTGTGAAATACATCGGACAATGTAATTAAGGCTTTGCCTGAAAAGGGATACATTCTAACCTTGTATCCTAAAAAACCACACCTATCGTTCTGTAATGTCGATCGACTGAAAGATCTACTGGAGAAATTAATAGACAAATTGGTCAGACATTCTGTAGAAGGCTATTCCTGAAAAATAGGATTCATATTTTCTATCATTGAATCACACTGTGAGCCAGCTCATTGGAGCCTTTATTAAACTTTGTACCATAACCTCTAATACTAGAGAAAAACGGCACCTCTCGTTTTCTAATGTCTAATCTGTCAAGTCTAACTATGAAACAATTAACATATGAATGGAATGAATACCTATGAATTCAAAGAAGGAAGTAATTCTGTACATCCCTGTTTCGAATTTATTTTATTAAAAAATTCTTTAGACTTCCAACTACTCTTAAGACCAAAAAGAAATTTGATAGAGGGTTCAGGCGTCCTAAACATGCATATTGTCACTGCCAAAATAGTTATTGTTTTAACACTAGAATGCTCAAGGGAGTCAAAATATTTTCATGGAGATTTTTATTGTTTTATTGCTTTGCTTTCTAAAAGTAAAACGTGCGTGATTTTTCTTTTTTTTTTTTAAGACAAATTCAATACAAAAAAAAATTAAATTAAAAAATGAAATATTTATCGTTTTTATTATTTACAAAAATTTTTTTTTATTATTTAATATTTAAAAAAATTATCCCCTATTTTGTAGCTTAATATGGGCTTTTGTAGCTTAATACCTATAGGAGGGTTGAATTGGTCGAGCGTTCTAGTGTTAGGACCAGTTGTGAGTAAGTTTAAAAATGAAGTAAGGTCGAGTTTTTGTCTTTGCTATGCTGCAGACAGAAGTCTAGTAGGTCATTGATGCAGATAGAAAACTATTAGAATTTTCCAGAGACCTAAAATAATTATTATTCATATTTTTGGGAATAAAAAAATTGCTGTAATTTAAGAAATTTCTATAATTATTGCTTTATAATAATTATTCCCAATAAGAAATTTTTTACGTCGCCTATAACTATTACCATGTAATACATTTTTTTGAGTTGCATAATAACTCTTATAAGTAACAAATATATTTGTGTATGTTGTCGATAATTATTATTTTGAGGTTTTTGTTTTTTACATTGCTTCATAACTTTTATTTATGACGTTTTTAATTTTCGTTACCTATAACTATTATTTTGGGAATTTTTTTTTTACGTTGCTTCATAACTTTTATTTGTGATTTTTTTCATTTACGTTGCCGATAACTATTATTTTGAAAAAAAAAATTTTACGTTGAATTACCACATTTTGGATATGAATTGATTTTTAATTGTTTTAAATTGACAAACGCAAATTAACTGCAGAAACCTAAATTCCACCAAGAACTAAACAATACAAAATCAATTCATACTCAAAATGTGGTCGTGGATCGCACTTAACATTGGGTTGGAAGGCAATTCTGATGCAAAGATAAGTTATGAATTAATTTTAGAAATTTAATAAAAGTGAAGTTATTGTCTTTCCTATGCTTTACACAGAAGTTTAACTAGTTGGTCATTGATTTAGATTGGAATGTTTTCCTTAGATAATGAAAAGTGAGTCTCATTAATTCACCCCTACGGTCTTCAATTGGGTTTGCGTCTGCACTAAACTATCTCAATCTAACCTAACCTTTTATCCTCTTCTAGTTCCAAACATTATTTTAGGTCATAAAAAAGAGTCTTTCTCCGGTGAATGAGAAGAAAAGTTTACCCAGGCACTAAGTTTTGTTTGAGATCACCAGTGTTTTAACCTAAAAGTTTTTTTTTTTGTGGCGATTAACCTATAATACATGAGCCGTCAATGCAGTAAAACTTTAGTAGGAGTGTGAGTGTTTCTCATTAATTACAGTAAAACCTGCTTAAGTGCTTCACATATATATGCAATCATTTTGAGGTACTTAAGCGGGTTCAGTACTAAACGTACATAACGCATGGAGCCCTCAAATATTGGTTACTTAACCCTTTCGTTAGAGGTTTTTACTGGGGAAAGTTAAAATTTTAAATTTATCGATTTAGTCTTCTTTGTGGTTATATCAACAACATATTATAATATATATGTTTTTAAATTATTGTTAACAGGTCATGCTTTTTAGAGTGTTGTCATATGACAGCAACCATGTCGTTGTTGACTGGTGACTGGTCCATATGAACATGAAATTTTTAGACATAATTAAAAATGGAATATTTTTTCATTTACTTCAGTTGAAATGATTTAAAAAATGTATCTGAATTGAAGTTAAAAGAAAAAATTGTTTCTTAGTTTTTCTACATCTTCTTTCTTTACTATGTAAAGATATAAAATTTAAACAACGTGCCTACTTCTCTTCTTTAAACTTAGATATTCAGTTTATTAATTTTGTATTATTCCCAAACCTTCAAACTATTCTAAAGACCAATAAAAAAATTTATTCTTGGAACCATTTAGGTGTTAGACGTCCACGAAGTAGCATGTTGCCATATGGCAACAAAATGACGAAACGGTTAAACGGGATAGATAGGTATTTAACACTAGAAACACCATTGCAGTCATTTTGATGATGATCAGTTTATCAATTTTGTATTATTCCTAAAACTTCAAACTATTCTATGGACCAACAAAAAAATTTATTCTTGGAACCATAGAGGTGTCAGACGTCCCCAAAGTAGCACGTTGCCATATGGCAGCAAAATAATGAAGGGGTTAAACGGGGTATTTAACACTAGAAAGACTATTGCATTCATTTTGATGGTATTTCATTTTTAAATATCTGTATTTTCTTTAGTTCTATCAACTTTTACTTTAATGACTTTTATTTTTTTACCGGTTCTACAATTACTTTTACAATTAGGGTTCCACAATTACAATTACCCAAATCCGATGTGTACTTTTCAAGATATTAGCGGATATAATGTGAAGTCTTTGTAGGTATGGATAACTTGCGCTCTTTCTTGTGTTAACCCTTTCGCTATTTTGTGGCCATACGGTAACATGCTACTTTGTGGACGTCTGCATCCTCTATGGTTGCAAGAATACATTTTTTAGTCCGTCCTTAGAATAGTTTAAAGTTTAAGGAAAAATACGAAATTAATAAACTGAATATTTAAGTTTAAAGAAGAGAAGTATACACGTTTTTTTAATGGTATATCTTGAAATAGTAAAGGAAGAAGAAGCAGAAAAATTAGAGAACTTTTTAATTTGACGGTTTCTTTCAATTTAGATACTTTTTTAATTTTGGCTGAATTAAATGAAGAAATATTCACATTTTCGTTATGCGTAAAAAGTTTTATGTTTAAGTAATTATTACAGCCACAGCGATGTGATTGCTCTCATAGAAAAACACTCTAAAATACAGGGTGCGAGTATAAAAATTAAAAATTTGTGTATGGAATGTTTCTATCTAATATAACCACATAGAAGCCTAAAACGTAAAATTTAAAAAATTAACTTTCCCCAGTAAAAACCTGTAGCGAAAGGGTTAAGAGGGAAGGTACTTAAGCGGGTTTCACTGTATTTTAACTTCAGTTGAACTTTGATTACTTCTGATGATTGGGACAGGAAGCACTCAGGTAATGAATTTTTTGATTGATGTTTAAGTTATAATTTTTATTTTTCAACTTCTGTGCTGCTTAACGTTCACAAGTACTAATAACAAGAAAAGTGTTTTTGCTAGTCCGTATAATTGAGGTAATCACGGTTAGTAGAGACTAAAAAAACAATTTTAGCGTACTCGAATAATTGATGTTCTCGGTTTGCCGGTTGATTGAATACCGAATAATTAAGTTCCAACTGTATTAAACAAACTCATTACTAGCTGCCATTGCTCTTAGCTTCTTGGTCATAAATTGTTCAGGCTTTTCACAAACTACAGGTAATTCAAATGATTCTTCAACCTTCCTTTTGTTGTGCTTCTCCTTCTCGCACCAACGCGCTGGTTTTTCAATTTTTCGCTCTCTTGTCGTATTTCGAAACGTAACCTGTTACTGTCACTTCATTAATCGCTTCATTTAAATCGAAAGCTGCTTTTGTAATTTTCATGGCTAAGTTTCCTTACAGCGCGGCAGCACTCAACACGGCTTTCTCTCTCCGAAATGCTCGTAAATTTTAATTCATTATATTATTTGTTGGTTGGATGCCACGTTGTGTGGCTCACACTTGATGCCACTTCCAATGAAAAACCGTTCAAGTGTCAAAAGCAACCAAACACACAAACACACACACATCCTTGCACGAATAAAACAACGTCGAGCCGGAGACAGTAAACAAAAGTTTCATGGGGCCAGACGTCTGCACGGGCGCGCGATAAGAGTCAGACGGCGAGGTTAGAATTAACTGTGTTGTTGCGACTAAAAGTGAAGCGGTTGCTGGCTGACTGCCGCCGGCAGCTGCTTAGCCGCTTCTTAAGGTGACAATCTGATAAGACGTCCACCAGATGTGGCAGTCGTTGAACTGCGGCCTGCGTTGAGCTCGCTGCCGCTGTCTACCGGCCGGAGTAATTTAGCCAATGGTGGCACAAGTTACGACCTTATCAACTAAATCTCTGACTTGATGACATATTGACAGTCATTATCAGCGACACACGTTCGCCGAGTGCCGAGCGTGAGTGCGACTCCGAGTGCAAGTGTGAGTGCCGGTGCGAGTGTTTGTGTGAATGCATTAATTAGTGGCAAAGGGAATACTTGTACACATTTGGAGCCAGCGAACGGTAAAGAAAAATTGACAATATTTGTCAGTCGGCGACAGTGTCTGCGCTGGGCGCTGTTGTTACTGATGCATATGTGTGTGTGTGTGTGTGTATGGCTGGGTGTCTGCGATGTTGCTGATAATCATGTTATCACAGTGAAAGTATCGCACACGATACTTGTGTCTGCATTACACCGATGACAATTTGAGGCAGTGAAGTGCGGCAGCAACTCAGAATTGCGGAAGTGATTAAACGTTGCGGATTAGCGAGGCTTAAATGCCGCTGCCGCTTCGTCGTCTGTCGCTCTGTTGCTGTTGTCGTGATGTGTGCTGATGTGTGGCGTCTGACTGTGGGAACTGATTGATTTGCGTTGGATTTTATTTGATTGCACATCGTTCGGCTTTGATGGCTAATTAAATACCGCTAGCAGGACATAGGCCAGGGTATTGTTTGCCGTTATGCCAGCGCGCTGACTCACCGTGTGACACATTCCGGCCACGGCCATTAGGCATTTTTAATTATCGTGTCAGCTGCTCACAGACGTGAGTCAGCTATGGGTTTTATTGCTTACACTTATTTTTTTATTTTCGTTATTAATTTGTTTGTTTTTGTGCATAATTTGGTTTTTTTCGGTTGCATGTTTTTGCTTGCTTTGTTGCTTGCTTTTGGCAAGTTGAAGTTGTGATCAGTCTGTGTGAAAATATTTGTAACTTTTGCGAGATTTTTAAATAGTCATAAAAAACAGGATGATAATTTATTTGTTAAGTTGTGTGAATGCGCAGAAGTTTTGAAGTGAAGGAACAGCAGTGGCGGTTTCGTAGGAATTTTGCGGTTATCTTGAGGCAGTTTTTTGTTGCTGCTTTTATTGTTGAAGCGACTTTGTGCTTTTTATGGGGATATACACTCGCGCCAAGTGGCTGGTAGGAGAGCAAATAGTTGCCTTTCAATTCATACAAATAAATAAACAAATAAATAAGTAAAAAATAAATACAGAACTAAATAAATAAATAAATAAATAAATAAATAAATAAAACAAACAAATAAATAAATAAAAAAATAAATATATAAATAAATGAACGAATAAATAAATAAAAAATTAAATACAAAATGAAATAAATAAATAAGTAAATAAATAATTAAACATATAAATAAAAAAAGAAAGAAATATTTAAGTAAAAAATTACAAATAAATAATTAAAAAAGATATAAATAAAAAATAAAATATAAATAAATAAATAAAGAAATAAAAAAATAATTAAATATATAAATACAGTATAATCTCGATAATTCGGACACTCGCTAATACGGACAACGCGGTAATCCGGACACTCAATTTCTATTGTAGACTCTGTAATCCGGACACCAGTGTTTGGTTTTTAATTGTCCGGATTATCGGGATTTTACTGTACATACATAACCAAGTAAAAAATGTAACAAATAATTTAAGAAATAAATAAATATCTAAGTAAATAAATAATTAAATAAATTAAGAAAGAAATAATTAAATATATAAATACATACAAAAGTAAATAAAAAATTAAACAAATAAATAAATAAATAATAAATAAATGAATAAATAAATAATTAAATAAGTAAATAACTCAATAAATAAATAAATAAATAAAAAATAAATAATTAAATATATAAATGCATACATAAGTAACTAAATAAATAAATTAAAAATAAATAATTAAATATATAAATGCATACATAAGTAACTAAATAAATAAATAAATAAAAAATAAATGAATAAATAAATAAACAAACAAAAAAATAAATAAATAAATTAATAAATAAACGAATTAATAAATAAATGAATAAATAAATAATTAATTTAATAAATAAATAAGTAAATAAATAATTAAATAAAAAAACAAAGAAAGAAAGAAATAGTTAAATATATAAATACATACATAACTAAATAAAAAATTAAACAAATAATAAATAAATTCATTTATTTCTGAATAAAAAATTAATAAAAAAATTAATAAATAAAGAAATAATTAAATATTTAAATACATGCAAAATTAAATAAAAAATTAAACAAATAAATAAATGGATGCATTAATTAATTAAAAAAGTATATAAATAAAAATAAATAAATATTTAAATTATTAAAAAAATATGGAAATAAATAATTTAATAAATAAATGAATAAATAAATAATAAAAAAATCATTTAATTTATAAATCCATACATATGTAATTTAATAAATAAAAAATTTAACAAATAAATTAAAAAATTAATCAATAAATAATCAAATAAATAAATAAAAAACTAAATAAATCCATCAAGAAATAATCAAATAAATAATTAAAATAAATAAATTAATTAATTAATAAATCATATAATAATAAATAAGTAAGCAAATAACAAAATAAAAAAGAGATAGATAAATAAAAAATAAGTAAATTAATAAATTGCGTATTTTTAGAATAGTTATTTATATTGTCGAAAAAAACGTGATTAAGGTTAGTTTTTTTTTTTAGAAAATTTTTTTTATAGAAATACAATTATTGATATATTAAAAAACTATTTCTGAAAAAAGTTATTGAGTATTAAAAACTGTGTTATCAAGTTCCTGTACGAAGGAAAACGAAGTTCTTTTGGCTTCAACTGGACATTATGGATCTGGACGCCACCAGCTACCACACCGTGTGTCAAACAATCGATTTGTTTGAACAAAAATTATCAAAACAAATCTGATGAACTGAACATTAACATTGTGCAATTTGATTTAAATCTCTGGTCTATGCAAATAAACCACAAACAATCCTTGAGCTCAGTAAGATGGAGTCACAACTTTGACAAAATGTCATTGAAAATTTCATGAGATCAGAGCCGTGGAGACGACTTGTTGAACATTTTGGAATTGGAACATGTCTACTTTACAATGTTATTTTTTTAAATTTTTTATTTTTCAATTAAATCGTACACTTTTATTGGGACAACCTATAGAAAAGAGACAAAGGGATAGAGTCTTCTCTGGGCCTGAGCCGGACAGTGGGATAGGTGTGCAACATTCTCTTCTTCATCTATCGAGTTGCAACTATGGCAGAGTTTATTGAAATGTATAAAAAGCAGTTGGAAATCAGAACTTTCAGGTATTCATGCAAAAAGACAGGGTCTATTCATTTGTGATTAATTATAGAAGTTGCAGAGAAAATAAGAATACTTCTCCGGGACTACTTCATCTCGCACACTACAGACTCCTTCAAAGAGCTTCGTCTGTTTCGTTTAGAGGGGAAAATTGTGTCAATCACAACAGACCTGAGCATCGATTGCCGCCCAACTAGTCAATTCACTTTGGCCCACTAAATTGAAAATAAATCATTTAAAAAAGTATTTCCCAAATGTTTTTATTTTTTTTTTTTGCTTCTCTAAGAAATATCAACTTTCATTTTTGGCTGTTTGTTTACACACACCCAAACATTCAAGTCACAATTTATTGCCAAAATTTTTTACGATCAATACAATGATTATGAGCCGATTAACCACTTCGTCAGTGCGAAAAGTTATCAAATTTTTATGATTCATAAATTTAATTAAGTTGCCACTGACTGAGAAATCCGAGAATTAACACATTTCTCAGATTTATTTGAAAAAAAAATAACAACAAAATAATCTTCAAATATTAATTGGAAAAAAATGAAGCTCACAAATTTGGCGAAAAGTTTAAACTTTTAGTCGCATGTTGGCCATATTTGCACTTCCTGTTGACCTCATTTTGTTGATATTTCGGGCCTGCGTTTTCAGTTCGCTTGCGGTTCGATGCTCAAAGCTCGGCGCGCGGCCCATCTCGTGTCCAATTACATTTACGGCCACATAAACGAAAATTTCGTACACTCGAAAGCAATTATCGGTAATTTCGTGTGCACCCATAGCGCAAATCAGCGGCGGCCAGCGATGGCAGCCGCCGCGGCAACCAGTCGCTGCGAGGTGTTGATTTGTGGCTATGAAATCAGTTTTGATTTTTATTTTTTTTTTATTTGTTGCTGTTGTTTTTTCGTGTAAGAGTGTGCGATTTTTACGATTTTGTGTGTGTGTGTGTGTGTGTTGGTATTGCGGCGCGGTAAAGATATGCCGCCGCCGGGCAGTGGCGGGTGAACGGCGCGTTGCATGCAGCATGACCGTTGCGGGAATTATAATGTTGATTGGTTTTTGAACGAATTGCTGCTGTTGTGTATGGCATTGTTGTTGTTGTTGTTCGACTTGCTGTTGCATGCATTCGACACTTGGCGGACTCTCTATCTGGCTGCCCTGTAATGAATATGTAAGCAGCGGCAATAACAACTACAATAACAAAACCAACAATAACAACAACAACATAGGTAACTATAACTGTGAGGAGGTCCTGGACATTTCATTGATGCCACTGGCGTGTCTCGCGTTTGCTGTGCTTGAGCGACGGCAGCGGCAGCAAATGTGTTTGCAGTAAAACCACTGGCGCAGCATTGTTATTGCTTTTGCAATTAAAATTCTAAATTTTATGTTTTTCGAAGCGTTAAAATGAAAGATTTCCGCTCGCTGGTGTGTGAAAGCGCAGCCGTAGAGGTTGGGAAATTTTCGCGCAAATTCATGTGCGAGAAGTTTTTAAGGTCTAATGAAAGTTTTAGGTTTCTTTTAGTTTTTTATTTGAAATAATAGATGTGTTTGTTGCACTACAAGTGCATTTGATAAATGTACAAAAAAAAACCGGTTCACGGAGTTGTACTTTGAGAGGTGAAATGTGTTTTTGTAGAAACTGAACAATTGAAGGTCGAGAATTAATATTGAATAATTAAAAAAAGAACACATTCCTGCAGAACAGTGGCGGATTCAGGGGGGTTTTGGGGGTTGAAACCCTCCCGAAATATTAGGACCGACTTTAAAACTACATACAAATGAAAAGGCATTTTTGGCATTTTATGAATATTAAAGAATTACTTTTTGAAACTCCCCCAAAATATTTTTCTGAATCCGCGCCTGCTGAAGAACACTGATTTCTGATTTTAGGAGTTCTATGATTGTGAATTAAAATCGCAAAAAATTTTTAGCTCGTAGAAGAGGTTTTTGACTTTAAACCTTTTAAAGATCTTTTAAGTCAAAACAATTTTTATATTAAACGCCATAAATGAATCGCTGAGTTAAAGGCAGAGAATCCATGTGGAAAGAATTAAAACAATACATTTTCATTATTAAAAGTGTTTAATTATTTTAATATTCTAATAATTTTAATTATTGAATACAGTTTGTCAAGTAAATGTTTGCAAATTTAAAAAAGGTAGAAACATTATTTTGAAAAACTTATAAATATAACAGAAATTGCAATATTTTGAAATTTTTTTAAGATATAGATTAATAGTAATGTCTATTTGGTAGGTGAAAACAGTGTAAAAAATCAAAAAAGGAAATGAAGCTATACTTCAAACTGTCAAAAAATTCGTCTTCTTTCAAAACCAAGATTGCATTGAAAATTTGGCGCCGTACAGTTCCGAACAGTTTCATGAGATACATCAGTTCCGCATTCTATTTTTATATCCAAAGCCATTTCCCTTATTGAGATACGGGGGTTTTCACGAACTTTTCGGTTGATTTTTCTTTCTTCTCTGTCAGACAGTTTTCTGGGTCGTCCAGGAGATACTTTCAAATCAATTTGCCCTTCAATACGCGAATCAAATAGACATTACTTTGATATTATATGAGAGTAAAATATTTAATTAATCTATATTTTTCAAATAATTTCAAAATATTGCAATTTCTGTTATATTATAATCTTTTCAAAATAATTTTCTACCTTTTTTAAATTTGCAAACATTTACTTGACAAACTGTATTTTAATTATTGAAGAAGAAGTATTGAAGAAGTATTCAATTTTTTATATCTTAAACTAATAAAGTTAGAAAAGTTAGTTAGTTAAAGTTAGTCCTTAACCCATTCGAGACCGATTGCACACCGTTTGTGCAATAACAGTAATGTGCAATTATCAGTTATTCTGAGTAAACTAGTCGTCGAAATAAGATTTTTCTCGAACTAATGAAATCTGTAAAGTACAGGAAAACAAACTTTGGCATTGGTTTTACTGTGTAGCAAAAAATCTAAAAATTATATGAAGCCTTTCTTATATGTACAATACAAAGAAAAAAAAATTTCGCTCCTGGGGACCGTGTTCGAAAAAAATCGTCGTCTCGAATGGGTTAAGATATATTTAAAAAAAAAAAACAATTGGAAATTTCCAAGGATATTCAAGAATAAAGTTTTAAAAGGATCTTTTCAATACCTTACATTTTCAAACCTTCAATGCATTTTTTAAGATTCTAAAGATTTTCTCTTTAATTTGATACCCATATTGTTATTCTACATTGCGCTCAATTTTTAAAATAAGTTTTTGAAATAAACATGTCCTTGAAATTTCAAAGTTCTTAAAAAAAAAATCCTGACATCAGAGAGAAAAACTAAAAACGCAGTTTTACTACACTTGGCCACTAGTTTCGCGAGTATATAGATTTGTTTGTGTGTTTAGAAATTTTTTGATTTTTGTCGCACGGTGTTATAAGTAAAAATTCGAAAATAACTGTGGATACCTCTTATACAAATTTTATTTACTTATTTATTATTTATTTATTTAATGTGAACCAATAAAATGTTTAATTATATTTGAGATCGACGTTAGAAGGTGCAGATAGGTTTTGGTTTTTTTTTTTTAGTTTTTATGTTAGGAGAAAATACTCGTATTTAGAAATTTGAATTAACTGAGGTTGGCACTTTAATTTAATTCTCTTCGAGCAGTGGTAATCTGCGCCACATTTTCTATGAAAAAGATATAAAATGCTAAGAGTGCAGGGATGTGAGTGCTTTAGTTCATTGGCAAAAACATCTTAGAGATTGGATGCAGTAGTAAGTAAGAAATTAGTCAAGGTGGATGCTATATTTTATCTTACTAAGAGTCTTGGAATGACAGTGAAGAAAATTGGTCTATATTCTTTGCACTTTCTGAAACTCTGAACTAGTTGCAAAGTCATGTATATCTCTCAAGTATATCTCCCAAATTTTTGGGTTTATTTTTTTGCTTATTAGACCTTGCAATATGAGGGATTTATCTGTATTGAAAATAGATTATTTAGAATCGCTTTACAATACTAAAACACGTCTAATGTGCACCCAATAAAGTTATGACTCGCTTAAGCCATTGCGATATTTGTCGAAAAAGATTTCGAAATGATATAATGTGATAGCGCAGGGAAACCTTGGAGCACACTCTTTGCTTCTATTCGGCTATCTGAAGACGACGTATTTCTTACTTAGGCGCCAGGTTCTTTTCTGGGTAGGATGGGTTCATTTCTGGGTTCCTCCACCATCAGTCAGTTATACATTCTCACCGATTGTTTTAACGTTGACCCGTAAAAGGAAGCAGCTCTGGGGCCCAACAGGCTCTATACGTGGACGAATTAGCTTGTCAGCTAACCTAACCTAACCTAATTAAATCACTTCACATTCCTAAAAATCACCCTAGTCCTATGTAAATAAAAATCAAGCAATTTTGCAAGTTTCTCTCGGCAACTAATTTTACTAATCAACAGCGTCCGCAGTTTCCAAGCTGCCAGTAAACAAAAACCGACAAATACCAGACACGCCCTTCAATCAACGCTCACATCGCTGCGTTGCGCTGCTGTCATTTTACATAATTTCCAATTTCAACAGTGTTGTCAATCAAAATGCTTTAATGCTTATTAAAGGCCACATTGTTTGCGTTTAGAAATGCGTTGCGTGTCGCTTGAAAACCCCCCCAAAAAAAAAATATCCAAACAAATTTGACAGCAGCAAACACTGACCAGCCGACTGACGGCTGACCGGCCTGCCCACTCGCTTGTCATAATATGTAAACGGCGCGGATTTTGGGCGCGTACAGGCGTTGTTAGTTGTGCGTGTTGCTTGGGCGCTGGGACTGCGTGCTGTGCGGTAGCGGCCAACACGCGGGAGCGCATCAGTTGTCATGTTGGAAATTAGTTATCACAGGGGCAGGGCATGTCAGCGTGCACAGATTTAAGGTAATCATCATCATCAACAATAACAACAACAACAATAGTGATAATTTCGTCTTTACAGCGTTGTGGCCGCAGATGTTGAACACGTTTAGGCAAATAAAACTAAAAGCCTTTGCGGTGCGTGTTTTTGTTGTGTGGTTGTTGTTGCTGTTGTTGAACATATTAACCACCGCTGGCACCTACGATGGCTTAAAGGCGACACACAGCAGACAATAGAGAAATTGTAGCTGATGTAGACGACACGATGCGAGATAGAAACACAAATGCCGCGAGAAAATTTCAATGCAACACTTCAACTAATTTTGATGATTTCGATGAAAACACCGTGCGACAAAAAATACAAAAATTTTTCACACCGGAAAAAATCCATATTGGCGTGAAACTAAAGACCAAACATAGTTATACTGCGTACTCAGTTTTTCATTTCTACATCCTTTGTCCTTTTAAAAGGGCTTCAAAATTTTGAAGGGGATAAAAACTAAAAAATATATAAAAAATACTTAACCTGGATAGAATATGGCGATATGTATATGAAATGAAAGAGGAAAGGCTCAAGAATTTAAATAAAATTAATTTTTTATCTATTTGTAAAAAAAGGATATGAAAAAGGTCCTTTGAAAATTGTAATCCTTTATATCCTTGAAAATTTATAAAGAATTTTCTTGAAAAGTAAGTATGTTAAAACACAAAATCTCCTTGATCACGTGTCAAAATTTCATTGCTCTAACTATATTGATTTTGTATCTTTTTATGATTTAAAATACTGATTCTCAAATAAATTAGAATTTTTGTACTTCATTCGAATTGCAGCTTCCGCCTTTTTTTAAATAACTTTCGAACCAATAAAGTTAGAGTAATGAAATTTTGACACGTGATCAAGGAGATTTTGGGTTTTAACATACTTACTTTTCAAGAAAATTCTATATAAATTTTCAAGGATATAAAGGATTAAAATTTCAAAGGACCTTTTCCATTTCCTTTTTTACAAATAGATAAAAAAATCAATTTTATTTATATTCTTGAGCCTTTCCTCTTTCATTTGATATACATATCGCCATATTCTAACGAGGTTATATATTTTTTATATTTTTTTCTTTTTTATCTCCTTCAAAACTTTGAAGTCCTTTTAAAAGGACAAAGGATGTAGAAATGAAAAACTGAGTACGCAGTATTACTATGTTTGGTCTCTAGTTTCACGCCCATATGGATTTTTCCCGGTGTGAAAAATGCTGTCACATGGTGAAATACTTGAAATTCCCAAAGCAGAAAAGGTTCGAGATGGGCCAAGTGATACAAAACATAAATAATGAAAAACAACAACAACAAGTGTAGCCACAACTGTTGTAAAGCAAACAATATATTGAAAATATTTGAAGCTGTGAGCTGAGGCGTTGAATGATTGTGAACGAAAATGGGTGCAACTTGCAGTCAACAAATGTCATTATCAGCAGCAGCGCAACAACAACTGCAACGGTTCTGAGAAGAAACAATTAAGCGACTGACAGCGCGAATGATTGGGATGACAGCGGTCGGTGGGTCGAGCTGCACTTGAGACAGTTTCGCTTTTAGTGGAGTATGTGTGTGTGTTTGTGTGTATTGATGATGACTGTTGGCTGTCATGCAACGGCGCTTTGATGTGCAACTCGCTGGGCTGTTACCTGGAATGCGGTGAACGGCCGCTGCTGTGACAGCGATCGTTTTTGCTGGGTGGTCTGTGCGCACACTTGACTGCGTCTCGAATTGCCGCGGCCACACTCGCGCCGAACAACGCGAACCGTCGAACAATGCACTGTGCGGCGTTGCATTGTCCGGTGCGCGCCGCGGCGATTTTGCATGTAAACAATCGGTTTATGCATGTGTGCCAACTTTTGACACTTGTGTGACAGTGCCGTGACAGTTGACAGCGCGTTGCGGCAGTTACACTTGTCCCGCGTCGCCGTCTTTTTTTTTTAAATTTTATTTTGCTCTGTTCTTAATTTGTTACTTTTCGCACGTTTAGCTTTCGAAACTTGCTCGCCATAAATTCTGTGTTGTCTCTTTTCTTTCGTGTCGGTTCGAGTGTGAAGCAAAACATTGCCGACTGTACAATTTAGACAGCTGTACAGCAAACTTTTGACACTCATTTGACAGGTTGTTGCATTTAAATACATTAAACAATTCATGAAATTAATGACCAATGCGTTGGTGTAAAAGCGTTGAAGTGTCATGTTGTTCAAAGTTGAAATGCAAAATGCGTGTTGAGAGCGTTGTACAATTTATGGCAGTTTATTGATGGCGATTTGTTGTTGTTGTTATTTTTATAGCTTTTTGCAACACTTTTTGCCATACTGTGTCAAAGTGACAGCTGAGCATTTTATTGGCTTGTGGGAAGTTGTTAAAGAGATGAGTTGAGTTTGCGCGCTACGGTCGGGAGACATAAACAGAAGACAGGCACGTTTGTCACTAAACTAAATTTGTTTGTATTACTAAAATACTAAAATTCTTCTAAAAATACTAAGGTTGAAAATGGAGAGGCGAAGAATTTTTTTTGTTTATATTATAGTTATATTTTTTAATACAAAAACAAAAAAGAATTTTTATATTGAAGTTCTTGCAATGTTTACAAACACAAAAATTAAATATAACTAAAATTGAAATTCTTTTAATTTCCAAATTAATTAATTTTTGCAATAACTTGTGTCGAAAAAAATATTTTCTACTACAAAAAAAAATAATTTTTATGTTGAAGTTGTTGCGATTTTTACAAACACAAAAATTAAATGTAACTAAAATTGAAATTCTTTTAATTTCCAAATAGTACCTATTGTCATAATTTTTGCAATAACTTGTGTCCAAAAAGACATTTTTCTAATAAAAAAAAAATCATTTTTATATTAAAGTTTTTGCGATTTTTACAAACACAAAAATTAAATATAACTAAAATTGAGACTCTTTCAGTTTCCAAATAGTATTGGCATAATTTTTGCAATAACTTATGTCCAAAAAATATTTTTAATAAAAACAAAAATTTTTTATGTTGAAGTTCTTGCAATGTTTACAAACACAAAAATTAAATATAAATAAAATTGAAATTCTTTTAATTTCCAAATACTATTGTCATCATTTTTGCAATAACTTGTGTCCAAAAAAATATTTTATAATACAAAAAAAAATAATTTTTATATTGAAGTTCTTGCGATTTTTACAAACACAAAAATTAAATATAACTAAAATTGAAATTCTTTTAATTTCCAAATAGTACTGTCATCATTTTTGCAATAACTTGTGTCCAAAAAAATATTTTCGAATACAAAAAAAAATAATTTTTATGTTGAAGTTCTTGCGATTTTACAAACACAAAAATTAAATATAACTAAAATTGAAAGTCTTTTAATTTCCAAATAGTATTGTCATAATTTTTGCAATAACTTGTATCCAAACAAATATTTTCTAATACAAAAATAATTTTTATATTGAAGTTCTTGCAATTTTTACAAACACAAAAATTAAATATAACTAAAATTGAAATTCTTTTCATTTCCAAATAGTACTGTCATCATTTTTGCAATAACTTGTGTCCAAAAAAAATTTTTCTACTACAAAAAAAATAATTTTTATGTTAAAGTTCTTGCGATTTTTACAAACACAAAAATGAAATATAACTAAAATTGAAATTGTTTTAATTTCCAAATATTATTGTCATCATTTTTGCCAAAAAAATATTTTCTAATTCAAAAAAAAAATAGTTTTTATGTTGAAGTTTTGCGATTTTACAAACACAAAAATAAAATATAACTAAAATTTAAATTCTTTCAATTTCCAAATAGTATTGTCGTCATTTTTGCAATAACATTCAAAAAGGTGGGGTTTTACATACTTTTTAACCTCAAAACAATGCCCAAATTAAACAAAACTGGCCTTGGGTTCAAGGTAAACAAGATGGTCCACTTTTGGTCCAAATGTACCAAAAGTGGCAACCGTAATGAGGAATGATTTAGAATCACTATAAAAAATAACGGGGAAAAAATTTTGAAAAAGTCTCAAATTTGAAACACTTGAAAATACAGTATTCGCCGGATAAAAGTATTCATTCATTCAAAAATATAAAAATAATTAATAATAATATGCCTAAAAGGGAGAGACGAGGCACATTTCGTTGTTTTCAAAAAAATGATTATTTAATACAAAAACAAAAAAAATAATTTTTATATTGAAGTTCTTGCGATTTTTACAAACACAAAAAATATAACACATAAAATATAACTAAAAATTTGAAAATCTGAAATTCTTTCAATTTCCAAATAGTATTGTCATCATTTTTGCAATAACAATAAAAAAGTGGAGTTTTTTTTAAAGCTCATACACACTTTTTTAAATCAAAAAATGCCCAAATTAAAAAAAAACCGGCCTTTGTTATCTTTCTATCTGTTACTTCTGTTAGTCTGTAAGTTGTTAGACTGAAATAAATAAATAAATAAATAAATAAATAAATAAATAAATAAATAAATAAATAAATAAATAACTAAATAAATAAATAAATAAATAAATAAATAAATAAATAAATAAATAAATAAATAAATAAATAAATAAATAAATAAATAAACAAAATGGTCCACTTTTGGTCCAAATGTACCAAAAGTGGCAACCGTGAAAACGAATGTCTTAGAATTTGTATAAACAATTTATATAAAAAATAACAGACAAACATTTACAAAAAGTGCCGAATTTAAAACACTTAAAAATACAGTATTTGCCGTATAAAAGTATTCATGAAAATATTAAAAAATAAAAAAATATATTGTTGAAAAAGTTTTGTCCATATAAAAAAAAACGCAGAACTTTCGGTGCTTATAATTAAAATCATTTCGCTATATAGAAAACTCTTTGTACAGAAATTATGATTTGGTTTTGTAATAACTTTTTTCTAACTTGGTTTCAAGGAAGGTACGAAATATTTGATTTCTAACTTTTATCTGCGCTCTTCTATTATTTTTGAGCAACAAAATTTGTTAATAAAAATTTTTGATTTTTAACTTTTATCTGCATTGTTTTATTATTGTTAATCAACAAAATTTCTTAATACAAATAAAATCAAAAATTAGTTGGTTGGTTGTTTAGAATGCAAGGCCCCCTCATCCAGTTAGCACATGGCCGATTTCTGTAGGTAGTTAACCCTCTCTGTGATCTGCGCTTCAGAGTCACTCCGAGAGGTTAATGTCGACAAGAAGCGAACCCAGCGTGCATTTTGCTATGTTTTCGAAATCGGCAAAGAATTTTTTTCCCAAGGGGTTCCCCTCTTTTTTTTGAAAGAGTCTGACAGTCTTTTTTATGTCCTTTTTAATTTAAATTCCTCAGCTGTAGCGTATAAATATGCCGGCCAAGGCCAATGAAAAATCACATCTACCTTATTAGCGTTGCTTCGAATACGAATACAAAGCGTTGAGTGTTTAGTGTCTTTATTGCGCACCAAAAGTTAAATCAGCGGCGTTAAGTGGTTTTATAGGGGAAGACGAAAAGTAAGAGGAACGTTTAAGTAGCTGTTTGCTTAAGGACAAAGAATTGCTAACTTTAGTTTTATTGATCTTTTCATTGTTTGCATTTATGACAATAGAAATGTTTACCATTTCAGTTGTTGAATAAAAATCGTTCAACAAAAATATTAAATAAAATAAACAAATAATAAAATAAATTAATAAAAATTAAAAACGTGAAATAAAATCAAAATCAGTAAAACAGCAGCCCACACATGTTTTAAAGACCTATTTTGTTTTTTGTAAACTTGAACAGTTCAAGTTGTCTGCTTTTGCTGTGCATCTTTGCTTAACGTCAACAAAGTGAGCACAATTCACATCCAGCACACGCGTCACTTACTCAACCGCTGTGGCGGAAAGTGAAATGCAAGATTTCGAAATTAGATTAAGTGGAATTCAATGACTACCACGAAACTGTCGCACCGTGAAGCTTTCAAGTTAAAGTGTCTAGGGGCAGATTTGAAATTTGAGCGCCCCAAAAGTAAAAAAATATAAAGAAAAGAAATAGACTGAAAGATAAACAAGAAACACAGCAGACAAAAGTAATTGAATAAAAATCGATTACTTTCAAACATTTGTGACTTTTTCAAAGCGACCGAAAAAAGACACAACAAAAAATTGTCAAGTGTTATAAATAGTAAAGAAAAAAAGATAACAATGAAGTAGCGATTGTTAAATTGTAAAATTAAACAAATGAAAACTTTTATAAAACTCAGAAAATATGAATCAAAAATACAAAAAATTTGTAGCTAGATTAATGCAAGCAAATGAAATAAAATTACACGCAGCTTAGGTCGCTGGCGAAGGTTAATTTTATTGTTTTTTTGTTGCACTGGCAACACTGTTTGCTTTCGTGTTTTTGTTAATAAAATTACAGTTGCCATATAATGAATTATGGTTTGATTGTTTTATTGCTGACAATTGCTTTATTTATTTATTTATTTTTCTACTAGCAATATTTGTAAATGATTGATTTGGCTTGCAGCGGTTTTGTTTCAACCGGTTTGGACACAATTGGCGGCTGGGTTGGGCAATCGACATACATACGTAAGTATTAGTTTTTGTTGTATTGTAAAGGCTGGTAGCTGTGTTGTTACAAAAATGGATTAATAACCAATGATTGGAGGAGGGCGCGGAAAATCGTTTTATATGCTTATTGGGTCGAAATTGAATTGGTTTTTGTTTTTGCGTGCATGTCAATTTTTCCAGCAATGTTCAATCATCAATCATTGGCGCATATAAAGCCAACAAATCCTACTTAACCTCAATTAAGGCTTTTTATATATGAATAATTTTTTTTATTTACCAAAAAAAAAAAAACGTTAGCTTCAGAGCGTTTTTCTTTGTGAACGCTTGAAGTGCCACTTTGGCAACACGAATTTTTGCTGCATTAAGCGGTACGAACGAAACGAACTGTGTATGTGTGATTGTATGTTTTTGTGTGTGTTAGCGTTCATTGCAAGTATGCCACACCCACAGCCATTTAAAGGGATGCGCTGCAGCACTACAAGCAGCCGCAATGCGTAACGAAGCGTGGGCGGCATGTGGGGAATAAAGTAGGATCGCTCAACAGCGGCCGCACAAATGCTACTTTTGGGTTAAGCAAATAGCGGCAGCGACGAGTGCCAACCGCAAACCTACACATGCACACACACACACAAAGCAACAAACTATTTAGCTGATGTGCAAATATGTGTGGTTGCGTACTTATGAAGCGGCGGCATGTGCGCGCATAAAGGTGCACAAAGTCAGTTAAAATATTTGATTAGTCGACGTTAATTAAAACAAGTTTCTCAGTAGTAGGCGGCAGCAACAACAACAAAAACAACAACGACAACAACAATATTCATTTTAACTCACAAACCCATCAGCAACTGAACGCCAACGTAAATCTTAAGCAATATTCGGCGTCAAACGCTACGCAAATTTAACCCTTAACCCAATTAAAGTTTACACACATTCTATGCAAAGCATATTTTGCAGTATTTTCAAACGCTTTGCCGCATAATTAGGCATTTGCCAATCTTACAAGCGATGCCTGCGGTGGAATGAGCATTTTTTAGCTGTTAGAAAATAATTTTGCATGGAGTTTTTTCATGGGGCAACTAAGGAACTAAAGTCCTAAGAAATTCAAAATTATACAAAATAACAGAATGAAACAATATAAAGAATAAAAACAGTATGAAACAAAATACAGAATACAAACAGAATGAAACAAAGTAACAAAAAAAAATGAAAATCACAAAATTGCAAGAAAGTATACAAAAAAAGAAGCAATAAATAAAAAAAAAATAAAAAAAATTATAATGAAATATTTCAAATGCACAGAAAATATAAAAAAGATATTTAAATAAAATATCCAAAAAATTATTATACAACAAAGGTGTGAAATTTTTAATTGCAATAAAGTGTGATGCAGTTTCCGGTCTGTCAGTCAGCTGGTTTTTACTAAAATATTGTAGACATGCCTGACTGCAGATGCTTCCTTATTTCTGCTACTAAAGTGTGATGACGTAAAGCGCTACACAGGTCGATAAGGCAGTTTTGGTGTTTTATATCACGTTTTCACTAAAACGAAAACACGAGTTTTCGGGTTGTTTTGTGTTTTCGGCTGAAACGCCTTGAAAAGAAGTGTTTTGTCTTGGAAAATCCGGCGAAACGAAAACGCCTCAGTGAGATTTTTTTAACTAAAACTCGAACGAAAACACCTCAAAGTCAAATGCAATACGATTTTGCATATTATTCAGTTATATAAGTTTATATTTAATTTATCAGGTGTACAACTTTGCTTCCGCCGTTTTCCGATAGGTGGCTGTACCGGCTGAGGCTGGTTGCAATACATAGATGGTAATGCCTTTAAAGTGAGTGTGGACAGTGCCTAACGAATTGTCATCGCCGTTTCAGTGACAGTTGTTCTTGTTTTCGTATTATTCACGCTCGAAAATGTCCGTTTATGTGCCCAATTCTCGCCATTTGCGGGAAGTTTTACTTTTCTGTTACAATTCGCAAAAAAATGCAGCTGAAGCGCATCGAATGCTCTCAGAAACTTACGGTGATGCTGCTCTGAGTGAAAGAACGTGTCGGGAGTGGTTTCAACGTTTTAAAAATGGTGATTTCGACGGCAAAACCGAATATTCACGGCGCCAAGGTTATGATTTGTATTTGGTGGGATCAGCTCGGTGTGATTTACTACGAGCTCTTAAAACCGGGTGAAACCATCACAGGAGATCGCTACCGAACGCAACTGATGCGCCTTAGTCGCGCGCTAAAAGAAAAGCGGCCACAATATCAAGAGCGACATGACAAAGTCATCCTCCAACACGACAATGCTCGGCCTCGCGTCGCAAAAGTGGTCAAAAAGTACCTGGAAACGCTGAAATGGGAAGTCTTGCCCCACCCGCCGTATTCCCCAGATGTCGCCCCTTCTGACTTCCACCTATTCCGTTCGATGGCACACGGCCTGGCAGATCAACATTTTCAATCCTTCGAAGAATTGGAAAAATGGATTGCTTCATGGATAGCGTCAAAAGAGGACTCCTTTTTTCGAGCCGGGATCCGAAAATTGCCGGAAAGATGGGAGAAAGTTGTCGCTAGCGACGGACAATACTTTGAATAATACATCTGTAAGCACTTTTTCGCAATAAAGCTTTTAATTTTGGAAAAAAAACGGCGGAAGCAAAGTTGTACACCTGATAAGTGTCAGGCAAGCGAGATGCTATCAATACTATACTAGTTACCAAAGTAATCGATTCAAAATATATTTTGATAAGATTGAAAGATATTTTGTAGAATAATCCAATGATAGCATTGTGGAATATAAGTAAAAAACTGGACATGCTGGCGCCATTTCTGGCTTAGGTTGGAAACTTTTCATCCTACTCGCGTAGCTGTAGTGGTCCTCAAAATCATCAGTCAATCATCATCAATCGTCAGCTGTTCTAAGCTGCAGCAAATCTCTTAACGAGACTACGGGGTCACCTATTCCACCTATTCCAGGAAACTGTAGAGCAGACGAGCTCACTCGGCTGAGTACGATTGAGCAGATATTTCAAGATATCTGGTATCCCTTTTGTAACTCGTAAGCTTCGAACTCATACAAGTTCCAAACAAGAAACTATAACCTAAGATGTACTGAAGGCAACACAGGAATTACTACGCGCCGAATTAAACTTCCAACCTTAAACTTCCTTGATTCTAGAAAATTTATATAACTAAAAAAAGACCAGACTACAACCATGATTGATGAACTGACGGGTCACTGTGTCAGTGGCAGCCACGCCAGAAGGTTGGCTGCCAAAGCTGTAAGAACGAGAAAGACGAAGAAAACGTACTTCATTTTCTTCGAGGTGTGTGTAAAAGTAATGAGACTGATTTTATTGCCGCGCTTGTGGTAAACCTGCGACCTTGAAATTCCCTTCCCATTCCCCGGCATGGTGATAGTGCTCTTAGTCGTGCCCAGGTGTTTCGATGGCATAAAGAGTTTAAGGAGGGGCGTGAAAGCGTGGAAGACGAGACGCGGAGCGGGAGACCAGTCGAGGTGCGGACTGACGCGAATGCGCAGCGTGTGCGCGCCCTAATCCGTGAAGATCGACGTTTAACAGTTCGAATGTTGGCCTCGGAACTGGGTATGAACCGTGAAACGGTCAGACAAATTTTAACCGACGATTTTGGGACGAAAAAGTTGTGCGCGAAGATGGTTCCAAAGAAACTTTCTGAGGAGCAAAACAGCATCGAACGACCGTCGCAGAAGACTGTTTGGAACAAGTGGAAAACGATCCCACGCTGCTTGATTGAGTTATTACAGGCAATGCGAGCTGGTTTTTCCAATACGACCCGGAAACCAAACGCCAAAGCTCACAATGGTTGTCTCCGCACGCCCCCCGCCCGAAAAAAGCTCGCATGAACAAGTTGAACGTGAAAACGATGATTATTGCCTTTTTTGATAGCCGTGGAATCGTCCACAAAGAATTTGTTCCATCGGGGCAAACCGTAAATCAAGTCTACTATCGCCAAGTACTCGAAAGATTGCGAAAACGAGTCAACAGGGTGCGCCCAGACATCGCTCGTAATTGGATCCTTCATCACGACAACGCGCCGTGCCACACCGCCCTCAGCCTGTCCCAGTATTTGGCCTCTAAAGGGATCGCCGTGTTGCAACAGCCGCCTTATTCGCCCGATATGTCACCCTGTGACATTTTTTTGTTCCCTAGAAAAAAATCGGTGGTCAAAGGAACCCATTTTGAGTCGATTACAGACATCCAGGCGGCCGTGGCGAGGGTACTCGCGGACATCCCAGTCGAAGCGTTCCAGAAATGTTACGAAGCATGGAAAACGCGCTGGAATCGTTGTATAGCTGCCCAAGGGGACTACTTTGAAGGGGATGGCAGAGTTGTAGAATAATTTTTAAATATACGGTTTTTATGGAATCAGTCTCATTACTTAATTGTCAGACCTCATATGTACTTGTACCGCATTATCGAGAAGAAGGAAGAGTCATCAACTACTTCTCTGACAATTTTGGGTTCCTAACTGATGGAACTATTCGCTTCGTAGGGAGCTCAAACTGGTACAATGAGTGAGCGGACTTAAGTTCGATTGATTGTGGTATCACAATGGGACTTCAGAGTCTGAGTGGGCTCTAGAAAATTCCAGCACCTATAACCCGTTCACGACTGACTGTACAGCTAAGCTGCTTTTCGCCATTGTCTGGGGCGCATTGCCGTAGGGCAGGAAAGCGCCGTATGGCCACATTAATAACACACAACACATTGTCATAGAGCACAAACAAGCAAAACAACAAAAAAAAAACACTAAAAGGAAAGCATTAAAACTGAACACGAAAAAGGAGCAAAAAACCAAAATTGCACAAGACGAAAATCGTTGCCTACTTGTAGGCTGCGGAGCGTAAATGTCATTACACCGCACTGCAGCGGCGGCTGCACATGTATGCGGCATGTGTAAGCACATGCAGACATTTGCGTCTGAGTGCATAATTTGCAGTGCATGTGCAACATTTACAGTCTCGAGGCAGGCAGCCATGAAGAAAAGCGCGCGAGACGCAGCAGAGCAGCCAGCAGGGGGAAGAAAGAAATTAACGGAAAGCGGAAGGCAGCAGGCGACATTCAAGTTCTAGGCAGTAAAAAACAAAAACAAAAAACAAAAAACACCAAATGAGAAGAGTTGAGTTTTGTAGTTTTGACAAGTGCACATTACACGCATGTGGGTCTGTGCGTGTGTGTGTGTGTGTGTTGTCAAACTAGGCATATTTGTTGTATTTAAATACGACGCCGCATTTGCTGCATTCAGCAGCACAACCAAAACAAAAATGGTTGAAACGAAAAAATCTACTAAAACGCAATAAAACAAAAAAAAGCAAAAAAAGCAAAAAAAAAAAGAAAACCAACGAAAGGCTCAGCGCAAAGTGCAAGCAAACAAATTTCTGCAGTACAGCCATCAGGCGTTAATAATGGCTGCTCTGTGCGGTTGTGGCTGCGATTTGCTCTGTTTTTGCATTTTTTCTTTTCTGTTTTTATTATTTTTTTTCGTTTTATTGCAGTCATTTTGTTTTTATTTGCAGCTTATTTTACATTCGGTTGTTTTTCCGTTTTTTTGTTGTTTTTATTTTTGCGAAACTTTTTCACTTCTTGCCGTCGAACGTGATGACGTCGTTGAAAGTGCATTGACTGCAGCGCTGCACTTTTTTTGCGCCGTTGCAGCGTGCTTTCAACTTTCGTATTGTAGTTGTTGTTGTTGGTTTTGGTGTTGTTGTTGGTTTTGGTGTTGTTGTTGGTTTTGGTGTTGTTGTGTATGGTGTATGGTGTATGGTTTGTTCATTTTGCACTTTGTTGCCTACTTTAAGGCTGCATGACTTGTGGCAGCCAGGCAAAGCAGCAGCAGCAGCGGTTTATGTGTAATGCTGCTCATTTGTTGTTGGGGTGTTGTTTTTAATTAAAGACTTTTGCTGTTGTTTGTGCGCTGGCTGTGTCTCAAGTGGGCTAAATCGAATTTGGCAATTGAAATGTGGAAAATTCAAGTGTGCTGAGTGTTGAGCTTGGCTGATGAAAATGCAAAAAATCAAAGTGGATGCGAATCGTGTGGAATAATTTTGGCGTTCATGTAATTAGCGGAAGTTGGTTAATGCATTACAAGATGACTTCTTTCGTTCACATTCGATTTAAACGTAGCTTTACGTTTTTTTTTATAGATGATGCAGAGTTGTGTTTGTTCCTTCGTTAGTTATAAAGTGATAAAATGTATTTGGTAGTAAATAAATACTACATATATATGCATAGTATATAGTTAATGTACTTTATAAATATATATTTGTTGTTTGTAGTTGCTTATTGTGAGGAAATATGTTTTGTGTGTGAAAAGACTGAAATTGTTGACAGTAGCTTTTGTTCGTTTTTATTTTATATTATTTTATATTTTTTATATGATATGATATTTTATATTTTTTGTGTCTTATATTGTACTTTTTATTTTTAATTGTATACATTCAAATTTTTATTTGTTATATTTAATATTTTACACTTTATATTTTATATTTATTTTTTAAAATTTTCTTTTATATAATCTTTAATATTTAAGTTTTTTTGTATATCTTATATCTTATTTTTTATATCTTATATTTTATTTTTAATATAGATGTATGTTTTATATTTTCTAAATTAATATGTATACAAATACATATTGTATTTTTTTTAATGAAAACAATTTAAAAAAACATTATACACCTAATTCTGTTTTTACACGGTTTTGATTTAACACGGTTTGAAAATAAAAAAAATTAAAAAAAAAAAAAAATTTTTAATTTTTTGTGCTAATTTTTCTTGTAAAAAAATTCAAAATTTTTTTATTTTCAAACCGTGTTAAATCAAAACCGTGTAAAAAAAGACCGTGTAAAAACAGAATTATACACCTAATTGTGTAAAAAAAATTTTTTTAATGAAACATTTTTTATTGTTATTTTTTTTGTTATATATTTTATATTTGTGATATTTTTTTTATTTATTTTTTATTTTTTGTGTGTTATGTTTTATATTTTAAAAATATTTATAATTTTTTTATATTTAACATTTTAATTTTTGTTTTAGTTAAACAATTAAAAATTTTATTTTTTATATTATATATTTAATATTTGTGGTAATTTTTTATATTTTTTTTTACATTTTACACTATACCACTTCACTATTTATACTTTTTACATTTTACTTTTTTGTTTTATGTTACATTTTTTATTTTTATAATTTTTACATTTTGTTTTTGTGTTTTATATTTTTCTGTTTTATGTTGCATATTTTTATGTTTAATTTTTTATTTTTATAATTTTTACATTTTGTTTTTGTGTTTTATATTTTTTATGTTTTATGTTGTATATTTTGTTTTTTTTTTTACTTTTAAGATCTGGTATATTTTGTTTTAAATTTTAAATTTTTACATTTTAGTTTTTATGTATTTTATATCTGTGATAATTTGCATATCTTCTTTTTTATTTTTTACACTTTATATCGTATATTGATGTTTTTGTATTTTAAATTTTTAGTTTAAGTACTAAATATAAAAGGATTTTTAATATTTATTTATTTAATTTTATTATTTTAATTAGTGTCCGACCGAAACCACTTTTTTGGGCCGAAACCGAAACCGAATATTCGGTTTTTTTTTAATATTCGGCCGAAACCGAAACCGAAACTTTCTAGTTGAAATAAAAATCACCATATCAAGCACTTTTTTCAACAAACGAATTTTACATTAAGTAAATAAAGAACAAACAAACAAACATAGCATAAATAAATAAATACTTATTAAAAAAAACAATTTATTCATTTTTTAAAAACGTAAACATGAAAAAATCACCCTTTCGTACCTTACTCGCTAATATTCAAAATTAAATAATTTAATATTATATGCTAAAAAAATAAATTTATTTACATTGGTGGCATCTAAATTACTCCTCCTTTCACAATATATCTGCTACACAATAAAATGTAAAAAATATTCTAGAAATTTTCGGTTTCGGCTATTCGGCCATTTTTTGGCCGAAACTGAAACCGAAACCGAAACCACTGATTTGGGCCGAAACCGAAACCGAATATTCGGTCGGACACTATTATTTATTTATATATTTGTTTATTTATATTTATTATTTAATATTTCATTTTTTGTTTTTTATGTTTTACTTTATATTTTATGTTTTATTTTTAATATTTTGCATTTCATTTTTAATAATATATATTTTATAGTTTTAATTTTATATTTTTTTATTTTGGTCTACACTTTATATTTTATTTTTGGTTAATTTTAAAATTTAAAATTTTTTTATATTTTACATTTTGTATGTTATATTTAGTATTTAGTATTTAGCATTTTTTATTTAATATTTTTTAATATTTTATTTTTTGTTAATTTTAAAATTTAAAAATTTTTATATTTTACATTTTTTATGTTATATTTAGTATTTAGCATTTTTTATTTAATATTTTTTATTTTATATTTTGTTTAATATTTTATTTTTAGTTTTTTTTTATAGTTTATATTTTAATTGTTATATTTTAGTTTTTTTTATATTTTGTATTTAACTTAGTATATAATAATACATATTTCACATTTTATAAATAATTTTTAGTCTTCTTCCATTACGGCATATTGTATGGTTTTTTGTTTGCCAGCGCTTTTGCCGTTATTGCTGTTGTTCTGCTTCTGAATTGTTTCCGTTGCCAGCCATCCCAACTCACTCCTCCTCCCCCTCGGCAGCAAGTCACACGCACTCGAAAGGCACCCAACTGCGTGTCTTCCTCTTCCGCTGGTGCGTTTCCTCGACTCTTTTACATCCCCTTTCTCTCACTCATTCTCCTTCATGCCACACAGCAGCACTCGCGCGGCGTGGCCTGCCCACGCGCAGACACCATAAGTGCATTTAAGGATAATGCCGATGATTACTGCCGAGTGCACATTTGTGTGAGTGTGTGTGTGTGGACGTTCGTATGTGCGTTGGTGTGTCGTGTTGCTGCCTTTATTGTACAACATGGCGAATATTTACACATGACAAGTGCATCTGATGCGCTGTCGCCTGCACTGTCGTTCATTGTGGCGCGCAGCACTGCACTTGCGTTGTCTGCTCGCCGCGGCGAAATGAAATGAATATTAAAATATCCTCTTTCGCAGCATTCATATGCAGCAACATGTGCGGCGCAATAAAAACAAATGAATAAGATATCCATTTTAAAATGTATTTAAAATGTTTTCGTTTTCGCCTGCAGTCACAGACTTTGGCAGACAGACACACGCACACATATTTCAACTTATGGACGAAGCGAGAAATAATTTCGTACGGCATGTCCTGTAGACAAATCCTAGCAAAAATAAATTATAACAGAGCTTATATGTTGCTTTCCATGTTGTTGTTGTTGTGCGGCAAAAGTGACTGCAGGCGTTGGTTGGCTGCAAAACGAACCAGTTCGGCTTGGCAGCCGGACAGATGTACAAATCTGAATCACGCCTGCTGCTGCTTTCGAAGAATTAAAAGAAATTCAAACAATAAAAAATACATACAAAATTGTCTTTTATGCAACAAAACCTTTCCTTTTATTTTTAGCAAAAAAATATAAAAAAGTAGCAGCGGCGCAACAAACGCTGCCAAATTGCTGCTGTGCTGTTTTACCTGTTGTTATTGTTATTGTTGTTGTGCTGATTGTCGATTCAGAACGTTTCTGAGTTGGGGGGCCGCGCGCTGCCAAAACAACTTCACCTGTCAGCGTGAAAATAAATTTGCGCTACAAGCAAGTAAATCATGTCCGATGTCTTTCGGCGGCAGTCGAGCTTGAAGCGCAAACGCAACGCCCGATTCACAGTCGAAAGAGTGCTGCACTGACGCTGAGTGTCAAAAACACAGCGCACGAAATTTGGTAGCAAATAAATCAACAATAACAACAACAACAACGCATCCAAAGACGGCACTGAGGCGCTGAGGAGTAGCCACCAAGGCACAAAGTGCAACGTTTGCGTTTATTTATGCTGACGATTGCTTTTGTTTTTCGAAAAAGAATATAAACAAAAACAAAACAAAAAAGGGTTTCTTTTTCAAATAAATGAAATAACCGAAAAGGGGTCCAAAAATGGTTTTCAACAGAAATTTTCGAAGTAAATATTTGTTTTCCTTGCAACTTTTCAGCATACATGCAGCAGTACGACATAAACACACACACACACACACACACAGAAGTAAAGGAAGCGGCAGCGCTGGCAAGTGGCTGACTGGATGGGGTGCTGCGTCGACCGTCGTTGCTGCTTCCGCCAACTCGACTGCTGCAGTTCGCGGAATTCCTATTAATTTGTGTGCCGAAAATCCAATTAAGTGCTTAGCACAAAAAATACGCACAGCGCAAGCAAGACGCAACCCGAGCAGCGGCAAAAAAGGGTTCCGACTGCAAGAAATTTCAATGCAGTGGCACAAATGCGAATTTCGTGCGCGACATGAAGTGCCAATTGAGACTGAGTACGAGTGCCTCATTCCACTCGCCGTGCGCCCCGATCCTTCGCGTCTGCCAGTCAGTCAGTCTTTACGTGTGTACTTCGATGTTTATGGTTGTACGTGTGTGTGCGTAAAAGTGTGTGCGTGTATGGTATGTTTTTGTATTCTTGCTTACAGGGCGCGCAGGTATTTAGCGAATGATTTAGTATCTACAAGTACGATGCAGTTTATGCAAGCTGACTGTTTGCCGTGCGACAAGTGAGGCTGAATAAATGTGGTTGTAGAAAATATTTCTATCAAAACACACGTAAGTGTGCGCCACACAGTTGTCAGTTATAGCGATGTAGAAATCTAATTTGGATTTAATTTAGTAATTGGGAAAACTAAAAAGTTAAAATTTCCCTTATTTATTAACCCTTTCCGTTCAATTTCCACATTTCTTGAGATAAAAATTTTTCCTTCAAAATATTGACTCTCATTGAACATTTTAGCAATAAAATACAGCAAACTATCAAAAATATCATTTAGGTTGAGAATTACAGCTCAATAAATTTTGTACGATATATCGTACAATGGTCCGCAAAGGAGTAAAAATTCATGAATTCTTGGTTTCGGTTTTTTAAGTTTTATGAACAATTCATTGATTTTTTGATAGAAAACATAAATTATAACAACAAAAAATTAAAACGTGATTTAATTTTGATCAAAAGTTATATAAATTGTATATATAAACAATTGATTCACATTTATTCGGCCTTATATAACCGTTGTTGTTGTTGCAAAGCGCTTTTCCTCTCAACAAAACACAGAATCAATTAAAATTCGTACAGTTTTACAGAAAGATACTGAATATAACCGATTCCTTTTATCGTAGTGGGAGTGGCAAGTACGCATACGCACCTTACGTATTAAATTTTTTATATCTTAAACTTATAAAGTTAGAAGGACGAAATTCAAGGATGTAGTAGCGTACATATTAGTCCTTAAGATATATTTAAACAAAAAAATTATGGAAATTTGCAAGGATATTCAAGGATAAAGTTTTAAAAGGACATTTTCAATACCTCTTCGTCCTTTTGCACCAAAACATAAAATTTTCTAAGATTCTAAGGATTTTTCTCTTTCATTTGATGCCCATATTGTTATTCTACAATGCGCTCAATTTTTAAAATAATTTTTTGAAATAAACTTGTCCTTGAAACTTTAAAATCCTTTAAAAAAAATCCTGACGTCAAAGAGAAAAACTAAAAACGCAGTTTTACTACATTTTGCTCCTAGTTTCGCGAGTATATCGATTTTTTCGTGTGTAAAATTTGTTGTCGCACGGTGTTATCTTTCGAAAATACTTCAAACAATGGACTTAGTCCAGACTTGATATGATAGGGACAGACGTATGCGGTAGTAATATGAACCATTGAGTTTATGGGAACCGCCGTAACCTAACTTAAGTTCAGAAACTTGCTTCTGGACTCACTCAGACTTCCAGGCCCAAGAGTTCATAAGACCCACGCTTTATGAAAATTCAAACTAGTACAACACAGAGGTTTTAATGCTTGTATCATCATCTATTTGGACAATCAGGTTGCATTAGAAGTGCTTCAATCACTTGTTGTAAAGTCCGAGATTGTACGAAGACATCGCGAAGACAGCCAAGCTGGGTTTCCGGGTACAATGCTGTCAATGGAAATGAGTTCGCATATGAGTTGATGACAGTGAAACAGATAACTTCATGATTTGATCTCTGCGTTGTTGAACATTGACATAGAATCTTCCTGAAACCGTAGGGTCGATTGTGGCACATGTGACCAATGTTTTTCATGAAGAAGACAGACAGAACAGTGCTATCGCTGAATCATACTTCTACTAGAATTTTCTTTAGAGTCATCACGGGATACTTGCAAAAAATTGTTTTGATGAACGTAAAAAAGATGATAAAACACCACCAATGTGATTATTATTATTATTATTATTATTATTATTATTATTACTGTTTAAGGTTGTTAACCGCGACAAGTGTTGATTTTTTGTGCAAGGCTTGTTTTAACCCTCTAAGTAGCTTTTATTTCTTTTCTATATTTTTCTCTTTGGTATTCAAAGTTTTAATTAATTGGAGAAATATTTTTCTACTGAGTAAACATGTATAAAAGTTTCTGGTTCTTAAATGGATTTCCTGCAGATATTCGAAGAGGAAAATACCATTTTATTGAGATCATATCATAGTGAACAGCGAGAATGCGTAAATGCTTCTTCTTTAGCATGGGGAGTTTTCTGGATACTCCTCTGTCTGGGGTTAAGAAACGTTTTGTGTCGCGCGTATCTAATCCATCTGTCCTCTGCAGTGGCCCACACAGGATTTTATTCATGGGGGGGTTTGACAACTTTTAAACTGAATACCATTCGAAACCATATTTTGTACTAGCAATTTTTGTGTTTGGGGGTTTGAACCCCCAAAACTCCTGTGTGCGCCAATGGTCCTATGCCATCAAATAGATTAGGTAAGACAGGCAGTTGGCTAGTTTTCCAGCAATTAAACTCGGAGACCTCAAAAGACCCATTGTGATGCCTGAAGAGAGTGTACAAGCAAGTGTTGCAAGTATTGTTGATCTATTGTTACTCCCTATTGTCTGGTAGAGAACGTCCCTAGACCTGCAACTCTAATGAAACTGAGGAGTTCCCATTGGTTGGCGTCCCTGTTAGGTCGCTGGTAGTAGCTCAGGTGTCTTTTATCTTTTGCATCACAGTGGAGTGAAAAATGCTCCGGAGTATCTTCCGCTCCCCCACAGAATCCGCAAAGAGGTCTTAGTTTTAGTTTAAGAATGGATATTTGTTTTTTGAGTCTGCATTGCCGGATTAGGAAGCCTGACCCGACGCGGCTCTTGTTTTTCAAATTTGAGCCACAAAGACTTTTATTTAGGCTTGTAATCCTAAAGGAAAGATCTTCCTGGAGCTTCAGTCCCTGTGTCCTATTTCTTAATTAATTAATTTCTTAATTTTTATTTATAATTTTTATTTATAATTTTTTTTGGAATATATTTTTATATTTATTTAAACTGAGCCACAAAGACTTTTATTTAGGCTTGCAATCCTCCAGGAAAGGTCTTCCTGGAGCCTTAGTCCCTGTGTCCTATTTCTTAATTAATTTATTTCTTAATTTTTATTTATAATATTTATTTATAATTTTTATTTAGAATATATTTTTATATTTATTTAAGCTGAGCCACAAAGAGTTTTATTTGGGCTTGCAATCCTCCAGGAAAGGTCGTCATGGAGCCTCAGTCTCTATGTCCTATGTTGTCCTATTTGTTATTTCTTAATTTTTTATATCTAATTTTCATTTCTAATTTTTTTCTAATTTTTATTTATAGTATATATATTACTTATTTTTATTTATTTATTTTTTGACTTGAAAAATGTGAAGGTTTGGGTGGGGCTTATACAACAAGGAAGCTGATACTTTGTTAAAAAAGAAATAACAATAAAATAACATGAATAGAAATAATTCTTATGGAAATAATTGTTTGATATTTGTTTTTTGAGTCTGCATTGCCTGGTTAGGAAGCCTAACCCGACACGGCTCTTGTTTTTCTAATTTGAGACACAAATATTTTTATTTAGGCTTGCAATCCTCCAGGAAAGCTCTTCCTGGAGCCTCAGTCCCGGTGTCCTATTTCTTGATTAATTTCTTGATTCTTAATTTTATTTATAATTTTTATTTATAATTTTTATTTATAATTTTTATTAGGCTTGCAATCCTTCAGGAAAGCTCTTCCTGGAGCCTCAGTCCCTGTGTCCTATTTCTTGATTAATTTATTTCTTAATTTTTATTTATAATTTTTATTTAGAATATATTTTTATATTTATTTAAGCTGAGCCACAAAGAGTTTTATTTAGGCTTGCAATACTCCATTAAAGGTCTCCCTGGAGCCTCAGTCCCTGTGTCCTATTTCTTGATTAATTTATTTCTTAATTTTTATTTATAATTTTTATTTATAATTTTTATTTATAAATTTTATTAGGCTGGCAATCCTCCAGGAAAGCTCTTCCTGGAGCCTCAGTCCCAGTGTCCTATTTCTTGATTAATTTATTTCTTAATTTTTATTTATAATTTTTATTTAGAATATATTTTTATATTTATTTAAGCTGAGCCACAAAGAGTTTTATTTAGGCTTGCAATACTCCATTAAAGGTCGTCATGGAGCCTCAGTCCCTGTGTCCTTTGTTGTCCTATTCGTTATTTCTTAGTTTTTATTTATAATTTTTATTAGAATTTTGATTTATAATATACATTTTTATTTATTTATTATTTGACTTG
This sequence comes from Melieria picta, assembly GCA_964056695.1. NCBI lineage: Eukaryota > Metazoa > Arthropoda > Insecta > Diptera > Ulidiidae > Melieria > Melieria picta. The sequence continues at coordinate 11,399,187 of OZ057399.1, read as the reverse complement.
AAAAATGCAAAGGTTTTGCCTTATACAACTAGGAAATAACATAAATAATAGAAAATTTTGTTTCTTATGGAAATACAAAAATTGTTTGGTCCTATTATGCCAACAAAAATTCATAATAAATTTTTCAAAACAATAGCTTTTGTTCGCTTTCTCAATGCAAGTAATGAATTTCTGTGTTTCCTTTCTTTTCGCAAATTCTAATCACACTTTAGCAGTTAAATCACAAGGTTTTCCTGTTGTTATTAGCTCAACTCGAGCCGGCAACGAGTGGTTCTATGAATAAACGAGTGGCGACAGTGGCTGCGACGGTGATGAGGAGAGCGGGTAAGGTTAACACATCAATTACATAAGTACCACTTTTGCCAGGCATGCAAAATACAACTACAATTTGTGTAAACAAATCCGTTTTGCTGGATTTATTTGTTGTTATTATTGTTGCAGTTGTTGTTGTTGTGTAGTACAAAAATTGCCATTCATTTGCTTAGTTGGTATGCTTAACCAGTACAAATGTAGGTATGTTTGTATGAGTGTGTGAGTGTCTAAACGAATGGGTGGCAGTATATGTGTGCGTGCGCGTGTGTGTGTGTGTGTGTGTCTGTTTTAAAGTGGATACTATTATCCTGAAAAATCCTCGGCTCTGCATAAACAACACATAAATTTTCACAAATACTTTCAGCGTTACAGCGCCAGCTGAATGGTAAACTACGAGTATGCAGTGTGCCTGCTGCGGAGGGAGAAGTGACAGTGGAGCAGGGAGTGGTTTCAGCTGAGCTTTGGTTGGTTTGGTTTGCTTGCTTGTGCCGGCACTCCAGGCTGCTGTTTGCCTGTGACAATGGCTGCTTTTGTTTTCTTGCCTTTTTCCTGCACTACACACACACACACACACACACACACACACTCACACAAAAGTGCATGCGTTTGGCTATTACATTGTCAATTCATTGCATTGCTCCTTCCTCTCTCCTCTAACTCGGTTTATGAGTTTTGCATACATTTGCGGCTTTCGCAAATTATTTGCCATGTTTACTGGATTAGCTGACAGTTCAGTGTCGTTTTTGCTTTGTTTCTTGTTCTTGCATTCATTGACATTTGCCAGCGGCCACGTTGGCATTTGCTGTTATTAGTATTTTTGGCTGCTTACGGCCGGACTTTCGGTCCACATTCCATTCCGCCTGTGCGTTTATTTGGCCGCAACTGCGCAATCATATGTGTAATCATTGTTGGCCAACTTTATTGTAAGGCAATCAGCAAAAGTTTTCACATGGTCAGCGCAAACTTTGCGCGCCACGAGCCCCCAACATTTCAGCCTCCCAAAGGGTCCTTAACGAATTTTTTCGAAAGTGTAGCAGAAGTGAGCAAACATTTGCAGCAAAAGCGAAAAGTCGTTTGTCGCACTGCCGCAAACTTTTGCGGCCCAAAACTCTGTCCCTGTGTGCTTGTGTGTGTGTGTGTGAGTAAGTAAGTGTGAAAGTAAAATACGATAAAAATTGTAGCTGCAAGTTTGCTATTTATTTTGCGGTTAAATTGTGATTTGTGTGAGTGTGTTTGCACATTTGATGGTTGGCCGAAAGTGTGCTTGACTCTCATTTGCTGGAACGCTTCATTGATTCCAGGCGACGTAGCGCTTTAACAACTTTGGTCCATACGTTGGGCAAAGTGTTTGAAAGCAGCAACGAGTTTTTGGCGCCAGACATTGGCGGTATTCATGAGTTGTGATAAAATGGCAAATACAAATTAAATGGCAAGAAAATTCATTAGTTGCTACAACAAAAAAAAAGTGTATTTTGATCTAAAAACTTTGTAATCGTCTTAACCCTTTCGACCCTAAAGTTGCCTGAGAGCAACTTCACCTATTTTTTATCTTATAGCAAAAGTTACGATTGTTTTATGGGTTTAATTTTAGTAGGCACAAACAAACTAATATTTTTAGAAGTGAATTCAAAGCAAATTACAAAAATTTTACTCTTATTCCCAAAATAATTTCCAATAATTTGCAGCGATATCAGGGAAAGTTTGTGTTCTAATTGAAATCTACGAATTGATCGCGTTTGATAAAAACTCCGTTTCTTTAATAATGATTAAATAAATTCAAAAAATTATAATTTTGTATTTTTCCATAAATATTAAATAATTTTTCTGCAATTCAAAAATAAAATACAAAAATATTGATACAAAATTTATTTATTCCGTTTTAAGCTAAAATTGTTCAAAAGTAAACTAGCTCTAGAACTCTAACAAAGAGGCGTGGCGACTTCAAATGTCATGTGCGCACTTCTTAGGCGAGTGTTTATTTTTCTAAAACAATTTTTGAAAATTATAAAAATCATTTCTTGAAAACTTTCAGGGTTGCATGTTTACGGAACTGTTTAATTTATGAAATGCTGATTATTTGCATCGAAATTTGGGAAACCAAACTAGCATATTTCTCTGAAACAATTTTTGAAAATTAAAAAATAATTTCTTGAAATCTTTCAGGGTTGCATGTTTACGGAACTGTTAAAAAAATTTATGAGCTGCTGATTATTTGCATCGAAGTTTGGGAAACAAAACTAGGATATATTTCTTAAACAATTTAAAAAAATGTAAAAAATAAATTTTGGAAAAATTTTTACCGAACTGTTAAAAAAATTTATGAACTGCTGATTATTTGCATCGAAGTTTGGAAAACCAAACTAGCATATTTTTCTAAAACAGTTTTTTTAAATTAAAAAATCATTTCTTGAAAACTTTCAGGGTTGCATATTTACGGAACTGTTTAAAAAATGTATGAACTAATTATTATTTGCATCGAAATTTGGGAAACAAAACTAGGATATATTTCTTAAACAATTTAAAAAAAATGTTAAAAATAAATTTTGGAAAATTTCATGGTTAAATGTTTACGGAACTGTTAAATAAATTTATGAACTGCTGATTATTTGCATCGAAATTTGGAAAACCAAATTAGAAGATTTGTTTAATCAATTTTTGAAAATTAAAAAAAATCATTTCTTGAAAACTTTCAGGGTTGCATGTTTACGGAACTGTTTAAAAATATATGAACTTCTTTTGCATCGATCAATTTGCATGGAAGCTTGGGAAACCAAATTAGAATACTTTTTCTAAACAATTCTTGAAAATCAAAAACAATCATTTCTTGAAAACTTTCAGAGTTGTATGTTTACGGAACTGTTAAAAAAAACTTTTATAAAATTTGTGCCCAAGAAAATGTGTACCCCTTTGTAAAAAATGTATGAACTTCTTTTGCATCGATCAATTTACATCGAAGTTTGGGAAACCAAATTATAATATTTTTTTTAAACAATTCTTGAAAATCCAAAAAAATCATGTCTTAAAAACTTTCAGGGTTGTATGTTACTGTTAAAAAAATTATGAAATTTGTGCCCAAGAAAATGTGTTCGCCTTTGCGTCTTCTTCGCTTGTCAACAAGCTTTTCTGTTGCCTGAGATGAATTTCACTGTCTGAAAGTCGTTTTTGCACTTCAGCCAATTGCCAAACATTGTGAATACCGCCATTGGTATGCGATTGTCTGTGTGTATGTGTATGTGTTTGTATTTGTTTCCTCACCCATTCACGTACAAGTTGGGCAGTGCGAAAGCGCAACTTTCTTTGCTTTCCTTTACTGTTGTAGTTCTTTGTCACTGTTTAGTTTGGTTTGGTTATTTTTTGTGTGTTGCCTTTGCAATAATTTTCCACTATTTTCCATTTCAATTGCGCTGCAACGTTTTTCCACCATAATCGAGCTAATAATGACTTTGTGGCCAAGTTGACTTTTGTCTGGCACTGCTGGCATTTCGCGCTCCTTTCACTGTCGCCTTCGTTCGTCTCCTCCCTTGGCTGTGCTCCATTTCGCTGTGGCACTTGTGTTGCTGTCCCTGCTATGTGTGACTGCTTGTCTCAAAGCAAAGTGTATGTGTGTGTGTGTTTGTATTTGTTGTTGTTGTTGTTGCTGTTGTGGTGATTATGACGATGATAAGAATAATAGAATAGTTTGACCCTATTATGGCCTCTCGCTCGTTTGCTTGGCTGCGTTCATTCATTCATTCATTCCATTGCTCGCTCGGCTCGGTTCGTTCAGTCAGCCAGCGCCAACGCTCAGCAATGGCAACAGCAACAGAAACAGCAACATCAGCAGCAGCAACAACTTGGTCGCTGCAGGAGCAGTAACCGTTCGCCAAGTGGTTGCCACAATCAGCTAACCGAGCAACCGGCGATCCAGCCAGCCGTGCCAGCCATTCGACTTGGTGATGAGGGCAATAATTCATCACAACCGCTTCCAACTGCTCGTTGTGGCCGTCTAGCTGCCAGCTGCCAGCAGCATTGTGTGTCTGCTTCTGCGCTGTGGCCGTTGCTGCGAGCGCAGAGTTGGCAACCAGCAGCCCAGGCAGCAGCAGCAGCATCAATGGCGGCAATAATAAATAATTTTCTACCATTTATTGTTTTCTTCACTTCTGCTCGTTTTCCTCCTTTACTGCGCGCGCCTTTTTGCCATTTCATGTATTTATGTTTCTTTTTCAACTCGACTGTGAATGTTTTTGTTGTTGCTTTGATTTTGCGTTAACTTCGGCGAGGCGAATTTTTCAGTTGAGAGTTCAGCGCCGAGGGTGACCGCGACTGCTGGCCGCTGAATGCGGTGGCACGTCGGCTTCTTCCGTTACAACTTGCACTGCAACGGCGGCGGCTGTTGGTGCGTTCGTTGTTGTGGAAGGTTTCGATTGAGTTCATGCCGGATGATGCGGAATTTTTCTAGAGGTTTTCCGGATACTCGCCAGGTGTTTTCTGCCTTTTTATGCGTAATTTTGTTGTGATTGTTTGGAATTGTTGTTGTTATTGTTGTGGTTTGTTGCTGCTTAAGTTTTCGTGTAGTAGTGCGGAAGTCGTTCTTAACTCTTAACTGACGAAGTGTTGGAAAAGTTAGAATGTTATTTTGGCAACCAGCTCTCCGTGTAGAATGTGATAGATCAAGAAGAGAGGATTTAGAAGAAAGGATTTAGGCATCAGAAGCGAGGTCGTTGACTACGACTGACCTCTGAAGACAGTGTTGCCAGATACCTCAAATGACTTTCTCTTGATTCTTAAAAAAAATACTGAAATTTCCTCCCAAAAAATCTCCTAAATTTTTTTAAAATTTACGTCTTTTTAAAGGAATTAAACTTCTCATAAATAAATAAAAATATATATATATATATGTATGACCTCTGAAAGCAGTGTTGCCAGACACCTCAAATGACTTTCTCCTAATTCTTAGAAAAATACCGAAATTTCCTCCCAAAAGTTAAAAAAATCTCTTAAAAATTTTTTAAAATTTGCGTATTTTTAAAGGAATTACACTTTTTATAAATAAATAAAAAAATATATATATATATGTATGTATATAATTTTTTTTAACCGTAGACCTCCGTTGGGGTCGTTTTCGACCAAATTATATTAGTTTTTATACTTCTAATATTTTTTAAATTTGTTATTATTTGCAGCTGTTTTTTCATTACTTTCTTACTTGGACTACTATCTATCGAAATCAAACTGTTTTATAATTAAAAACCAAGTTGGCCTTGCATTTTTTGTACTTTGTGTAATTTTTGTCAATCCGGGTCATTTTCGACCCGTTATATGCCGAAGGTTTTTGTATTCGAATTTCTTCGTGATTTCATAGCAAACGTAAATAAAAATGTAAATTATTATTTATTGTATTTCAAATAAAAAAGTGTTTGCCTGGAAAAAAATTCTAAAACAAAAGAAAAAAAACAGAACTTGTCTGCTGCGGATGCCTAAACAAAATATCTGCAAAAATAAGCACAACCGCGCAGTGTGTGTAAGATGCCTTGAAAGTGTTTAAAAACTACAAATAAATATTTCCGTTGAATTTGATTTTAAGTTTTTGAATAAACCGTACCAAAAAGTTTTTTTTTTAAATAAACGTCAATTTTTATACTAACTTTTTTTAACGTAGGTCTACTTTTAATGCAGCCTTTTTTATACATCTTCAGCTTAACAACAAAAACTTAAGAAAAACAAAATATAAAACAAATGAATTAAACAAAAAGTGCCATTTTTGGCGGGATTTCATTGTGACAGCAATAAGTGAGAAAGAGATAGAACGAGCTTACATTTTGTAAGCTTACAAATTTTTAACCCAAAAGGTGCTTTGACTATTTAAATAGTTGTCAAAATATGTTTTGTTGCCAGTGTTCCCAATACATCATACTTCGTTATCAAAACTTTCCCAAAAATCCACTAAGGATCCGAAAAATCCCCTAACATAAAATGTAAATCTTCTAAACTTTCTCCTAAACAATTCTTCCTCCTGAAAAATCTCTTAAAAGGCCAAGAATCTTCTAAATCTAAGAGGAAATCTTCCGATCTGGCACACTGTCTGAAAGGTCTAATATTCTATGTTTACGCAAGAAACAAGGGGCCCGACTCTGAGGCTTGTTTCGGTAAATTCTCCACCGGGGGTGTTTTTAACCGGTGGGAATGAGACATAGTTAGCCATGCTAGTATTATTCTGAAAATTTCCATCCTGTTAAAAAGAAAAGTTCCTACGACATCAAATCTCAAGACCACTCCCACACATTGTGACTCTCTTATGAAGAAGTTATTACTCCGTTCTTTAGGTTCAAAGCCTTTGGACCTCTTTATGAAACTCAATAGAACTGGTAACAATCTATTTTCCTTGCTTTAGCTGTATTCAGAAAGAAACATTTTCGACGGCTCAGTACACTTTCAGAGGAAGCAAACATCAATGCTGGTACAAGGGTTATATAAGCCGTCATTGGCAGGTCTGATAACATAGATAATTATGTCGAAAATCTAAACTTATTTCAGGCTACAACTTTATGAAGACAAACGATAGTAATCTATCTCTAGTCTACACATGTCTACAACGTCCTTCATTGTTCTGAGGAGATTATCTGAAACGTCTCTTCATGAAATTGACTCATCATTGTCAGCGATTTATAGAGCATACTGAGCTTTAAAAACAACTTCAACTGGTTTAATTAGTAGTGGAATATTTTAAGTTTTTGCACTCCAACAAGATTCATTGTGTTGACAGTCCCAACTCTGGGACTACCAATTAAAAGTATTTTACGTATGGCTTCACTCTTATACAGAGAGAGACTGCTACGGTCTTTCAAACGGAGTTCTATTCTAACCTGAATGTGGCCTGCTGGATCATTGAGAAGAAATTGCGGCAAACATTGGGATCTGTATTCACAGTCAAGCTGCACCAAAGACCCTAGAAAACCCTTCAAACTACTCAACGATCGTAAACAAATATAAGGCAAAGCTGAAAAGTGCCGTTAGACAAAATCATTACGTTACTCCCTGGTGCTCTTGGCAGCGAAAGAGTCGATACCCTGGTCAATCTGTGTTCAGCGGTCAGTCCCATGGAACCAGACCCAGGCGGCAGGTCCCACAGTGTATCAAGAAACATGCAAGCACTGCTCACATGGGGAAATGGTCCGAAGTGGAAGCCTGCAAAATCCAGAATCACGAAGTGTTTTGTGAGAATTTCGAGGAGATAGCGGATTTTCTTCTTCGACTGGAAAGGAAGAAACTGCGACTCATGATCCGAACATGCGAATTATCGATGACCTCACATGCAAATCCTGTCTCGGGGACGTGAACAGAAAATTGCATTTGCCACTGTCCAGTGTTCTTGAGAAGCAGGAGGAGGATGTAGGAGAGGAGATGTATTGACTATGAGGGATGATTGGAGCTTAAAGTTTTCTCTACTCATATTCTACTCATTAAGGATAAGGATGGGCTATACCACCTTTATCCCACAGTTCCCGGAATCAATGCGATTTGAAGTTCTCTCTTACCCGATTTGACTTTTTTCGCACAAAAAAAAAAAATAACGAATACCATTGGCAGCCATCGAATTCATCTGACAGCGTTTCCACTCTTTGAGTTTTCCTATCGCAAGGAAAATCTTTCAAAAACAAAAAAATATTTTTTTTTATATTTTCACAACGTCATTATTCAAACAAACGTTCTACAAGCAACAACAACATCTGTCAAGAAACTAATCTTCAATGGAGTAACTTTAAGACCTTAAAAATCCAGAGGTTCAGCTCTGAAAGGGTTAAGGTCAGTGGCCAGCCATTCAAAAGGCTAAAAATTGCTCAATGAAAAACATTTAAAGTTAGAATTCGGCACATTTGCACCAGCTGCAGCCACTAAATAAAGCCGACGCACAGAATGGAAACGGCAGATATGAGGGAAATAAATAAAGTGAAAATGAAAGAAACCAGAAATAAATAAAATGTTAACTCGGCGCAAGCAAATGAAGTCATTAAAAATGCATCCCATGCGAGATTTTGCTCTTTCTTAGCGCAGAAAATCGAAAATAAAACAAAAATCAACGAAAATAAAAGCACATAGAATGCGAAAAATACTTACTTTAAAAAAACTGACAAAAATACAACAACAAATAACACTTACAACAACAACAACAACAAAAACGCCAACAACTTTATTAATGTCACCGCAAAACAAAGCAAGAATCCACCAGCCGCCGCCGAGGCCGGCTGGCAGGAAAAGTGGCTGCCAATGCAAAGGCAAATAGACGGGAAGGGCAAATGGCGGACGGGTGGGGGGTACGGGTCGAGAACGAGTTCTTTTGATGCAAACATGCAGTCATAAATTTGCATACACAGGCAGCCGGCACAGCAGCCGCAGCGCATCATGCAGCGGCCCGCAGTTGCCGTCGTCGTCGCCGAAGGAAAAGTGGAACGAAATGCTTTTTATTTGAACGAGCGCGGACAGACGAACAAATCGACAGACGACAGACGACGGACGTGCCGCGTTTACAAAGGCCGCGCCAAAAGGAAGCGCGGTTTCGCTGTTGCTGTCGATTTATTAGAAGATCGTGCGGCGCGCGCAAAAGACACTCACGCCGCGCCAGCCAGCTCAGCAATGTGGCGCGACGCAGGCGGGCGTTGGTCTGCAGCCAGGGCCGGATTAACAGGAAGGCAGAATAGGCAGTTGCCTGGGGCCCCCGATTTTAGGGGGCCCCCGAAAAATGAAAAAGACTTCGAAAATTTTCTTACAAACATAAAATTCTAGAGAGTGAAGGAAAAATATAATCAGAACTGAAAATAAATTTTACTCAAATAAATAAAACTCAATTAACCGCATTCAAAAGGCGACGACCTCGACTAATTTCTTACTTGAAAATTTATGATTAACTTGAAATATAACAAAGTTACATTAACTCAACCAATTTTTTTTAAAAGTAACTCGCCCACCCTTAATTTATATTTTATGTATAATTCACATAATTTCTAACACTGTCTGACCTCAAAAATTACAAAAAAAAAAAAACGAAACCGGTCTACAATGGTTGGTGATGATTCTCTAAATACTTCCATTACAGATTTTTTTCAAATTTAGCCCTCGTTTTCGATTTACTCATTAAATTAATTTTTTTTAAAAGCATGCTTTTGATCACGTAATATTGGTCCTTTTTTTTTCGAACAAAAGACTAGTTGTGTCCTCTTATTAACCTGATCACGTTTCTGGAATAAAATAGGTCAAAAACTGCACGGGAAAAAATTTGAAATAGCGGTCAATGAGTCTTTTTAGTGTAACAGTGTAATCGATAATAATAATTCTGTGGTCGAAAGCAATAACCGCCTAAGTCGAAAATTGCTGTTTCGAGCAATCTCGTTTTAAAGTTTTAGCGCGTAGTGTATTCCTTATGGGAATGCGAATAGGTTTTTATTAATAACTTATTTTATTTTAAAGTTACAAACTCCCCGATTTTACACAAACGTAGAGCACAGTCAAGGGAACGTGGTGGCATCCATAACTCAATTTCTTCTTAAGTCGACTTAAGCGGTTAGTGCTTTTGACCACAGAATTTTTGGTTTTTATTCACAGGGTCTGTCTATTGTTTTTATTGCAAGCTATTTCTACCACCCGACCACTCGATCCAACTTTCTCGTGAAGGATGTGATGACTGGAAAAACATCGGAAGTCGTTTACAACAGCATGAAAAAAATCCAAAACATCGGGAGTGTTTGCTGATTTACCGGCAAAAACGAAAGGACGAAAATAATCTGCCAGAACTACTCGAGAATGAACTACGAAGTGAAAAAAAATACTGGCGCGACGTTTTAAAACGGGTAGTTGCTGTCATTACCACATTAGCAGAGCGAGGTTTGTCATTCAGAGGTTCGAATGAGCAATTCGGGGTGCCGGACAACGGAAATTATCTAGGATTACTTGAACTCGTTGCGAAATTTGATCCTTTTTTGCAAGGTCATATTGTTAGATACGGCAATGCTGAGACAGGTGTAACTTCTTATTTATCGAAGACGATCTGCGAGGAGTTCATTAACATTATGGGTAAAAAAGTCAGATCATACATTTTAAAAGAGGTTACTTCGGCTAGGTATTTTAGCTTATCTGTCGATTCGACTCCTGATGTATCGCATGTTGATCAATTGTCTATTATTTTAAGATATGTTTCTCCGAACGATTTTCAACCAGTCGAAAGGTTTATAACTTTTCTACAGTTGGAAGGTCATACTGGTGAAAGTCTAGCGAATCAAACTTTAAAGTTTCTTACTGAAGACTGTGGTTTAGATATTCAAAATTGTAGAGGACAATCATATGACAACGCATTAAACATGTCCGGAAAGTATAAAGGTGTGCAAGCAAGAATATTGAGTTTGAATGAGAATGCGATCTATGTTCCCTGTTCCGCGCATTCCCTTAATTTGGTTGGAGAGCATGCTGTGAAGTGCTGTTTTTATGCAGTAGATTTTTTCGCCATTATGCAGACATTATATAATTTTTTTTCCGCTTCCACCTATCGTTGGGGCGTATTAAAAAACAAAATAAACAATGAGAAAACTTTGAAGACATTGTCAACTACACGCTGGGAAGCACATTCGAATGCGACGAATGCAGTTTACGATTCATTTGATATCAATGATATCATATCATATTAGAGGCTCTAGAAATCATTGCTGATGATGAATCACAAAATACTGATACTCGTTATGAGGCGACGTGTATCGCGAATAAGATGCAAAAATTCGAATTTGGTTTCATGTTGATTTTATGGAACTCTATTTTGACTGCTATGCGTTCAGTGAGTAAGTCATTGCAAAGTGAAAAAGCAGATTTGCAAACGTGTGCTTTTTTGTACGGATCGTTAGAAGAGAGTTTAATTTCATTTCGTGAAAAGTTCAATGATTTCGAGGAAAAAACAAAACAATTATTACCTGGTGTAGGTTATTCAGAAATCTTAAAACGTACTCGTCGTAGAAAAAAACAACCTAATGACGGAAATGCTCCAGAAGTAGAATTTTCGCCTCGCGATGATTTTAGGACAAAAGGTTTCCTCGAAATCATCGACAATCTTCACAGTGAAATTAAACGACGTGCGAAAGTGTATATGGAAGTTTCAGAGAGATTTGCATTTCTCATCAACTTTTCTCTAAGTGATGGAGACCTCCACGAAGCTATAAATAACTTAGTTCGTTTTTATTCTAGAGATTTGGAAGAATTTTTCATTGAAATGAAACAATTCCAAAGTTACGTGAACTCCAGATACACTGATGCACAAAAAACTCATAGTCATTTGTATAAGATTATAATGGAAGATCAATTAGCCGATGTATTTCCTAACACAGAAATAGCTCTTCGGATTTTTTTAACATTAATGATCACAAATTGTTCTGCCGAACGATCCTTCTCACAATTAAAAAGAATCAAAGCTGCTGAAAGAGCTACAACGCGACAAGAGCGACTCGAGATGTTAGGTATACTTTGCATTGAGTCAGATTTATTGAACAAAATCGATATGGATGATATAATTGATGAATTTGCCGAAAACAAATGTAGAAAACGACATGTTAAAAATTAGGGACTCACAGGGACTCACAGGAGGAGGATGCCAGGGAGGTTGGTTTAGTACGTAGGCGCTGGTAGCTAATCACTGCCAGTGAATCGTGCAGGCTGACTTGTACGGACAAGGCAGTTTCTTTCGAAGATTCCAACCTTCCTACGTAAATCAAATAAAAAAAAAAAAACAAAAAAAAACACATGTTTAAAATTACATTAGGTAAATTACATTGTGACAATAAAATTTTTATGAAAGATATAAGTTTGTATTTTTTAATCAAAAAAAGAAGGCAACGGACGTGAAAAAAGGGCCCCCAAATTGATGGTTGCCTAGGGCCCCGTTGAGGGTTAATCCGGCCCTGTCTGCAGCGGATGCGGCGCAGCAAGTTGCAGCTGTGCTGGCCCCGAAACTGTTATGGCACAAACTATGCACAAATATTTGAGCCAAGTTAAGCGGCACAAGTTGTGGATGGCTTAAAGGAAATGAAAAAAGTAAAATGAATAAATGAAATGAAATTCGAACTGGTGAAATGAAAAATCGGCGAAAATGCTTTGTGAGCAAATAGCACACTGGGCCATGATCGAATGTCGCAAGGAATGGGCCAATGAAAGCAGAATTCAATTCAGCTTAAAAAAAAACTAGTCAACGAGGAAAACCAAATATTTATTTGCTGTCTGAGGCAGCAACTGAGTGGCCGAAAATCGCTTGGAAAATGTAAAATTATGATGAGTTGTTGGTGTTGTGGCTTTTACGAGCCAACATTAAACACGCAATAAACCCACTGACCAAATGGCAGAGGTGTCGCTCTGCTGGCCGCAAGTCATTGCCGGATAGGCGACGTCTTTTCGTACGAGAACTGCTCGAGTGCTGCCACATTATCTGGCAAGAGGCACGCATCGATTATGCCGCTGCAGTGTGTGTGTGTGTGTGTGTGTGTGTGTGCTTGCGTGCTGCTGTTGCTCACTGCTGGCACATTACACAAAAAATATACAAAAAAACAACAAGAAAAATTATACGAATCGAAAGATGTTCGATGAGTGAAAAATTAAAAGCGCTTCAACGCAACATTGACAGCAGCAGCGACAGGCAGACAAATTGTGCAACGGACAGACAGACAGGCAGCCAGCCAGCCAGCCAGACAGGCTGTTAAGCACTATTAATTGTTGGTACTCTTTGATGTTCGCTTAATGGCAGCGTTGGTGTTGTTCTTTTAAGGGGCGACTGTTTAGCTGATTTCTAAGGAATTTTCTAGTCCCAAAATAAATATAGCTCACCGAATGGAAAGTGTTGAAAATGTTAAATAATTTGATGTTTTTAAGTGGCTTGCATTCTTAAAGGAGGAGTCCAAGACAAAGTATGAGTGTATAAAGAGGGGAAAAAGCATTTTATTTTCAAATACGGTGTCAAGATCCAACTCCTTATTTAACCTCTCCGAACGGAATTGTCCTTTAATGTCGTTTGGACACTTCCCACTACGACTGTACGATAGTAAATCTTACTTATAGCAATGATTCGAGTGAGTGTACAAAGTGTCGGAGGAGTGTCGGGATGGTTACAAGTTTGAGATAGTGAACGACTTTGGTTGGTCAGGAACCTGAATTAACAAATTGGAACTTGTTCAAAGAGCTACGACAGAAAAGTGCACAAGGACATTGAATCTTTCAAGGCGAGAAACATTGTTTGTCATTGGACATGGACATTGTGTCATGTCGGGATGGTTACAAGTTTGAGATAGTGAACGACTTTGACTAGTTAGAAACCTGAATTAAGCTCCTGGAACTTGTTGAAAGAGTTACAAAAGGAAGGAATTTGCTTACCAATGGATCAACACAACGGAACTAGGGCAGGCAAAACAATTCCTGGCCCCGGACAGAGGGGTATCCAACCAACTCCTCAAGCTAAACCGAGAGGACCTTCGCATCCTCACTGGGTACTTAACAGGGCATTGCTCACTTAGGTACCATCTCAAAAATATGGGAATATCCTCAACGGATATGTGCAAGATATGTGAGCTAGAACAGGAAACATCGCTCCATATTCTATTATATGTCCTGCGCTCAGTAGAAAGAGATTTCTACAGTTTGGTCAGACGTCAATACCGCCATCAACCATCTGTATACTGAAACCCCAATATAATTGTTATATGACGTACGTCACGGCCGAGGCTAACCACGAATAAAGAAGTCTTTCAGTTACTGTGATATTAGGGAGTTCACTACGATCATCTCGATAATGCCTCGAGGACGGAAAGAAAAAGAGCATCCCTATTGCACCGCCTATCTCCATGCAGAAGCTGACTCCAAGTTTGAAAGGGAACCTTCACATCACAGTAGGAAAAAAACCTAAAGAACTCGGTGCACGCGATGCTCAGAAGCAAAGGTCTACACATCTTCGTTACAATAATCGGGTAGCGGCGAATCTGAAGATATTATGTGTGCGCCATGCTTCAGAACGGAGTCATATCTTATTTGGAATGACCGAATAGAGGCGAACCTGAAGGAACTTGACGCTCGGACAAGAAAATTAAAATCTCCGCTACAGGTAGAAGTCCTCTTTCAGGACAAGATAGAAGTGGAAAGTGCACAAGGATACTGAATCTTTCAAGCGCGGTGAGGCGAGGTTATTTATATGATGGACGTCACGGCCGAGGCTAAGAACGAATAAAACGAGTATTTCAGTTGCTGTGATATTAGGGATCATCTCCGAAATGCCTCGAGGACGGAAAGAAACAGGGCAACCATATTGCACCGCCTATCTCCATGTATAAGGTGACTCCAAGTTTGAAAGGGAACCTTCACATCACAGTAAATAAAAAACCTAAAGAACTCGGTGCACGCGATGCTCAGAAGCAAAGGTCTACACATCTTCGTTACAATAATCGGATAGAGGCGAATCTGAAGATATTCTGTGTGCGCGATGCTTCAAAAGCGGAGTCACATCTCAGTGGGAATGACTGGATAGAGGCAAACCCAAAAATACTCGGTGTACGCGATGCTTCAGAACGGAGTCACATCTCAGTTGGAATGACCGGATAGAGGCGAACCTGAACATACTTGACGCTCGGATAAGGAGGTTCAAATCTCAGCTACAGGTAGAAGTTCTCTTTCAGGACAAGATAGAAGTAGATAGAAGAGATGGATAGATAGAGATAGAGTTGTTCTAGTGTAGCCTAGATACAGGCACGGATATCAATGGTCCATTGCACTTCGTCGAATGCCTCTCTCTATGTTATGCAAGTACACGGCTTCCACCGCCGAACTATTCGATACGATTATCCCATGAAGATTACCCCCCATTATTTAGTATTTGTTGATGTCGCATCTATTTGGGCTCACAGGTCCTCTGGAGCTCAGCTGAATGGGTTGTCATTTAAAAATAATGTAAGATATCGGCTAGTTTGAGTTCCGTTAGTTCATGTTCCGTAATGGTAATCCTTCCGAAGCATACGTACCTGCATTATCAAAAAGATGGACACTCTCAAACGAAATGCTCAGCTGTTTTATCATCTTCCAGGCACATTTCGCAAAGAGTTGACTGTCTCGCACCCATGCAATTGTATATTCCTTCAATTAAATAAATTCCGCGATGAGCTCTACAACTGTTCTCAAGTGCTCTGTGCTCAGACAGACTGCAGTTGGCTCTCCCTGCGGATATTTTCCCCAGCACTTATGATCTTGATGGGTTCAAGGCAAGAGTCCATAACCACTTCACTCATAACCCTATCTCCTAACCTTTTATATCCTTCCTGAACCAACGCAATGCTTCGCATTAATAGGGGTCATCCCCTGCGTGTTTGTTCCTGTTTAAAAAAGAAAAAAAAATGTTTTAATGTTTTTCCGGGCTGATGTAAGATGGATCCACCGCGTTTGGAGCGACCACGTGAAAGCGGATCTAAATAGATGCGAGGCTTGGAAGTGAACATTTGAGGACACGAGTTGTGCGGAAGAGGACTTTTGCATTTACACTTGAGTAACGAAGAGTTAACTCTGTAATAGGTGACAGTAATGAAAAAAAATCTATATGTTGGGGCTGTCCTGTGTTCGACATGTGGAGATCTAAATCTTACAGAGAAAGTGAGGTTAGAAGCGGACCTCTGAGTGACTCAAACTTATTAAAATTAGTTGAAAATTCAAGGTCAGCTTATAATTCAAGGTCAGGCTTACAGGTCAGCGACGTAGAGAAAGTTGGTGTAATTATAGGAATCAAGGATCTAGCGGAGCAAGTTTTACTGTCTCTTAGGAGGCGTCTGAAGAGATGTTTTGTGGCTGTAATGGGTAAATAACCCCAGTTGAGTTTGTGAGTTTAAAGTTAGTCTTTCGTGATATCTTTACACACATAATACACTTATTCACCAAAGAGACTTGCACTGCCTTTGATTACATGGGGATAGGATTATTCATCATTTCACTATCAAACATTGGAAGCATCTCTCTAACAAATTGCCGCAAGTAGCTGCCAAGTAATATTTTATGCCCAGACTTCTTAGCAGTGAATCACTTAAAAAGGTTTGGAGTTTATTTTAGTTCAGTTTTTATAAATCGCCCACTTGATAAGCGTCGACCATTAAAATCATTAGGAGCGGCTACGTCAAAGTCGCAGAGGAATGACTTAATTTCATTTGCATGACGGCAGTCTCACATAATGGGTCTGGGAAATCTTTGAGTCAGGTGAAAAAGTGCGTGAAGGAGCGGCGCGGTGCGATGTATGATGCTGCTGCGGAAATGGCTAATCGTCAGCAAATTATTTCAATCAATTCTTGTCAACAACTACGCGTGCAATTGCTGTTGCCCACTTAATAATCGGCAGCCAACCAAAAAAAAACAACAACTGGACCCTGCAGCCGCACGCAATTAGCATTTGTGGCAGCGGCGGCATTTTTGCGTTGCCGCCGTTTTCGTGCAGCAAATTTGCTTGCGCAAACACAGCAACAACACGCAAGCGGCAAAAATACGCAATGAAACCGAACTAAAAATTGCACAAAACATGGCAAACAGCAGGTTGGCTTACAAAACAGGCCGATTAAGCGCACGTCAGCGGCAACGATCGGCCGAGCTGTGGCAGAAAAAACTGTCAGGACTCGAGTCGAAGGAAGCAGACTTAAGCGTGCCCATCAAAAGTCGTCAAATGTCAATCAACCGATGCGTCGCTGTGAACGGCAAAAAATTTATGAAGGCGCATAAGTGACAAGTGACAATGGGAAAAGTTGCCACAACAGCAACATTAAGAAGAACAACAACAACAACAATGGCATGTAAGGCAGCCAAACAGTCTGCTGTCGTTTTAACTAAAAGCAAGAAGCAGTCGGCTGCGCAAACGCTGACAGCTGGCAGTCGCAGCCGTGCGGGAGGGTTGACGCGCGGCACTGGAGCACTGAAATTCTGTCTCTTTTCGTATTGTTGTTGTTGTTTGGCTTGCTTAATTCTCGACGCAAGTGGGGTGCATTAATGCAGCCGGCAGGCATTGCCATTAGACTTGTCGCTGTCGCTCGATTTTTGTTCATGTTGTCTTACAAAATTGTTTAGTTGGTTTTTATTGACGCATTTAACCTCTGCCGCAGCCATTTAAATACTCATTTTAAATTACTTTGTTTTCGCGGGGCTGTCATCTTGAATGTCCAACCAGTGTCAACTGTCACTTGTGGTTGGCGAGCGCGACAGGTTGAGGAAAGGGTAGAGGGTTTGGGGAGAAGTGCGTTGTGGGTGTGTGACTCTCTCTGAACAATGACGTCTAGAGAATCGCGGAGTGTGACAAGTGGGACACATGTTAAGTCTGAAAGTCAAGTCTCTATCCGGTTAGCTTTAAATGAGGACAGTTTTCTATGAGTGGATGTAAGGTCTCTGTTGGAAAGCAGAGAAAGATATCTTTGCGAAAAGCTTTGGCGTTTAGTAAATTTGTTTTCTTCGACTTAACCCTAATTCCCAGAAGTGAGCCTCACAGTCTCACTAAAGATTTCAAATGGTGATAAATCCAAAAGATTTTCGATTCCATTATGTTATGTAACCCGCTAATGGAATGTTAGAATTAAGTATATTGCATTTATAAATTTAACGTTTTAGACAGTTTTTGTAATTTTCAAACAAATGTTTTCAGTAATTTAGCTCATATAAGCCTGACAGTCCCACTTCTGGGTTTACGTAACTTTTAAAATTCTGGGAATTAGGATTAAAAGAATCTGAATAGTTCAAACAAACCAAGAATTGGCATAATAAAGACAATCCAAAAGTTCGGATGGTTCAAACGATTCAAGAGTCCGGATTGTGATGGAAAGTTCAAACGATTCTAGAGTTCAGACCGTACAAGGGTCCAGATAGTTCAAATAATTCACGAGTCCGGTAGAGCATAGATCGGTAAAACGATCCAATAGTCTGAATGGTTGATATGAATTAAGAGTCTGGGTAGTTTAGATAACTCAAGAGTCCAGATACCTAATGTCTGATACAGTTCAGACAATACAATAGTCCGGATAGTTTAGACAACCTAAAAGTCTGTATAGCTTAGACGATCCAAGAGTCCGAACAGTTCAAATGATTAAAGACTCCACATAGTTTGGACAACCTAAGGGTAAAGAATGTTCGAGCAATCCAAAAGTTTGAATAGTTCAGATGACTCAAGAGTCCATTTGATTCAGATAGTTCAAGAGTTCACATTGTTCAAACGATCCAAGAGTTCAGACCATACAAGGGTCCAGATAGTTCAAATGATTCACGAGTCCGGAATGTTTGCATAACCCAAGAGCATAGATCGGTCAGACGATCCAATAGTCTGAATTGTTCATATGAATTAAGAGTCTGGGTAGTTTAGATAACTCAAGAGTCCAGATACTAAATGTCTGAAATAGCTCAGTTAATACAATAGTCCGGATAGTTTAGGCAACCTAAAAGTCTGTATAGTGATCCAAGAAGTCCGAACTTGAAGATCCAAGAGTTCGAACAGTTCAGATGATTAAAGAGTCCACATAGTTTGGACAACTTAAGGGTAAAGAATGTTCGAGCGATCTAAAAGTTTGAATAGCTCAGATGACTCAAGAGTCCATTTGGTTCAGATGGTTCATGAGTTCACATTGTTCAAACGATCCAAGAGTTCAAATAGTTCAGATGATACAAGAGTTCGTTTTGTTCAGATAATACAAGGGGCCAGATGGTTCTGATGGTTCAAAAGTCAAGAGAATTCAGATGAATCAATAGTCAGTACAGATTGGATAACCTAACTGTCCAGATAATTCAGATGATTACAGATTTCGAATATTACAGACGAATCAAGAGTCCGGATAGTTCAGACAATCCAAGTGACCAATCAATTTAGACAATCTAAGAGTCTGAAAAGTTTAATCGATTCAAGATGAGAAAAGTTCAGATGAGAAAAGAGCCCATATAGCTTAAACGATTCAATGGTCCGAAAAATGTAGAAAATTCAAAAGTATAGAACGTTCAGACGATCTAAGAGTACGAATAGTTCAGAGGATTCAAGAGTCCGGATAGTTTAGAGCATTAAAGAATCCGCATAGTTTGGAGAATATGGCGCGTTCAGACAATCTAAGAGTTCAAATAGTTTAGACGATTCAAGAGTCCGGATAGTTCAGAGGATTAAAGAATCCGCATAGTTTGGAGAATATGGCACATTCAGACAATCTAAGAGTTCAAATAGTTTAAATGGTTCAAGACTCCAGGTAGTTTAGTTGACTAGATAGTCCGGATATGTTGGACAGCCTAAATGTCCGGAAAGTTGAGACGATCCAAGAGTCTAAAGTTAGTTCAAACTATTTCAGAATCCGCTCAGTTCAGATGGATAGTGTAGACAATACAAGAATCCGAACTGTCTATTCTGTAGTATATGAATTCTAAGACTGAACTGTTCCAAGATTTTGAGCGGTTGAGATGTCAGGAAGATTTAAGAGTTAGTGCGAGAGTTTTCAAAGTAATTCGATTTGGTTTGCTCAGAAATTGAAAAGTTAGTAGAACCTATTTGAATGCTAAGTAATCTTTTTTGGCTGTGCGTAAAAAAGTTTAAACGGTTTTGAAGAATTCGGGTAGTTGAAAAGTTAGAACAGTTCGAGATGAGCTCATTGATAGTCCGAACAATTCGAGTGTACAAATATTCTGAGAGTTTGAATGTTTAATAGTTCGAACAGTTTATGAGATGAGATGCCTTAATTCTCCAAATTGTCATGCGAACTATCACTGAACGAATGAACTTGAGCGACACCTCACTAAACGAATCATAGATAAATGTATGTGAAGACTCATTTTGGGCACTTGGAAGTAGATAAGTAGCGTAAATGCTGAATAATTAGTAACCAGTGGTTGAGTTTAGTCGGTTAAGTTAAGCTAGCTGTCAGTAATTCTTTTTTGAAAACATTTTTGGATACTGATGAATTTATATGTAACAGCAAGACGGAATCTTTTCGACTGAAATCAACTCAATTTTTGTATCCCTTTTCGTTTCTTTCGCTTTTTACCCTTTTGGACATGTTTTTCTGTCTGTCCCTTTCGAATAATTTAAATTTCTATGTAAAAACAAAGAAAGTGACTCACCCAGTTTGCTGTTTCAAACGACACTACGCCAAAAAAAATAAAAACCAGTCTGAACGCCTGCAAGATTTACGCACAATTGAATTTAAGCTGCAAACTGCCGTTAATGGGATTTTGCTCGTACTTAACATTTTTGTGCTTATTTTGCGTTGCTACTTTTCGTCTCCTACTTTGGAAATTTCTAGACCAAAATAAGCGTCCAACGCAGCGAAATAAAAAAAAAACCTCAAATAGGTGTGTGGCAATATACCAAAAACTTGACACTGTCGCTGCCCGCACAGTCGATAATTATTGTACACACAATTTGTGTTGTTGTTGTTGTTGTTCTAGGTGTTGATGTTTTTTGCCTTGTAGGGCTTCTTAAGTACGCATGCACTTGCCGCCCCTTCAGAAAATTGCAGCCATGCGAATTTTTACCCACTTGAGTCTGGAGTCTAGACATGCGGCAAGGCGGGGGCGAACGTTGACGGCCTATTGCATTACCAACAATTTGAAAGCTTACTGCCAGCTTTAATGCTGCGTTGCAACAACAACAACATTGCTGCTGTCTCATTGCGGCGCAAAAAGTGAATCGAAATCATTTAGAAATGCGTATTTAGTTGTGGCCATTTGTGGACCGCAAGCGGTAAACAACAATAAGAACAACAACAACATTGATGCAATTGAACGGAAATTGAAGGCGCGCGCGTGGCACTGATGAAATATGCATGAAGTGTGACAGTTGGCGGCGGCGCTGAGCAACCGACGGGCGCAGTGGGTGGTTCATTTGTGTGTGTGTGTGTGTGTGCGTGCTTCGATGAAATTAAAAATGCCACGCAATAAAACATAAAGTTTCCAAATGCAACGGTTTTTTTTATTGTATAACACCGTGCGACAAAAATTAAAAAAATTTTTCACACCGGAAAAAATCCATATGGGCGTGAAACTAGAGACCAAACATAGTAATACTGCGTACTCAGTTTTTTATTTCTACATCCTTTGTCCTTTTAAAAGGACTTCAAAATTTTGAAGGGGATAAAAAATGAAAAAAATGTAAAAAATACTTAACTTCGTTAGAATATGGCGATATGTATATCAAATGAAAGAGGAAAGGCTCAAGAATATAAAAAAAATTGATTGGTTATCTATTTGTAAAAAAAGGATATGAAAAAGGTCCTTTGAAAATTTTAATCCTTTATATCCTTGAAATTTTATAACGAATTTTCTTGAAAAGTAAGTATGTTAAAACCCCAAATCTCCTTGATCACGTGTCAAAATTTCATTATTCTCGCTTCATTGATTTTGTATCTTTTTATTATTTCAAATACTGATACTCAAACAAATTAGAATTTTTGTACTTCATTAGAATTGCAGCTTCCGCCTTTTTTTAATAACTTTCGAACTAATAAAGTTAGAGTAATGAAATTTTGACACTTGATTAGGGAGATTTTGGGTTTTAACATACTAACTTTTGAAGAAAATTCTATATCAATTTTCAAGGATATAAAGGATTAAAATTTTCAAAGGACCTTTTTCATATCCTGGTTTTATAAATAGATAAAAAATCAATTTTTTTTTTAATTCTTGAGCCTTTCCTCTTTCATTTGATATACATATCGCCATATTCTAACGAGGTTAAGTATTTTTTATATTTTTTTTTATTTTTATCCCCTTCAATATTTTGAAGTCCTTTTGAAAGGACAAAGAATGTAGAAATGAAAAACTGAGTACGCAGTATTACTATATATGGTCTCTAGTTTCACGCACATATGGATTTTTCCTGGTGTGAAAAATGCTGTCGCACGGTGTAATATTTGCTGTTTTTGTTATAATAGCATTTACAAAAAAAAGGACAAAATCCAATATGCGTCAGTGTGGCACGTTTTAAATGCTACGCAAGCGTAATATGTGTACATATGTATGTATGTATTATGCGTTTGTGTTGTTGTGAAAATTGCAAAATGTATGCTAATTGACGGGAACTCGTCAACTCGGCAACGTCAACGTTGTGTCTATGTTGATATTTGTGTACAAATTTTTATTTGACTACAGCGTTGCCACACGTTGTGCATAGGCAAGTGAGTTATTGCCATTTATTATTGTTGTTGTTGTTGTTGCAACGGCAATTTGCAATTTACAAGCTGCCGGCTGCATTTTAATGCACTTTTCAGCCAGCAAAAATTACAACAACCAAACACTAAAACCAAAAATATGTTTCCGTTGTCTTGATTTTGTTGTTAATTTGGTTTTGTTGTACATTTGCCAGGATTTTGTCTATGAATTGCTGCACTTGCTGCATACAAAATGCAGTGCTAAGCGTAGCAGTTGTTGTTGGTCAGCTATGAAATCCATTCCAAATGAAATTCATTCCAAGTACAGTTTTTAGAAACATAAAAGACTCTCAAGAACCAGAACTGACTATGAAGTTTCAGATTTTGAAGCAATTTGAGTACTTTCTTTCATGGCTGAAGCAAGTTGTAAGGCTTCGTTGTGGCTTTTCGAGGCTTGCAACATGAACTTGTCACCTGCCAAGCTGCCACAATTGCAATGGCAAGATGTCTCTCAAGCCTTGCTGCAGCTTCATGCCGCATGTTGCATGCTGTGGGAAAGCTGATAAAGAAGGATGTGCGGTTGTGTCGCTGCTTGCAGTCCAACAAGTGACATCAGTCGCTGTGAGAACAATAAAAACCACTGGTAGTACATAAATATCAGCGACATTCACGTGTGGTTTTCAGATTAATTACTCAAAAAGTTGTTGCGAAATGGTTGTTGTGAAATGGTCAAAGTCCGCGTCCGTTGGCCATGACACATGTGTTGCCTTCGCTTTGCTTCTAGAGTTCCTGTCGCCTTCTATACACACACACACACACACCATATCACAAATAAGCAAAAAAAAATACAAAATCATAAATTGCTCAAATTTCCTGCCATTCAACTTGCTTGCTCCTTGTTCAGTGCATTTTATTGCTGCCACTCCACTGTGGCCCCCGCTTCACTCCGCCAACACGCAATGGCGATCTACGAGTGCGGCAGTGTCGCATAATAATTAAATGAATTGCCAACGTGTGTCTGCTTCCAAGACAAACGACCCACAGTCGCACATTCACACTCTCACACACACACTCACTCATACACTTGCACGCGCCTTTACACATGTCACTCGCAGTGTTAAGCACTAAAATATGCGCTTGTTATGAAGTGTGACAGAACAATTCCCCAAAAATTAAAAAAAAATATCACACACAAAAAACCTAAAAAGCAAATTCAAAAAATAAAAAATAAAAAAAAGAAATGTAAAAAAAAACAACCAACAAATAATGTTGGGAAACGTAGCAGCAGTAAAATTAAAATAATGTGTGCAGTCCTGTGCACTCCTGGAGCACGTCGAGCGCACAAAACCCAACGCTGCGCTAA
The DNA here is from genome assembly GCA_964056695.1 of Melieria picta. Taxonomy (NCBI): domain Eukaryota; kingdom Metazoa; phylum Arthropoda; class Insecta; order Diptera; family Ulidiidae; genus Melieria; species Melieria picta. Next base: position 11,375,403 of record OZ057399.1, on the reverse strand, counting down.
CTCAAGGGGTTATTTCTTGTTGTTGTCGTTGTCGTTGTTGGATTTTCGTCTTTTGTCTCAAGGTGTCAATTTCAACGCCCCGCTTTTGTTGGCTGTCGCGCTGCGTTGCGCCGGCATTGTGCGCGCTCGTCGTGTACTTTGCAAAATATTCATATGACGCGTCTCAATGGCTCGACATAGTCGCATGTGTGAGTGTGTGTGCGTGTGTGTTTGCGACTGCCAGACTTTGAGGCGTTTTCGAGGCGTTTATTTGTCAGAATTTATTAAAAAAGGGTTGCTCTCGGCTACACTCGGCGAAATTTATAGCACACAACTTGCGGCAATTCAGAGAGGCGCAAAAAGTGCCCAACATTATCTGGAAGTTGTCTTAGTTGTTTGTATTTAGTTATATGAAATTAAGATTTCTTTAAAACTTGTTTAGAATTTTAGATTTGTTACGTCTTTTAAATGTTTTTTAACTCTTATTTAGAGCTAGTTTGGTTTTGAACAATTGTAGCTTAAAACGGATTAAATACATTTTGTATAAATATTTTTTCATTACAGAAAAATTATTTAATATTTTTGAAAAAATACAAAATTATCACTTTTTGATTTTATTTAACCATTATTAAAGAAACAGAGTTTTGATCAAACGCTCCCAATTCGTAGATTTCAATTAGAACACAAACTTTCCCTGATATCGCTGCAAATTATTGGAAATTATTTTAGGGATGACAGTAAAATTTTTGGAATTTGCTTTGAATTCACTTCTAAAAATATTAATTTGTTGGTGCCTACTTAAATTAAATCCATAAATCAATCGTAGCTTTTCCTATAAGATAACAAATAGGTTAAGTTGCTCTCAGACAACTTTGGGGTCGAAAGGGTAGAAAGAGAAACCAGGGCTTTCTCTTCTATTTCTTCTCCACATAGTTAGACAGGTAGGATGGTAACAGAGAGTACTTTGACTCATGGGAGATTACTTTGACTGGGACCATCTAGAGACAATCACGAGATATTTTAAATTTTTCTAACACATAAATAATTATCGAACAAGTGCATTCAAAGTAATTCTATTTTACTTTTATGTTTTAATTTGTTTTAATTTTTTGTTTTTTTAACCCTTTACTCGGTACAGTTGCATATCTGTAACCAACCGTAAAATTGCCCGTAATTTCGGAAGTAATTATCAAAACGACTCTTTTTTGCTATTTTACAACTTTGCAAGGTTTCTTTTTTGAAATACATTAATAAAGGGAAAAAGTAGCTAAATTTGACAGCACTTATTTTACCGTTTTTGCGAAAAGTTGCACGCATTTATTTTAGTGAAACAAAAGTGATTAAAACTTATTAATAAAAAACACACAAACACTGCGAAAAATGCGGAGTAGGACTATTCTACAACAAACGCATTAATTGATTTAAAAATTTTCATTTAAAACTAAACATTAAAATAAAAAAAAGTTTTAATGCTTTTTGCTTTTTTTTAATGTTTTTTACAAAAAAACCTTACAAAATTAAAGTATATTAAAAAATAAAAAAATACGTGTTTTTTTTTAATTTAGGTTTATATCTAAAAAACAACATTTGATGAAAAAATTCGCTGTTGCCGTGTAAAGGGTTAATATTAATTTATTTAATTTTCATTTATTTTTATTTATGGTTTTCGGTTTCACTTTTGCTCTTTCTAAAATTAACTCTCTACTTTTGTCTCTGTCTCAACCATTTCCTCTCGAACAACTTTTCAATTCTCCTTTCGTCACACTCTTAGCGCTTTGTTTCTATACCTGTTCTCTGTTTCTCTTTCTCTCTCTCTTCTTTGGTCCCTGTCTAAACTTTTTCCTCTCGGACAACTCTACAATTCTCCCTCCGTTACACTCTTAGCGCTTGGTTTCTAAACCTGTTCTCTGTTTCACTTTCTCTCTCTTTACATTTGTCTCTGTTTAAATTTTTCCTCTCGAACAACTCTTCATTTATCTTTCTGTTTCACTGTTGACATTTGGTTTCTATACCTGGTCTCTATATCACTTTCTCTCTTTCTAAAATCAACTCTATACATTCAATCTTCTTTTACCTCTGGTTCCCTCTTTCTGGAAAAATAATCCATTTCACTTTTGACGTTTGGATCTTATAAATTTGTGCACCTGTTCTCTGTTTAATTTTCTCTATTTTTTAAATAAAATCTCTCTACTGCTGTCTCCGTTTCAACCGTTTCGTCTCGGTTTAGTTCCCTTTCTCTTTCACTGTTGATCAGTGTTGCCATTTTTTTCCGACCAAACTTCCGACCTTAACCGGCCAAATGAAAAATTTGCGTTACCTTTAAAGTCATTTTTAAATTACAATTTTATTTTTTATATGAATTTTGTGTACTAATGAAAAGATATTCATATCACAAAACGGACCGAAATTCGTTTAAGCAGACCAGCGGACCAAAGTAAAAAAATCTGACGAATTTTTGTCCGAAAAGAGCAAAAGCGGCAACTCTGCTGTTGATGCTTGTTTTTTACATGTTCTCGGTTTCGTTCTTTTCTAAAAGCAACTTATACTTTCGTCTCTGTGTCACCCTGTTTTCCTTCGTCAACACTTCATTTCCCTTTTCATTTTACTTTTGACGCTTGTTTTCTGTTTCAGAACGTAAGTTTTCCATATATGTAAGTTTCATGTAAGTATTCACTTTTCTTTAGAAACTTTTTCTATGTGTGCGGCATATAACACAAACATGTTTTCTTTAAGATAATGAAAAATAAAATAAAAAAATCTAATTAAAAAAAATAGTTTAAACAAGAGGAAAATGGTTAGTTAGGACAAAGGAAGCACAAGAGAGTTTCGTGTCTTTTTTTTGAAAACTGAACTTTGAATATCTAAAGTTTTTCCCCAGCGAAAACTGATTATTTTCTCTGTCTTACTGGCAGCCTTTGTCTCTTTCAGTTGTCACAAGAGAATCCTGTATATTCTTTCACTCTTTTGAAAACAAAACTTTGAATATCTGAATGTCTAACAGCTTTTCCCCAGTGAAAAGTAATTCTTTTCTCTGTCTTACTGGCAGCCTTTGTCACTTTCTCTTACTACAAGAGAGTCTTCTTTCCCTCTTTTCAAAACTAAACTTTGAATAAATGAATGTCTAACAGCTTTTCCCCAGTGAAAACTGATTCCGTTCTCTGTTTTACTGACCGCCTTTTTCACTCTCACTAGTTTGAAGTGGGTTTCATGTCTTCTTTCACTACTTTCAAAACTAAACTTTGAAGATCTGAATGTTGAACAGTTTTTCTCCAGTAAAAACTGTGTATTGTCTCTCTCTCTCTTACTGTCTGTCTCACTCGCTCTCTTGTTTGTCACACTTCTTTCATTATCGCTGCATTTCTTTCCCTTTTGTATTTTCTATCTTTGTTTTGCATTCTATAATTTCCATTACTTTTGTCATTTGTTGTTGTTGTTGTTTTCCCCCATTTTCAAACACAAGTTCAATACTAGTGGAAAACTGTCTTTGAACGCTATTGAAATTCCTGAGAGATCACTTGAAAAATATTTCAACATGTGGTTGCCACATAATAGTAATTTGTGCTGTCACAACTGTGAACATTTTTTCGCTCTTTGACGTAACGAAACACAAAAAAATCGTCTATACAATTTTTGCCGACATTTTGTCGACAATCAAACACACCCATTGGCGCACAGTCGCACTTGGAATATGTAGAACAACAACGAAGCGTTTGCAAATTTTTGAATGCAGCTGTCAAAGCGTTTACGCATGAATTAAAAATGCGCACAGCGGGGCGTCAAAACCACACCGACCAACCGGCAGATGAACATGTCATGTCGCGCATAAATGTCGCATGTGTGCGCCTGTAGGAGCAACGCGTTGCACGCCCACCTTTAATGAGCATAAATTAACATTTTTATTATTAAATGTCAAAATGTTTGGCGACGTGTGACAGCGAGGCGGCAACGACAACGCACAGGATGCAACGGAAATTGCAAAAGCTTCAAGTGCGCACAAGCGACAAGCGGTGGGCAGGGGGCGTGCCAGTGCTTGGTGTCAAAGCAATTTGATGCAAGATTAAAAAAGAAATTTTTTGTAAGCAAAAAGATTATCGCCTTTGCAAGCGTTCAGTGTGTAAACACTGGTCAACGTCAATTCATATCCTGCCAGCGCATCAATGCCTTTCAGCGACTGCATCGCCTATCTGACCGGCTAACATAATAAACTTCTCGCTGACCCAACCGGCGCTTTTCACTTTTCAACAATTTTCGCCTGGTTTTTCAATTTTTTGGACAGATTATTTTTACTGTTTACTGCTGGCAAACATTCAAGCACCGCGTCGAGTCTGTCTGCTGCCGTTGCAACTTTTGCCCATTCAACACTTAATTAAAATTCAAATTTCTTATTATTTCCTTAATTTCGGTTGCTCTCCTTTTCAGCAGCGAATGTGCGCGTTTTTTCTTAATTTTCTTTTTTTTTAACTTTTATTTGCTTCTCTCTGCGATCTGTGCGCCTTTTTTTGGTTTGGGCCTCAATGCTGGCCAATGCTTGCGGCGTTGGATTTTCTTCGTGAGCGTTCTTTTGTTGTTGTTGATGTTGTTGTCTTTAGACAGCTATAAGCTTTTCGCTATTCGCTCGTCGTGGCCGCAGTGACCCACTTTGCTGGCATTTATTCGCTTTCAGTGCACGTCAGCCGCATCCAGTGCGCTGTGCACCAACGATGCGGGCTGCGACTGCCGCCGACAGCAGTTGCGCATAGTTTGCGCTGCCAATCTCCAACGTCCGTGCTGCTGCCGCATTGGCTTCATTTCCTATTAAATTCTTATGTTTTTTTAAATTTATTTTCGGTGGCAATTTTAGTAAATTTTCGTAAAAATAACACAAAAGGACACCCAGTTGGTGGTGAGAGTGAGGGCGTTGCAGGCATTGACAAAATGAAAGTTGCCAACGCTTAAAAACATGCTGCGGCCTGCAGCACATGACTGCGTACACCCATATTTACATATTTACATACCTGACATTACTGAAATATGAATAAAATTTGATTGAAAAGTTTTGCTAGAGCAAAAGTTTTTGTCTGGCACACATGTGGCACGCTTGCCACATGCTACTACTGCATCATGCCGCATGAATTGTTGCAAAATGTTGCAGCTTTATTTTCGCTTACTTTTAACTTCATTCAATGCAAATTCTAATTTTGCTTGGCAGCAGGAAAGCGGCACAGAGAGACAGAGAGGGAGAGGGAGATAGTCAACGTGGGCGCATCCTTTTTGTGCCCAGGTGACTGGTTAGCACTGAGTTGCTGCCTGCGAGTAGTTCTTGCTCGGAACAAAGTGTAAATTAGCAATTTTTTTTTGCTGTTTTTTTACTTTTTTTGTGTTTGCAGGTGCTGGGGTTTGGGCTATTTAACCCATTAGCGCCTGAACGAGAATGGTGCTTAGGACTTTTTTCAACATCACACAAATTGGCCAAAACGTTTTGTGTCATAAAATTGTTTGAACTTTAGAAAGTTGCAATTAAAATTTCATAAAAATGCAAATTGAAAAGGCTATGTTTGTTTATTTGGCAAAAACATGAATTTGTCATTGAAAAAAAATTGTAGTGAAATTTAAGCGTTCATGGATTCTAGACTTGAAGTTGGTTATATGAAATTTAAACTATGCTGGCTGTCAAAAATTAGTGGCTGTCAAACTCGTCTGTAGTTCGATATAGTTTCCAAAATACCGAGAATGACTCTCACAAGAAATTAAATGGCGGGCCCAACAATTAAAATCAATTCAATTAAAATCAATTAAAACTCAATTCATACCCAAAATGTGGCAATTCAACTTAAAAAATGTTCTTTTCAAAACACTGTGCAAGTCGAAAATTCAGACATTGGGGGGACCCACAGAGGACTTTTCTATAGGTATACTGAGTTGAGATCCACCAGCCGTTTGGCTGGATTGGCTCTAGTTTAAGAGAAATCCGACTTTGAAGTTTGCTCATTTTAGTCGAGTTCGTCGCTTAAGTCTTCGAACGTTTAAATGCTAATTGGTCCTAAATCGTTCCGAATATCGCCGTACTCTCTTCGGAAAATATTTTTTTAATTTTTTTCTAACTTGACTCTGGGTCCAAAGCCATTTCATATTCACCTTCGCAAAATTTAATGTCAAAAAAAATTTATTCAGAAGAAACAAAAAAATCAAATGTTTTATATTTCACTGTAAAGGGAATTTCACAGGCTACAATATGGTAACAAACTTAATGTACCTTAGTAATGGATTTTTTCGAGAAAAAAATCCGTAAAAAAAAATTTTTATAAAAAAATGTTTTTTTCGCTTAAAACTATTTATTAGTACATCTTTTGTATCTAATGTTGCACATCAACATGAAAAATACCTTTCGTTTGGTACCCATGTCGTGTAAATCAGTTCGAGATTAATTTAGTTTTTTTGATAAAAACTTTGAACGTTTACCCCAAGCCACGCCTTTTATGGGCGTTTCCCAGGCAAAATGTTTAGTTTGTTAGATGCAGGAGCTAACCCTCTATATAAAAGCATACTCATTTATTTTTTTCATGAGGGTTCGCTATACCGCATTTATGCCTCGACGAAAAAGTGGGGTTTTTGGGACATTTTTGTCGAAAACACAGTTTGAATGTATTTTTTTTGGATTGGTGGCTTAAGCAAATTTGTTGGTCGTTAAAATATCTACAAACTTGCCGTAAACAGTAAAGCGATATTCAGAACGATTTAGGACCAATTAGCATTTAAACGTTCGAAGACTTAAGCGACGAACGCGGCTAAAATGAGCAAACTTCAAAGTCGGATTTCTCATAAACTAGAGCCAATCCAGCCAAACGCCTGATGGATCTCAACTCAGTTTACCTATAGAAAAGTCGTTCAGTAGGTCCCCCGCTTGTTGCAATTTTTGAGGGTAAATTTCACGCACAGTGTAATTATCGAGAACGAAAAATATACTTGTTTCTAATTACAATTAGTTATTATGCAACTCAAAAATATTTATTACAAACAATTTCTTATTGGGAATTATTATAAGGCAAAATTTTTAAAAATTTCTGAAATTATGGCAATATTTTTATTTCCATAAATATGGATAATAATTATTTTAAGTCTCCAGTAACCCGGAATTGGTCTAATCTCTGGCGAAAAAGTTGTTCATTGCATTGGTTGAACGAGTTAATTCTTCAACTTGAAAATCAACAGCGAAAACAAAAATTTAATCTCTGTTGGAAGGATCAAGTTGAGCAAAACCTCATCCTTGCTCGGTGCAAAACAGAGGCACTTGGAATGAGGTTTTGTGGTCAAGTGTAACCTCTAAAAGAAAGAAAGTTTTAATAAACCTCAATGATAAATGTATCCTAAGTTCGCTGAATTAGGTGCTCTACTAAATGCTTTCAAACTAATTAAAGGAGAGAAGTTGATCTACGCTGTAAAAACATAGTTTTTACTGTTTTTAGAAAGAGCCGGACAGCGTCCACCTTTATTGGATCGCACTAAAAATGTGTTCAATCTCCATAAATAAAGGTAAATTCTGCGCGTAATCACTTCTGCTAAAATGGGTCTAGGTTAGGTTAGGTTACGGCAGGGATGCGTGCGGCAAGCACTTCCACTCGGAGACCCTGTTGGGCCCATTGTGAATCCCTTCATTTTTTGGAAAAACCGGTGTCCTTCCTTTACCTGTTGGGATTCCTGTAGATCCAAACGGGATCTTTTGGGAACCATTTGGTCTTGGCGAGGAAGATGTGTAGATCGGTTATCTGTGCATCTATTACTTCCGCAAGCCCATCAATAAAATGGGTCTAGGCCACTTGAAAAATTGGGCTCTGTAGAAGTTGTAGAGATGAAGATGACTTCATTGGGCTTGATTGTCTTTTTGCCAGATATGCCGAAAACATTGGCTTCTTGTTCTTAGAGAATCTCGCCGAAATTTTAAATGTTATAAAAAATCAGCTGTCGCCGTTTAGTCAACTACGTCATTACTATGAAAGCGGCAGCAACAGTACCACAAACATTTTTTTGTCCAGTCCAAGGTCACAGCAATCTGGTTTAGGTATATAGGCACCAGATATTTTGATACTATTGGACATCCAAGCCGCTCTTAGGGCTCTGTATGAAATTTAATTTGACATCAAAGACTGTTCTGAGCTGCAGCAAATCTCTCAGCCAGAGGGCCATGGAGCTTTATACAAACTCCAAACAAGAAACTAATTTAAGATGGGTTGAACACAGCACAGGATATTCCATAGATCGAATTTGGACAACCTTAAACTCCTGTCGAGAGAGAGAGAGAGTTTTTCTAATTAAAAAGAGATCAAAACCATTATTGGTGTTTTGACGCGTCACTGTTTAATTGGCACCCACGCAAGAAAGTTGGGTGCGCTTTCTAATGACTTCTGTACTGTAGTAAAGAGGAAATAAATGAACTAAACTTTCTATATACTTGTCCTGTATTAAGTATCTAGAAGAAGGAAGAGTCGTCTGGACACACAGATTTCTAGGACACAATTCTGGACACAATTTTCAAGGATATAAAGGATTAAAATTTTCAAAGAACCTTTTTCATATCCTTTTTTTACAAATAGTTAAAAAATTAATTTTATTTCAATTCTGGAGTCTTTTCTCTTTCATTTGATATACATATCACCATATTCTAACGAGGTTAAGTATTTTTTATATTTTTTGTATTTTTTATCCCCTTCAAAATTTCGAAGTCCTTTTAAAAGGACAAAGGATGTAGAAATAAAAAACTGAGTACGCAGTATTACTATGTTTGGTCTTTAGTTTCACGCCCATATGGATTTTTTCCGGTGTGAAAAATTTTTTTAATTTTTGTCGCACAGTGTAATTTATGAAACTAGAAAATTTCAATTGAAATACTAAGTTGTAACTGTCGTTCAAATCACCCAGAAAAATTAAGAAAAATGCTATTAATCTTTGGAGAATATATTGGGTCATGTAGACCCAAACTCCTACTATCCATAATTTTTTTTTAAGTATATTACAAACTTCACAGGTGCCTAAAAAATTTATTTAAAGTTAAAATTATGTACAAAGTACGAGTACACCCCGGAAAATTCTTTAAGTCCAAAGTTTGAATAGTTGTGGAATTATAGGCAATCAAAGTGAATAGGGTCTAATTAATCCAGAGTGTTCCCAATGATTGAAAAAATAAGTGTGTTCTCCAAAGGTTAAACACATCCATTTTGAAGCACAGAGGCCAGTTGATTTGGTTTTCTTGCCTACAAAATAGAAATAATTATACAGTTGGCGGAAGCCATAACTTCGATCGGTGGTTTTGTAGTCAAAATTTGATCGTCAAAATAATTGTCTCGATAGGACCGTTGGCATTCTACATATATTTCGACAGTTGGTGTCATGTCGCTGTGGTCGTCAATATGTTCGGTGTATGTGTTGTAGAAAAAGTGTTTCTGTACAAACAAATTCACAGTGCAGCAACAGCAAATTAATTCATTAGAACAAACCGCACATGTCGCATTTAATGGCAGTTAAAATTTTTTTAAATTTCATAACAACGTTTCTCAGCTAAAACTAATGTCAGTAATGTTTTTTTTTTATTAATTACCTGATTTTATATTTCCTGCTTAGGCCACCTGCAGCTGTGCGCAATTCGTTGCTTCGATTGCTTCAAGCGTGCTGCGCCGAATTCGCATTGGCCGCAGTGATTTTTGCATTTGCAGACTGCTGCATGCTACTCAAATAGTTGTTGTTGCTGTCGTTATTGTTGTTGTTTTTGCACATTTATTGACCAAACCCGTAGCCAATTCTGCGCAATTAGGCACTTTTAACAATTTTCTTCATAATTAAATTTATTTAATTTATGTTAAATTTTTTTGGTTTCAAACATAAAAAACTTAAATGCACTTTTAACGAGTTGCCGCAAGCCAAAGAAAGTTTGGACAACTAACATACACAAAAATTTAAATAAAAAATGCACAATTTTTATTGCACATTAAATGCGCACATTTGAATTTTATTTATTATTGCTCCTTGTAATTTTGTGATTTTTGTTGTTGTTTTGCTTTCACTGGCCCATTGCAATGATGGCGCAATTTTTTTTGTTGTTAAATTTTTTTGTTTAATTTTGTGTAATTCGTTGTTTAATTTTTAATTAATGCAACGTTAATGTCAATTAATTGACTGAAAAGACAACAAAACAAAAAAACCAGCATTAGCAACAGCAACAACAAGAACAGCAATAACAAATGCATTTATATTGCTGGCTTGCATGCTGCGCCAAGCAGGCAAATTCAATAAACATAACGCTGGCAATTTTATGCGCAAATTAATTTTCAAGTTGCTCTTTTAGCTATGCAGCGCTGTTGTTGTTGTTGTTGTTGCTAGCTGCCACATGCTGTTGCAGCTCGATGGCTGCGGCCTTCGCATAATGCGTTTCTTTAATAAATTCCCATAAAAATTTGTCTCCTGCTTTTGGGCAGACGCACGCGATGCCGCACGCCGTGCCGCGTACGATGCGCATGCGCGGCAAACTTTAATTAAACGCAACGCAACGCAATGCAATACAACGCAATGCCGCTGGGGCCGCGCAGTGGACGCGTCGTTTAAGACCTACGCAGTGCGTGCATAAATTTTGCATTGTTGTTGTAGTTGTTGTTGTTATTGTTTGTGTTGTTGTGCGTTTTACGAGTTCACATTTAATAATTTTTGCATTTTTATTAAACTTGGCGTGTTTTTTTCTGTTTGTTTTTTTCTTGGTTTTGTTTGGCGTTAAGGCTTTAATTTGTGTTGTTGTTACTGCCGTTTATTAGCTGTTTCGTTTCGTTTTTTTTTCATTCAACAATTTCTTTATGTTTTTGTTGCATTGTTCATTAAAAGATATTGTTGTTGTTTATTGCTATTTATATATTTTTGCTATTGTTGTTGTATTTTAGTGTGCAACTTATCTGCGCATAGCATCGGATAAAGTATCTTGAAGATATTAGGCATTCATTTGCGTTAATGCCGACCGAATGTGCGTGTAGGGGAGCCAAGTTGTGGCTGACAGCGCTGCAAATGAAAAGAAAATTTTTTTTTAATGTATTTGTTGTGAATATTTATAGAAAAATCTTTAGAGTAATAAATAAAAGCATTTGAATTCCGAGATGGTGTCTGCCACTGTGTTGTTGAATTAATTGCACTTAAACATAATTAAAATTAATGCGTAATAAAAGGTGACCAGATAGCAGATCAATGACGTTTAAATGTCAAAATGTTTAGTATAGTTTGCCATTTCTTTATGCATTGTTTTATGCTTGCAGAACTTGTGGAAATTATTAAAAGAAATATTATTGAAATTCCGACTCAGTTGTCGTTCAGTTCCGGTCGTCGCACCATTGAAATGATTGAGCGTGAGTAATCTCTTTTTGGATCATAAGCCATCAACCACACAAAGATTGGTGCAAAGTAAAGAACATGTTTAGTATAGTTTGCCAATTCTTTATGCATTGTTTTACGCTTGAAGAACGTGTGGAAATTATTTAAAAAAAAATATTTTGTAAAATTCCGACTCAGTTGTCGTTCAGTTCCGGTTGTTGTACCGTTGAAATTTTTAATTTTTGAGCGTGAGTAATCTCTTTTGGATCATAAGCCATCACCACATAGAGATTGGTGCAAAGTGATGAAAAAAAACCGCCATAGCGGTCAAAGATTTATAAATGTCGATTCGGCGCCGACGCAATTGCCGGAATAATGCCCCATCGATCGCTTAATTTTAATGATTTGCTTGTCGTTTGAATGACAAGTGCTCTTCCATATATAATGTCAGGAATATTGCTTCTATATAAAGCAAGAATTAATTTGATATCTCACACCGTTGTTGTTTTATTAAAATTTTTTTTCTATGAATTTTCCCTCTATGAATTGAACAATGAAATAAAATGTTTTTTTCTCAAAATTAGTTAAGATAATCACTTATATTTTTCTAGACCTTTCAAAACGCAAAACATCTTTTGGGCGATATTGTAACTAATTTACGTATATAAGTATATAGAATAAAAAAATTATAAAGAAGAAATTTTGTATCATTTTGATGTTTCCAGGAAAGAGGTAACACCCCTATTAGCAGTGAGACTAATGTAAGTAGTGCTATCACTCAATGTTTGAAGCGCCTTGCGGCATTGTTTCATTTGACAATGAGGTCAAAAATCGGCTTCTTGGAGCTATTGCTTTGTTGTAATGCAACACCATCAACACAACATGGGCTTGTATCGATTTTGGACCCCATAACAGTTTTGAATTCTCGCTATCTCATCCTGTCACTATTGACTCAACTCACATACCTCATAGCCAGGAATTGCTAGGAGTGAGACAACGAAACAGACTAAACAGTCTGCAAAGTCTTCGATGACAGACTGTAGCTTTTGTTTTGTAGACTATTGTATGTCTTCTAAAGAAAAGTATTTATTTTCAAAGCCTAATGCTTGTTGAAACAATATAATTTTCCTAATGAAATTGTTCACATTTTTAGATATAGTCAAATTGTTCTTTATCATATCAAAAGTTTTCTCTCCTTGTCTCTTTATCTTCGTCTCAGTTAAACGAGCTTGAAAAAGTCAGCAATATTCCTCATTTTGGTATCAGTTGACAGCAGTATCAAAGCCGACTCAAAATCAATCCGAAATTATAACCGTGCAGCCGATACCACTAACTAATAAAAGTTGAAATCAGGAATTTCAAAAATGATTATTGAAAATCTTGAATCGTAACGTGTAAACTGTAACTTCTAAAGCAGAAGAACTGGGGGCTTGAAATAAAGCGCATTCGATAGTAGAACTCTGCACCAATTCAATCCATCTTAGGTAAGTATTAGGCCTTAGCTATCACCGAAAAGCCATGATTGAAGCTAGGAATTTCAAAAATATTATTTTATATAATATTATTAATATTATTTAATTTAATTTAAATTTTGTTAAATAGCTCTGCGCTTAGTTATAATCTAAAATCAATATAGAAGCTATGAATTTAAAAAGTTTTAATGCAAAAAATTTTAGCGCCTCTGAACTAAAAGAGGTAGAGTGTATATGTTCAAAGTAAAAGGATCAATCTTTACTTCTCTATTTGATTAATTTGCAGCTTCATTGATTGCCCCTCGACAGTATAATTTGTATTAGTTTTCGTAGCTCAAACTCAAACAAACCTTGAATGAGACTATTCCGAGAACAATGACAGCATTTACTTCTATTCTCTAGCCTTGTATGTTATATGGTCTTAAGTTTGCTAGTCTATAAGGTTTGATGCCATAGACTATAAAAAAAAATGCCGACAGATTAAGTCTTGAAGCGACAATAGTCCTTGTTGCAGTTGAGTCCATGAAGAGGAGAAGAAGAAGACGAAGTATGCTATCTTCTCTGTCACTATCTTTTCTCTGGTGTGAAGTTATAGCGTTTCCTATCTTGTATAGGTTTTTCCTTATTTTATTAAGTTTGATAGTCTATAAGGTCTAGAAAACGACTATCAAAAAATTAAATGAAATAAGATTCGCCTATTCGAACGTCATGCCGACAGATTAAGTCTTGAAGCGACAATAGTCCTTGTCGTAGTTGCCTCAATGAAGAGGAGAAGAAGAAAACGAAGTATGCCATCTTTTCTATCACTATGTTTTCTCTGGTATGAAGTTATAGATTTTCCCATCTTTCATTACTTGGATGACCTCATCAGTCAACATTAGAAACTTGCTGAGGTTCATTCGCCAAACTCTGGTTTGAGTAGCTTCTCACAGACTTGTTTTTGGTTTTTCCTTATGAAGACCAACACTTAGTGATTACACCGTGCGACAAAAATCCAAAAATTATAAAACACTCGAAAAAATATGGTCAGTTTGCGACTTTTAAGTGCAAAAATGGTTCTATAAATACGATCCTTAATGATATTGAAAGTATTCATATCCTATAGAGAGAGGCATTAAATTTTGTATTTTTTAAACTAATAAAGTTGGAAGGACGAAACTCAAGGATGTGGTAGTGTACATATTACTACTCAAGAAATATTTTTTTCAAAAAAAAAAACTTGGAAATTTGCAAGGATATTCAAGGATAAAGTTTTAAAAAGACATTTTCAATACCTCTTCGTTCTTTTGCACCAAAACATTAAATTTTTTAAGATTCTAAGAATTTTTGTCTTTCATTTGATATCCATATTGTTATGCTACAATGCGCTCAATTTTTAAAATAAAAAATTTTTTTTTAAATAGACATGTCCTTGAAATTTCAAAGTCCTTTTAAAAAAAATCCTGACGTCAGAAAGAAAAACTAAAAACGCAGTTTTACTACATTTGGCCTCTAGTTTCGCGAGTATATAATTTTTTTCGTGTGTAAAATTTGTTGTTGCACGGTGTTATCCACATACTGGAAGCCAACTTTTCTACCACTGTTCCTACTCCATGGTGATTCCTGCTTTCACCTTCAGCAATTGAGAATCTATGCTTCAAAATAGTTTTGTTATTGATTTTATAAGATTTTTAATGTTGTTATTTTTAAACACATTTGGAAAGTTTAGCGTAATGAAATGATTTTTTACAACGTCAGAAAATTTCGAACTCATAAAATGTCCAGCAATTTCATAGAAAATTTATTGAAAATTCCACTACTACTACTTGCTACTTTTAAGCATTCAACCCACAACGCAGCTAATAAAATCTTTTAGAAAACAAAAAGTTTAATAAAATAAAAAATATCACCCACTAATCAAAAAGAAAACTGTGTAATATTTTGTTGTGTAATGATTTGTGGCCATTTGGCAATTTGTGTCAACATAAATTTGCGTCAAACGTATGCGGCGAGCGCCGTATTCAGCGCCTATCAGCAGCTTGCAGCGCCGCTTTCGGTCTATAATTACCAGCTCATAAAGCAAAACAATGTCTGGCGCACCAGAAAAATGAAACCATTTATGCGCTTATCGAGGCGGCCATCTACCGCTGTGGCAACGCCAAACGACGGCTCGCTAAGCCGAAAAGCTGTGAAAACAATCGCCGGAAACACCATTATTAAAATCATAACTTAACAAGAACAGTAACAACAACAACAACAATGACTACTACAACACCGAAAAGCAGTCACCACTAACCCACAACTAGCTGCCGCACGCCGCACATGCCGCCACATTCTCGGCCTATTGAGTTACCACACTGCCTGAGTTTTTCGTGTTTTTGGCAGCGACTGCCATTGCCACTTTATTACTGCTACTACAACAACAACACCATTGCATTGCCGTTGCAATTGTTGCCAGTGCTGCAGTTGCTGCACGTATGAAAATAATTGCAGCTGACTGGCCGCGTCATTTGGCTGTCTGCAAGTGCAATTTAAGCGGCAAATAAATTTATGCCAAAGTTATTGAAAAAAAAATTAAAAATTAATAAAACAAAAAATACAAAACATGAAAAATGCGCCCAAAGAAAAGCGTTGCAGGTATCGGTGCGCGTTTGTTAATCTGGCCAAATCTGGCCACAATTGGCAAAAGTACCTTGAAAAGTGTGCGCGGCGAGCAGGGCGTGACACCGTGTGCACCTTTTTTTTCAACGTTGCCACCACTTTGCGTAGTTACATGGTTCATGTTGTTGTTGTTGTTGTTGTAGCACTTTGTGGCCAAATGACTGCCGCATGAAATATGTTGCATGTTGCCCTAAATATGCCACGCAGCCATAAAATGCTGCACAATGTTGGCGTTTTACTAGCAGACATAGATGTTTGTTGTTGTTGTTGTTGTTGTTTTAGTTGTTGTTTTCCTGCCTGGTTTTTGTGTGTGTCTATCACACAATTTTTGTCTGCAAATCACTGACATTTAACAATACATGCCTGGTTGTTTTTGTTGTTGTTTCTTTTGTTTTATACTGTTTGCGTTTTGTAACTTTTTTCTGGGCGGTTTGCAGGTCTCAATTTTGCGGTGCGTTGAAATGTTTGCCGCACTCAAAGTGTCAACGTGTGTTTTGCGCTTTTGGTATTTACATAAAATTGCAGTTTGCACAAATTTGTTGCTATTTTGTTGCACATTGTCAGTGCTATTGTTGTACTTGTTGTGCTTTTAATAAGATTTTGTTTTTGTTTGTGGACACATTTGTAGGTTTGGCGCTTAATGGCTTCGCAAAAATCGTTTTTGAGGCGGGTGTGCCATCGAGTGCGAAGAGCAACGTTGGCAATTGTGAAGCTTAGAAAAAAAAACAATACCATTAAATTTAATAAATTTTCATTAAAATTTGACAATAACTTGCATACTCATAGATTACACTGTACAACAAAATCAATTTTTTTTTAAATAACAAGGTAGAGGGGGCCAAAAAAAATATCCGTGTATCGGCGTTTTGAAAGTTTACGTCTGCATTTTTTTTAGGGTGGGTCAAAGTTTTCCCCTTTTTGCACATTCTTATGGTGAATCGGCATACGAAAACCATGTAATCTCACATTTTAGGTATATGATGTGTTCAGCAATTTGATGTAAAATACTACAAAGAACATTTTTGTGGAGCATTTTAACCCTGTAGCTCCTATTTGTATGGGTCAATTTGACCCTTTTTTCTAAAATGCCAAAAATGTCCTGTAAAACAGGACTTTTTAAGGACAAAATGTACTACGAAAATATTCGCCATAAAATTCTATTATAGGTCTCTGAATACATCAAAGCTAAAAAATTAACTTGGACGCCAGAATTAAGCCAAAACTGAAAATGTGTTTAAGTGTTCATTTCGTACTTAAATCAAAACCAAAAATCAAAATTGGTACTAAAATCTCCTACAAAACCCGAATCCGTTGTCAGAACATTGTTGTTTTGTTTTGTGTTGTACAGTGTTATGAATGAATGAACGTTGAAATTAATTAAAATTTGCAGCACAACGAAAACACATTGAAACCTTCAAGGATCAGCTGGCAAATTGGCGCCGTTGGAGCGTCGAGCAGATAAGCAAATTTTCTAAAAAGCTTTACACAGTTTGCATATTAATTTGCATGCAAATCTAAACATGCATTGACAAATGTGTATAAACTGAGTGTACACTTGTATGCAAACATGATTTGCATGCAATTACCGCACACTCACACACACACATGCAGTCACATGCAAATGCGACCACATTAGGTGCGCACATTTATCGGTTTGCATTTAAATTCAATTCAAATTCAACCATAAACTACCAATTAAAGTTAAATTCAATTAAAATTGTGTTTCGCAAAAGGCAACAACTACAACAACAATAACAACAATAACGACAATAACAAACCAATGCATTACAAATGCAAGAAAAATTACGTCAAGCGATTTGTCAATAAGTATGCGCGGTGCCCAAGTGGCCGCGGCTGAATGAAAAAAAATCGCATTGACAGCCACTTGACACGTCACGTGTGCAGTTAGTGGGCAAAAACCGCAACAGAGCGTCGTCACACTTGCATTGGCGACGGCGGCGGCGGCTGTGGCAAACAATGGCGGACAAGTGCAACGGTTGATTTACATCGAGTGTTGCCGGTGTTGTTCTTCGTTGGTGTCGTTGGTGTTGTTGTTGTTGTTGCAATGGCCGCGTGTCGTTTGATAGGCAATGGCGGCAGCAGTGGAGGCCTTGCGGCGCCTTAACCCTCAAATGCATGAATTGAAAAAAAGTATTTAAAACCTGATTTTGGATAAATACCTAAAACACCCATAAACTAGAGGAGATACAGACTTGATATCTGTCTATTTGGATGCCATGTTAGTGGATGAGGTCTTGACACTTGGGACCATTGCTGGAGATTGGGATTGGAATTATTTGAGGAGACTGCAATTCATCTTTTCCAGGTTTTTTTTGAGTGAAGGTTTAAGTTTTCTTTTTTTTCATGAATTGCATGACCCAATTAGATCTCTCTCTTCCAAGAGTAAAAGTCTTAAGAATTATTGTTTAATTTTGTTTATTGAATTTTATTCTTTTGTAATATTCTAGTTTTATCGATGGTCTGTTAAAATTAATTTTTTGTTTGACTGGATCAAATAAATAAATAAATAAATATTAGCAAAACTACTTGAAATTCTGCCTTTTACTTGAAAATATGTTCGTACATATATATTATTTCTCGTTGAAGTGGACAATTAAAGTAAAAGCAGACAATTTTCCTCTTTCATTTGATACCCATATCTTCATCATTGCACAACCGCAAATATTTAAAAAAATATATGAAATGCGTATATCCTTAAGATTTTAAAGTCCTTTAAGAAGGTTTTTGGGTCAGAAAACGAAAAACTGACTATGCCAAGATACTATAAATTACCTCTAGCTTCACGTCTATATCAACATTTAGATGGGTCTCGGAAAAATAAAAAAAATTTTCGCACGGTGTAATAAATAAAAAGTCGGTGTTTTCACTCATTGCATCATAACTTTGTCATTTTTATTTCAATTCTATTGATGTTAGGCTTAATATTTGCTCAAATAATATATCTTTCATATTAGATTTTAAAACCAGAGGAGATAATTTTTTTATCTATATAAAAAATTCAAACATTTATGATTTTTTAAATAGGTCGAAAAATTCACTTTTTTACAACTTTCACCGTCAGTAACTTCCAAATCTCATCTGATTTGGACAATCTGTACATCGGTGGAAAGGCTTAGGTATTACCTTCTGACAGACGGACATCTTGTGTTATTCGGATGAATCCTTTACGAGATATGTGCTCATAACTAAAACAACACGGAAAAAACTGGTTTTTCGAAGATTTTCGAAAACGCTTCTTAGCAAAATTTTTTGATTTTCAGTTTCGTATTCCATGACCCAAAGTTAGTCTAGAAAATACTTTTGTTTTTAGGTGCACGCGATTGACCCATTTTTTGTCAAGTAGTGTAATCGGCCAATGATCCCAATCAAACAGAGATCATATATCAGAGATAAGCATACTCATCGTTTTACAGACATTTTTGGAAGACTACATACGCCATCAATTTCTACTCAACAATAGTTTTGTAGCAACATTTCAGCCTAAAACAACTGGGAAGGGGCTCAGCGCTATTAACAAATAACTCATGAAAGAACTTCAGTGACAACTCCAAGCTCCAAGAAGTAGTTGGTGAAGGCGTTTTTTTAGACTGACTCCGTAATAACAAGAAACTCTTTCAAATTGTCAAACTACTGTAGCGTGTTCCAAGCGGATGTTTGAGCCATTAAAGCTGCCCGAAATGGATCAGAGAACGCACCATCTCGTGGCTCTTCAGCACCTGGCCCAGAAATGTCTTTTCGAGTCAGCCTCCATTTGGTGTAATCCTCCAAGTTGAGGCTTTTTGTTAGTACATATCACCACTTTCTAAGATCCAGATTTTCTCCAGGGCCATAGTTTTAGTCCCTAACTAAAGCAATCTTTTTCTGTTGAGTGCACGTCAATCACAAATCATGTGTATGATTTTTTTCAGATTCATGATTTCATTTCCTGCAGACATCCGAAGAGGAAATTCTCATTTTATTGAGTGGAGAGCGACTAGTCAGGTATCTAATGAGAATGCTGAGAATGAGAAATGTTCTTCTTCTTCTGCATGAGAAGTTACTAGAGGCTAGAAATTAGCATATTCTCTGACAGCAATCAGGCCCCCTATTTTAAATATTAAAAACATTGATTAGCTAATGTAATGTAATGTAATGTAATATATTACATTACATTACATTACATTGATTAGCTAATGAAAATCTCTTAATGAGTTGGCTGACATCCGCTTTATATGGATGCCTGATTGTGGTCCCATTCAAAAGCTGCCACATCTATGTTCCTACTTATCTGATTTTTTTCATTTTTCCAACCACAAGCGGGCTCCTAGGTCTGCTATTCCCCCTAACCGCTGCCCATTGATTTCTATACCTCAAATTATCTTCATTCACTTTTTAAGCAAACATAAAAATGTTTCTACTAAAGGGTTAAGCAACGTTCGGTGCCAATTTTCCGTTTCCATTTTTTGGTTTTCGCTTTATTTGCACAAATTTGCGCAAACGGTGCAAATCAATCAGGCAAATGTTTGCGCATTTCAAGGCGCTTTTTGTTCAAATTAAAAGCATTTCCTTGGCTGTTGCATGAAGCAGTGCAAGAAACGCGCATTTGTTGTTGCTGCCAGTTCATGCAACACAAAAAGCCGAGTGCCATTGATGTTGATTTTGTTGCTGTAAGCTGCAGCACGCGAAAAGTGCGTTAGTGGCAAATGCTTGCAAGGCGTTTTGAACGTTGTGCGGCATGCCACATGCCACATGCGTGGCGCATTGGGCACTTTGCATGCCGCTTTTGGGCATGTTGTTGCGTTTATTTGTTGTTGCTCTTGTTGCTACTTATGGCATTGCATGCGCGCGCCTTTTATTTAGTTGCTTTGGTTGCATGTAGTGATTTGTTGCAGTCACTTGGCGAGCTTTTCTCAAAATGCGACTGTATGAATGTGTCTGTGCGTGTGTGACAGCAACAACTTTTGGCCATTGCAAATTGGCTCGTTTTTGTGCTAACTTGCAATGCATTTGTTCAGGGAATTGCATTTTTTTTGCCATTAAGCATGAAAATTTAAATGGAAAACAAATATTGCTAGAGTCCAATGTGACATGTGGCATGCAGTTAATTTTTACAGAAAATTTTCAACAATTTTAAGACAAAAATTTTTCTATAAGTTTCAATTTTGTTGCATTGCAGCTCAAGTGAGAATCGACCATAATTGCAAACATGTGGCAACGTTGACGCTGAGAACAAAGTTTTCAAGTTGGCGCAAAATTTTTCAACATTAAATCGAATTTATGCGTAAATGCAGCCAATGTGACATGCAGCGGGCAGCGGTGTGCGTCTTTGGTTGCTGATGTTATTGTAGTTGTTTTTGTTGTTGTAATTGTAGCTGTCACATATGTATGCGGCGGTGCAGGGGGGTACAAAGTTGAAGCGCACGCCGCCAAAGTTGCCGGCAAAAAATGTAATTCATCATTTAAAACGCTCCCGCAATGAGCGGCTGTTGTTGTTGTTGTTGTTGTTGGCCTTCTGACAACTGCCAGCGCGCAAGTGACCGCGAATGTGCCTCTGACTGCTGAATGGTGAATGGCATGCGGCATCTGTGCGTTGCACTCATTTGTGTGCGTGTGTGCGTATGTGTGTGCGTGTGTGTGTGTGTGAGTGTCAGCTGCAGGCAATGCACAATTCGCCGCTGGCGGCATTTCTGCCATGTTGCGGCGCTCTGTTGCATGCCTGACATGTTGCACGGTGGCGGCAATAGCGCGACGGTCGGTGTGCCAGCGTTGCATTTAATTGCTATGCAGCAACTATTGTTGTTGTTGTTGTTGTTGCTGTTGCCGGCCCAGCTTTCTGCTGATGTACGCGTAGCAACGAACAGCGAACAGACATATTGATGAGTTGCTCGGTGATTGCGGTCGGTGGTGGTTGCTATTTGTATTTTATGGTTGTTGTTGTTGTTGTACACTTACCAAGTGTCTGTAATTAATTTTATTGCATGGTCAAGTTTAAATGCGTTGGCCGCGCAGTGGGGTTAAACTGTTTGCCACTTCGACGACGAGCAAACGGCCGCACGTTGTTGTTGTTGTTAGGTTTATTCTTGCTGCAGCCAGTCGAACGCTTTAATTTGAGAACAAATACAACAATTTACAACAACGATCCTATGATTAGCGGTTAGACAGCAAAACAAAACGAAGCAACTAGAACGAGCCGGTGACACAGTGTTGCCAAATTTTTTGCAACAACAACCACATCTGTCTGTATGTTTTCAAACTTCCTGTTGTAATTTTGATTTTTTATGTTTTACCTGAAATCATAAAAACATGATTGTTGCTGTCATAATTTGAGTTCTGCGAAAGCGATGCGTTTATTACGCCCACATAATTTAGCCAATATTCGTAGTTGTTGTTGTTGTCAAGGCATTTTATTGCCTGTGCGCAGCGCTGCTACATGGGTAACAAAGCGCACTTTGATATTACAACAACAACTGCAATAATAATTCGGCTGACAGCAAAGTGCATGCAACACCACAGTGAAAAAAAAACAACAAAAACCAACTAAAATTGAAATAAAAATCTAAAAATGGTTTTTAAGATTTTAATTTCGTTGGAAAATCGCATAATAAAAGTGCACACACACACGCAAACACAAATAAAACTCAAACAGGAATTCATACACAGACAAGTACAACACACACACACAGACAACTCTTTCTGAATTTAAATTTTCATTGACCGCTAGGTAAATATTAAACAGCTACAACAACAACAACAACAACCATATTGCCGCCAAGTTGAAATGTCATCTTTTTACTGTCAAACAGAAAACAGTGCCGCCAACAACAGCAACAACAACACTCATTTACAACGCCATACGCGTGCGGATTTTTTCGCCTTGACGGGCGCACATTTCCTTCTGCTGAATTTTTTATTGTTGTTGTACTTTTGCTTGTACTATTTTTTACGAGCGTTTTGTGTCCGTCATTTGGCGCAAATGTGCGCGCCATCATTTTCTTTTTTTTTTCTGACTAACGCGCTCGTAAAAAGTCGCATCGCGCATTTTGTTGGCAAAGCTGAAAATTTTCAGCACTACTGCTTCGTTCGTTTTTTTTTTAAGTTTAACTTTATTTATTTTGACAATATTTTGTAGCTGAGCGCACCAGTCTGCGAAATGCAACACTGCGCGTCGCTGTCGTTCCTGCGCAAATTACCCGGCCGTGAAATTTATGACAGTCGTCGCTGACACTAATCCGCCGTCTGTGTGTGTGTGTGTGTGCGCCATCAAGTGAATCGGCTGCTGCGAGCCACCACTCACTATTCGGCGATTGGCAGCGCGTAGAATGTTTACGAGTGGGCGTCGGCGAAGCGCCACTATGATGGACGCTACTCGGTGAATCGCCGAATAGGAGGCATCAGTGTTTTTTTACGATAATGACGCGGGATTTATGTATCCTTTGTGTGCAACAGGGACACGCTCTAGTAGGAAAAGATGGCCTTTAGAATTGGTCGTATAAGGAATTGCTTGCAGAAAATACTTTGAATACTTTTCAAGGTTCTGTCAGTGATGTGAAAAAACTGACTTTCACTTATATGCAGAAGCGAAGGTTTAAGCAAGAACTATGAATTCCTTTGCCGCCATGGCTCAGTCGATTAGTTCTTAAAATCCAAGTTTGAAGCTTTGCTCGAGCTCTGAGTTGCCAGAGTGACAAAAATAGAAAGAGTGATCGCACATAAATGAAATTTGGTATACAGTTATTGTATAAGTAAAGAACTTACTGTGCAAAATTTCAATCAAATCGGACAAAAACTTCGACTACCTCCCATACAAACGGTTTGGAAAAAACTTCATATTAACAATGTGAATTATCTTAGTTCACAAAAGCTACATTCTAAATATTTGTATTTGAATATAAATTTATTTATAAATGTGTATATAGATTAAATGCGCTTTTTTCAAAAGTGATTGAAAAAAAATCTCGATAAATTGCTCCACAGCTGCTCAGAAGTTGCTCTTAGAGCGTTAAAATCTTAGACTGACCCCCACTAATTTTTCCTCCTGAATATTTCTTTCGAACATACTTTCCCCCTATCTCCAACCCTTAATAAGGCTCCCATACGAAATTATCGTTTTTAGAAAGTGGGCTCCCGCTTCTCTCAGGTTTGTCCCAGACATACCATATGTAAGACTGACCCCTATTTATTTGCCCTTCCGAATGTTTTTTCTATACACACTTAACTGCTATATCCAACTCTTAAGGTGGCTGCCATACAAAACTAGTCATTTTCAATGGAACTGGCTCCACACTTGTAAATGTAGTAAAGTGAGCGAGGAAACATCGTATCTGGGAAACTACGAAACCGATTTGAATGATTTATTTAAGAATCGTTAACATTCCTGAGTGCAAAAAATACAAAATTAATTCAAGTTCAAAAATTCACCACCAGAGGGCGCCTCCTATACAAGTGAAAAAAAAACAAAATGTACTGTCGAAACTCCATTAACCCGTCTATTTCGAATATTATAGTAATCGTAATTAATTTTCCGAAGCTATCTTCAACAAGTTTTTCCATCAGCAGCAGAGCATTATTTGACAGATTGCTATTGGCATTCAACCAAACGGTAAAAATATGGCGAATTTGCACTCAAGTCTTCAACGAAAAATGCCAATAACTTGCATTCGCGCAAATATGCGCAGCTGAAAATTTTACAGCATAATGTTCATACTTGCCAAAATAAAATATCAAAAATTTCGAAAGTGAAAAAAGTGTTTTTTTTTAAATCACCTTTAAGGTTTTAACTCAGTTTTTATTCACTTGTTTTCTTTGTTTCTAGTGTCCGACCGAAACCACTTTTTTGGGCCGAAACCGAAACCCAGTTTCGGTTTTTTTTAAAATATTCGGCCGAAACCGAAACTTTCTAGTTGAAATAAAAATCACCACATCAAGTATCAAAATCACCATTTTTCAACAAACGAATTTTACTTTAAGTAAATAAAGAACAAACATAACATAAATAAATACTTATTAATAAAAACAATTACAATAAAAACAAAACAATTCATTCATTTTTTATAAACATAAACATAAAAAAATCACCCTTTGGTACCTTGGATGGATGGATGGATGTGAGGGGGAGCCGAGGAAATAACCTAAGGGAGGTCATTACCTCAAGCACTCAGGCTTTATAGCCCATTGTACTTAAGGCTCAGGAAAAAGGTTGATAGAGGAGATTGGAATGGGAAAGAGAAAAAGAGAAAGTGGGTGGAAAGGGAGAAAGGGCTATGAGGTCTCCTGTGCAAATTTCCCGGACTCATTAATGAATCTCAGGAGATCACACAGGGTGAGAGAATGAACTTCGTCCATTCTCATTACATCTGAACCCAGCGTGCGCAATCTCGTTCTAGAGAAGGCAGGACATGCACAGAGAAAGTGCTCTGTACTATCAACCTCCTCCAGGCAAGACATGCAAGTCGGTACCTTACCTTGGTACCTTACTCGTTAATATTCAAAATAAAATAATGTAATATCATATTCTAAAAAAAAGATTATTTACATTGGTGGCATCTAAATTCTCTTTCGCATCCTTTCACTATATATCTGATCGGCTGCATTAACTAGCTCGCTCGTTACACAATAAAATGTAAAAATATTCCAGAAAGTTTCGGTTTCGGCCTTTCGGCCATTTTTTGACCGAAACTGAAACCGAAACCGAAACCACTTATTTGGGCCGAAACCGAAACCGAATATTCGGTCGGACACTATTTGTTTCATTTCCTTCATAACGGTACTGCTCAGAGGTGAGAAAAATCAGCGGAATTTTGGTCTTATCAGACTTAAATTGTATTAAACTTAAGACAACAGTCAGTTGTAGGGACTCGCTCATAATTGATTTTTAAATATTGAACCTCAAAGTGAAAGCAAAAATGTGCTGTTTGTACACAATTTTTTTCAACGCTGTGAGAGTGTACTTTAAGAGCTCATAACTTCTATATTATTCAATATTTTCTCTTAAAACTTGGGATTTCTCTTAATTGAAATATTTACAACCAAATCTCATACTCAGATTTTTGTGGTTATAACATTGCATTTTGGCATTTTTGTCACTACTCGCAACACTGTGGGCCGTAGCCTACAACAAAATATAAAAAAAAATTGTTTTTTTCGGAAGTTGTTCTCTCATCACAACCTATTTTAACCTAACCTATAAACCTGTTTCTTATTTGAAATTAAACTGGTTCGATCTCTAATCGCTTAAAGCGCACTTTAATCTCTTAATTTAGGATAAAACATACCTTGAAACAATTTCAAATACTTTGTATTGAACTCCACTGTGCCGAGGGTGTCAACCAAGATTCATTGACAGTCGCCGCGCGCTTCCACACATTTTCACATTTACCAAACCATAAAAAATTTGTATGATGGAACCATTTTTTTTTCAATGGCGCTAAGCTGCAACTTTACGCTTCCGCTGCTCGTTGTTTGAATTGTTTCGCTATTTTTCGTTTTGTTTTGCGCTACAATTTCAATAGCATGCAAATGGCAATGCAATCCAATAATGAATTCAATTGCATTACCACAAATTGCAGTTTCAGACGCCAAATTGACAGCACAGTGGTGAAAAAAAAAATCGTCGAAAACGCGACAACTGCAGTTCGTTTAGCTGGATAGCAAAAAAAAAACTAAAAATAAAAGCAACAGCAACAAAGTGAATTGTGATGGCACCAAAAACCGGCAGCAACAAATCAGCCAGTTGCCCCATTCCACCCGAACAAGGTGGCAGCACAAATTGAAGTGCGCCAAAAAGTGGTAGAATTAGTTGCGCTGCTTGTCGAGGCGTCTGGTCGGGCTGGAGCGGACGCAATAATTGATGGCATTAAGTGATTTCAAATCAACTTGACAACTTTATCGATATAAATGAATGCAGCCAAACTGTCTGTGAACGGCGAGAGCTACGCTTTGACGCAAATGAGCGACAACAGCGCCAGCGGCAAAAGGTGAAATTGACAGATTCCGGTAGTTGTGACAACACAGACATTGGCAATAATTAATGCATCGCAGTGACGACCCAAAACACGAGGCACACAATGCAATGTTGCAACAAACTTTGGAATCGAAATACTGAATAAAACAAAAAAAAAACAAACCCACGATGGACAAAAGGCATGTTTCAAAGTGTTTGTTAATTGTTGGTAGTAAAGAAATTTTTAATATTTTTAAAAGTTTTTTCTCATTGCTTTTTGATGGTTAACCCTTTCCCTACAGGTTTTTACTGGGGAAAGTTAAAATTTTAAATTTTACGTCTTAGGCTTCTATGTGGTTGTATTAGCAACATTCCATTAAAAATTTTTTAATTTTTATACTCGGACCCTGTATTTTAGAGTGTTTTTTCTATGAGAGCAATCACATCGTTGTGGCTGTAATAATTACTTAAACATAAAACTTTTTACGCATAACGAAAATTTGAATATTTCTTCAGTTACTTCAGCCAAAATTAAATTAAAAAGGTATCTAAATTGAAAGAAAACGTCAAATTAAAAAGTTCTCTATTTTTTTCTGTTTCTTCTTCCTTTACTATGTCAGGATTTACCATTAAAAAATCGCGTATACTTCTCTTCTTTAAACTTAAATATTCAGTTTATTAATTTCGTATTTTTCCTAAAACTTCAAACTATTCTAAATACTAAAAAAAAATGTATTCTTGCAACCATAGAAGATGCAGACGTCCACAAAGTAGCATGTTGCCATATGGCAACAAAATAGCGAAAGGGTTAAAATATTTTTTTTTCATTGCTTTTTGATGGCTAAGAAAGATTTCAATTTTGTGAATGTCCAAAAATTAAATTTTTCGCCTTTTCTCTGCTGTTCTGTTGTACAAAAATTAAACATTGTTGCCACTTCTCGCGCAACAACAACACTATTCCGCACATAGACGCGCACATCCTGTCGTGCACATCCTTTTGCCAATTGCGATTTTTCCTTTCCGAACGTTTCCATCAGCGTTGAAATTGTTTGCCCAGCCGCCTGTCACTAAACGGACCAAATCGTCTGTCTGGCCACTTCGTTAGTTACAGTGACATTTGCTGAATAAATTAGTTGTACTAATGGATCAGCGACACAGACTCGACGGCTTCCTGCTTGATGACGTAAATTACAAACAAAAAAAAATAAAAAAAATAAAAAAAAATAAAAACATTACAAACATTGAGCACTTTGAGCAAAATGCAAAAACTTTGCCATAGTGCAAACGTCAAATCAGCAATTCACTTTAGTCAACATTTTTCGACAGTATTTGTATTGGTGATTTTTGATTTTTTTCGCCCCGTTGTTGTTGTTGTTTTGTAATCAACATTTATTCATCTTGAAAGCTCCATTAAGCGCAATTTACGACTTTGACTACAGTTGAGGCCATGGCGCATGTTGGCAAAGCACAGTGTCAACCATGTTGGGGCGACACACCCAGCGTCCGGCAAGCGTCGACACGCTCGACATATCTTTGAATGGTTTCGTACAAGTTTTGCAACTCTGGAGCGAACCTTTTGCAGCTAAAGTTCCTAATAAACAAACAAAGAACGCCAACATTCTGATTCAAAACCAGAAAATTCAATTATTTCCTTTTTTAATTTATTTTTATTTTATTGTTTTTATTATTATTTGTTGTACTTGTGGTGGTGTAGAAATACACGCAGCACCTGCGACTGCGACTGTGCGATTTTTTTTTTGGTCATATTGCGCGAGTTGATCGTGTTGTGGCGATCTTTCAAAGGTAGAACAAAAACGAAATGAATCACACACACACACACACACACATGCACTCGAGCATACAGCGAAGGCAACGTAAAGGCAAACAATTTTACAAAAAATAATTAATTAACATTATTATTGCATTAGGCGTAATGTTGTAAGTTTGTGTTAACAATTTCATGCTGTGACTTATCGACGAAATAAATCACACAACACACACATACATGCACACATGTACAGCAATTATGCTGGTTCGTGTTATAGTTGGTGTTGTTGTTGTTGTTGCTGTTTATGGTTATGGCAGTGTACAAAATGAATTTTAATGTTGACATTTTCATTGAAAAAATATTCTTGCAGTCGTCTGTTCAATAAGAATTGGCACATGTGAGGCCCAAACACTGTAAATGGTGTCAATCGATAAGCCACCAACTTTTTGGCTTTTATGAGAGGAAATGTTAAATGTCAATGCATTGAGTGAATAAGATGAATTATGCAGAAGTTGGCAGGTGCTGGCGAAAAAATGGCAAAAACTGAGTGGGTGTGTTTCAGTGTTTGGGTGGAATGGAATTGATTCATTAATTTATTGGCAAACATTTGAGAAAAAGTTTAACAATTACACAGCTCAATATTACACTTTTGGACCACAGATGACAAGCATGTTGGATTTTTGCAATCAGAAGTATAACTTGGGAAGTTTTGCAGCAAACGATTCAAGTTTTAAATTCCGTTCAAAACAATTATTTAGATACTAATTATGACCCACGCAAAATATTTATACGAATTACAACAAAAATTAAAAAAATTTTTCACACCGGAAAAAATCCATATGGGCGTGAAACTAGAGACCAAACATAGTTATACTGCGCACTCAGGTTTTCATTTCTACATCCTTTGTCCTTTTAAAAGGACTTCAAAATTTTGAAGGGGATAAAAAATACAAATAATATAAAAAATACTTAACCTGGATAGAATATGGCGATCTGTATATCAAATGAAAGAGGAAAGGCTCAAAAATTTAAATAAAATTTATTTTTTATTTATTTGTAAAAAAAGTCAATAAAAAAGTTCCTTTGAAAATTTTAATCCTTTATATCCTTGAAAATTTATAACGAATTTTCTTGAAAAGTAAGTATGTTAGAATCCAAAATCTCCTTGACCACGTGTCAAAATTTCATTACTCTAACTTTATTGGTTCGAAAGTTATTAAAAAAAGGTGGAAGCTGCAATTCAAATGAAGTACAAAAAATCTAATTTATTTGAGTATCAGTATTTTAAATAATAAAAAGATACAAAATCAATGAGGCGAGAATAATGAAATTTTGACACGTGATCAAGGAGATTTTGGGTTTGAACATACTTACTTTTCAAGAAAATTCTATATAAATTTTCAAGGATATAAAGGATTAAAATTTTCAAAGGACCTTTTAGGATATGAATCCTTTTTTTACAAATAGATAAAAAATCAATTTTATTTCAATTCTTGATCCTTTCCTCTTTCATTTGATATACATATCGCAATATTCTAACGAGGATAAGCATTTTTTATATTTTTTTTATGTTTTATCCCCTTCAAAAGTTTGAAGTCCTTTTATAAGGACAAAGAATGTAGAAATGAAAAACTGAGTACGCAGTATTACTATGTTTGGTCTCTAGTTTCACGCCCATATGGATTTTTTCATTTTTTTAATTTTTGTCGCACGGTGTAATATATCCAAGGAAGGATGGTTCCAGAGTTTGTGAATATTTAGCATGGGAACATTTCTAGCAAGAATATTTTGGTTTTCAAAATTAATCATTATATAACAAATAGTAACATTATAATTACTGTTACTATTTCTAATGTTATCTCTTAGTCTGTAATTAATAATGTACATTTGGCTAAATAAATAAAAAAATAAATAAATACAAAAAGGGTCTCTTCGCATTAAATCTCTTTGTAACTTATATTCATGTTAAAGTGTCATCATTTAAAAAAAACACTATGTATCATTTCGCTAAAGTGTTAACAAGATATTTGCTTTAAGCCCAACAAAACACAATTTGCAGAAAGCGTTGCACTACAACAAAAAGACAAAAGTCATCAAGGAAACATTAAAGGCTTCAATAGGATGTCCTATCACACCAGCCGTCTTTCCCAGACATTGCAATCACTTGTTCCGGTCGATGTCTCTTAGGCCGAGCAGCACCTCACCTTTTACGAAAAAGCCAAAGATTGGATGATCAATTGTTGAATCGCTTTAAGAGATCAATCCATATGCTGCCCGAAAGAGGAGCCATGAATGACCACACATAGACCCTTACTAGATCTGAAGCTATGCCAGGTGGAGATCCGTTTATGAGTTGTAGTAGTGCTCCTTGAGAACACGAGTACTTTTGGCAAACTTCAACAAACACGTCAGATTCAGCGCCGTCACTTCATCTAAGATTGTCAAAGTTGTCTTGAGGTGGCGGGGCAGAGACTGAGGACATGCTCTTATGTCTCCAAAGCTTCATGTTCCTTGCACATTTTGGAACTTTCCCTGTCTGTCAAACCCATCCTATGCTATCCTATGAAGCTCTAGAAGGCAGTGCCAAGTTAATACGGCTGTGACGGTTCTCGGTCTAAACGAGATGGTCCAATATCAAAGATTGTATAGATTAGTGATTTTTATATTATTTTCACAATTCGACAGGTGTTCAAGTTCCTCCACCTGGCCTTTGTTTTTATTTTTAAAGTCGTAGCTAACGATGGACAATATTTCAAATCAAATTAATACATTGTACTAATTTCCCTAAATAGAGAATAAAAAACTAACAAAAAATTCAAAACCTATTTGTACATTCAATAAAATCTCCAGATCTCAATCAAATGAATGGAAGTTTTTTGAAAGATCTTACAAAATTTGACTCTGAATATCTTCAAAGATTGGGTTTTATCTCAATTTTTTCATCTGCTTTTATTTTTGAAGTCGTAGCTAACAGTGGACAATAAATCAAATAGATACATTGTACCAATTTCCCTGAATAAAGCATAAAAAATTTACAAAAAAATTCAAAACCTATTTTTACGTCCAATAAAATCTTCAGATTTCAATCAAATGAATGGAAGTTTTTTTGGAAGATCTTGCAAAATTTCAGTCTGAATATCTTCAAAAATTGGTTTTAATCGCAATTTTTTCATCTGTATTTTGTTGTACGAGTATCAGCTCTGTGATTGCTGAAAGGCTGCGTTGTTCTAAAATGACTTTTTTAGGGGTTTTCGTTCAGTAGAGTACAAAAAAAACGATCCTACACTTAATGAACTATGTATTCTTCTGAATTTCTGAATGAGAAAATTAAATTTCCTAGACTCTTCTTTTTATTACAGTTTATTACAGCTTTCAACTTTGGATATGAGAGAGATAACTCGGTTCATATTGAAATCATTCTGGTTCCCAATGCCATAAAGCGGGAATAGTGCCATTCCATGTGGTACAACAAAGTGTAGAACTTTCATTAATTTGTACTTTTGTAAGATTTTTCAGAAGAAGGCTGCCACCTCAACTGACAGATATAATAGCCTAACGCTTACTTAGGCTCGTTGGCCGTAATTCAGGATGCCCCTGAACCTCAGATTTATTAGCTAAAATGGGCTCTGATCCTGCATTTAATGCAGCCTGCCCTGCCACTCCCCTCTGCGGCCATCAAAGCCATTGTCAACAACATTGTCACTACAACCTATTCTGATCTAAGCTTCTTTTTGAAGTATACTAAATTTAATCCAGATGAGTCACAAGCAAAGGAAATTGATACACTAAGGTCTGGCAATAATCGAGTAAGGTTACTAGAGATTTTATGCTGAGAGTGCTTTTTATTTATACAACTTTTATAGAGCTCAAACTCTTGTTTGCACACTCATCAAATACCAAATCCAAAGCCTAACTGAACAGCTTACAGTTTTAAGCTTCTCACAGACACTTTGTTGATTTGTGCAAAATATTACAACTAATTATCTTTAATAAATTCTATAAATATGCTAAAAATATTCCAAAAGAAATATATAATGAAATATTATTTAATACTATAAGCTACCCCAAAAAAGGAACAAGAAGCCATAATGAAGTGATTTTAGAATTCGGTAAACAAATCAGTCAACAATTAACTGAAATTAGCATAAAGATAGCTAAGCGAAAGCTTCTTAATTAAATGATAAAATGGTATAAAGTATTAAAAAAAATGCAAAATAATATCGCCTTAATTTTCTTGCAAGAAAAGCTTATAATTTTGTTAAGAAAATAAATGTTTGAAAATAAAGTGAAAAAGAGAACCAAATTTAATTTGCATGAAAATGTGCGAGCAAAGCATTGTTGGCATTTAACTAATGGCCAAAATGTGGCAAACACGGTGGGCTGACATTGGTCAGACAGACAGTTAATACAGCAAGCACTGGGATTAAACCAAAAACAACAACGAAAACCAAAACAGTAACAACAACCAAAAGCAGCAACAAAACGAATAGCATTAAGCAAAGGACAGCAAAAATTGCCAACAGAATTATGAATAAAAAATGAAAATAAAATGCAAAAATAAATAAATGAAAATGTCAAAATATAAATTGAGCCATTTATCAAAGCGCTCAATAATGTTTGAAAATTAACTAAAATGTCCGCATTAAGTGGCAAATATTTCAGCATTAAGCGCCAAGTTTTTTTTCGCTTATTTATACATTAAAATTCTATAAAATAAGCATTTATTTGCAGTTATTTGGCTGGCAACAACATTGTTGCGCAACATGTTGCTTGTGTCTACATTGAGTTGAGTGATGCTAAGCGCTCGTGACAAGCTGCGGTCGCTTTAATTGCAGCAAAAATAATAATGTGGTTGTTGTGGAAAAAACGTTTAGCTAGTCATTGACTTGTTGGTGTTCGCATTAGGCGGTGATATACAAAACACAATTCAACTGTGTCAAGTGTCAACAAGCCATAAACACATGTCAGACACTGAGTCCGACAAAACGGCGCACCAAAAAAAATAGATATTTATTTATACAAAATCAAGTGGGCCTGAAAGCAGCGCGCATGAGTTCAAGCTGCAGTGGCTACAATAAAAACAACAACAACAATATTATTAATACACACTTAAGTGGCATGTTTGTCAACACTAAAGCAAAGCAAACAGTAAGAGCGGCGACACGCCAAACATGACATTATGGGCCCAATAGTGCACGCTACACTGAATTGATTGGGTGCATTCGCTTTGGTATGGGGTGGGATAGAGTTCAGAAAGGGGCCAGGTGTCAGGTATGAAAAGGGATATGTATTGGCGATTGGAATCATAAGCAGAAGAGACTTATTCATGTTGGTATGTTTCGATAGTTGGAATAAAATAAAATAAAATAAAATAAAATAAAATAAAATAAAATAAAATAAAATAAAATAAAATAAAATAACATAAAATAAAATAACATAAAATAACATAAAATAAAATAAGATAAAATAAAAAAAAATAAAATAAAATAAAATAAAATAAAATAAAGTAAAACAAAATAAAATAAAATAAAATAAAATTCGAAGTATCTAATCTACCCAACTGTAAACAGTGTTGCCAGAAAACACAATTTTAGGGCATATATGTACTTGTAATATTTTTAATGCTAAGCAAAATAATCTGGTTGCGAAAGGGTTGTAGAATGAGCTTTTAACCCATTGAGGGACAATTTAGTTAGAATTTAACTGGAACTTCAATTAAGAACTGATTGCAAAATAGGCCTAATCTAACCATTTTAAAACAGGATTGCCAAACAATAATATTTCATGTCATATACATGAAATATTTTTAATGTAAGCGAAAATATTTTGGTTAGTTGTTAAGATTTGTAACTGAAAATGGTTGTGTAATGAGCTTTTAATCCATTTGCGGACAATTTAGTTCGAATTTTATTTGAACAACTGGAACTGGAACAATACTGCATGTCAAATACTTTTATTACTTTTAATTTTAGCTTAACAAATCTGGTTATTTAGAAAGATTTTTAACCGAAAATGGTTGCGGAATGAGCTTTTAATCTATTTGCGGACAATTTAGTTAGAATTTAACTGGAACACCTGGCACTGGAACCATATTTTATGTCATATACTTGCAATATTTTAGCTAAAAAAAATCTGGTTATTTAGAAAGATTTGTAACCGAAAATGGTTGTGGAATGAGCTTTTAATCCATTTGCGGACAATTTAGTTAGAATTTAAGTGGAACTGGAACAATATTGCATGTCATATACTAGTAATATTATTAATTTTTTAGTTAAAAATCTGGTTATTTGTAACGATTTGTAACTGAAAATGGTTGTGGAATGATCTGTTAACCCATTGTGGGCCACTTTAATCAGGTTCTCTTAGGAAGATTTTTTGTATTAAATATGATTTATTATTTAAATATTTGCCTTAAATCTGATATGAACTATATAGAAATCAAAAGTGAACGAATCTATTGAAGACGGACATAGTTTCTTAGGGTTGCTGTAGCAATTAAATTGAATTTGAAATACAATTTTTGTTTTATAATTTTTAAACTAGAACAAATTCTTGGTTAATAAATGTTTTTAACTGAAAATAAATGCGACATGTGATTCTTACCCATTTTAAATAAGTTTTGCTTTAAAAAATTTTTATTAATTTTGTTTATTCATAAAAAATTATTTGTATTGAATTTAAGAATTTGTTTTGGGTAGAGAATGAATTATATGAATTAGAATTAAAGACACTGCAGACCTTTGAACAAATATTTTTTTTCGTGTAGGGAGTTAAAAAGGTCCGATATATATTACCTTGGGCTAGCATACTGTGGACCCATATTCCTACTTTAACCCTTTCGACCCCGAATTTTACCCTGTGTCTCGATATTACTTTTTGGTATTTAAATCATGAAACATTGCCTGAGAACTGTGCACACGACATTCGAAGTCGCCACGCCTCTTTGTTAGTTTACTTTTGAACAATTTTAGGTTTAAACGGGTTAAATAAATTTTGTATCAATATTTTTTAGTTACAGAAAAATTATTTAATATTTATGGAAAAATACAAAATGATCACTTTTTGATTTTATTTAAGCAGTATTAAAGAAACAGGATTTTGATCAAACGCGCCCAATTTGTAGATTTCAATTAGAACACAAACTTTCCTTGATATCGCTGCAAATTATTGGAAATTATTTTGGGGATAACAGTAAAATTTTTGTAATTTGCTTTGAATTCACTTCTAAAAATATTAATTTGTTGGTGTCTACTTAAATTAAACCAATAAATCAATCGTAGCTTTTGCTATAAGATGACAAATAGGTGAAGCTGCTCTCAGACAACTTTGGGGGTCGAAAGGGTTAAGCGACAATACGTGTTGTTAAAATAATGTTCAAAGTATAGGGTCTAAATTCACTCAGAATGACTGAAAAAAGGTAGTTTCACTGAAGGTTAATTCCCAATCGGTGGGTGTTTTTAGATGTTAGGAATTCGGCATCTTCCTAAAATTTTTTACCCACTGTTACAAAAAGGTTGAAAAATCTATGAAAGCTGAATATGATCCATTTTTAAAATTGGTTACCAAAAAAATTCTTTTTTTCAAATATGAAAGGTTCACTTTAAATGAGATAACCAGGTTTTTATGGGCACAAGTGACCACAAATGTGTGTGGTTCTTATGATCAAGTCATGTTAACAAGTTTTTTTTATAAATTATATTTTTTATAAACATGTAATTTTCTGAAGAACGAACGAGTCCTTATTGTAGGGTAATATTAAGTCGGTTTAGATTGCTAAAACCAATGTAACTTATTAGTGCTTTGACTTCTTGTTGCGCATTTGTTGTTTTGTTTTTCAGCTTAGTTGTTGTTGTTGCTGCAACAAATTGTTGGCATTGTCAACGGCCACTTGATAAGATTTGCTATATTTACTTTATTGTTGGTGGTTTTTATTGCGGCACGTTAACTCTTTTTGCTGACTGGCATACAACGCTTACATATATATATATATACATTTATATATGTGTGTGTGTGTTTGTATATTTGTGTGGACAGCTCCTTTTAATGTGACATTTGGACAGTGACAGTGACTTGGCGTAAGGTGTGCTGACACTGCCGATTGCCTATAATAGTGTGATTGTTGTTGTTGTCGTTGCTGGCACCGCAACGCGACAAGACGCAATATTAATGCACATAATCGGCTTAACGATTATGCCAAAAGGGCATTATTTACTTTTATGGTGAAATTGAAATTAAATAAAGCTGACTTTATGCGCAAACGGCCGACAAGGTGTTACAAATACAACACAAGCTAATGAAAAGCGCCGAGTGCAAAGACTGACAACGCAGCAAAAGTTTGCAGTGCGTGTGCGACTTTATGGACAATAATTGCGGCCACCTTCAACGGGATTTCTGTTTTGTTTTTTTGCTGAGCGAGAGCAAAAATTTTGCAGTCAGCAATTGAAATTTAAGCTGTGCGTTAAAATAAAATTATTTTATTTAGGTTGCTGATAATGGCAAAAAAAACAAGTGCAATAAAAAATTAAAAGAGAAATCAATAAAAAAAATTTTTTAAATTTTAAAATGGCCAAAAGTATATAAAATAAGCAGTTACTGACAAACAAATAAAACAAAGCAGACGTGAATGAAAAAAAAATAAAAGAGAAATCTTAAAAAAAAATAAAAAATTTAAAAATGGCCAAAAATAAGTAAAATAAGCAGTTACTGACAAACAAATAAAACGAAGCAGACGTGAATGAATGAAAAAAAATTGCGCCACATCAATGCACCGTTAGGCGGCTATCCGCTTACCGCATGCCACAGTTGGCTGCAGCGGCATGTTGCACACTGCAAGCTGCCGGTCGCGCGTGCGCCTTGACGCATTTTCTAGCTGCCAAACTAATCGCGTGTAATCGGCAAATGGTCGACGGCGGCGGCACTTACGGGTGAAAAATGTCCAAGAACTGGCGGCCGCGTAATTTGCCGCATGTGCGCACAAGTGGCCAATGGCTAAAGGCCAGTTCCACCGCCAGCCAACGCTATCAAATGCATTTTTGCTACAGTTTTGCTGCTAAATATTTCATTGCTAATGAACTGGCAACGAGTAAAAAAGTGTGATAGTGCAAGAGCGATAAAGGGGGGAGAGGGAGGCTTGGTCAGTGCTGTTGTGCGGTGGCAGCTGCAGCCAACGATCCAATTACAAATGCTGACCTAGACCTAAACTTTTAAGCACTTCAGAAGTTGTAAGAAACAGTTTGTTGGTGTTGTTGGCGTGATTTTTTATTTCATTGTGTTTTGTTTTGATTCTTTTTCTTGTTGTTGCTTATGGGTTTATTATGTATCACAGAAGCAG
Source organism: Melieria picta (assembly GCA_964056695.1). Classification (NCBI taxonomy): domain Eukaryota; kingdom Metazoa; phylum Arthropoda; class Insecta; order Diptera; family Ulidiidae; genus Melieria; species Melieria picta. The sequence continues at coordinate 11,337,958 of OZ057399.1, read as the reverse complement.
CTCATACTTTTTGTTAGATTGCGAGCAGCTCATGGGCAGTTGGGTTTTGTTGTTGTACTTTGGTGTTGTTGTTTTCATTGAAGACACTGTTACTAAGAAACGTTGGATTTATTATGAACACGAGTGAAGTATCAGAAAATAAAAAATTCTTAATTAGAAAACTGTCTCAAGAGATGCCAAGTGTTTGCAACAAATTTTTAAATAAGCCTGTAAAGTTTTATAAGAACGTAGTAAGGTCAATACAAATTAATGATTCATTAAAATTAGGAGCAAATTGACAGTGTGGTATTAAGAAGAGAGTTTTTAGTACCTTGAGAAATCGTAAATTTCAAGTTAAAGGGGTAGTCAGGTAGATTTTTTTCAAAAAATCGGAAATTTTTTTTTTGCGGTTTTGGTCTATTTAAACCCTTAGGAATCATGTAGAAACCTTCCTTTACCTCGGATAGTATCCCAAAGCGATTGAAAATAAGATTAGCTGTAAGGGCTCGAGCGCTCGAATCGCACACCTGGCGCGTGAAGTAGATGTTGTTGTTTTGAGCTGGCTGACACGATTACGGCCGATCTACTGCACCGATTTGCTTAAACTTTTTTTTTATATTTTCAGAAAAGGTTTGGCTATCGCGTGAAATACGATCATTATTGTCCATTTCTATGTAACAACGTTATGACACAATTATTAACAAAAACCAAGCAAAAAAAGAGGAAACAACTTTACAATTGCACTAAATGTTTATTTATTATTATTTTTTACAGTTATAGTTCAAACGAGAGCCATTCATTTGTACTTCAAAATGAAATTTGTTTGGTATGTTTCAGATCATCCAAAATGGAGAAATCGTGTCAGCCAGATTTCAAAATGGCGTCTTCCGGTCGCCCATATCTCCCCCGGATATAAACGAAAATTTATAAAAAAATGTTGTTCAGTACTCAAAACTATGTACATATAAACAAATTTTTAATGTGGAATAAAAATTTGTATGAAAAAAAAATTACTTAAAAACATGGTCGATTCTACCTGACTACCCCCTTAAGTGAAATTAAAAAAAAAACAATTTGAATCTCTTTTATGTTCATAAAGAGAAAAAGAAAGTTATAATAAAATTAAATAAACCCTTTCGACCCCAAAGTTGCCTGAGAGCAACTTCACCTATTTGTCATCTTATGGCAAAAGCTAAGTTTGATTTATGGGTTTCATTAAAGTAGGCACCAACAAATTAATATTTTTAGAAGTGAATTCAAAGCAAATTACAAAAACTTGACTGTTATCCCCAAAATAATTTCCAATAAATTGCACCGATATCAGGAAAAGTTGTGTTCTAATTGAAGTCTACGAATTGGGCGCTTTTGATCAAAACCCTGTTTCTTTAATAAAGTTTAAATAAAATCAAAAAGTGATAATTTTGTATTTTTTCATAAATATTAAATATATTTTCTGTAATTACAAAATATTGATGCAAAATTTATTTAACCCGTTTTAAGCTAAAATTATTCAAAAGTAAACTAGCTCTAGAACTCTAACAAAGAGGCGTGCCGACTTTAAATATCGTGTGCACACTTCTTAGGCAAATGTTTTATGATTTAAATACCAAAAAGTAATATCGAGACATAGGGTAAAATTCGGGGTCGAAAGGGTTAGGATCTCATTTGTGTTAGAGTTGATTGTATGTTTTCGTTAGAGTCTATTGTCTTCTTGATCCCCCTAAATGTTGGCCAGTGCTTTTTTATTATAAAGTGGAGCGTTGCGTTAACGCCTCCTTTGTTCCAATCTCAGAGCCTTTTTAGAGTTCAACAAAGCTGCCGAGTCCTTTGATTTAGACTTGCACTTCCTAGATGGAATTTAAAAATGACTTAACGTTGTTACTGCAAGTCATAATTTAAGGAATTTGCTTTATTTTAAAATTGGTAATTTTTGTTCTGTTAGTCTGTAAGAATCTTTTTGTCAATAGACTTAGTAGACTATAATTAACTGAACTGGACTAAGCTCAAAATTCTTTACAAATACGGAGAATCACAAAAATTTACAAGAATGCTAAGTATTACTGTTCTTAATTTTGAGTAGACATTAGAAGGAAAAAATGTTCCTTGCTGCCTAACATAGTAATTAGGGGGGCTTGAACCAACTAAACTGAACTAAGTTCACAATTCTTGCCAAGTAATACTCGCTCAAAATTGTCGAGGATCACAAAAATCTGTAAGAATCTTTTTGTACATAGATTTAATAAAACTTAACTAAGCTGAACTGTGCACAAAAATCTTACTAAGTGTTGAGGAATACAAAAATTGTTACTCTGCAAAAAATTCTAATAAATTTTAGTAGACATTAGAAGGAAAGAAAATTTTCCTTGCTGCCGTAGTAATCAGGAATCTTGTGTTTCCTTAACACACACCTTCTATGGCCTCTCAATAATTTACATTTGTAATAACTTTGCATGATAAATTGCCAATATGGCCAAAACAACATTTCAGATTTAGCTCGAAATGAATGGATAAAAGTTCTATGCATTTTGGTAGTGTTATCTATACAAACTATTTAAAAAACAGTTTAATGTTATAAGACTATATTTTTATTGAAGCAAAGCTTTTTTTTATCGAACTGACGTAATATTGCTTGTCCACGAAAACGTTCAATTAAAAATGTTGAGCGGTTGTATTGGCTGTAAATATTTCATATCTGGCGAAAAGTTTGGAGAAGAGAACAGAATATTTTATGAGAATTGATAATAATTTCATCTCCATGGTGACAGTAACAGAATGAAAATTAAAAACATTTACAGCGTTGCCACCTAAAAATTCATAGCAATAAGTTGTTGAAGTTTGAACATTAATATTTAAAAAGCCTTTGTAACAATAAATATGTATGTACATGTTTTAGTTAAAAACCACCTATGATCAAATCCTGGCCGCTAGTAGCAGATAAAAAATTGGTAAGAGAGAATACAAAATTTATAAAGAGGATTTTGTTCTTCGTTGTGTAACATAGTTTGAAAAAAAATCTGAGTTTAACATACAACATTCTCTGTCGATGATGTTAACAGAGATTTCGGAAAGTTCAAATTAGGTAAGAAAAGGATTAGGAGTTTGTTCTTCGTTGAGTTTTCGAACTAAATGTACAACTATTTTTATTATTATGTTAATGATTATTGTTTAGGAAGGATTTAGCAAAAATCGTATTAAGTAAGAAAATGTCAACGTTTTTGTTCTTCGTTGTGTAATATAGTTTCCAACAAAATGTCAGCAAAACGAAAGTAAAAAAGAACGTTTCTTGTCAATGATGTTTAGAAGGTTTAGGAAAATTCATACTAAGTAAGAAAACATTGGGGATTTTGTTTTTCCTAGTTTCCAACAAAATGTCAACAAAATGAGAGATTTGCTGAGAAGAATTTCGGAAAGTTCAAATTAAGTATTTAACACATTAATGTCAATATTTATAATTATTATAGTTTGTTTAAATATTTATAGTCTTGGTATCTCACTTTATTGGTTCGAAAGTTATTAAAAAAAAGCCGGAAGCTGCAATTCTAATGAAGTACAAAAATTCTAATTTATTTGAGAATCAGTGTTTTAAATCATAAAAAGATACAAAATCAATAAAGCGAGAATAACGAAATTTTGACACGTGATCAAGGAGATTTTGGGTTTTAACATACTTACTTTTCAAGAAAATTCTACATAAATTTTCAAGGATATAAAGGATTAAAATTTTCAAAGGACATTTTTCATATCCTTTTTTTACAAATAGATAAAAAATTAATTTTATTTAAATTTCTGAGCCTTTCCTCTTTTATTTGATATACATATAGCCATATTCTAACGAGATTATATATTTTTTTCTTTTTTTTTCTTTTTTATCCCCTTCAAATTTTGAAGTCCTTTTAAAAAGACAAAGGATGTAGAAATGAAAAACTGAGAACGCAGTATTACTATGTTTGGTCTCTGGTTTCACGCCCGTATGGATTTTTTCCGGTGTGAAACATTTTTTTAGTTATTGTCGCAGGGTGTTATTTACATAAAAAATTGTAGGTATTAAAAAAAAAGATAATTTATTCAATGAAACCAGTTAGATTAGAATGATTTAAAAAATTCGGTCTTGGTTAGTTGTATAAAACAAAATTTTTTAAGCATTTGTAGAACACCTAAAACTTATATTTCCGAAATTGCATACGTCAAAATAAATTAAAAAAAATGTCAAAATAATTGAAAAAAGAAACGCACTGCCATTTTGCATGGGCGCTCACAAAATTGTCCCTTCAACACAGCTTAGCTCAGTCGTTGGATGCGTTGTCGGCGCTAATGAGTTATTAATAAAAACTGCATTAAATTCCGCAGCGACTTCGCTTAGGCTTTGCCGTTTATGTCGTCAACGTTGTACGGCAGTTGTCGACTGACATTGAAGATCTCCATCAATATTAAAGAGCAGTCAATTCGAAAGACAGCTGCAATAAAATACCATTTTTCAACAACAATAACAAAAGCAACAAATAGCCGCAAGATGCGTTGCAAAAGGCAACAACAACAACAAAAACACCATAATCCTCTGCACAGCATGCGACCAAAAAGCAGCTCAACAACAGCTCAACAACACAACAACTCGGCAGCAACGCAGCGCCACATCGCTTGACAAGCGACGATGAGTGACGTTTGTGGCTGTTGGCTATTTTGCAGCCAGCTGACCGGACAGACGGACCACCTTGTCCGGCGAGGTTACGCAAACGCGTCGCAGCTCAACTCATAAGCGTCGACTGGGCAAAGAAATGCGCAGCTAAAAGCAAAAATCAACACACACAAACACAGACACACAGACAAAGGGGAGAAAAAATTGACAGCCAAGTTAAGCAACCAGTTCACCTGTTGTCAGTCAGCGGCGGCGGCGGCGCACACTTGACGGCAACATGTAGCGATTTTTGCGTTAATTAGCAAAAATCTTTGGTAAACCAACGAAAACGCAGCGTGTCTTCGGCAGTTGTTTCTTTTCGCTCCGAGCTGGCTACTTGTGATAAGAGACAATAGACGGCGAAAAGAGATGTGCTGACGTTTTGCAACACGCTGCGTTGTTCAAAGCGGCCGCCGGCGCTCGACTGCGTGCAAAAATCAATTAATAACATTTTTAATGAACACTTTGCTTGCCAAAATTGGCGAGGGGGAAAAAGAAAATTGCAGTTGTTGCTTGTGGGCCAAGGTCAGCGCTGAGATGGTCAACGAGGCAGTCAGAAAATGTGGCAAGGCTGCACAAAATTGGATTATTAAAGGTTTTGGTCTTTAATTAAAGAAGCGCAGCGTTCATATGTGAGACAAAAACAGTTATAAGTTTTATTATAAAAATCAATGTTTAAGAGTTATTTTTTGACTTTTATTTAATGACTCAACAAATAAAAGTTATTTTTTATTTATATTTTAAAATTCCTATAATAACAATTATTTTTGATTTTTTTCTTATTAGACCCCAAATATATTTATAATATTATTAATAATATTAATTTTTATATTTATTTTTTAAGTCGCAATATAAAAGTCATTTTCATTAATTGCACTATTGGATTCATTAAATATCGAAATGTATATATATTCTTGATCGGCTTAACAAGACCTGTCGTGATAATTTTATTTTCTGGAAGAATCATAACTTTTGCATGCATTAATGAAAATGACTTTTATATTGCGACTTCAAAAATAAAAGTCACTGACTGATTTTTATTGATGACTTAAAAATAAAAGTCATTGAATGATTTTTATTGATGACTTAAAAATAAAAGTCATTGAATGATTTTTATTGATGACTTAAAAAATAAAAGTCATTGAATGATTTTTATTGATGACTTTTATAAATAAAAGTCACTGAAGGATTTTTATTGATGACTTTTATAAGTAAAAGTCACTGAATGATTTTAATTGATGACTTAAAAAATAAAAGTCACTGGCTGATTTTTATTGATGACTTAAAAAATAAAAGTCACTGGCTGATTTTTATCGATGACTTAAAAAATAAAAGTCATTGAATGATTTTTATTGATGACTTTTATAAATAAAAGTCACTGAATGATTTTTATTGATGACTTAAAAAATAAAAGTCATTGAATTATTTTTATTGATGACTTTTATAAATAAAAGTCATTGAATGATTTTTATTGATGACTTAAAAAATAAAAGTCACTGAATGATTTTTATTGATGACTTTTATAAATAAAAGTCACTGAATGATTTTAATTGATGACTTAAAAAACAAAAGTCACTGGCTGATTTTTATTGATGACTTAAAAAATTAAAGTCATTGAATAACTGTTATTGATGACTTTTATAAATAAAAGTCACTGAATGATTTTTATTGATGACTTAAAAAATAAAAGTCATTAAATGATTTTTATTGATGACTTTTATAAATAAAAGTCACTGAATGATTTTTATTGATGACTTAAAAAATAAAAGTCATTGAATGATTTTTATTGATGACTTAAAAAATAAAAGTCACTGAATGATTTTTATTGATGACTAAAAAATAGAAGTCACCAATAATTGTTATCATAGGACAACTAAAATAAAAATCGAAATAAAACTGTTATTTGTGGACTAATATGAAAAAAATCAAAAATAATTGTTATTAAAGGATTTTTAAAATATAAATAAAAAATAATTCTTATTTTTTAATTTTTCCGTAAAAATTACAAAAAAAAAGTTTATTGCCAAGTTTGATTCTCCGTGCGAAAATAAATGTATTGGTATATTTCATTTATTGGCATGATTTTTCCTTCATAGTAAAATTTTCAATTATAGTTTTCATAAATAACTGTTATTTCCGGTCCCTGATATAAATATTGAAAACATAAATAAAAATAAAATAATGGAAAAATATTCTTGTATTGAGCTGGCAACACCTGCACACACACAAGTGGCACTTGTCGTCCAGCTAAACGCTGTCCGCGCCAACAGTCAACGACAATGCAACAATAATAATGTTGACTGCAAAATGTTGTTGCAACAGCAAATCAACAACATGACCTTAAAAAACAACAGGCAACCTGTCTCCCTCTGCGACCGCTGCGTGTGTTTTTGTTTTGGTATTTTTTTGCTTGCAGCCAACCAACTTGCCACAAGTGGCTGACTGACTGTGGCACAGTGTCGCTGCGGTTGACATTGTCAGCAACAGCAAATAAAACTCATCAAATTCTCGCATGTAGCTTGTCAACGCGCAACGCGTTGCAACACTTGAGAGCGTGCAGCGAATGTGTGGACGTGCTGCCGCCACTGCTGCTGCTGCCGTCGACATTCTTCATGTGATTTGCTGTTGCTGCTGCCAGCGGACATGGTCGAACGGGTGGTGGCTTTTTGCCGTTTTGCGCCGCCAGCGTACTTCATCTTTCTTGCTTTCTTTCTGTTCTTATTGTGGTTTTTGTTATTGTAATATTTTCTTGCAACACTGCTGGTCGTTGGCGTTGCAGTTTTTTGTTGTATGCTGCATGCTGCACGCTGCATTGGCAGTCATAATGTTTTTATGATGACCACAATTGGTGGCGTTGCGGTGTGCCGCGGCATTTTTCAGTTTTTCCACTCGTCGCATGTTGATGTTGCAGTTGTTGTTGCTGTTATTGTTGCTGTTGCTGTTGTTGCACTTTATTGTCTGCGATTAGCGGCCGTACGTGCAGTGGCCGCAAACGTCGTTGCAGCCGTTTTTTTGCGCGCTTGTGGCACGTTGACTTGTGCTGCCGCCAGTTGCTGGACTGTTGCGCCGAACGGCGGTTGGGGGCAGCGGCAGTCATACATTGAACTCATCATAATTCATTTTTGCCAAAGTGCAGCAACTGGCAGCCGGCGGCGCAGTGACAGATTTGACTTACGTGTGCGGCAAAAATTTTATTTTATTAACTTGAAAATGTGACGTCCGCATGCCGCCGATGCAACTAAATTGAGCTGAAAATGTTGTCAAATTTGAATGACAATTGCACGTTAAATAGAGTTAAAATATTTAATTTGTAACCCGGTTTTGAGATTAGCTGCAGCGCAGACAGACAATAAATTCAAGCCACAACACCTCAAGCATTGGTAATGTTTATTTGTTTGGATTTTGCTTGCTGCGCCCAGGCGTGAACAATGGAAAGCGCAGAATCTAGAAGAAGTGCCATAAAAATAACAAGAACAACAAAATTAAATATGGAAAACATAGAAAGATTGCAGTCAGCGTTTTTATGCGGCAACAACATAAATTTAATGCAACACTTTTTTTCTATTCTGTTCGGCAGCCTTGAGGCTGACGACAACAACAACAACAATAACAATGGCAATGACAACAATAACCAACAGCAAACAGTTGCAAAGCTCAGTAATAAACATGGCGGCTGAAAGCGGCAATTCACCGCAGCAACACAACTCACATTGTTACAAAAACAAAGTGTAGTATTTTAGTCGGTGTTGTACGACTAATTTGTGCGCTGCACAATACGGTTAGCTAAATTGTTGTTTATTTTTCAAAGAAAAATTCAGTGAGCTACATTCAAGGAAAATAATATCAAAAATTCAACAAAATTGGTTCCAATAAATTAAAAAACTTTTGCACAAAACCCAATTTTGGCAGTAAATACTTATAAACAACTCGATTTTTGTTTTTACGGGAATAAAAATCCTTAGAAGGATAGTAATTTTATTACATTCAAGGAAATTATCATCAATTATTATCAATCAAGGAAATTAATACTAAAAATTAAACAAAATTGGTTCCAATAAATTAAAAATCGTTTACACAAAACCCATTTTTGGCATTAAATATATATAAGCAACTCGATTTTTGTTTTTACGGGAATAAAAATCCTTAGAAGGATAGTAATTTTATTAGTAGTAATTGCAGGATAGTAATTAACGAGCTACATTCAAGGAAATTAATACTAAAAATTAAACAAAATTGGTTCCAATAAATTAAGAATCTTTTACACAAAACCCATTTTTGGCAGTAAATATTTATAAACAACTCGATTTTTGTTTTTACGGTAGTAAAAATCTTTAGATGGATAGTAATTGTTTGCTAGTTATGCCCGATTTCTGCCCCGAGTTGGGAATTCACCAAAACATGCCACTTAGGTTAAGTTCAGTTAGGTTGGATTGGGTTAGGTTAAGTTTTTCTTTGTCTCTAACTGCATTTCGAAGCGTATATACAACTGGCCATAACAACCCATTAACCCTTTCGCTATTTTGTTGCCATATGGCAACATGCTACTTTGTGGACGTCTGCATCCTCTTTGGTTGCAAGAATACATTTTTTTGTTGGTCTTTAGAATAGTTTGAAGTTTTAGGAAAAATACGAAATTAATAAACTGAATATTTAAGTTTAAAGAAGAGAAGTATACGCGATTTTTTATTGGTATATCTTGACATAGTAAAGGAAGAAGAAGCAGAAAAAATTAGAGAACTTTTTTATTTGACGTTTTCTTTCAATTTAGATACCTTTTTAATTTAATTTTGGCTGAAGTAAATGAAGAAATATTCAAATTTTCGTTATGCGTAAAAAGTTTTATGTTTAAGTAATTATTACAGCCACAACGATGTGGTTGCTCTCATAGAAAAACACTCTAAAATACAGGGTCCGAGTATAAAAATTAAAAAATTTCTTATGGAATGTAGCTAATATAACCACATAGAAGCCTAAGACGTAAAATTTAAAATTTTAACTTTCCCCAGTAAAAACCTGTAGCGAAAGGGTTAACGGGTTATGGCCTACCGTAATATATATTATTTCTTCAATAAATGAAGAAAAGTTGGGTTAGGTTATGTTAATTTGCGGAAAGTGTGTGCAGTACCAGCACTTCCATTCGAAAACCGGAAAAGGTCCATTGTGAGTTTCTTCTTAAGAGTGGAGGAATATTCAACTATCTTTTAATCCGATTGGACTTTTTGATTAAATTTAGCAAAACTTTTGAAACGTTTGCTACGTTCTTGCAGAGTTGGACAGTGGCATAGAAAGACTTCTATCATTTCAGTTTTTCTTCATCATCACAGCTGCTGCCGACGATATTGGACGATAGATGCGGTTTTATACGCATAAACTCTCCAGTACAGTGTCCTGTAATGACTCCAGTAAGACGTATGATTCAGCGACAACATAAACCTTAATCTCTTCATGGATAATCTGGGCCAAGTGGTACAACATATACCACACTCGATCCTATTGTATCTTAAAATGAACCCCAACGCTTTTTACAAGTGTCTAAATAGCCCACTTCATCGGGACCCTTTCCGTTTTCTATACGAAAAGGCTAAGACTTCTAGATGTTTGAATTATGATCACATCCTTCAGTCTCAACGAGTTTTAGTTGTGTGAGTTAACCCATTGCTGCCTAATGGGTAAAAATTTACCCATGAAAATTGACTTTTTAAAAAATCACAGAAAATTTCGTGGTAGAGATATCTCAAAATCATTGATAGGGATGGTTGGGGTAAAGAACTACCTTAGTCTAGTGGAGGTCACCCTAAAATTCCGCCATCTAGCTAGAGTTACCAGACTCCAAACATTGTTAATTTTCCGGAGGTGGAAAATGTGGCGAAACGTAGTGGCCCGAGAAACTCACAAAAATCTGCCTCCTAACGCACCTGTAAACAATACATCTTTTGTTCACGTGTTTAGCTGATCACTTTATAAAGTATGGAAAAATGCTACCATTGCTGCCTAATGGGTAAAAAATACCCAATGAATATCTCAGCAACGTGCAGAGATAGAAAGCTGAAATTTTGTTTCTGATCATTTTGGGTCAATTCCAGTGTATGAAATTTTATCCAAATCGTATGGGCGGAACTGGTACCCGGCAGCAATGGGTTAATTCAATAATTACCGAATTATTTTAAGTTATATCAATTTTTCTGAATTTAATAATTACAAATGACAGTTAAAAAGTTGAAAGACAAATTTTGAAAATTCGAAATTAATTGTTTTATTTGAAAATATATCCTAAAATTGTCACAACTTTACTTAAAAAATTTTAAAATTAACTTCAACAAAAATTTATTTTGTCAAAAGTGTCACAATTTGAATTAGGACTCTTTTGCATTGAGCTGTAGCGATCAAATAGCATCAAACTTCTCGACATAAAGAGAGACCTAACTGTATTTTGGCAACAGTTAACAAAAAAACAAATATACCTACTGAGGTTTTGCTTATTGGTAAATATATGCATTGGGCACAGCAGTGGCGGTTTCAGGGGGGGGGAGGTTTGGGGGTTGAAGCGACTTTAAAACTACATACAAATTAAAAGGCATTTTATAAATATTAAAGAATTACTTTTTGAACCCCCCGCGAAATATTTTTCTGAATCCGCCCCTGGTGCACAGTATTAACACATAAACCCGAAAATTAAAAATTTTTAGTTGTGTCACTTTTGAAGTGGGAGTGCGATATATAAAATTTTCCAACCGGTCACTCCACCTACTGAACGTTACAAATCAATCTACCTGGATACCTCAGTGTAGGGTAAAAAACAAGTCAAAAAGTAGCAACTAAAAGGAAAATTTAGTCCGGGTGGTGCGGCGGTGCTGAACAAAAACATTGCACTAAAAACAGAAACAAAAAGTGTAGAATAACAACAACAATGAACATGGCAACAAAATGTTGCTGCCAAACAATTCGCTGCCGTAGGTGGGTTAAAATGGCAAACAAACAATAAAACAAAAAACACAAAAAATGACAGAAACAATAACCAAAAAAAAGGCGCAGCACTAAAACAAAAAAAAATTTGCAAGCAAACATGAGAAATTATTAGTAGTTGTTATGGCGCTGGTTGGTGTTATTGATGTTGTTGTTGTTGTTGCTATTGTTGACTGCTGCTGCTGCCAGCAGCGGTTAATTCAACTCAATGAGCGCCGCGCAAAACCAACAAAATGCGCAGTGAAAAACAAAAACAATGCGCTACACAAAGAAATAATAACTCTAACTAACACAACAATAACAACTAGTTACAACAACAGCGGCAACTATGCAATGCAACAAAATGCAGCAAAAACAAAGGCTGATGAATGTGTGCGGGGATTGCGGGGCTAAAGTGCACAGAGGATGCGTTGCTGAAGTCCTCGCTGGAGGACTGGCTGCACTGGCACAAGGGGTGGCACGTGGGCGGGGAGGAGTAAAGAGTTGTGTGGAGAGTGTGTGTGTGTGTGTGTGTACGGCTGGCAACGCTGTGCTGATGTTTGCCAATGCAGCTTGCAGGCAAAAGTGGCAACAACACAAACTATGGGAAAGAATGGCAAAGCGGAATAATGCGAAAAAGGAATAAATTGCAGGAGCAGAGCGAGCAAAAAAATGCAAAGACAGACAGTCACACACATACACAGACATATGTATGTGCGTGTGGCTGCCACTTGAGCTGACTAGTGGCCGCCGCCACAACGTCGAACAGACAAGCGGACAGAGGAACAACTTGAGAGACAGACACATGGACTAGCAACAGACAGACAGACAGCTAACGAATGGACAGACAAAAAGGCGGCGCGTTGCATGCTGCAAGCAGGGGCAAGCAGTCGCGTCAGCAGCGATGGAAGGCGTTGTGGTGGGTGGAAGGTGTCTGCGGCACTTCACTTCGCTTCACTCCACTTCACTTCACATCACTTCAATGCTGCATTTTTCTTTTTTTTCTTTTTCACATTGTTGTATTATCTAGTCGTCTATGGTTGTTGTTGTTGTCTAGCACTGCGTAGCGAACACGATTATGAGTGGCAAAGAACTTCTCTAACTAAACGCGAATTGCATTTGCAACAACAACAAAAACAACAATGGCAAAAACAGCAGCGGCCAGCACTAGCGGCGGCAAATAGTATTAGAATTGCGTCGTGTGCAGAATGTGGCGTGCGGCATGCAGCTATGTGTACGTGTGTGCGTTGCAGCGCGCATTCTCGGAAAAGTAAACTTGCCCCAAATGCGCATCTCACCCCGCCGACGTACAGCAAACCAGGGCAGCTACACGCACACTCACACACTTATAACATACATTGAGTCTGTATGTGTGTGTGTGTGCGTTTGTGTTTTTGCAACTTGCAACATGATAGTGGAGGAAATTGAAGAGTGCCATAACGCGTCGCATTCGCAAAAAAAAAACGAAATCATAAAAGAGTCGAAGGCAACAAAACCGCAGAGAAACTTGCAACGAAGCAAAAGTACAAAGCAAAAGAACAAAAAAAACAGAAAAATGCCGGAGTAGCCAAATTAGGATGCACGCACGTACCCACACACACACACACACACAAACACACACATACATGGTGCGTTAAATATGAACACTTCGGCGCGCTGATCCAGTTCTACAGGCGGCCCACAGACGTGGACGCTATTTTCGTTGGACCCATGTTGCAACAATGCAACGGTAGCAGGCAACAATAATTGGCCGTTGGTGGCAGCGTCGCACAGTGTTGCGAGTAGTGACAAAAATGCCAAAGTGCAATTGTATAAGCGCAACAATCTGAGTATGAGGTTTTGTTGGAAATACTTCAATTAAGAGAAATCCCAAGTTTTAAGAGAAAATATTCAATAATAAAGAAGTTATGAGCTCTTAAAGTACACTCTCACAGCGTTGAAAAAAAATTGTGTACAAACAGCACATTTTTGCTTTCACTTTGAGGTTCAATATTTAAAAATCAATTATGAGCGGGTCCCTACAACTGACTGTTGTCTTAAGTTTAATACAATTTAAGTCTGATAAGACCAAAATTCAGCTGATTCTTCTCACCTCTGAGCAGTACCGTTATGAAGGAAATGAAACAAAGACAACAAGTGAATAAAAACTGAGTTAAAAACTTAAAGGTGATTTTAAGAAAAACTTTTTTCACTTTCGAAATTTTTTGATATTTTATTTTGGCAAGTATGAACATTATGCTGTAAAATTTTCAGCTGCGCATATTTGCGCGAATGCAAGTTATTGGCATTTTTCGACTTGAGTGCAAATTCGCGATATCTTCACCGTTTGGTTGAATGCCAATGCAATCTGTCAAATAATGCTCTGCTGCTGATGGAAAAATTTGTTGAAGATAGCTTCAGAAAATCTATTACGATTACTATTATATTCGAAATAGAGGGGTTAATGGAGTTTCGACAGTACACTTTGATTTTTTTTCGTACAGACCCAAAAGTTAACAACCTAACTACTTCACTTGTATGTGAGGCGCCCTCTGGTGGTGAATTTTTTAAATTTAATTAATTTTGTATTTTTGTGCATTCAGGAATGTTGACAATTGTTGAATAAATCATTCAAATCGGTTCAGTACTTTCTCAGATACGATGTTGCTTCGTTTACTTTACCTCGTTTACAAGTGTGGAGCCAGTTCCATTGAAAATTACTAGTTTTGTATGGCAGCCACCTTAAGAGTTGCATGTAGCGGTTAGGTGTGTATAGAAAAAATATTCGAAAGGGAAAATAAATGGGGTCAGTCTTATATATGGTACGTCTGGGACCAACCTGAGAGAAGCGGGAGCCCACTTTTTAAAAACAATGATTTTGTATGGGAGCCTCATTAAAGATTGGAGATAGAGGGTAGGTATGTTTGAAAGAAATATTCAGGAGAAAAAATTAGTGGGGGTCAGTCTAAGATTTTAACCCTCTAAGAGCAACTTCTGAGCAGCTGTGGAGCAATTTATCGAGATTTTATTTTCAATCACTTTTGAAAAAAGCGCATTTTATCTATATACACATTTATAAATAAATTTATATTAAAATACAAATATTATGAACGTAGCTTTTATGAAATAAGATAATTTTCATTGTTAATATGAAGTTTTTTCCAATCCGTTTGTATGGGAGGTGGTCGAAGTTTTGGTTCGATTTCATTGAAATTTTGCACAGTAAGTTCTTTACTCATACAATAACTGTATAGCAAATTTCATTTATATACGACCACTCCTTCTATTTTTGTCACTCCGCTATATGAACTCGCAACACTGTGCGTCGGTGCCGGTGCTTGCGCTGGTTGTTTCTTATGCACGCTCAGTTGTTGTTGTTGTTGCTGCTGTCAACGACAGCGTTGTTCGTGTAGTTGTTGTTGTTGCATGCGAATAATATTGAATGTTGATTGGAAGCTTTCGTTGTTGACTCAATGTTGCAGCGACGCGCACAAACGCATGTTGCAATTGTGTGTTTTTGTTGTTGTTGTTGTTGCTTTATGTGTTGTTAGTGCTATTGTTGCTGGTTGTTGTTGTTGTTTTTACGTTTATGTATGTGTCGTATGAAAATGAAGGCTTTATTTAATTTTCCATTTTTGGAGCAGCAGCAACAGCCGCCGCGAGACAACGCCACTTATTTCGCTTGCAACAACAAAAAAAAACATCAGACAGCATATTCGACAGAATATTCTATATGTTGCAGCAATGCGGTGCGCAGGTGATGGCAGCGCAGGCGGTCGCCAACATCTTGTTTGCTGTTGCAGTGCACGTTGCGTACTCGGCAAACGTGCAACGCGCAACCAGCGAACGCGCTCGTTAGTTGCAACATTGCAGCGGCAGCCAGTCAGCCGGCAGTGCAGTTTGTGTGCGCACTTCAGACAGCAGCGGCAGCGCCACACAGGGCGGCGCGGCAAGGAGGTGCGGCCAAATGGCCGCCAGCCAGCAACAGTCCAAGTGACGTAGCGTTGTGTGCGGCCCCGACGTGCAGTGTGAGCCCGTCTGCAAAATTGTTGCACTTTGCCGTCACCGGCCCGCTCCCCTGTCCATCTGTGCATCCGTCCGCTGTGCTGTTTATTTGCCGTCTCGCTGTCATTCCCCGTCCCGCACACATACTCTCCCCCCTGCTTTGTTTGTTTGTCTTTCATTTATGCATTTTTGCTGCAAACATTTTCCGTCTAATGCCACTTCTTCATGCGCTGCATTAAATCTGTATACTCTGCATACTCGTACGTTGCATGCCACAAGCGGCATATTGTGTTGAATTAGCCGCAATTATTTTGTTCATGAAATATTTAAATTTATGCATTTTTCATTTCGTATCTTCTGCTCTCGTTTTGCTACTAAAATGCAAAAATATCAATTTGGCATCCATTAGTGCAACTGCCGCTGTGCTACAAGTTGCATGTTGCACATTCAAATTGTGTTCAACTCAAGCGGAGAAGATCAGAACCTTTCATTTGCCCACTGCAAGTTGTGGCCGCTTTGTGGGCGGCAGGTTGCCACTTGGCATTTGACATTTGAGCGCCTGACAGCTTCGCCAGTGACATATTTTCACAGTCGCTTGTACACTGTCCAGGCCAAAGGCGGCAGCAACAGCTAACAACAACAACACCAACCACTGAAAAGGCGCCACCACTCAACGCACAACGCCCACAACGAAAACAACAACATCAACGGCAACAACATAAACATCAACAGCAACAACAACAACAAGACCAAAAATTCTTGCTCCACTGCCGGCGAAAGTGCAACGTGAATAATGCATTACGCATTAAATGTCAAGACTCGACATGTTGTTGTTGTATGTGCAGCTAAATATTTTAGTTTATGTTGTGGCAGTGTGCTGCTGTCGGTGTTGTTTCATTTTGTTGCTGTCTAATTGGAAATCTAAATTAAATAACAACAAAGCAAGTAGCAGCAACATGGAACTTGGACATCAACTCACTCAAACGTACAGTGCAGAGTGGTCAAAATAGATCAAAGCAACGTATATAAGAATATTTCTGTAAACGGATGGATTGGATAAAATAATTTAAATAAATAATTTAATAAAATTAATTATTTTTATTTAATTAAAATTTAATTAAATAATTTAAATAATAAAAATGGATAAAAGGTAATAAAGGATAAAAATATTTGGTTGCAAAAAATCATTTCATATGGTCCATTGTTGTTGAATTAATTATTGATCAATTTTTTAAAATTAATTTTATAAAAGAAATTGATTTGTTCCACCAAGAACTAGAATTAGTTAAAGTTGTTTAATTAATTATAATTAATAATTAATAAATATATTATTAATAATTATTAATCAATTTTGTTGCAATAAATTTTATAACAGACTTCATTCATCTGACCATTTTTAGCTATTTTGTGCCAAAACCTTTGGGCATTTTCTAGATTTGTAAAACCATAACTTAATAAAAATCTGACAAATGGTTTTCGCAAGCTTCTCTTGAAAGTTACTGTAAATGATTAAGAAAGATTTTAAATGTTCAAAACAAATAGAAGTCGAATCGGTGCTTGCTTTGAGTTACCTGAAAGATGCTTCAAAACATCTCCATCAAGTTTTTTAAATTGTTTACGTATTTTCGAAGTTCTGCGTTTCCTGTTATTATCCCCTCTTAGTCTTGAAATCTTTCCTTCCAAATTTATTTAATTTAATCCTAATTTAAGTTCTAAATTAATCGGTGAACTATGCGACAATCATCTATCATATCATATCATATCATATCATATCATATTATATCATATCATATCATATCATATCATATCATATCATATCATATCATATTATATCATATCATATCATATCATATCATATCATATCATATCATATCATATCATATCATATCATATCATATCATATCATATCATATCATATCATATCATATCATATCATATCATATCATATCATATCATATCATATCATATCATATCATATCATATCATATCATATCATATCATATCATATCATATCATATCATATCATATCATATCATATCATATCATATCATATCATATCATATCATATCATATCATATCATATCATATCATATCATATCATATCATATCATATCATATCATATCATATCATATCATATCATATCATATCATATCATATCATATCATATCATATCATATCATATCATATCATATCATATCATATCATATCATATCATATCATATCATATCATATCATATCATATCATATCATATCATATCATATCATATCATATCATATCATATCATATCATATCATATCATATCATATCATATCATATCATATCATATCATATCATATCATATCATATCATATCATATCATATCATATCATATCATATCATATCATATCATATCATATCATATCATATCATATCATATCATATCATATCATATCATATCATATCATATCATATCATATCATATCATATCATATCATATCATATCATATCATATCATATCATATCATATCATATCATATCATATCATATCATATCATATCATATCATATCATATCATATCATATCATATCATATCATATCATATCATATCATATCATATCATATCATATCATATCATATCATATCATATCATATCATATCATATCATATCATATCATATCATATCATATCATATCATATCATATCATATCATATCATATCATATCATATCATATCATATCATATCATATCATATCATATCATATCATATCATATCATATCATATCATATCATATCATATCATATCATATCATATCATATCATATCATATCATATCATATCATATCATATCATATCATATCATATCATATCATATCATATCATATCATATCATATCATATCATATCATATCATATCATATCATATCATATCATATCATATCATATCATATCATATCATATCATATCATATCATATCATATCATATCATATCATATCATATCATATCATATCATATCATATCATATCATATCATATCATATCATATCATATCATATCATATCATATCATATCATATCATATCATATCATATCACTTCACATAAAATCTCATCACATCACATCACGTTACACCAAACTACACCACACCGCATCACATCACATCACATCACATCATATTATTTCACATCATATCATCTCACATCACATACCACCACATCACATCACATCACATCAAATCAAATTACATCACATTACGCTAAACTACACCACATCAAATCATCTCACATGACATCACATCACATCATATAACATAACTTTTTTGTATCAATTTCGATTTTTTATATCATTTGGCAAAAAGAATTTTTTCTATTGGACCATCATCATCATCACCAAATCATATCATCTCACATGACATCACATCACATCATATAACATTACTTTTTTATATCAATTTCGGCTTTTTATATCATTTGGCAAAACAAAACTTTTTTCTATTGGACCATCACACATCACCAAATCATATCATCTCACATGACATCACATCACATCATATAACATTACTTTTTTATATTAATTTCGGCTTTTTATATGATTTGGCAAAACAAAACTTTTTTCTATTGGACCATCACACATCACATCACATCATATAACATTACTTTTTTTATATCAAATTCGGCTTTTCATATCATTTGGCAAAAAAAAAACTATTTCTGTTGGACCATCTTTTACGTTATACACTTCTCAGGTGTTATAAACTCTCATTAATCATTCTCTTAGAAACCCTATTCAGCTTGAAACTCGATTCGACAGATTTTGATAGTCAGTCAGTGACCTTCTTTCGGTCGTCAAGCTGCTTCAAACAGTTTGATGAGTTGATTCTCAGCAACAATAACCAAGATTCATGACTATTTATGCAGCAACCCTCTGTAAATTTTGCGTAATTTTATTGACTTGTTTAGAACAAAATCCAACGAATTGAGTTTTAACACTAATTTCATAATTTTCTGAACTGAATTGAGCAAACCGCATTAAACCTATGTATATGTAAGAATGTTTAAAGAATTTTTGTGAATCTTACAAATTTTCGCGCTACCCTGATTTACTATCCAGAGTAATCTACTCTTAAGTCTCATATTTTAACCCACTTAAAAAAAAAGAAACTTTGATTTACTATCCAGAGTAACCTACTCTTAAGTCTCATATTTTAACCCACTTGAAAAAGAAAATAAAATTTTCCAACGCAAACGTTTGAACTGAAGATATTTATAATTTTATTCTATAAATAATTATCTCTTAAAGAAACCTTCAGAAGAGACCCTAAGAGAGCTTGAAGTGAATACTTACAACATTACAAAACAGCGCCTTTGGCATAGCCTAGAAAAAAAATTGATTGAGCGTTTGCTATATTAAAACATCATTTCAAATTATGTAATCCAGACTTTTCCCACATATAAAAAAATTATTTAAATTGTGTAATCTGGATCGAATGCAGTTAAACTTCTTTTTAAAAATAGCAAAAACTATGTGATTTTCTGACCACAGTGCGGCTCATGACATTTATAATTCCATAGCTGGCATAGTAAATTGCCATTATGAGCATAATGTAGATAGGAAGAAAGACAGACAGACAGCTGCAAGTTGAACAGTTGCTTAGACAGTAAAGATAGTCACAATGTAATGCAAATGATTCAATCTTTACGTACAATGTGCATCTGAAATTGGATCGTGCAGGCTTGGACGAAGCTGACTTCTTGAATTTTAATCAAATATGAATTAGAAGATGTAAAAATATGCTATAGAATGTGTCTATAGAAAGTATCTTTAACCTTAATTCCCAGAAGTGAGCCTCACAGTCTCACTAAAGATTTCAAATGGTGATAAATCCAAAAGATTTTCGATTCCATTATTTTATGTAATCCTCTAATCGAATGATAGAATTATATTGCGTTTATAAATTTAACATTTAAGACAGTTTTTATACTTTTTAAACAGATGTTTTCAGTAATTTAGCTCATATAAGCTTGACAGCCTCACTTCTGGTTTGACATTACTTTTAAAATTCTGGGAATTAGGGTTAAACGAAGGCAAAATTTTCTGTGCCAAGAATTTTCCACGAGTGACAACGCAGCTTCATCAGGAAGTCGAAATGATTTGATTTCTCCTTCATAGAAAATCACAAAATGGTTCGAAATGACTTTCGAGTGCATAGGGATCACATCAAACTTTACCCCAGAATTACAGTTATTTGGTCTTTCTGCATAATTGATTGAATCCCAGTTAAATGATCGACCGATCATTGCCCTTCAACTCGTTATCCTTAAACAAAGCCACCATCTATTTGCGTATAGCCCGCAGCTCTGTCGCTTTAATGACACTTCACTTGGCTTTCCAAAGTGACACTTTCAACTATTTCCAACTCAGTTGACTGCGAGTGATTGTACTTCAGTTTCGCCAGCAGCTGTCACAACTAACTTTGCTTGCGCTTCATAATGATTTCACAGAACGGCTTTGGCATAATGAAAAGCAATTCGCACAGCTTAAAATCCCCGCAGCATTAACTTCTTTACAGCATAATTTATCAAAATCCACAATCAGCACGCAGCAAACTGCACTTTGAGTCGCATCCAATGAACTAAATTCTCGCCTCGCCTCAACTCTCTCTCTCTCTATCTCGGCTCTCCATCGTTCTGTGGCAATTTGCAGTGGCATAAAATCCCTATTTATAAAGCAGCCCAACAATCGGTGGTGCGCACTCAGCTAAGTAAAAATCCCACAGTTAAGTCGCAATTAATTAAAATTGCCATTTAATCCTTGCAATGCCAACGTTGCCACTGACCCCGCTGCCTCGCGCACACACACTTCAAACAATTCGCTACTCGCTTTCGCTGTGCCGTTTGCTGTCTCGCTTGCGCATTGCCGCTGTTGTTCAACCGCGAATTGTCATTAGCGCAAAGCGAAATTAATCGATTCAGTTGCCGCTTTTTGGGCTTGAGGTTGAGTAGTGCAGTGCGCAGCGTTGCCACCTAGCGCGAGTGTGTGTGTGTGCGCAAACGAAAAAAAAGGGTCAACGCGCGGTTGGAACGCACAGCAAATCTCCAAGCAATTGTCCTACATTCATAATGGCTGTGGGGCGTCGAGAGTGCAGCCGCGCGCTTAGTGGCAGGTGGCAAGTGGCAGCGCGCTTTGCGGCGCCTCACATGGCAAATGGCGCTGCGCTTTGTGTGCGTGTGACATGCGGTCGCTTTGTGCGCCAAGTTGTTAGGAAATTGAAATCATTGTCGGCGCACATGTGACGCCCACAACGCAGCAGCCCCAAAGCCCGCAACACAGCACACAGTGACGAAGCAACAACGAGAGCGCACACGGATGCGCGAAAAAAACTGGCAACTCGCTGGCCAGCAGGCAAAGTGCGATGACATGCAGCAAAGTGTTGCAGCAGCCGAGAGCACAAAAATGTTGCATGCCGCTAGTGGAAATCTTTAATTAATTTGTTAATCGCAAAAGTGGATTTGGGCGCCGCCGTCGGTCAGCGGCTTACTGACGCTCCAAACTTTATGAGATTTCAATACGTAATTGAGTGATTAAGCGAACCGGTTTCGACGCGTCCGCCTCCAGTTCGCAGCTGCGGCTGTGTTGCCGAAAATGCCCGCAAATTTACATGCAAATTAATTTTTCAGCTTCTTCTTCTGCTCTTCAGCTATGGCATTTTTGTTGCTGCTTGAATGTAGCCAAACAGTTAATGAAAGAAAAAATAGAAAGAATGGAAAATAAAAAATCATGAAATATTTGGTGAATGATTTTTGTTGAAAAAAAAAAAAAATAAAGTCATAAAAATTTGTTTTTGCATAATTTGCTTGTTAAAAGTCTTCGGACCACTTCAGCTCTTAGCGGCCTTAATCGTTGGCCATTTGCAGCCTGTGATCGCTGACTGTCACACGCCGCGTGCATAAATCAGCTTAAGGCTCGTTCGATCGCTTATTTCACCGTGCGACAAAAATTAAATTAAAATTAAATTTTTCACACAGAAAAAAATCCATATGGGTGTGAAACTAGAGACCACACATAGTAATACTGCGTACTCAGTTTTTTATTTCTACATCCTTTGTCGTTTTAAAAGGACTTCAAAATTTTGAAGGGGATAAAAAATAAAAAAAATATAAAAAATACTTAATACGATATGTATATCAAATGAAAGAGGAAAGGCTCAAGAATTTAAATAACGTTGATTTTTTATCTATTTGTAAAAAAAGGATATGAAAAAGGTACTTTGAAAATTTTAATCCTTTATATCCTTGAAAATTTACATCGAATTTTCTTGAAAAGTAAGTATATTAAAACCCTAAATCTCCTTGATCACGTGTCAAAATTTCATTATTCTCGCTTCATTGATTTTGTGTCTTTTTATTATTTAAAATACTGATACTCAAATAAATTAGAATTTTTGTACTTCATTAGAATGCAGCTTCCGCCTTTTTTTCAATAACTTTCGAACTAATAAAGTTAGAGTAATGCAATTTTGACACGTGATCAGGGAGGTTTGGAGTTTTAACACACCTCTTTTCAGAAAATTCGATGTAAATTTTCAGGGATATAAAGGATTACAATTTTCAAAGGACCTTTTTCATATCGTTTTTTCACAAATAGATAAAACATTAATTTTATTTAAATTCTTAAGCCTTTCCTCTTTCATTTGATATACATATCGCCATATTTTAACGAGGTTAAATATTTTTTATATTTTTTTAATTTTTTATCCCCTTCAAGATTTTGAAGTCCTTTTAAAAGGACAAAGGATGTAGAAATTAAAAACTGAGTATGCAGTATTACTATATTTGGTCTCTAGTTTCACGCCCATATGGATTTTTCCCGGTGTGAAAAATGCTGTCGCACGGTGTTTCTACTACTTAGCTATGAGTGCGTTTCTTTGCATTTTTCCCTTTGACATATTTTTATGGGATTAAAATGTTATTCAAATCTCATTGCCAGAATTTCAATTTAAAGTTCCACTTGATTAAGCGCTTCATTAAGGCCGATGCTCGGTCGGTGTCAGCCGCCTCTTGTTATCAGTTGGTAGCGTGTTGACAACACTGTCGCAGGGGGCATAATTTATCACACGACTACATAAGTCGCGTCTTGTTGGTTTTAAACGCTATGTTGTTGTTGTATTTGTTGCTTCTGCGGTTGCTCTCGGCTCCTTTTAAGCTGGTCTTGATTTAATTAAATTATTGACTGTTTTGTGGGACAGATTACAGCGGCTGGCGTGGGCCAAATTGTTGGACAAGTTTAATACGAAGTTTCTGACTGAGGTTCGGTAGTAGCCAATGGATTTGGCTTGAAGTTTTGTTGGACTAAATGATTAAATGAAACTTTACAAACGATACTTGATGAAAAATGAAGTGAATGTAAGCGGTGCTCTACGTGGGAAGACGAACTAGAGAGCCACAAGCAATTAGACGAAACTCAAAGCTTCTAAATGAGTTCCAATAGTTTGTTGGACTGGATGATTGAATGATACCTGAAGATACAAAAAATTAAATGAATGTAAGAACCCAGTTGAGGAGAGATGCCCCATTTGGAAAGACGGCCTAGTGCACAGCAATCAAGTAGATTAAAACGAAACTTCTAACTGAGGTCCGGGGATATGCATTTTTCTGGCTTAAAGTTTGACACGAAGTATTGATTTATTAGGTTTGAGAGCCTCTACAATTCTGGCTTTTACTTAGTTATCTGCATGATTTAAACATCATTGAGATAGAAAAAAATGAAGTGGAAAGTTAAGAAAGACAAATTCATTAGCAAAAAGCAAAGAAACAATACACGAAGCTTTCATCTTCAGTTTGGAACAAATTTGGCTCAAAGTTCAATAAGCTGAATGATCATTAACTGAATGATCCTTGAAAGCCGAAGAAAATAAAGTGGATAGGGAGACGGATTAAGAAAGGGTTTTTTCTTAAAGGCTTTTACTTAATTTTTTGCATGATTTAAACGTCATTGAGATAAGAAAAAATGGGAAGTTAAGAAAGACAAATTCATTAGCAAAAAGCAAAGAAACAAAACACAAAGCTTTCATCTTTCGTTTCGAACCAATTTGGCTCAAAGTTTATTAAACTGAATGATCATTAACTGAATGATCCTTGAAATTCGAAGAAAATAAAGTGAATAGGGAAACGGATTAAGAAAGTTTAGGTGGCTTCATGTGAAGTGACACATATTTAATTCTTTATTGACTCATTAACAACACAACTTTCAACAATTTAAACTCTAGTTTTCTCTACAAGTTGAACTGAATGACAGAATGGCTTTATGAAACTATAAATTTATCTTTTATCTAAGTTCTTCAATAAAAAGTTGCGACTTAATTCAAGTTTGCATCTAACAGGAATGTGAGAAATATACGAAGGAAATAAAGACTAAACATTTCCTCTCTTTCTCACTTCTGTAGCCACGGGAAAATGAAGAAACCAAAGTTTTCAGCATTAATTTCTTTTAAAAAATGACTTGTACAGTTCCAAAGTGATTTCTTTTGAGCCCAATTTAATGAAAAATTTAAAAATGAAATTTTAGACAAGTTTTTTAACCAATCATACGATTACAATAGCTCTTCAAGATTGAATACCGAACCGTTGAATTGAATACTGAATTGAAAGTGAATACTGAACTAATTGAATAACACTACTCGACCAAAAATGGGTCAATCGCATATACCTAAAAACAAAATTATTTTTAGACTAATTTTTGGCCGCTGAACACGAAACTGAAAATCAAAAAATTTTTTTAAGAAGCGTTTTCGAAAAATTTTCGAAAAACCAGTTTTTTCCCTGTTGTTTCAGTTATGAGCATACATCTCGTAAACGAATCATCCGACTAACACACGACTGTCCGTTGTTCAGAAAATAATACCTTAGCCTTTCCAGCGATATACAGATTGTCCAAATCAGATGAGATTTGGGGAAGTTACTGGCGGTGAAAGTTGTAAAAAAGTGAATTTTTCGACCAATTTAAAAAACCATCAATTTTCGAATTTTTTTTTATAGATAAAATAAATGATCTCCTCTGGTTTTAAAATCTAAGATAAAGGATATATTAATTGGGCAAATAACAAGCCTAACATCAATAGCATTGAAAGAAAAATGACAAAGTTATGATGCACTGAGTGAAAACACCAACTTTACATTTATTACAACGTGCGAAAATTTTTTTTTATTTTTCCGTGACCCATCCAAATGTGGATATAGACGTGAAACTAGAGGTCATTTATAATATCCTGGCATAGTCAGTTTTTCATTTTCTGACCCAAAGTCCTTTTTAAAGGACGATGACTGTACATTTCTGAAGTTTTTTGAATCAAAGATCTCTTTTATAGATCAACAAAAGACTAGTTGAAAAGCTTCAAAGAGCTCACAAGTGGGTTGTTTAATTATTGATTGATGTCTGCTTGAATGCTTCTATTTTTATTTCGATTCCAGCTTGAGATCAACAACGTCTTAGAAATAGTACGAAAATCTCAACTTGACACCTTGGCTCAGTTATTGACTTGAATTCAATTTTGAACAGCGCCCTAAAAGTTGCTTTGCCGCCACTTGGCCTTGCGACAGTCTCATCTTTTGCTGTGCCACTCGTGCGTTCACTTGCGGCTGCTTTCTGACAGATTTCTGATGCACACGCGGCAACATTGAACCGGAAGTTGCCACTGTCGACTGCTGCCGCTGATTGCCGCCGCTTTGTGCTTCTCTCACATGCGCGCATAGTATTTATGTGTATTTTGTTTTTTTTTAATATCTTTTCTTTCCTGTACAAAATTTTTATTTGGCATTTTTCTGCAGAACTCTTTGATCAAAGTCGTATTTTTGCTGCTGCTGTTGCTTTAGTTTATAATTTTCAGTTCTTCTTTGTGGTGTTATGTATAATGTGCCACTGCTGGTAGTTGTTGTTGTTGGTGGTTGGTTGGTTGGTTGCTGTCGCTCATTAATTGCGCACTCAGCTGCAGTTTCTTGATGAAGTTATTAAGCATAAAGTGCGGTTCATTTGTGGTTGCTTAATTTGCTGCGTTTTGCGCGGTTTCCTCTTTTTGGAGAATTTGTATTGTATTATTTTTCCAGCGTTGTGCTGCTGCTGCAATAAGTGCGGTGAATTTCAATTTATGTGCGAATTATATTTCGCAGAAGTACATTTTTTAATTGAGACTACTTTTTAGCTTTAAATTGCGTGCTAATTATTGGTGTTCGTTTTTGGTTCATGATGGGTGACTGTTGGCGGGTAGATTTTAATAAGCAATTCAATTTAAATTACTAAGAAATTATTAACCCTCAAGAAGGGCTAACATTTAGGTACATTTTTTCAATTTAAACGCTGATATAAGTTTTTCAAAAGTCGACTAAAAGTAAAGTCTGTTTGTTGGTATTTAATAGATTTTTTTCTCAAAGTGGTTTCCTTGCATTGGGGGGTTAAGTTATTAAGTTATTACTTTCAAAAAGAAATCATAAAAAAGTGTTTTTTTACGCTGAAACCCTTACCCCCCTTAAAAGAATGTAATTCAAAATGGAGAAAGTAGATATTTATTTATTAAAAAAAAAAGTAAAAGAAATTATGCTTAACCCTTTCGACCCAGAATTTTACCCTGTGTCTCGATATTAATTTTTGGTATTTAAATCATGAAACATTTGCACACGACATTTGAAGTCGCCACGCCTCTTTGTTAGAGTTCTAGAGCCAGTTTACTTTTGAACAATTTTAGCTTAAAACGGGTTAAATAAATTTTGTATCAATATTTTTTAATTACAGAAAAATTACTTAATATTTATGCAAAAATACAAAATTTATAATTTCTTAATTTAATTAAACATAATTAAAGACACAGGGTTTTGATCAAGCGCGCCCAATTCGTAGACTTCAATTAGAACACAAACTTTCCTTGATATCGCTGCAAATGATTGGAAATTATTTTGGGGATAACAGTAAAATTAATTAATTTGTTGGTGCCTACTTCAATGAAACCCATAAATAAATCGTAGCTTTTGCTATAAGATGACAAATAGGTGAAGTTGCTCTCAGGCAACTTTGGCGTTGAAAGGGTTAATAGATTTTTTCTCAAAGTGGTTTTCTTGCATTGGGGGGGTTAAGTCATTAAGAGAATGTGAGCCAAATTGGAGAAAATATCTAATTATTGAAAAAAAATTTAATGAAATTATGCTCAACAGGTTAGTGCTTTGGCGCGCCGGTCTTCAGGGTTGTTTGACACAGGTTCGAACTTTAAATAAGTTTAAGTTAGAGTACTATGGAACTCACATAGACCAGTCGTAGCCCGTAGTATTATCGCAAAGATAAAGTAGAGTATTCTTATCGAATGATTGTCAGGTTTTTCACTAGAAAAACTAGAAAAAGATTTCCAAGACCACGGAGTCTCCTTCGAATTAATACTGAACAGAGGAACTTAGAGCCGCAGCTGCAGCAGGGTTCATTGAAAGAGAGATCGAACCACTGTCCGTACCTTACCACGGTTCAATGACCTGTTAGGACTGTTAGGACAAAACAGGACAACCCTGTAAGGACATTCCCAAAAGCTGTTAGATTCCCAATCTCACGATGACCAACTGTAGGTGGTCTAGAGCTGTCTTAAAGATGTCAATGGACAGCGAAGCCAAAAGGGTTTTCAGTCTTGGCAGCGAGCTCTTAGATGGCTAACTGCACTGATAAGAGCTGCGGAAGCGTCAGGAGGCACTTGACACGGCAGTTTCCTGTAGACTGTGCTTTCAAGATGCTGAGGCAGCCGTCTGGCTGCTAGAAGAATGTGAATTCAGGGACAACTGTTCATAAAAGAGAACATATTATGGGCCATGAGTCACATAGTGATTAAAAGGATATCGATGATTATGGCATATCAGCGGATGATTTCATGGGCTTTATGGGCACGAAAAGGGGCTCAGGGTATGCTGCGATTCGGCAATTCTCCGAAAAATAATAATTATTATTATTTATTTATTATAATTAAAATTACCATAAATTATCAGCACTGGCTACCAGGGCTATCGGCTTCGGATCTAAAAAATTTATATGATCATATTGAAGTGTGATCTCCGAACAAGTTGTTAGTTGAAAAGAATCAAGCAGTCTTCCTAAAAAAAACAAAAAAAAAAATTGGTAAATTTTTTAGTGGAAATCCTACATGATTTTTTTATGGCCTAGTACCAATAGTTAGTGTATCTTCCTTCGCTTCGCTACAATAAATTATTTAGAGCCGCCCTTCAACTGACGACCCATTTTGAAAAGGTTCAAGCTCCAGTGAGTGATTTATTGATAAGCGAATCTTGAGCCTCTTCCAAAGGGCACCGATTGGAAACCCCTTGGCAGTCTTCTAGCCAGTTCTACCTACTAGGGATTGCCGTATAAACCTTTGTGGTCGCATTGGGAGTGAAACTACTTAGTTGATGTCCAAGTGGGTTTATATATCAAGCACAAGGAATGACCTATATCAGTGTTGGACCATATCTTGATGGGTTTTAAGCAAGCACTAGCCTTGCAAGGGGACTAACTTGCCGGATGCTGTGGTAATCGACCTGCAGCTCAGATCAAAGTATGGAAATTTCAGCTTTTTTCTTTTGGCTGTCTAAATACACAACATAAAATGACAAACTTTTAAGAGTAAAATTGCCCATGAAAAAGCTGCCAACTGGGCCTTTACGAGTCTAAAGAAATGGCTTTCAGCAACGATTTGTATATTTTTTTATTTATTTTATTTTATTTTGTTTTATTTTATTTTAATTTATTTTATTTTATTTTATTTTATTTTAATTTATTTTATTTTATTTTATTTTATTTTATTTTATTTTATTTTATTTTATTTTATTTTATTTTATTTTATTTTATTTTATTTTATTTTATTTTAATTCCCACGGCCTCTCTTGCCCCCACATACCGCGCGTGGGGTCCATTACAACTGAATATGGCGGCAGTAAACGATCCGCAACCCACTTCAGCACTATTGTGTTTTATTTTATTATATTTTATTTTATTTTATTTTATTTCATTTTATGTATTTTATATTTTGCAGATAAAAGGAACTTATAGTGTTATGTCGATTGTGAGTGAGAATTTGGGCGCTTTGGTTAAAAAAAGTTTTTTTTTCTAATTTTTAAACTAAATTTTCAATACAAGTTTTAATTGAGTTTTCAATTCGATTTAAGATTTTTCAACTTTACCCAACTTGACTCATTCAGTTTTTCGTTGCTAATTGTTCTTCGTTTTTCCATACTCTTCGCATTCTGTAGATTTCATTCAGAACTTTTTCTTGTGTTTTGCTCGCTCATTTGCTTAACAATATATTCAAATCAAATATTTAAATCAACCATACAAAAAAATGCCACAATTCCACTCAGCCTCAACCAATTCTACTCCAAGCGCAGTATCGAAAATAAGTATTTGTTGTTGTGTCTTTTGTTTTAGTTCATTTTGCAAAACCATTCATTTCAATTGTCAACTTTCTGTGCATGTGTGTGTGTGTGTTATTGTTTTTGTTGCTGTTTATTTAAATACCTTCAGTGCGCATAGGTGTGTGTGTGTGTGTGTGAATTGTCTGCTTGTGTGTCTAGACGTAGACTCAAGCCTCTTATAAGTCCGCGTCCCAGGGCGAGTTTGTGTTCGTATTTTTGCTGTTGCACTTTTATTTCGCTGCTTTACGGCGTTGTGCCATGTTTTATGCGCTTTGCAACATTATTGTCTGTCTGTCTGTTGGTCTGTCTGGCTGGTTAGCTGGTTGGCTTGCCAGCATAAATTCTGCTGCGGCTGCTGTGTGTCGCTGTCTGTTGTTGGCGACCCTTAATGTATTTTTTTTAATGAAAATAGCAAAATAAAAGCAAGAACTGCAGCAAATTTGAGGGGTAAAAGTGGCTGTGACAAAGGCAAAAAATACAAAAAAAAAAACCAAAACAAATGGGGGAAAAATGTGTCTGCCATACAGTCACACACACACACACACACACACGCACACATACTAGGGACGCCATCTCAAGGGCAAGGCAGCTGTCAGGACAATGTGGCTAGAAAACGGCGCAGCCTGAAAAGCTCGCTGCATGAATGGGCAACGGCACAAATGAATGACTGACTGAATGAGTGACTGACTGGATGGATGAGTGAATGAGTGCATGAGCGAGCCGTTGAATGGGCAAATAGCTGCAGAAGCCCATGGCCGCAGTCACATTATGCCAGACGCCGTTTTATGCTCGGGCGGCATAGAATAAATAAGCACTTCCTGGTCTCTGGTATTTAGTAGTTGGGGTTTTTTCACTCGGTGAAAATATTTGCAACAAAAAATACAACAAAAACAAATGTACAAAAGTTGGCGAACCGAGTTGGAAATGTGGAAATCACAAACAACGTTCGCTGCTCGCACACGTTCGCTGCGGCTGTCATGGCACAAATTAAAGTTTTCCGCCGCTCGCTGTCACACGCTGCACGTCTGCAACTTATTGTCAACATGTTTGTTTTGAATTGGCAACAGCAGCAGCAGCAGATCTTTCACTTTTCGCTGTGCATGCGGCATGCGGCAAGTGTGCCCGACGAGTGTGGCAAAAATGTTTTATTTGGCAAATGAATGATTTTTTTCGTTGCCATCGTTGTTGTTGTTGCTGTTGCTTACAGCTGCACTTGGCATGTAGGAAGCATTGCAGCTGAACGTTGGCAATTTCGCTGAAAGAAATGCCACTTTGTTTATTTGGATTTCCAAGAAAGCGCTGCGCTTCAGTCAGTCAGTCAGTCAGCTGCACTTGCTGCAGGCGGCTGCTGCTGCTTATTAGTCGAGCGCTGACAGAGAGACAAAATCAACAACAACAACAACAACAAAAATGCTTACTATCTTGTTGGCTTTTTTGGAATAAAACTGCTGTCGCGGCGTTTGTTCATGTGGCAGTTGGTGTTGCCAGTGTTGCCAGATCAGGAGATTTCCTCCTAGATTTAGGAGATTCTTGGCCTTTTAGGAGAATTTTTAGGAGGAAGAATTGTTTAGGAGAGATTTTAGGAGATTTATATTTTATGTTAGGGGATTTTTCTGATCCTTAGTGGATTTTTAGGAGATTTTTGTATAACAAAGTATGATGTATTGGGAACACTGGCAACAAAACATATTTTGGCAACTATTTTAATAGTCAGTGTTGCCAGATCAGAAGATTTCCTCCTAGATTTAGGAGATTCTTGGCCTTTTAGGAGAATTTTTAGGAGGAAGATTTGTTTAAGAGAAATTTTAGGAGATTTATATTTTATGTTAGGGGATTTTTCTGATCCTTAGTGGATTTTTAGGAGATTTTTTTGATAACGAAGTATGATGTATTGGGAACACTGGCGACAAAACAAATTTTGGCAACTATTTTAATAGTCACAGCATCCTATTGTTCTCGATCGTTGTATCGTTCTCACTTATTTCTGTTAAAATCAAATTTTTATTTTTTATGAGAAGTTTAATTCCTTTAAAATTACGCAAATTAGAAAAAAAATTTAGGAGATTTTTTTAACTTTTGGGAGGAAATTTCAGTATTTTTTTAAGATTTAGGAGAAAGTCATTTCATGTATCTGGCAACACTGGCTGTTGCCTTGTTGCTGCTCGCATTGTTGTATTTTTGTTTAGCTTTTTTATTTTTTCTCTTTTTTTGCTTTTCTTGGCAAATTTTAATATTTATTTATTGACACATATTTGAACAACGGCAGCAATTATGTATTTTTCTTGGCAACACTGGTTGCCTTCGAGATACAATTTGATGAGAATTTTTGCTACCAAACACAAAAAAAATGAACTAACAAAATTACTTTTTACTCAGATATCAAATTTTCATGGGCAACTTTTCAACTACAATAACAACAAACAATTGTCGCTAACACAATTTGATGAACATTTTTGCTACCAAAAACAACAAAAATGAACTACTATATCAAATTTTTATGGGCAACTTTTCAACTACAATAACAACAAACAATTGTCGCTGTTGTTTGTAAAAAAATACGAGCGAAAAATTGACTGCTCTGCTTTTTTTACCTGCCTAGCTGCACTAACAACAAAACAAACAACAACATCAAAAACAAAAAGCAGCTACTCATTAACCCTTTGGTGCCCTCGGTGCTGCCACTGAACTCGAACTTACGACAGCACTGCCAGCACCCATCACACTCAGCCACACAAACATACACACACACACACACATACACACAAATAACATCAACTTAACCCGCACGCTGCGAGTTAAGTAAATTAAATGCTTTTGTTTTGACTCTTGGCTGCTGTGTTGTTGTGCCACTATTGTGTGACTTATTTCTAATGGTTGTTGCTGCTTGCAACAGTACAACACCACCAACACAACACGGACCGACTATCTTTAAAGCCGACCCAACTGGCGCGTCAACAACATCATTAGCCGCCGTCTGGCGTCCCCAACGGCACTCGCACGCGGCAGTCAGATTTTAATTAAGATCTTCTTTTTGTGCCGCCGCCGCTTGGCCCCGACCCCGTTCGCGACTCCGCTCCAATGCTTTTGTTAGATGAAAGGTTTTTTTGTTTTATTGTTTTGTCGTTTGTTGCATATTTCTGCCAGTGTTGCCGCACTACTACAACTATTTTCATTCTCCTCGCACCGCTGTTCGATGAGTAAGTTTCGTTTTTTTGTTTTTGTATTTACTTAAACATTGCTATTTGTTGTCAGCAGTTGACTGTTGCTGTTGCTGCTGTTGGGCTCTGTTTATCATTGCTTTCGTTGGTTCGTTGGTTCGTTGCTTGGTTGTCTATTTGTCTGTCTGTCTGGCTGATTCATTTCTGCGTTTTTAACAACTTAATGACTTATTTTAAGTCACTTTTGTTTGCCCAACTCGAGATTAATTGCCTGTTGAGCTTTTATAAAAATAAAAAAAAAAATTAAAATATCTCCTCAGGCGTTGTTCTTTTTTGAATCTCGTTTCAATTTTCATTCATTTTTTTCAAGGTTTAATGCCTTCGTAATTATTCTGAACATGCTAGAGAATTTTATTACGGCACACTTTCTATTAAAATCAGCCACTTGTCATTCGGTTAATTCGTGCTTAATGTTTATACAGAAAATTATATATTTTCGGCGTTTAACTGCTTTATTTGTTGTGCACTTTATGGCCTTTAAAACTGGGTTGTCAGAGTTTATATGAGTTTAACCCAGACATGACGACCGTACAACTATTGGAAGGTGCAGCGGTAATTTAAATTTTAAATTTGTTAATCGATGCTCTGAAATGTAGGTATAGTTACATATAGGAGCTTGGGCTTATCAGGGTTAATATTGAGTGCAAGTTAATAATGGCCAAAAAAGGCGTGACTGGTATGAAAATATAAAAATAAAATGTACAGAATCAACAAAAGAATGAAGCTAGCCATGCAAATTCGTCTTTTTAACCCTTTCGCTATTTTGTTGCCATATGGCAACATGCTACTTTGTGAACGTCTGAACGGCTTTGTGAACGGCTTCAAGAAAACATTTTTTTGTTGGTCCTTGGAATAGTTTAAAGTTTTAGGAATATTACAAAATTAATAAACTAAATATTTAATTTTAAGAAAGATAAGTATACACGTTTTTTTTAATGTTATATCTTTACATATTAAAGAAAGAAGAAGCAGCAAGAAATTACAGAAATTTTTAATTTAACTTTTTGCTTCAACTCAGATAAAATTTTTAAATAATTTTAGCTCAAGTAGATGAAGAAATATTTGATTTTTAGTTATGCATAAGCAATTTTGTGTTTAAGTAATTATTTTAGTCAGAACGATATGGTTGCTGTTTTATGACAACATTCTAAAAAACAGGGTTCGATAACAAAAATTTTTAAAAATTAGTACGGGATATTGTTGCTGTAACCACACAGAAGACATATTCGATAAATTTAAAAGTTTAATTTTCTCCTGCAAAAACATGTAGCGAAAGGGTTAATTGTCTATTCGTGCAACTAGCCGGACATTTACATTAGGAATTTTTTTTAATAGATGAGCCAACAGACAGGGGTACCACTATAAATACCATAAAAGGCATTGCTTTGGTTCTGGAAGAATCTGGAGGTTGGAAGACAGGGTTTTGAGTGAAGAAATTATGGACTCTTGTCTTGAATCCATCAACAATACTGCAGGAGTTATTTATATTTTGATTTCTGGAACATTTTGTAATTTAACATTAGAAAGACCGCAAGTTTTCCATACCTACAAAGACTAGATATTATATCCACTGATATCTCAAAAAGTACACATCGGATTATGCTAATTGTAATTGTAGAATCCTAGTTATAGAACTAATTGTAGAACCCAGTAAAAAAACAAAAGTCATCAAAGCAAAAGTTGATAGAAATACTAAAAAAAACACAGATATTTTAAAATTTAAAACCCTCAAAATGACTGCAATGGTCTTTCTAGTGTTAAGGACTTTGTCCCGGTGTTTTAGTCAAATTTTGTATTATTCCGACCAAACCACTAAAGAGCACGAAATGAAATCACTAATGTGAGATTCAAAAATTTTTGAGAACAAAAAAATTATAAATTAAAATTAGTCTCTAGTTTGAACTTAATTCAACTTTAAATCAAAACAAAAAGTCGATTTAAGACAAATTTGAACAAAATTCAAACTAAATGTAAATGTCCACTACAGAACGTGAAAAGATTTTTCTAAGATTTATATAAAAATTTTTTTGGGATAACAGAATTAAGAGCAATTTTTTAGTGTCTAATTTAAACTTAAATGAAACGCCAATCGCTACAAAAAGTCAAAGTTCAAACTAAATGTTAATGTCCAATCATGCTCGATTAAACCAAGTTAAAGCTTAGTTATGGTCCATGATTCGTGTAGCATCCATGCAATGAAATTATTTTATATTATTATAATTTATTTATATTTTATTTGATTTTAATTTATTATATTTATTCAGTCTAATTCAAGCGGTTCAAAGCGTTATTTTGTGTAATGTTTTGCTTCTGGGCAATTGAGCCAGTTCTTACATGACAGTCGGACCAGAGGATTTCCATTATTTCAGTGAAATTTTCAACCATTGGTTTGCCAAAACGTGGTGCATCTTTGATGAAATTTCCGGATCCGAATAAAAAAAAATAAAATAGCGCTTGATTGGCTGTTATAGTATCAGGATCTATTCAGTATCAGGACCTACTATTCACATTTTCATTTGCGTTTTTGCCTTTATCGAAGAAAAAACTGTAAAATATGGCATATTTTCTCTTTGCTGGTATCCATCTTTGAACCGCGCTCAAACAAAACAAAGTCAAGCAATGACTCAATTGTCTGAAAAGTTTTTTTAGTACCAAATCTTATCTTTCTAATGACATCTAGTGTAACCAAATCACTTTTATACAATGCAAGATATGGAGTTCGAATATATTAGCACTAAAATCAATTTGGACTTAGTTGGTACTCTGACGCTGACTTTAACCCTTTCGACCCCGAATATTACCCTGTGTTTCGATATTACTTTTTGTTATTTAAATCATGAAATATTTGCCTAAGAAGTGTGCACACGACATTTGAAGTCGCCACGCCTCTTTGTTAGAGTTATAGAGCTAGTTTACTTTTGAACATTTTTAGCTTAAAACTGGTAAAATAAATTTTGTATCAATATTTTTTAATTACAGAAAAATTATTTAATATTTATGGAAAAATACAAAATTATCACTTTTTGATTTTATTTAACTATTACTAAAGAAACCGGGTTTTGATTAAACGTGCCCAATTCGTAGACTTCAATTAGAACACAAACTTTCCCTGATATCGCTGCAAATTGTTGGAAATTATTTTGGGGATAATAGTAAAATTTGTGTAATTTGCTTTGAATTCACTTTTTAAAATATTAATTTGTTGGTTTCTACTTAAATTAAATCCATAAATCAATCGTAGCTTTTGCTATAAGATGACAAATAGGTGAAGTTGCTCTCAGGCAACTTTGGGGTCGAAAGGTTTAAAGCAAATTTTAAAGCTTAATATTTAAGAGATGAAAACTTGAATTGAAAGTCAAATTTGAAGATCAGCATTTTAAAATAAATGAAACTTTGAGTATTAAATAAAACAGCCTCACAGTTCATAAATAGTATTAAAGGCAATCAAATTGATATGATATGAAATTGTCAAGGTCAACAAGCCTCAGTCAAGGTCAATGTCCTCAGATCGCATACTTTTTAGTCAACAACGTCCCCAAGCTTCAGTCAAGGTCAATGTCCTCAGATCGCATACTTTTTAGCAAAGTTTAGGTAAGTTTTGGTATTAACCAAAATAATCTGGTGGTATAGGAATTTTAATAACTGGAAATGAATGTGGGACCCCTTTACTCATTATGAGTCGCATTATTGTATTTCACAAAAAATTGTGTATTCAAAAAAGTGTAACAACCAAATGATGTGACCATGCAGTGCCTAAACAAGTCGACCAATACCAACCATAACAATCTTGCTTGCTACTTGTATTCGTTTTAATGTTTTTTGTCATTACATTTATTACATTTTGCTCTCCTTTAAATCATCAAACATCAAAGTCGAAAAACGCTTTGACACCTGTCGCTCGTTTGTGTGTGTGTGTGTGTGTGTGTGTCATTAGGAAATCTTGTTAACGTCATTTGACAGCAGCCAAAGCAGCATGAATACAAATACCAACACAACAACAAGTAAACAGCGGCTGACAAAGCGCCTACACACACACACACACAAACAAATTTCAGCAGCAACAGCAACACCTGCTTCAATCACATTATTCCCACATTATTTCCATAGGATTATTTACAATATTATTTGTCTGCATTGTGAGTTCTTTTCTTGTCGAAATCATTAAATTATGATGATTCGAACTTTTTGTCTTTACACCACAACACATTTTGCTGTTGCTTCTTGTTGTTCTTCTTCTTTTTTCTTTTTGTTGAATTTCTGCTACTGGACTGTTGAGGCAGCTGTGCTCTGTTGGCATTCATGTAAATCAGCTGACTACTAAAGCCGCCCACTAAAGCCCCCCTCCCCGACACTCCTCACCACCTACATTTCTCTTCTTCTACTTCTTCTACTTTTTATTCGTTTTGTTGTTCTTTTGCAAGTGTTTTGTTCCACTTATTATCTTTAGTTGTTGCCAATCGTTGTTGTTTGTGCGTTTTTGCCTCGTGCGGTTTCTGCCACAAAAACTGTTGTATTGAATTTCCGAAATTATTCGCAAAATCACATCAAGCGTAGATTTTCGCTTTTTTGCGCTTTTCATTTTCATTTTCCCTTCGGTCTGTTGCTTTTGTGTTGGTATTTTGTTTTTATTTTTTTTTTATTTTTTTTATATTTCATTCTTTTTTGTTGGTTTTTTTTTGTTCTTAGTTGCACATATTTTATTTCTGTTGTTCTTATTTGAACATATTTTATTGTATTTATTTGGCTTTGCGGCATCAAGTTGTAGTTGTTGTTGGCGTGCAAATGTATAGCTTCTGTTTCGGCGTCGGTTCATTCATCACTTTGTGGCTGCTTCCTTTTGATGGCCACAACAGTAGCCGAACATGGCCAGCGGCACACTGCTTGGTATCAGTGACACTATGCTATTTTTTGTTGTTGTTAGTGTAAGTTGATTTTTCAATTAAGTATAGTTTTTTTTTTTAATGTTCTATGGCAGTGAATAAGGTTTATGCGGGTTTTGCGGAAACTTTAAGATTTTTGAATGACAGAAAAATTACTTTTGTACGGACTCGAATTGTAGCTTAGCCGCTTCAGTAGGAATACAAATGTTCATAGTAATGTAAGACAAGAAGAATAGTTCAAGACATCCCATACTTTTCAATACAAATTGGACATAAACACACGTTCCATATGGATTATGGGAACAGTCGAAGGCATTTATTACCACTGAGACAAAAGGTAGTCTTTTGCTAATTGACTCCACTTAGTAGCATAGATCCTCAAAAAGGGAAATGCCTTCGGTTGGTTATATTAGTCAACTAAAGCTTTAAAATTCATATTTTTATGCACGTTTTTCTATTAACCAGGTTAGAAAAAAATTTATGGTTTATTATTTTAGCTATGTGACATTTTTTTCTACGCAAGTTAGAGCTGTAAAGTTTTGCAGTGGCGATGTTCCGATATCCAAGTAACATGTAGGCACCGTTTTGATAGCACTATTTCCGGAAGATTCTGTATGGTACCGGTATAAGATGTTGTCTTCTGGCCTATGTGTCCTCCATATCCAGTTCGAGAGACTAATGAAGAGGCGAGTTTACGATGGACTTTGCTATCTCTCCGAAATTTGTGTGCTCCATCTTCTTCTTGATAAGACTGGGCAGGCACAGAGGCAGTGAAGGACGATATGAGTTTTATTTTAAAATTGAGTCGTGCACTTTTTCGGGACACTCTATAAATAAATTTGGAGAGTCTTCTTGTTCAAACATAAGTTTCAGAAATGTAACTGTTTTGGCGTTTAGTTGTATAGGATATACAAAATTTATATACAAATTCATTTGAAAACCTTTGTAGGTATTAACAATTTCCATCAATTAACAACACAACACAAAAAAAAAATTACAAGGTTCTGACAACGGATGCTGGTAGAGGGGGCCAAAAAAAATATACGTCTATCGGCGTTTTGAAAGTTTACGTCTGCATTTTTTTTTAGGGGGGTCAAAGTTTTCCCCTTTTTGCACATTCTTATGGTGAATCGGCATACGAAAACCATGTAACCTCATATTTTAGGTATATGATGTGTTCAGCAATTTGATGTAAAACACTACGAAGAACATTTTTGTGGAGCATTTTAACCCTGTAGCTCCTATTTGTATGGGTCAATTTGACCCTTTTTTCTAAAATACCAAAAATTTCATAAAAGACAGGACTTTTTCAGGACAAAATGTACCACGAAAATATTTGCCATAAAATTCTACTGTAGGTCTTTGAATACATCAAAGCTCAGAAATTAACTTGAACGCCAGAACTGGCCCCCTCTACCGGAATCCGTTGTCATAAATTTGTTATTTAACAAAAAATTTGATTTTGAGTGCTCGACTCCGGCATACGTCGTTCATTAGGAAAAATTCGAATATTGCAGGGCAAATATTTTAGCTAAAACCGAAAACTTTTGGGCCAACAAGAAAAATTAATATTTTTTTGTTAATGGAAAAGGAAGACATATCTTTGTTTAGAACACTTATTGTGAACCCAAATCGCATATGAAGTTTTATTTATCTGATGGCATCTTCACTGCCTTCAGAGAAATAAATGGTAACTGCTTGGACGTGACAAATTCGAATGACATATAAGTTAAAACAAAATAATATTGATTGCTCTAATTTTTAACTGTAAGATAATAACTTACTGTTATTTTTCATATATTAAATAAAAACATGAATAAAAATAACATAAAACTAAAAAACCAAAACCAAACCAAAACTAAATATTACCAAATAAAACAAACAAATTCCCAACTATGTTGTTCTACATCAATTAGTGCATCTGCACTCACTTCCAATCTAAATATCAAATATTTATATAGTCATATTGTAGAATTTACTCACCATTCCACTCCTCAGGGAGTTCCATGTCAAAATTCCAAACGGCACAAAGAGAAAAAAAAATAATTGGTTCACCAACAAATCAAGCCGGAAAATCCAAATTACGCGTCTGCAATGTTGCAGTGGCGGATGTGCTCCAATGTTATTGCAATCCCTGGAGGATGTGACAGTTGGTGAGTGATTTCCGGTGGCGGGTGAATTTCGAATGTACTCGCACACACACACACAAACACTCCCACAGGCGCACTAACACGCGCGGTTGAGCACAAAAACACAACAACAGTACGAAAAGAAAACAACAAAACAACACAGCAACCAAATGCAACTTTCGTAGACCTAAAATATGCAAAATGCTACACTGGCTGGCTACAATAAATCAAGAGCAAAGTCGCATTTCCATTTTTCAATTTTCTTTCGGCCGAGTTGCCATATTTGGCCACGTTACAAAAATGGCCAAAACGCTTGAACGGATATGCGCACTCGACACGGAGAGAGAAAGCAGCGCGAGAGCGGTCGAGCAAATGTTGACTTTTTTTTGGACAGTTTATTGTTGTTGTTGTTGTGGTTGAATTTGATTTTGATTGCCTTTGTATCCTTGTTGGCTGTTTTTCCCCACACTTGCACTGCCTTCTGGTTATAATTTTTTGTATCGGGATGTGCGTGTGTGTGTGTGTGTGAGAAGGTTTGTGTTGGCAGCGCATCAGCCGGCAAATTAATCTCAACAGCAGCAACAACAACAACAATGCGCAAACGCGTTTCACTGCGCTTGTGGGTGGCTTTGTTTGTGTTATTGTAATGCGTAAGCGAAGCGAGAGGTTGTTGTTGTTTTGTTATTATTGTTGTTATTGTTGTGTGGCGTTGTGTTTTTGGCGCCAAAAATCAAATTCGAAACTCTTAGCAGAGCGGAAGTGCGGCGCGAACGTGCAAAGAAAAACGGCAACAATGTCACGGAAACGCGGCAACGCGCAGGCGGAAGTGTTGCAAATTGCTGTGTAATCACTGGCGGCAGCACGGCGGCAGCTGCTTCATAATTTGTTTTTTTTTTGCAAATGCGTTTGGTTAATTTTTGAGAATTTTGTATTTAAGAATTAAGATTTAAGAATTTTTTTTTAGAGAAAATTTTACCTTTTATGATGAAATTTTGCAAACAATTGCAAACACTTTCTTTGAAAATTTTTCAAAAGAAAAATTCACTTTTACCAACAACAAATAAATCGTACCAGGCACTTTTTTTCTAACTGAACACTGCAATTTCTTGCGCTTCACACCCTCGAACAGCAACAATTTGCG
Source organism: Melieria picta (assembly GCA_964056695.1). NCBI lineage: Eukaryota > Metazoa > Arthropoda > Insecta > Diptera > Ulidiidae > Melieria > Melieria picta. The sequence goes on along the minus strand of OZ057399.1, from coordinate 11,296,611 downwards.
TTGGTTTTAAGCTGATTGCGAATATTCAATTGCAGCCAACAAGAAATTTGCATTAAAATGCAGCGTCGAGTGCGTCGAATTTACGTAAAGCGAGGCGAGACGCGAGCGCGCTGTCGAAATGTGTTAAAATGCCGCGACCGGCAGACAACGTGAGCGAGAACGCCTTCCACACGATTCGTCGAACGGCCGAAGCGGCAGGCTCACTTCAACTGAAACAGGCGAGATTTCGAAAAAACCAAACAGCAGAAAGCCAAAGCAACAGCCAGCAACAGCGTTGCCGGCAGCAGCAGCAGCAACACCAACAGCAGCAGCAGCAGCAACGCAACGGCAGTGCAGTTCGCTGTTGGCGGCAGCGGCGAATTTGCCGCGTTGCCGTTTCGTTCCAGCAGTTCTTTTATGCTGCGCATTATTGTTGTTGTTGTTGTTGCTGCTGCGCTGTGCTTTGCGCTAGTGTGGGACTACGACAAGGCCTCGTTTATTGGTGGCGCATTCGAAGTTCGAAGTTGCTGTTGCTGCCGACGCCAACGCCAACGTCAACGTCGCGGTTTGTTGACGATGGTTCGATGCCGCGGAATGGCCGCACATGAAACGCGCTATTGTTGTTTTTGCTTTGGTTTTCACATGCAGCATTCCTATGGCAGCTGGAATGGACAGAAAACCGGCTTTTCGTTGGGTGTTTCAATTCGAATAAGACATATTTTTTTTCAATTATTTTCGAATCTTGATTAAGTTGATTAAGTCTGCAGTTATTGGCCAACTTGTGGCTTACTGAATTCAAATTAAAAATGTATTAATTTTTTTGCTACATTTAGAAATTCGAATCATTTTCCAAATCTTAAGAACATAACAACTCATTATTTCGTTTGAATTTCCACTCATTTCAAGTGCAATTTTCATGTGTGAAAGCGTTTTCTGGTTTGTTTACAGTGCATTGGGGGTCTTTGCACTTTTTGAGCGTGTGCCGATTTCATGCATTCCGTGGAAACGAAACCATTGCGCGCTTTGCACTCAACTCCAATGGAATTCACTCAAAGTTTGTGGGGCCAACTCTCAGCGCTCGCCACTCAATTTGCATAAATCAAGAGCGTGTTTTGAAAGAGTGAGAGGAGAATACTTAATGTGAAAATTAATTGAGAGTTTTTGCTCTTACCGCAATTTATGCTGTGTGCTCTCTGCTCTCTGTCAGCCTCTTTGCAATTTAAATTACTTGTAGTATTTTAGCTGGAATTGGCAACATTTGTGTGCTTAGAGTTTGAAATGCTGAGTTTAGTTTGATTTAAGTTAGATTAGCCAATGATTTATGAACATAATTCGCTTATTTATGGAAATGAAGAATTTTGCAGAATTAAATGAGTTGTTAAGACTTGTGGTTAATTATAAAGTTATCTAGTAATAAATAGCATTTGTGCAAGTTTTACAGTCAAAGAAATAATGAATCTAACTAAAGACTCATACAGAAGCTAAGAATAACAGAGAATGACAAAGTTGTATGAGAAATATATTAAAGTTCAATTCACCTACAAGCCAGAAATTTTGTAGAGAAACTTCTAAAGCCCATAACTACCCCTGTATAATATTAGTTAATGACCAGCTTTCGGATGTTCCCGGCAGAGGCCCTTTAGCAACGTGATTTTAATTGAGGATGAGTTAATGCAACTTTAGTTATAGGACATACTTCGCTTCTTCGGACATCCTTCGTTTTAGGCTTCTATGTGGTTATATTAGCAACATTCCATAAGAATTTTTTGAATTTTTATACTCGGACCCTGTTTTTTAGAGTGTTTTTCTATGAGAGAAACCACATAGTTGTGGCTGTAATAATTACTTAAACATAAAACTTTTTACGCATAACGAAAATTTTAATATTTCTTCATTTACTTTAGCCAAAATTAAAAAAAAAGTATCTAATTTGAAAGAATACGTCAAATTAAAAAGTTATCTAATTTTTCTGCTTCTTCTTCCTTTACTATGTCAAGATATACCATTAAAAAAACGTGTATACTTCTCTTCTTTAATTTCTTTTAATTTCGTATTTTTTATAAAACTTCTAACTATTCTAAGGACCAACAAAAAAATTTATTCTTGAAACCACTGAGGGTTCAGACGTCCACAAAGTAGCATGTTGCCATATGGCAACAAAATGGCAAAATGGTTAAGGGGGGAAGGCAATAGCTGTGGTACAATCCACCGTAATGTTTTTGTGCCTGTGTCCTTGAACACTCCCAAAAACATAAATAAATAAAACATCTTGATTCTAATATAATAAAGAAGACTTATAACCCAATACTTTAATTCTTTCGTATGTACAATGTTCATTTAAAATGTGTTCAACTTAGCCTATAAGAATTTTTATTGTATTCATTGGCTAATCTAAACTAAATAAATAAAATAAAATAAAATAAAATAAAATAAAATAAAATAAAATAAAATCAAATCAAATCAAATCAAATCAAATCAAATCAAATCAAATCAAATCAAATCAAATCAAATCAAATCAAATCAAATCAAATCAAATCAAATCAAATCAAATCAAATCAAATCAAATCAAATCAAATCAAATCAAATCAAATCAAATCAAATCAAATCAAATCAAATCAAATCAAATCAAATCAAATCAAATCAAATCAAATCAAATCAAATCAAATCAAATCAAATCAAATCAAATCAAATCAAATCAAATCAAATCAAATCAAATCAAATCAAATCAAATCAAATCAAATCAAATCAAATCAAATCAAATCAAATCAAATCAAATCAAATCAAATCAAATCAAATCAAATCAAATCAAATCAAATCAAATCAAATCAAATCAAATCAAATCAAATCAAATCAAATCAAATCAAATCAAATCAAATCAAATCAAATCAAATCAAATCAAATCAAATCAAATCAAATCAAATCAAATCAAATCAAATCAAATCAAATCAAATCAAATCAAATCAAATCAAATCAAATCAAATCTAATCTAATCTAATCTAATCTAATCTAATCTAATCTAATCAAATCAAATCAAATCAAATCAAATCAAATCAAATCAAATCAAGTCAACTCAAATCAAATCAAATCAAATCAAATCAAATCAAATCAAATCAAATCAAATCAAATCAAATCAAATCAAATCAAATCAAATCAAATCAAATCAAATCAAATCAAATCAAATCAAATCAAATCAAATCAAATCAAATCAAATCAAATCAAATCAAATCAAATCAAATCAAATCAAATCAAATCAAATCAAATCAAATCAAATCAAATCAAATCAAATCAAATCAAATCAAATCAAATCAAATCAAATCAAATCAAATCAAATCAAATCAAATCAAATCAAATCAAATCAAATCAAATCTAATCTAATCTAATCTAATCTAATCTAATCTAATCTAATCTAATCAAATCAAATCAAATCAAATCAAATCAAATAAAATAAAATAAAATAAAATAAAATAAAATAAAATAAAATAAAATAAAATAAAATAAAATAAAATAAAATAAAATAAAATAAAATAAAATAAAATAAAATAAAATAAAATAAAATAAAATAAAATAAAATAATAAAATAAAATAAAATAAAATAAAATAAAATAAAATAAAATAAAATCAAATAAAATCACATAAAATAAAAAAATAAAATAAAATAAAAAAATAAAATAAATACAAATAAAATAAAATAACTAAAATAAATGAAAATATGGTCATTGATAGTAGATATATGATCACTGATAGGTTAAGTAGCGTTGATGGGTTCATTAGTTGGATATCAAAAAGCTTCACCATAATTTCCATGTCATGATTTGTGAAAGCCATCAACAACATTCTCAACAGCAATTTTTAATCTTAAAGCACTCTATCATTCTGTAGATAACCTTGAAAAGGTTGTGATTGCAGGGACTGAGCAAAATCCTTGCGAGACAGACAGACAGCCGGTTGGTGCAAGCAGCCCGAGGAGCTTATCATGGCGTCTGTGTGCATGTTGCTGGTGTTGGTTGTGTGTTTTTTTGTTTGCTGCTGCAGTTGGCAGTAATGAATGCGGCTTGTCTACTCAATTGCCAAACTCCACGCCCCGGCCATGGTCACATGGTATGCGCGCCGCAGAAGATGATCCAGAAATGCTGTTGCTGTCCGGTCGACACGTTGCACCGACGCAGCCAAGTACCGGCGAACGTGCTATTTTTAATTGTTTTTCGCCTTGGGGCCAACACGGCCCAACGCAAACAAACGCTCATGTCTAGGCTTAGGTGTGTGCGAGCGATGCGAGTGTGGTTGCTGATATGTTTGGCATGTTGCAAGTTGCTGTTGTGCAATGGAATCGTGTCATTTTGATGACTGCCGCGTGAACTGAGCTTCACGCGCGTTTAGCCAGCACACAAATTGTTGCCAACAGACGAAATGCCAAAGTCAAATAGGCGCAACTGCCCGGCCTGGCCTTGTGCCCGGGGCTGTTCGGGGCGTGTTGCTTCAATTCACACCAACAACAACCAACAATAAAATCACCTTGCCACATATGCCAGCTGTGGTCGAGAAGCAGCGCAGGGAAAACAGTTGAGAAACTGTGCGCACCACGGCGTGCAACATTGTTGTGGCCACAAACACTCACATACACACACACACAAATTGATGGTGTGCGCGCGGCTGACAAGTGCCTGTCATTAGCATAAGTAAATCTCTAAAATGCTCAAATTTATTTGTCAACTTGACAATTTCATTGTTGACTCTAAAGATTGGCGCAAATGTCAACAAATCATGTTTTTGTTGTCGCTGCCGCGCCGATGCCAACAGAAAGCCGACATCGAGCACGGCTAAAATCAAAGGCAAATATTTGCGTCACAGGCTCAGACTGCGCTGGCGGCCAATGCGGTCGACTTGACTGTGTGCTTTGCGTGTGTGTGTGTGTGTGTGCGTCTGGAAAATGCCATCTTCCACGTCGCTTGTTGTTTGATGCAAATGCATGTAAATAATTTATTTAGCGCTTTTTTTTGCAAACTTTTTCGCTGCAGCCACACTTCCTGACGTGTGCGTTGTGCTGCATAATGTCGCCGTCGTCGTCGTCGTTGTTGTTGCTGCTGCCGTTGCGGCCAGCATAATGTGCAGTAACGGTGCGCAATTGGGCACAGCAACAACAGGCAACGGCCAGCCAAGAGCCAACAGCCACCTAACGTAGTTGCAGCAACAAAAACGCAAGCACTATCGCCACTCCGGCCGAGTGTGCAACATGCGCATCATCGTCAGCAGCAGCCGCAGCGGCAGCGCATTCTTTGCCAGCCATCCGGCCGACCATTGAGTCAGCAGCCTCCCACTACTGCAGCAGTGCCGTCCGGAGTCGCTGTGTGCGTTTGTTTGATTTGCTGAGTGCCCACCTTTGAGTTGTCGCTTGAGAAATTTTCGCCTTTATGCACTTTGCTATGGGTCCCAGCATATTTTCATGTTGCACAGCAATGTTGTTGTTTTAATGCTTGTTGTATTTAGCTAACGGCATTTATTGAAATTGAAATTGTTTTTGCTGTAAAAAAATTAATGTAATGTTTACATTTTCGGCCTTCATCATTCTTTATTCATTAATTTATTTTTGTCTTTTTAATGAAAATTTGCAAATTTGGCAAAATTAATTTTTTTATAGTTCTAAAATACTTGAAGTTTTTTCATTTATTTATATTTATATTTATTATATTATAATTATATTTATATTTTATTTATATTTATTTATTTATTTAGTCATTCTTTGAAATTGTTTGTTGTGCAAAAATTAATGTAATGTTTACATTTTCGGCCTTCATCATTCTTCATTCATTAATTTTTTTTGTCTTTTGAATGAAAATTTGCAAATTTGGCAAAATTTATTTTTGTTTTTATTTTTCTAAAATACTTGAAGTTTTTTAATTTATTTATATTTATTATATTATAATTATATTTATATTTTATTTATATTTATTTATTTATTTATTTAGTCATTCTTTGAAATTGTTGGTTGTGGAAAAATTAATGTAATGTTTACATTTTCGGCGTTCATCATTCTTGATTCATTAATTTATTTTTGTTTTGAATGAATTTTTGCAAATTTGCCAAAATTAATTTTTGTTTTTATTGTTCTAAAATACTTGAAGTTTTTAATTTATTTATATTTATTATATTATAATTATATTTATATTTTATTTTTATTTATTTATTTATTTAGTCATTCTTTGAAATTGTTTGTTGTGAAAAAATTAATGTAATGTTTACATTTTCGGCCTTCATCATTCTTCGTTCATTAATTTTTGTCTTTTGAATGAAAATTTGCAAATTTGGCAAAATTTATTTTTGTTTTTATTTTCCTAAAATACTTGAAGTGTTATATTTATTTATATTATATTTATTATATTACAATTATAGTTATATTTTATTTATATTTATTTATTTATTTAGTCATTCTTTGAACTAAATGAAGATTGAGAATTGGATAAGCTGTATTCCAGGTAAAACATGAGAAAATAGAACAGATGTCCCCAATGCAAGTTGAGACTGATGCTACACTGCAAAAACCTATTACTCTATGTATCACTGCATGTCTGGAGATTTTTCATCTAAAATTTTTGTAATAATTTGTCCGAAAACTGCATCACTGCATGTCTGAAGATTCTTCATCTAAAATTTTTGTAATAATTTGTCCGAAAACTGTATCACTGCATGTCTGAAGATTCTTCATCTAAAATTTTTGTAATAATTTGTCCGAAAACTTGTGCAAAAAATTTATAATCGATAAAAGTTGCTATGTAAAAGTGGAGCTATGTAACTTTTGACAAATCTGAGTTCAGCAACAAGTAATGAAAAACTCAAGTAAACCCAAGTAAATTTTTAGTGATGGCCTTTTTTCATAAAAAGCTAAGCTAATGTTCTAGTAATCAAGAGTCCTAACTCACTCACTCACTTAATACCGATTCATAAATATCTCCAAGTGGAGTCAAGCGAACAGTGTCGATTTTAATCCTTCCAAGACCCAATGTTGTCTGTTATTCCAAAAAACGAATTTTTCCACATTCCATTCCGCTTGTACCTGTGGCGCTTGTACCTGTGGGCGTGGGCTTCAAAATTCTATTTGGAGCTCTTTGATTGCATCTAAAATAGTGGAGTTAGGAATATTGAGGATAATGGGATAAGTGTTGCCAACTTTTTATTTTGAGAAAGCACTAAACCCGCGTTTTTCCACTCAAACAGCACTAATGAGCCAAAAGCGCATTTGTGCGATTCCTGCAATTCTCATCTCCTTCATGTGGATAGCAATAGAAGTAGATGAGTGTTTCACCAGCCCGATCTAGGAATCGAACCAAGGGCCTTTGGTGTGAGAAGCCAGCGCGCTACCCGTTGAACTTTCGAGGCGGACTTGTTCCATGTAACATGCTAGGAAAATTATTGACCCAAGTAGCAATTCAGTCAAACAGGATCACTTCAGGTTTCATATAATATCCAAATAATGATTTTTTTTAAACTCAACATTTCAGTGTTGTATAGTTGTTAAATTAAATATAGTGTTGTATAACATTGCAGTCATTAAAAAAAATTGTTAAGCAAGAATTAGTCTTTGTGTCTTTTAAATAAAATAAAATAAAATAAAATAAAATAAAATAAAATAAAATAAAATAAAATAAAATAAAATAAAACAAAATAAAATAAAATAAAATAAAATAGAATAAAATAAAATAGAATAAAATAAAATAAAATAAAATAAAATAAAATAAAATAAAATAAAAAAAATAAAAGACATTAAAAAATGAATGAAGTACCAAACTCAATGTTTTCCAGGTTTTAATTTTCAAAAAGGAATAAATTAAGTACGAAACGCACTAAGTTGGTAACAGTGCGTCCGGCGACCCGGCTCGTAAATATATAAATCTTCGTAGAACACATCTAGTTTCTCAATCATGGGAAACACTCTGAGTCAATTGGACCCTGTTCACTTTTGATCGCTTGTAGTTCCAAAACTATTTAACCTTTTTACTAAAATTAAAATTTTGGTGTATACTTTTAATATTGCTTAAACAATTTATAATTTTTCCACAAATATTTAACCTTTTTACTAAAATTAAAATTTTGGTGCATACTTCTAACATTGTTGAAACAATTTATAATTTTTTATGTACTTTTGGGGCTTGTAATATACTTTAAAAAATTGACAAGAAACACAGGGTATGGAACAGGAACAATTGTGGCTTAAAATAGGAGTATGGGTCTGCATGGCCCTATGTGTTTTCTGAAGGTTCAAAAAGCATCAACACTCAAGGCAGTTTATATGAAGAGATAGAATGAAAAGTGATTAACTTAAATGAAGTGTTTAAGTGAAATTAATTTTTAGTTGTGTGTGCATATGTCCGAAAATTTCTGATTATAAGAATGAATCCTACATTTCTTAAAATAACTCAATCAGGGAACATTGAGCGAATGGCTCACATTTTCTAATTCTTTTTTTCTATCCATTTCGCTTCTTTACTATCCAAACATTTTTGCCAGATGCCTGAAATCACTTTCTCCTAAATCTTAAAAAAATATTGAAACTTCCTCCCAAGAGTTAAAAAATTCTCATAAATTTTTTTTATAATTTGCGTCATTTAAAATTAAATTAATTAAACTTCTCATAAAAAATAAAAATGTATATATAGCATTTTTTTTGCAGCCTTTTTTTATTCATCCTCAGCTTAACAACAAAAACTTCACAGCAACAAAATATATAACAAATGAATTAAATAAAAAGTGTCATTTTTGGCGGGATTTCATTGTGATAGCAAAAAGTGAGAACGAGATAGAACGAGCTAACATTTTGTAAGCTTAACAATTTTTAACACAATAGGATGCTTTGACTATTAAAATAGCTGCCAAAATATGTTTTGTTGCCAGTGTTCCCAATACATCATACTTCGTTATCCAAAAATCTCCCAAAAATCCACTAAGGATCCGAAAAATCCCCTAATCTAAAATATAAATCTCCTAAACTTTCTCCTAAACAATTCTTCCTCCTAAAAATTCTCCTAAAAGGCCAAGAATCTCCTAAATCTAGGAGGAAATCTGCTGATCTGGCAACACTGTATCCAAAAAAACTTCGCTACAATATCAGAACTCATGCGAAAGTTCTTATGAATGCTCTCCAATTTCGATTTTGTTTCAGCTTTTACAAATGCTACTCTTTCTAGCCTATGTAATTGCCAACCATTGTGAATACCGCCAACGTAAACCTTAAGCGTTTCCATGTCCACTGTGAGCTGTTTATCAGCAACGCTTAGCTTTGTCTGCAACATTTGCATATGTTGCTATGTATGCATGTCTGCCGTTGGTTTTGTACAAATTGGTGTTAAAATAACAAAATTGCGTTAATTTCTCAGCAAACAATGGATGAAGCAACGCGACTTGGCTCGCTCGTCACTTGTACACACAAATCTATTGTTTTTATGGCTAAAAGTGCCAATACGTGGGAAACTGTTTTCGTTGTTTGCGCTTCACTTTTGTTAAGTAAATCTTTGAACTATTGTCTTAAGGCTGCGCTCTAAGTCGGCGGCACCGAAGATGGACTTTAGTTGTGTCTATGTTCTCGCTAGAACTCGAGGGCTGTGTATGTTGCCAGCTGCCATAATTTCAGCGCAACATCGTCGACACGTAACATCTCATTATGGCCAACACTCTACGCTTACTTGACTCTTGGTGTGTGTGCATGTGTGTGCATGTGTGAATGTGTGTGTGTGTGTGTGCGTAAATGTTATAGAATTAGCTAAATTAATGGCGCGCATACGATTTGCAGTAAAAGTGTTATTGTTGCGTTGCTGGCTGCTGCTGTTCTTGAAGGCCATCTTCAACTGATTGAAGTCAGAAATCACTGCAGTTTAGATTTGTTTTCTCCTCAATTGGAAAATTTGCATTTTCTCATTTCTTATTGGTGCCGCCATGCGGTCATTTCGTTTATGTCTTTCCACTTGGCATTTGCGTGTTTCCTCTGTGCGCAAATTCTGTGCGTTTTTTGTTGCGCCTAATAAATGTTGTTGCTGTTGTTTATTTGCAATCGATGCTGTGCTCGATTCATGCGGCACGTTTGCATTGCTTTATGGCCGCTTGCCAGCGTTGCCAAGTTGTTGAGCCGTTGGGTTGGCCGATGGGAATAAAAGCGAAACGTTTATGGGAAAACATGGCTTTCTCAACGCGCTTCGTTCGAGCAATTTGATTAATTTTGCCTTATAAAGTTGAAGGTGTGAAAAAATGTGTGTGTGCGCGCGTAACTCGAAGCCAAATCGATTGTCTTCGGTAGGGTTTTAAAAACGGACTTTACAACTTTCCAGCTTGGCAAGAAACTATTATTAAAATAAAAGGAAACTCAATTAACAAATAAAAAAAATAATAAAAAGAAGAATTTTAATTTCACTATTCTGATTATGATTGACTTGAATGAAATATTTTGCTTCTGCTACCCCTCAACAGCTCACAATTCACTGCACTGGCAGCGGGGCATTCATGGCCTGTGGAACTTGTCACACTGTCAACACTCAGTTTTAATTATTTATACATTGAATTTTGTGTGTTTTCAGCGAAATAAATCAATGCATTTAGTGTTTGGTATGCGGCACCAACGTTGGAGCGAGCCATAAGTCAGCAACTGCCGGCGTCATTCATCATTTTCTAACTTCCTTTTTCTGCGCATATTTTTTTATTTACTTATTTGTCGTTACTTGAAAGACCTTTTCATTCACCACAGCCACACGCGCCGCTCCCCCGCCGACTCCATTGCCGTTTCACAGTGTCGCGAGTGTGGCCAAAAATGGTCAAAATCAATGTTACAAAATGACTGAAATGAATATGAGAATCGACAGATAATATCTCAACTAAGAAAAATCCGTTATCCGATCTTCAATATCCTACTCCGTTCCATTTTTATGTAGCTTCAAAGTTGATGTTAAAAAAATTCGCATTCGTTCCAAGTTTGTTATGCTGAATGAAAAATCAAATAAAAATATAATTTATGCACTAATATAGTCATGTTATATATTAAATAAAAATTTGGTATTTTTCCTGTATTGCAGTACTATTTTTTGGTTTGTGCTTTGAAATAACTGTGAAATCCCGTTACATTGAAAAATTACGTTTTTCGGTTTGCTTCTAATAAAGAATCAAAAGTTTGGTGGAAAAAAGTTTAAAAAACATCAAAAAACACTTTCTTAGTTTCAACCGTAAATTACTCAAAAAAGTATGTATTAACATAATCCGGAGTAATTTTTTGCCTTTAAGTGCCTATTTGGTTGTTATTCGCATTTTTCTAGTGACGCTCCACTAAAAATACGTGATTTCTTCGAAGTGTGGCGCAAAGCTGAATCCAGAAAGCGATCAATAAAACTTGAACTTAATTTTCTTATAAATTTACTTAAAGAGAAGACGGGCGTTGATGTTAATCATGAACAAAAGCAAAGTTTGCGTCCCCACCTAAACATTTACTTTTTGCAGTGGCACCTTCAGTAAAAAATTGTGATTTTTTCGAAGTATGGCTTCCGACGTTCAATGAAAGTAGCGGCAACGCAGCTGCTGAAATGATGAGCTATCTAAAGGATAAGGTTGGCACATTGTTCGTATCATCAAAAGTAGGCAGAATGCCACGCCCATTTTAAAAATCTAAACATTTATACCAAAATATGGCATCACAAGCTGAAAAAATTAAACATGAATTCATAAAGGAAAAGTGTTGGCCACTTAGTAAATATGCTCCAGCTGCCACGCCCACTTTAAGGTTATAGAAAGTTTACCAATTAAAATTACATCGTGGAAAGAGTATCGTAAACAGCTTTCTAAAAATACAGTTTTAGTTGTAGTAAAATGCGAATATTTTTGAAAGTGGGCGTGGCAGACCACGAATTTAGTGTGAGCTTTTAAGTCATTAAGTCAGTAATATTAAGCAAGTTATTTCAATTTTACAGTTCCTTTCGTATGGGAGGTGGGCGTGGCAGTGCACAGTGATTCGTTCCATAGACAAAATTAAAAAAATTTATAGTCTCAGAATTTAACGATTTTGATGTCATTTGAAAGGTAAAACTCCAGCTAAGAAAACCCCAACAAATCGGTGCTCAAAATTAATTAGTGTGTGTGTAAAAGCGGCTCAAAGTCGAAACATTTTTCACAAAAAAACCTAAACACATGTTTTCTGTTTTTTAGCCCATTGAGTAAAAAAAATGTCAAAATACATGGTTATCAAGAAGTTACTAAAACTTTCAATATAGATTAAGATATGATGTGGCCATTTTCGTTTTTAATGTTTTCTCAAAATTTTCAAGACTGAGGCTTTTACTTCACTTTTAATTCAAAATATTTTTCTAAATCAAAAATCTGAAAATTGGCAAAACTTAGAGGAAAATATCTAAAAAGTATGTGAAAGTATGTTCCTGGATTTTTTTTTTATTTTAAGAAGTATTCTTTCTTAGACGGATAATGTAATTACATCCTCCGATATCTTCCGATCTCAGAAAATAATTATATTTGAAAAGTGGTCTAAACACCTATTTTCGGACAAATTTTATTTTTTTCATCCCTAAAAGTATGCAATCAGCATGAAAAATTGAGAAAACTGTAAAAAAGCAAAACATACGTCTATTATTATTGTTTTTATTGCAAAATTAAGGGGTCCTAAGGCAATTTATTTTACTCTTTGCAATTATCAATGTTGACGTTACCGATCAAATGTAAAATCTGAAAAATCTAGCCTACACATTTGTTGCTATAGCTCACCAAAAATTACGAAGAAAAACAAAATAGAGATTTCAATTCAGCAGACCATCATTAACTAGTATACCAAATTTTATGAAGAATGGACTACTCCTTCTAATTTTGTCCCGCGGTTGTATGGAGTCGAATCACTGTGCAGTGGTCCAATTTAAATGATTTTTTGTCAATTTCTTAATTTCCACCACGAAAACAATCTCACCAAGTTTCATCGAAATAGGACAATGCTAAGTATTTTTGGCCACGGCTTATATGGGATTGCGACACTGTGCGTCGCGGACTGCGTTCGCCGCGATGAAATTCCGCGCTGGTGTGTAAATAATAAAAAGGACAACAAAACAAACTGGCAGGCCGCAATTATTGTGAATTAAATTGTAATAAAATTTTATATTTTATCGTTCGGCGCTCGCTGCCAGCCGGCGCGGCGTTTAGTAGTCGCAGCACGAAGCGCGCCACACTATTTCACCGCGAAGATGAAGTTGGCCAATTGCGGCGATATAATCGGCACGCACGCCGCACCGCCACCGCCGACAACTCAGTCGACAATAAACACACACACACACACACACACAGATTCATACAGGCTCACGCACATGCGCTCATCCCAGCTGCAGCGCGCCTCGGCCCCACGAAGACAAAGTGGCCGAGGTCTGGTATTAGTGTCGATTTATTGATTTTAATTGTAACGTGAGACGTTTTATAGGCGAAATCCGGCCAAATCGCGCCAGCCGAGCAAGTGTACGCCGCACGGCTCATTTGTGTGTGGGCAGTCGCTGTGTCGAAGACGGGAGGGGCGGGGTGAGGGAGCCGGGTATGGTGGCATGGGGCGTGAGTGTGTGCGGCTGCTTGTCAGAAGGTGCTACAAGTGAGTTGCGCTAGTCGGTGCTTGTCCGGTGCTGTTGGCCATGGCGCTGGCTGGCAGAGCTGACTGGCTGACTGGCCGCCGCCGCCTGGCAGTGCCTTGAATTGTTACACCCATGGGGGCATATCATGACATTTTATTGTGATGTCAGTTTGAGAGGTGCTTATTACGCATGCGCAGCGTCGCCGCCGCCGCCGCCGACACACAGATAGCTGCCATTGCTACTTGTTGTTGTTGTTGTTATTCCTGCTGCTGCTGTTTGCACTCATGGCGATCACATTTTCCGTTTTGGCAGCTACTGTTGTGTGGACTCTAAGTGCGCGCGTGATTGTTTTTATTGTTGTTGTTCTTATTGCTATTATTACTATTTTTATTATTGTTGCCATTGTTTTTGTTGTTGTTGTATTGTTATTAATGCCTACGATGCGATTGTTTTACAAATTAATATCATTTTATGATATCGCGTTTGTTTTGTTAATTGTTGCATGTGTGGCAGCAACATTTCAAAATCTGACTATTTTATAGCCATCGGCACAATTGGCCAACCTGGCGGTTTTATGTTATTTACTTTGAGTTCGGCTCCATAACTACTCCGACAGGAGGTGGACACAACGTGCCAAAGAGTTATGCAGGATGTGCTCACCCGATAAGCTGCAAGCGGACTATGGAAATGTTAATATTTAAATGTTGCTAGCTGTGAGCGCATCTAGAAGGACAAAGTCAGTTGTCAGCGCATAAAATAAGTGCGGCCATGGGCTGCCAATAAATATCGGCAGGCATGGTGAAGTAAAAAAAAAGTAAAAAAAAGGCCGGTTGAAAGTGGTTTGGAAGAGGAGTTGGATTGTTGCAGCAGCTAAAGGCGCCGAATGTAATGGCTGAAGTCTATTGAAGGTCGAAAGGAGATTAAAGTTTTAACTGGACGGTGTGAGTTTCAATTGACAGAAAAATTGAAACTTAAAGAAATTTGAAGAAAGTGTTTTATAAATTTTGTATATTCAAAGTAGGCTTCAAGTCAAGAATTGCTTTGAATTAATAAACTGCTCGTTTTTACGTTGGATCGCTACGAGGGTTGCCTTTTATATTTCGGGATTAGAGAAGAAAAACAAATATTAATTCAAAATATTCCCCATGAAGATCTATACACTTTTGCATGCGTTTGAACCAATTGTCGAAGCACTTCTGATTGAGTTATCTCCAAAACATGCATTCTGAATGCAGCAACCGCTTTTTCAGGTGTCGAAAAACGTTGACCTCTCAGTTTGTTTTTTATGTACGGGAATAAAACGAAGTCATTCGGTGCCAAGTCAGGACTATACGGCGGATGACTCATCAAATCGATGTTTTGGGTGCATAAAAATTCAGTTGTTTGAGCCGATGTGTGAGAGCTCGCATTACCGTGGTGAAGAGTGATCCGTCTTCGGCGGTTGGTTTTCCTGATTTCTTGGAAGACAACTGGCAAACAAATGGTTGTGTACCACTCAGAATTGACTGTTCTGCGTTGTTCTAGTGGTACGGTTGCGATATGTCCAGTTTTTCCGAAAAAACAGGCGACCATTTGCTTGGAAGTGCTTCGTGCGCGAACAACTTTTGTTGGATTTGGCTCATCTTGAAACACCCATACAGTCGACTGCTGTTTACTTTCGGGCTCATACGCGTAAATCCACGATTCATCACCTGTCACGATGTCATAGACGTGTTTCGAAGCACCGCAATCGTATTTTTTGAGCATTTCTTTCGACCAATCGACACGAGTCTTTTTTTGAGCAGTTGACAAATTGTGTGGGATCCAACGCGAACAAATTTTTTTACAGTCAAATGTTCATGCAATATTGAATGTATGCTGGTCCCACTAATGCCTAAAGTTGTCTCAATCTCACGATAGGTCACATGACGATCTTGCAATATCAGTTCGCGCACAGCATCAATGGATTTCGGAACAAAAACTGATTTTGGACGACCTTCACGAAATTCGTCTTGGAGTGAACTACGACCACGATTGAATTCACCATACCATCGATAAACACTGGTCCTTGATGGAGCTTCATCACCAAAAATTAAATTAAGTTCATCTATGCACTGTTGCTGAGTTAATCCACGTCGAAAGTTGTAAAAAATAATCGCACGAAAATGTTCACGATTTAATTCCATTTTTGGGCCGAGATGAATTTTTCAACTCACTGTAAATAATATAAATAGCGCTCGTATGTCAAAATGTTCTGAGTACTTATAACCTCAAAAATGTCCAACTTTACGATACAGCTGTCAGTTTCCAGATTGCACCACCAGAGTCGCCAAATCCCGAAACATAAAAGACAACCCTCGTATTATAAGTGGTAATAAGGGGCCTAAAGTCTAGAATTCGTCGCCTCAGAAAACGAATGTCATATGTTCCTTTGAGCCTAGTAAGACATACGACATTTGTTTTCTAAGGCGACGAATTGTTGAAAAATCTATTGTTGTTTTTATCTCTTTTTTTGGGATAATACGTCGCACCAAGTTTTAAGTGCCTTTTAACACTAGAAGTACCGAGCGGTCATTTGGCGGTTTTCAGTTTTTGATTAACCGTAGCTCGAACACGGTTTAAGTTACGAATCTTGTTCTCCTTGACTTTTAATATTTTGCAAAATATTGTTAGTGCAAAATATTAAAAGTCAAGGACAACAAGATTCGTAACTTAAACCGTTTTCGAGCTACGGTTAATCAAAAACTGAAAACCGTCAAATGACCGCTCGGTACTTCTAGTGTTAAAACAATTATTCAAATGTTAGGGCCGGTTAAGCCCGCCTCGACAGGCAATGGCAAGTGACTGCCTGGGCATGAGACTTGCCGAAAGATACACTTAAGCCAAAAATTCAGATCTTATAACCCACGTAAAATATTTATTTGAATTATACAGTGTTGCCAGATCAGGAGATTTCCTCCTAGATTTAAGAGATTCTTGGCCTTTAAGGAGAATTTTTAGGAGGAAGAATTGTTTAGGAGAAAGTTTACGAAATTTATATTTTTTGTTAGGGGATTTTCCGGATCCTTAGTAGATTTTTTGAAGATTTTTCAATAACGAAGTATGATGTATTGGGAACACTGGCGACAAAACATATTTTGGCAACTATTTTAATAGTCAAAGCACCCTATTGTGTTAAAAATTTTTATGCTTACAAAGTGTAAGTTCGTTCTATCTCATTCTCACTTATTGCTGTCACAATGAAATTCGGCCAAAAACGGCCTTTCTATTTAATTCGTTTATTATATGTTTTGTTTTAGTTAACTGTTAGCTGTTAAGCTGAAGATGAATAAAAAAGACTACAATAAAAAAATATATGTACAGTGCAAGCTCGGTATTCGCGACTACCCATTATCGCGACGGCCCGGTTATCGCGACGGCTTAATTTTTAACATTGCAGGTTCTATAATCGAGACAGTTTACGAAAAACGAGGTTCTATTTTCGCGACTTTTATCTGTTTTTTTAATTTTATTACAATGTCTATAACCAAGAAAGGGAAATCCCCGCCTTTTGGTATATTAACCTTTTTGGATTTTTAAGCCGACAACAGCACTATATGAACTACGTGATTCAGCTGTTATTTTAAAAAATTATTTGCCAAAAAAGCAACTCAAAATCTCCAACTTCTTTAAAAATGTTTAAAATGTAAATATATCAGTTAAAATAATTGTAATTTTAAAAATTACATACAATTTTTCAACAATATTTTGGGTTCTGTTATCGCGAAAATTCGGTTTTCGCGACATGTCTGGTTTTTAATTAGTCGCGAAAATCGAGCTTGCACTGTACTTATATATTTTTATTTTTTATGAGAAGTTTAATTCCTTTGTGGGAGATTTTTTTAACTTTTGGGGGAAATTTCAGTATTTTTTTAAGACTTAGGAGAATGTCATTTCAGGTATCTGGGAACACTGGAATTATATGTCCCCGTATAAAGGGTTCATTTTTGAATTTGCGAGTAAGCAACATAACTTTGATAGAAAGGGAACATTTCTAATAAGAGTATTTTGGTGTTCGAGATTAAACTGCATCTCGAAAGGGTTAAACAATATTCTAAGGACATAAAAACCAAAAACCCAGGTTATATTCTTGGTTTTGTCAAAGTGCCTACTTTTTTGAAACTGTGTGGACAGATTACTTGAACACCGCTGTACGGATTGGAACTCCTGACAAAAGCTTCATAATTAAATAAATTCTCTACTGGAGCACATTCACTATGCAACATTGGATCAGAGGGCTGTCTCTCTCTCTCTTGGCATCACAATGGACCTTAGGGGCCTTCGAGTGCACTAGTCATGCAATCGGGAAACCGCCTGGCTCACCTAACCTATCCTTCCAACCAAAGGAAGTACAGAGCTGTTTTTTCAAAAGTGCACCATTTCTATCAAATTTAACTGAAAATTATAATCTCTATGTAGTCCCATAGCAAATAGTATCTATATAGATTATGAAAATTGTTTTTGTTGTTTCGATTTCAGATTTTTACATTATATTTCCGAATATCCGTCGATTTTAAAGATTGGTTCTGCTGCCATTGTTTTGAATTAAAATTGTCTTGAAGTTTTTCTTGCTTCAATATATGTCAAATAAACTTTCTGACTAGAAATTCCCTTTCTATATTTCCAAAAGTATATTTTGATGGTCTTAAGCCTTTTCTTGGGATCCAGAATGGATTACAACTTGTAGAAACCACACAAAGAAAGAAAGAATCAAATGAAGAGGATTACTGTATCTATGATACCACAAAGTCAAATCATTTCTGAGTACACCAATGTCAAATTATCTTATGTTAACCCTTTCGGGACTACTGGGATAATACGTCCCAGCAAGTTTTTAATGCTCCTCAAAACAATTATTAAAATCTTACGACCCACGCAAAATATTTTTTCGATTTTGTTCCCGCATAAAAGGACGATTTCAGAATTTGTGAGCATCCAATATAATTTTCTAACCCCAACATTCATGGCATGAGAATATTTCTACTAAGAGTATTTTGGATTTCAAAATTAAACTCCGTCCCGAAAGGGTTAAGGTTGGGTTAGGTTATGAAGGCGGTGCTAGTGACTCCCATGGAGCTAATTGTCCATAGTAGATACTATTGCATACGTTTGATCATTTCTTCCATTTCTGGGCTAATCCTTTCTGGACCATTGATATTGTCTTTGTAGCATTTTCGTCAGATAAAAAGATCTTAAGCTTAGTTTCAGCTAATGTGCTCTACTGTCATGGTGCTCCTTTTCCTCAAAGCGAGTTAAATGAAGCCGATTCAACTAGGTGGATACAAAAATACCACAAGGTGGGTTATACGTCTCACATAGACACAATGGTCCATGGTACTAATGATGATGATACCACAAAATCAAGACGGTTTTTTCTAAACGCATCAATGTCATAGATCTCAAGCTTAGTTTAACCCTTTTGACCCCAATGTTACCTGAGAGCAACTTCACCTATTTGTCATGTTATAGCAAAAGCTACTGTAAGGCAAAAAGGGGGCAGTCGGTGTTGAGTCGTCGAAGTGGTCAGACGTGCGCGGCACATCACCAAAATCCAGTTGTCATTTAAAATCAAAATTGTCAGTTACATTCAAAATAAAATAAATGATCATAGTCATCCATGACAAATTCAGAAGTGGGATTCGCTAGAATTCAAATTCTCGGAACGCGGTCGGGTGATGTGAACGACGCGTGCGCACATTCACTAACACACGAGCAACACCACCAACGGCTGCGTGATAGACACGCACAGAAAAGGAGAAATAAAGCTGCACGATAGACGCGCACAGAAAAGAAGAAATAAAGCTGCACGATAGACGCGCACAGAAAAGGAGAAATAAGGCTGCACAATAGACGAGCACAGAAAAGGAGAAATAGAGCTGCACGATAGACGCGCACAGAAAAGGCGAAATAAAGCTGCACGATAGACGCGCACAGAAAAGGAGAAATAAGGCTGTACGATAGAGACGCACTGAAAAGGAAAAATAAAGCCGCGCGATAGACGCGCACAGAAGAGGAGAAGTAAAGACAGTTAGACGCTGCACCTGTTTGCGTGATAGATGTGCAGAGAAATAAGTACAGGCGGTGAGACAGGAGCAAAGTTACAAACGGCTGCGCGATAGACTTGTACAGCGGGAAAAGGGCAGTGTGTAAAGTAACTCGGAAGGCGACGGTTGTGCGATAGACGTGCACGGTGAAATAAAAAGGAAAAAAATGGTGAAATTTTCATTGTTGAAAGTGGAGCAACTCAATACGCTACTCCGTAACCAAAATTTATCCGTTACGGGGAATAAGGCGCATAAAATTGCTAGGCTGATGGAGGTGTACGACGCGGATGAGGTCGATGAAGATGAACTGGACGGGCTGGACCAGGAGGCCACATGGCAACAGCAGATCAGCGAGTTGAAGGAGGTTGTCTCCAATATGGCAAAAGTGGTGAGCGATTTGGCAGCTACGAGACAAGAGGTGCAGGTACAGTCAACAGAGACCGCACGGCAGACCACATCGGAGCAGCCGACGGCAGCCCATGCAGCGGATGGCGGGCCGGTGAGGGCATTCTCAACACCAATAGAGGGCAGGTCGATGACGCAGATGGCCTCCAGGCACAGTATGAGCGACATCATTGGCGTACTACCAGACTTCGATCCACTAAGAGGGCATCGATCAGCGCAGCAGTTTTTTGAGAAGATCGAGCAGCTGCGGTCCATTTATGGTTGGAGCGAGGAGGAAGTGCTGTTCGCGGCGCAACATAAACTGAAGGGCGTCGCAAAGGAGTGGGCGGATGCGCAGACTGCTTTCGTGACGTGGGGGCAGTTCGTCGGCAAGCTGATGAAAGACTTTCCGAGCTCAGTAAATGTAGCTGAAATTCATAGGCAGATGGCCAGGCGTACGAAAAGGCCAACTGAATCCCTGAAGGACTACTTCTATGTTATGCTAAACATTGGGCGCAGGGGCGGCGTAGACGAACCGTCAATCAACTCTTACATAATTGGAGGGCTGAATGATTACAACTTGACGAGAACATTACTGACCATGGACCTAAAGACTTGTGACGACCTTTTGAGATCCCTGGAAAACGTGTCGGTGGTACCGTGTGGGGCTAAAGGTCCTGCCGAGGGGGCGCCGCAGCCAACAAAAGAACCGGAGACTGGGGGAGGCCGAAGCCGAAACTCGATTCGGTGTTACAACTGTGGGGAAACGGGGCATATAGCAGCCAAATGCCAGCACCCACAGCGCAAACCCAGGTGTAGTAACTGCAATAAGATTGGTCATGAAGCCAAGGCGTGTAGAGCAGCGAAGACTACGATTGCCAAGATTGAAGAGGAGCCAGTAGGGTCACCGCCGGTGATGAAGGAGGTGGGAGTATTTGGGAGGAAGATATCAGCGTTCGTAGATACGGGTAGCGACCTGTCATTGGTTGCTGAGTCAGTGGTTCCAAGTGGGGCGCAACGCCAACCTAGTGTGAAGCGACTCCGGGGATTTGGAGGGGCGGTAGTCGAGATGAAAGAAATAGTGGTAGCTGAGGTGGAGTTGGATGGGTGCACGATTGAAGCGGCCTTACTCATAGTCCCAGATTATTTGATGGAACACCAGTTACTATTGGGGCGAGACGTTTTGCTATCCGGCGGGGTTAAAATGGTATTAGATTCAGGCATCTTGAGGGTGGAAGGCCTCGGTATGGAAGGCAATATCAACAGTTTGGGTACCGAAACCAGTTCAATGCAGTTGACGAAACTATTGGGAGACTATGACGACTGTTTCGCTGAGGATCTGGCATCTCTGGGACGATGCAATACAACTGAGATGGAGATAAGTGTCACAACGGATCAGCCGATCCTAGGAAAACGTTACCAACTACCATTCGCACAACGGCCGGTGCTGTCATCCATCATCCAGGAGTTGTTAAAGTACCAAATCATTCGTCCAAGCCAGTCCCCACATGCAGCGCCAGTCGTTATGGTTAAGAAAGCGAACGGGGAGGACCGCATGTGTGTGGACTTCCGAGTTCTGAATACAGTAACAGTCAAGAAACAGTTTCCGATGCCCATCGTCGAAGAGCAGTTGGCGAAACTTGGCGGTAATCGGTTTTTCACGACTTTAGACATGACGGCAGGGTACTACCAAATTCCGCTGAAGGAGGAGAGCAAGCCGTTTACTGCATTCCTAACCCCCGATGGCCTTTTTGAGCATAATGTGATGCCATTTGGGCTGGTGAATGCGCCGATGGTCTTCCAGGAGATGGTGGTTCATCTCGTACGTGGGCTGAAACAGCGGGAGCGGGTCGTCAATTATGTTGACGAGGTAATCATTGCTACAACGACGGCGGAGGAGGGGATCCAAGTCCTTGAGGAGTTTTTGTTAGCAGTGCGAAGTGCGGGTTTGACGTTGCGACCATCGAAATGTCACTTTTTGGCAACGACAGTCAACTTTTTGGGGCACAGCATTGGCGAAGGTGTCATTCGACCAGGCGATGAGAAAGTCCGAAGCGTGAAGGAGTTCCCGATTCCAACGACAGCAACACATGTGCGGCAGTTCCTAGGACTAACGGGGTTTTTCAGGAAGTTTATCCGGGAGTATAGCCTCATCTCAAGGCCGCTGACTAATTTGCTGAAAAAGGAGGTGAAGTTCGAGTGGACTGAAGAGCATGAAAGGGCGTTTAATCAACTAAAAACCGCTCTTATTCACGACCCTGTGTTGACAATGTTTAATTGCCAAAACCCCCATGAAGTGCATACGGACGCCAGTGCGTATGGGCTTTCGGGCGTACTCTTGCAGCGCGAGGATGACGATCTCAAACCTGTGCAGTACTACAGCCGGCAGTGTAGCGCAGCGGAGCATAAGTATGCGAGCCACGAGTTGGAAGTGTTGGCCGTCGTGGAGACTCTCACCCGATTCCGGGTCTTTCTTTTGGGCACGAAGTTCACGGTGGTCACAGACTGCAACGCGGTGGCTACGACAAAAGCGTCAACACTCTTGCAGCCGCGAATAGCCAGGTGGTGGCTAAAACTCCAAGAGTTTGACTTCGATTGTGTTCATCGGGCGGGCGAGAAGATGGCTCATGTAGACAGCTTGAGCCGAGCTACAGTGCAGCCTCCATCAGAAGTGACAACGGTTGCCGAGAACGTGCTGAAGGTGGACGTGCAGGAAGATTGGCTGTATGCGATGCAAATGCAAGACGAGAAATTGAAACGAATCTGTGAGGTGTTGAAGAAGAAGCGGCCACCGGAGGACGATCACGAGAAGCAGATCTGCGTAGACTATCAGATCCAACATGGCCGGCTTTACCGGCAGGTGAAATGTAACCTGAAGTTAGTGGTCCCACAAGGGATTCGATGGCGTATTACCAAGGCGTGCCACGATGACGCAGGACATTTTGCAGTGGAAAAGACAATCGAAAGGATCGAAAAACAGTTTTGGTTTCCGCGAATCCGACGGTATGTAAAGTCATACATTAATGCCTGCGAGGAGTGTTGTTTCTTTAAGGTCAGAGGCGGAAAGTCGGAAAGTCAGCTTCATATCCACGACATACTACCGATTCCGTTCAGACGTCTCAATATCGACCACCTGGGGCCGTTTCCGAGAAGCCGGAGGGGCAATCTGCACATCCTGGTTGTGGTGTGTGGGTTCAGCAAGTATGTGTTGCTGAAGGCAGTACGCAACACGAAGACCGAGCCAGTGGTAAGAACCTTGGAGGAGGTGATGGCAATCTTTGGCCAGCCGTTACGCATCACCTCGGACCGAGGGACGGCGTTCACCTCCAAGGCCTTCGACGACTTCGTCAAGCGGTATGGTGTCCAACATGTGAAGACAGCGGTCCGTACTCCTCGAGCCAATGGCCAGGCCGAGCGGGTCAACCGGATGATTTTGGGCGCAATCAAGTGCAGCGCCAAAACCGAGAGAGAGTGGGACGCGACATTGCCAACGATCCAATGGGCAATCAATTCCCAACGGAACAACGTGACTAAATTCAGCCCGAATGAGTTGGTGCTAAATTTCAACCCCCGAGACGTTTCCGAGAACCGAATCATACAAGCGGTGCATGACAGGCCAGAGGTGGCAGAACCTGTCAAACTGAAGTACAGTGAGGCGGCGTCAAACATCCAGGCGGAACGAGAACGATGGAAGAGGCGTTATGACGATAAGCATCGACGGCCACACGAATACGCAGTCGGAGATTTAGTCTTGGTGGACTATGTTGCATCGGCGACGGGAGAGTCGCACAAACTCGATCCGGCGTATAAGGGGCCATACATCATCGCCAAGGTCCTCCAGCACGACCGCTATGTGGTGGAAGACTTGCCAGACACCACCTTAACACAACGTCGATATAGCAACGTGTGCAGTGCGGACCACCTTAAGCCATGGTGCGCGATCAGCCCCGATCTGGATGTCAGCGAGAACGAGAAGTCGGCCGAGGCGGCCGAAGGGTCAGGAGAGGCCGAGCTGTAAGGCAAAAAGGGGGCAGTCGGTGTTGAGTCGTCGAAGTGGTCAGACGTGCGCGGCACATCACCAAAATCCAGTTGTCATTTAAAATCAAAATTGTCAGTTACATTCAAAATAAAATAAATGATCATAGTCATCCATGACACTACGATTGATTTATGGGTTGAATTTAAGTAGGCACCAACAAATTAATATTTTTTTGAAGTGAATTCAAAGCAAATTACAAAAATGTTACTGTTATCCCAAAAATAATTTCCAATGATTTGCAGTGATATCAGGGAAAGTTTGTGTTCTAATTGAAGTCTACGAATTGGGCGCGTTTGATCAAAACCCTGTTTCTTTAATAATGGTTAAATAAAATCAGAAAATGATATTTTTATATTTTTCCATAAATATTAAATAATTTTTCTGTAATTAAAAAATATTGGTACAAAATTTAACCCGTTTTAAGCTAAAAATGTTCTAAGGTAAACAAGCTGTAGAACTCTAACGAAGAGGCGTGGCGACCTCAAATGCCGTGTGCACACTTCTTAGGGAAGTGTTTCATGATTTAAATACCAAAAAGTAATATCGAGACGCAGGGTAAAATTCGGGGTCGAAAGGGTTAATAATGGTGAAATAAAATCATAAAGTGATAATTTTGTTTTTTTTCCATAAATATTAAATAAGTTTTCTGTAATTAAAAAATATTCATACAAAATTTGTTTAACCCGTTTTAAGCTAAAAATATTCAAAAGTAAACTAGCTCTAGAACTCTAACAAAGAGGCGTGGCGACTTCAAAAGTCGTATGCACACTTCTTAGGCAAATGTTTCATGATTTAAATACCAAAAAGTAATATCGAGACACAGGGTAAAATTCGGGGTCGAAAGGGTTAAGCAAATGTGCTCATACAAATGTGCTCATACAGAGACATTCTGTGATAATCCTAACCATTCAATGTATTCTACCCATAAATATGGTTCTTTACCAAGTCAACTGGAAGCAGGCCTAGATAGTCAAGCGGGTAGTGCGCTGGCTTATCATATCGAGGCCCTAGGTTCGAATCCTAGCTCGGGCTTCTTCTATCGCTATCCACATGAAGCAGATGAGAATTACAAGAACTCTACTGGCCAACTACAGACTGAATAATTTACACAGACTCAGGAAGGGAAACTAATTCAGAGCTTCTCGTAAGTATCCATTTCTTGTATTTGTAGTTGTTTGTGTCAGGACCTAAGCATATAACTCTCTAGTCCACACTCTCTTCAACCCAAATTGAGCTGGTAGACAGCGAAACATATTGTCTAATATTCCGTGAAAGACCCCAGTTTCCCCTTTGCGTTCACAACAAAGCATAATTTATGGCAGCATCATTAACACCATTTTCCACACAATTGATAGATATTTCCAACATTACAGAAGACACTACGCTTCACTGCATCAAAGCAACCCGAACGCGCTTACCGCAAAATGCAACGCTTCATTGCCGGCGTTTTTGTGAGGTTAGGTGGGCACAAAACGATCAACGATGCAGAATGCAGCAACTCATTGAAAATTCCACCCAATGTCGCGGCAGCTAATAAAAGTTATAAAATGTGAATAGAAAGCAAAACATAACATAAATAAGGGCGTGTACTTGAAAAGCGTTTTCGAGCGGGCGGCGGAACAGCAAAAGCACCGAAATGGCCATTAAAACGAGCATTCACCGCGTTGCGATGCGGTGTGGCGGTCGATCGATTGTAACGATTCGCTTGACGCGCTACAAGAATATATTCGATAAAGGGACGGTACAAGTAGTATTGTAGTTGTTGTTGTTGTTGTTGTTGTTAATGAAAACCCACCGAAGCGCGTGGCTCACATTTCAGAAAGGTGCTGACTGCGCTGACATCTGTTGAGCGCATTCGACGGCCCCCGAAACAATGTCGGCTTTGTGCCGCAATGACAATTCGTCTGATCGAGTCATGATTAATCGTCCAAGTGCAGCGACGTTGTAAGCCGTAGACAAATATTGCGGCAATGCGGCCGGAAACCGATTGCATATAAATAACACATTAAGCGCTCACAGCGCACAAACCGCGCCGCAACTGTTCGCTGTGCGCACAGTGAAATCTTAACCCTCGACTGACGGCTAGAAGTCATGATCTTTGCTTTGTACTTGGCGTCGTCTTTGGCGATTTGAAGTGTGTCAGAGTGTGTGTGCCGTTTTCCATTTTCCGCTTGAATTGCGCCACTTCGAGTACGATTTGCATGTTGGGCCAACGGCGTCTGTGATTGACTCTGATGGGGGTTTTGGTGCGGAGAAGAGATGGAGCTAACTCCATAATTTGAATTCTACAATTGTTTTCTTGTCTTTGGTTCTTTCTGACTTACAGCTAAAATGATTTAGAAATGATTTCGTAGCTTTAAGACTCTAAAACTGCTGCGCCCCTGGACTTTTACGAAACCATCACAAGACGCTTTGTGAGTTAATGTGACAGCAACAGTGGTGCAGTTTCCGCTTGTAACAGCGCGCATTGGAATACCCACGCCTTTCCTTTGTCGCCCGATTTCATTACTTATTGCAGCCGATATGTGCTACTTGCAATGTCTAATGAAGCTTACGAGTCGTTAAATCCCTTCAACGTTGCCTTTCAATCAAAGTGTCCACACTCGTTATTGATTTTCTTGTAAGCTTTTCACTGCAAGTCAGATCGAACATTC
Organism: Melieria picta; assembly: GCA_964056695.1. Lineage (NCBI taxonomy): Eukaryota > Metazoa > Arthropoda > Insecta > Diptera > Ulidiidae > Melieria > Melieria picta. Next base: position 11,269,916 of record OZ057399.1, on the reverse strand, counting down.
AATCGATGCAATCAGTTGGCAACTTCCACAGTTAAGCACCAACAAACAACTTATATCCCAACAAGTTAAGCGCAAACATTTCATTCTCATCATTCAAATATTTTGCTGGTGTTCATTTGGCCAAAAAGGCTTTACATGTTGCTCGAAAAAGGAATTTCAAAAATGTTGTCACTTGTCTTTAAACAATTTCTTTCTTTTTGTTATTGAATTTTTGCTGTTATTTAGCCGAGTCGAGCGCCTGCACCTGTTGCCCGTTGCTGGTTAGCGACGCCCAAATTAACAACAATGACAACAACGAAACAATTGCTAAAATGTTTTCCCTTTTTTGACTGGCAGCCCGACAGTATCGCTGACACTCAATCTTTCAATCAGCCTTCACCGATCGATATTCAGCTGCGCAATTCCGCGACAGCGTAAGACAAGCTCAGCCAAAGCCGTGGCTTATCGTCCGACAACGATCTAGCTGGAGCGAGCCCGGCGAACCGAACGACGCGCAACGCAATGACAAGCATCAAAATCACGAGCATAGGCTGGCTATGAGGATGAGCCACACACAAGTGCCCTCGAGGAAGGGTGTCGTTGCGGCGACAGTGCAATGGGGGATTTTTCATGGGGTTCCAAGTGACTGCAGCATGAGGTGATGGATGAAAGTGGTATTTGTGTAGAAACCATAGTCGGTAGATGGATTGAACTAGCTGGTCGATGACATATGTATGGATTTCTGTTGGGTTCTAAGCAATCGATGGGTTTAACTAGCTCGTCGATGAGATATGTTGGGTCCTTGATGATATCAGATGTCACGGATCAAAGCAATATTTGTTGTCAAACCATAACCGAAAGATGGGTTTAACTGCTTCGACGATGGATCTCTGTTGAGTCCTAAGCGATATCAGACGTGATGGATCAAAGCAATATTTGTGTAAGAACCATAGTCGGTAGATGGAATGAAATATGCATGGATCTCTGTTGGGTCTTTAGTGATACCCGACGTGATGGATCAAAGCCATATTTGTGTAAGAACCATAGTCGGTAGATGGAATGAGATATGTATGAATTTCTGTTGGGTTCTAAGTGATATCCGAGGGGGTGGATCCGAAGGGGTGGTGTAAAACCCATAACCGTTAGATGGGTTTAACTGGCTCGACGATGAGATATGTATGCATCTCTGTTGGGTCCTTGGCGATACCAGACGTGATGGATCAAAGCGATATTTGTGTAGAAACCATAGCCGGTAGATGGGATGAGATGTGTATGGATCTCTGTTGGGTCCTAAGCCATAGCAGACGTGATGGATCAAAGCCATATTTGTGTAAGAACCATAGTCGGTAGATGGAATGAAATATGTATGGATCTCTGTTGGGTCTTTAGTGATACCCGACGTGATGGATCAAAGCCATATTTGTGTAAGAACCATAGTCGGTAGATGGAATGAGATATGTATGGATCTCTGCTGGGTTCTAAGTGATATCCGATATCTTTAGTGATACCAGACGTGATGGATCAAAGCGATATTTGTGTAAAAACCATACCCGGTAGATGGGTTGAGGTGTGTATGGATCTCTGTTGGGTCCTTGGCGATAGCAGACGTGATGGATCAAAGCCATATTTGTCTAAGAACCATTACCGGTAGATGGGATGAGATATGCATGGATCTTTGTTGAGTCCTAAGCGATACCAGACGTGATGGATCAAAGCCATATTTGTCTAAAAACCATTGATGGTAGATGGGATGGGATATGTATGGATCCCTGTTGGGTCCTAACCAATCGATTGGTTTAACTAGCTCGTCGATGAGATATGTTTGAATCTCTGTTGGGTCCTTAATGTTATCAGATATGACGAATCAAAGCAATATTTGTGTAAAAACCATAGCCGGAAGATGGAATGAGATATGTATGGATCTCTGTTAGGTCTTTGGTGATACCATAAACACCATAGCCGGTAGATGGGATCAGATATGTGTATGGGTTTAACTGGCTCGACGATGAGATATGTATGGATCTCTGTTGGGTCCTTGGCGATACCAGTTGTGATGGATCAAAGCCATATTTGTGTAAGAACCATAACCGGTAGATGAGATGAGATGAGATATGTATGCATCTCTGTTGGGTCCTTGGCGATACCAGACGTGATGGACCAAAGCGATATTTGTGTAAAAACCATGGCCGGTAGATGGATTGAACTAGCTGATCGATGAGATATGTATGGATCCCTGTTGGGTCCTAACCAATCGATGGGTTTAACTAGCTCGTCGATGAGATATGTTTGAATCTCTGTTGGGTCCTTAATGATATCAGACATGACGAATCAAAGCAATATTTGTGTAAAAACCATAGCCGGAAGATGGAATGAGATATGTATGGATCTCTGTTAGGTCTTTGGTGATACCATAAACACCATAGCCGGTAGATGGGATCAGATATGTGTATGGGTTTAACTGGCTCGACGATGAGATATGTATGGATCTCTGTTGGGTCCTTGGCGATACCAGTTGTGATGGATCAAAGCCATATTTGTGTAAGAACCATAACCGGTAGATGGGTTTAACTGGCTGGACGATGAGATATGTATGCATATCTGTTGGGTCCTTGGCCATACGAAATGGAGATGCATTTATGAATTTTGTTAGTTATCCCTTAGAATATGAGTACTTTTGACAACCCTTGAAACTTGAATCCTACTTCCAAAGACCACAGCAATGAGAATCAAAAACCAACTTACTCTTGCAGTGAAAAAAGAAGCAACATAGCTTGGCCTCACCGAATTTACATAGATTGAATTGAATGAAGTATATCTGGTACCGGAGGACTGTGGGGCAGTAAGGGCGAGCTATTCGTAATCTTCTATATTATACGCGTGGCTTTACCATATAAATCGTAGCGTTTCGGTCATACTGCGCTGTTATAGAATAGGAGAATCTATGAAGACTCTATTTAATAGAGTCACAATACCTTTATATTCCAAAGCTACGATGAAGAACTAAGGTCAAAGTTACCATAACTTTCTAAATAGTTCGTGTATGGAATGGAATCAACTAAAATGAACTTTCCATAGAAAATGATCAGAGGTTTGCCGTGTCCTGCTGAGAGTGTAGTCAACTCCTTTTGACTTACTTACCTTTTGGGGTTGGCTTAGTTGGAATTTGAATTAATGAACCTCTGATTCCCAGCCCAACTCAGTAGCAACTAAAATACAGCAACCGCCGGATTTTTCAAAGGCAACGATATTACATGGACATGGACGTAGCGCAGCGAATTAACATCCAGCGGCTACGCTGGCTCGGTCATGTCTGCCGTATGGACGACGAAGCTCCGACGAAAAAGGTGTTCGATGCGATGGTTGGAGGTCGACGGCGAAGAGGGAGTCCGTGTCTCCGGTGGAAGGACCAAGTTGAAGAGGCCCTGTCATGACTTGGTGTGACCAACTGGAGAAGGCGCGCGCAGAGCAGAGGCGCCTGGAGAGAAGTTTTGCGGCAGGCCGTAACCCGATAACGGGTTGTTATGGCCACTTAAGTAAGTAAGTAAGTAACGATATTACTCGCAGAGGTTTGTCAATTTGTTCAACGCGATAGTTGGAGGTCGATGGCAAAGAGGGAGACAATGTCTCCGGTGGAAGGACCAAGTTGAGGACGCTCTATCATCTCTTGGTGTGACCAACTGGAGAAGACGCAAAGTACAGGCACCTGGAAAGAACCTTTGCGGCAGGTCGTCACACGGTAAAGGGTTGTTATGATCAGTTAAGTAAGTTAGGTTTGCCATTTTCTGCTAAAAGACAGAAGGCGCAGAAAAATGTTATCTACCTTTGGGATTGGCTTAGTTGCAAATCTAAACTAAGGATCTTTGATAGGCGGTCTAACGCAATAAATTCTTGAATAGGCTTTTTAATATTTTGCTCTAAGAGCTTTTCTATATAATATTTTGCATTGACTTACTTGGAATCCGAAGTCACGAACCTTTCAACCTCCGGGTCCACTGGGTGATAGCGGCCGGTGAATTTTTAATAGGGAATTATTTCACCATTTAAGGGTTTGGCATTTCATTTTAAAAAGGCCACCGCCAAAATAAAGTTTTCTTTAAAGTATTTGTTGCTGGTTTAGTTGGTACTCAAACTCAATGACCCTATAAGCCACAACATTTGCCTACCTTAAGGATTTACATCAAATCAAAACATCAAATCAAAATATCGTTTTTAAAACTCTTCAGCCCCCACAGCATTTCGCTTCACTTCGCCACTCTTTGAGATATTGGAACATTATCGGTGTGCAGTCTTACGCAAGGAAAAGTGAAAGAAAAATTCCAATTGAAACGGACGTAAAGTGGGGAAGCCTACAACCATTCGAAGAAGCTATGCTAAAAAATAACAAACAGAAGAAGAAAGCACAGCAAAAAAGTAGAACTAACAGCAACATACTGTAGCATGTTGCAACATCGTCCATCGTCGTCGAATGTTGTCGTCCGCGCAAGCGATACTCGCCAAGCAAGCGACATGTTGTCATTTAAAATCACGATCACTGCACGGCTGCGCCGATCGGCGACCGACCAGTGGAATGGAATTTGATTTGCAATAGCGAACAGGCAGCGGAGACAAGTTCCTTTGAATTGCGAGCAACAGCCAAAGGCACAGCTAGAGTCGCGGCCACGGCCGCGGCCAAGTGCGTCTATGCACTGGGAGCGGTGGGAGCGGTGGCAGCGCGCCGTCCTGGCGCAACTGCCATATATGTGGAGCACCTTCGGCGAGCCGCTGACAAGCCGCACTTGCGCGCACCGAAATGGCATCGAAGGCCAACGGCAGTGGCTGCCAGGCTCGCGCGCTATGGCCGCTGTCACCGCAACATGCTGCACGTACATGCGACACAAGATCAGTCAAGCAGCAGGAAGCACTCGGCGCGACGCGCCAAGTTGAGCCGCTGTGCGCGCTCGGCGCACCTGCTAAACGGCCGCCTAAACTTATCGACGCAGCCGATCTGATATAGTTTCGTTTTCATTTTGCGAAACACGCCCGAGTGGGGCACGGCGGAACGGGCGACGGCGAGTGCGCTCATAGCTCTATTTGGCATTGGGTCCGGCAGCGGCCATCCGGCAATCCGACAGGATGGCCGGCCGGGCCGGTCTGCGTGCGTGCGTCTCGTTGACGCTGCGTATGCCCGGTGTGTTTGTCAGTTTGTCTGTCTGTCTTCTGTTTGTTTGTTTGTTTGGTTGGTTGGTTGGTGTTGCTGTTGTTGTTGTTGTGCCTTGTCTGTCTTGTAATTGAAGACGAAGGGTGCTTGCGCACATATATCAAAAGTAATTTTGCCATCAATCATTCGGTTTGTACTGAATCAGTCAGTCAGGTCAGTCTGTCCGGGCAATCAGCGACCAACTCGAGCTGGCCGGTCAGGTCGCGCGCAGTCGTGCGTCCCTTCGTACGGTCAGTCAGTCAGTCAGCCAGCGCCGGTTATTGGCACAATGTGTGTCCACGTTTGTAGGTGCGACTACCTTGAAGGAATGTTTAATCGCTGCACTGGTTGTGTTGTTGTCGGCGCGAAAGCGGTGCAGATTTAACAACTGAACTTTCTATCTGGATCGTTGCGTATCGATGATTACAGATTTGAATGGCTGTGGCATCATAAATGTTTTCTTCAAAACACTGTGAAATAACGTAATAAATACTTTCCTTAAAGAAAAAAGGCTCTAAGAATCTTGAGATGTATTGGTGGTACAAATAAGTTTTGAGTGTTTCTTTTGTGGCTTTAAAGCTTTGTTCAGAGAAATTGATACAATTAATTTTATTCAAAGTATTATCCATTGTTAGCTATGAGTTTTCCCCATTTTTCAGGAGGCATACGGATTCTGTGCTGAAAAATTGTCTCGTCTTTTGAGGCGATCCAAAAATCGACAAAATTTTTATCTTCTTCGTATAAAGTGAGGTGCTGAATGGCCATGCCATGAATTATCAATCAAAACAAATGATTTTTGGAAGCAGATATGTCTGGTGAATACGGCCGCTGTTGTAAGACTTCTCATTGAAGCAGCTCCAACGGTTTCTTGACGACTTTTGCAAAATTTGGCCGAGTGTTGTTGCCTCTTTGTTTACTACATAGTTTACTTTTGAATAATTTTAGCTTAAAACGGGTTAAATAAATTTTGAATCAACATTTTTTAATTACAGAAAAATCATTTAATATTTATGGAAAAATACAAAATTATCACTTTTTGATTTAAACAATTTTAGCTTAAAACAGGGTTTTTGATTTGATTTTTTTGGGGTTTTTTGATTGAAAATTATTTTGGGGATAACAGAAAAATTTTTGTAATTTGCTTTGAATTGACTTCTAAAAATATTAAATTGTTGGTGTCTTTGCTATAAGATGGCAAATAGGTGAAGTTGCTCTCAGGCAACTTTGGGGTCGAAAGGGTTAAAGAACCCATAGCCATACACATTTCACTAGTTAGAGATATTTTTACAGATTTCAATACAAAATTATTTAAGGAACAATCTTCCTAACTAAAAAAATCACGTTTTTGGATAAAAAAAAACATTTCGCAGATTTCGAAAATTCAAACAATTTTACGTAGGAAAATATTTTAGTTGAAGTTCAAAAAGACTTTCGACTTTGTTCCGCAAAAGAATGCTAAAAAATGTCTAACTAAAAAAAATAAAGTTTTTTGATAAATAAAATCACTTTTGCTGAATAAAAAACCATCAATTTGCATTTATATGAAATTTAATTTGCAGATTTCGAAAATACAAAAAATTTTAGGTAGGAAAATATTTTGGTCAAAAATTAAAAAGACTCGATTTTGTATCGCAAAATAATACTTAAAAATGACTTTTTAAAAAAAATCAAGTTTTTGGCACAATAAAAACACGTTTTTTGCTGAATAAAAAAATCAAATCTGCGTTATATGAAAATTCATTTGCAGATTTTGAAAATTCAGACAATTTTACGTAGGAATATATTTTGGTCAAAAGTTGAAAAGACTTTCGATTTTGTACCGCAAACGAATGCTGAAAAATGTCTAAAAAAAAATCAAGTTTTTTGCTAAATAAAATCACGTTTTTTACTGAACCATCAAATTTGAAATATACATGAAATTTCATTTGCAGATTTTGAAAATACAGACATTTTTACGTAGGAAAATATTTTGGTCGAAGGTGAAAAAGACTAAGTTTTTTACCGCAAAAGAATACTGAAAAATGTCTAACTAAAAAAAATCAAGTTTTTTGCTAAATAAAATCACGTTTTTTGCTGAATAAAAACATCAAATTTGCATTTATATGAAATTTAATTTGCAGATTTCGAAAATTCAAACAATTTTAGGTAGGAAAATATTTTGGTCGAAGGTCAAAAAGACTTTCGATTTTGTATCACAAAAGAATGCTGAAAAATGTCTAACTAAAAAAATCAAGTTTTTTGCTAAATAAAATCACGTTTTTTGCTGAATGAAAAACAACAAATTTGCGTTGAATGAAATTTAATTTGCAGACTTCGAAAATTCAGACAATTTTTCGTAGGAAAATATTTTGGTCAAAAGTTAAAAAGGACTTTTGATTTTGTACCGCGAAAGAATGCTGAAAAATGTCTCCACGATTCAAAAAATTTTGGTATAAGTTGTCCCAGCGAAGCCCTAAGGGTACAAAAAAATGAGATACATATATCCTTCAAAGTAATCTGCATTGCAAGCAATACATATACTTCAACGCTTTCTTCTTAAAAACACTTTCGAATGACAGATACATCAACCGGAAAATAATTTGATAAAATTTTTTTTTTTAATTTGATCAAAAATTTATCAAAATGTTTAAATACAGAATTCCACGTATTTTTTATCAGAACGTACAATAAACATTTTCCAGATCTTTTAAGATCAGGCAAAAAAAAATTTCAAAAAATTTGATAAACAAATTTTTAAAAAATTTGATAAACAAATTTTTAAAAAATTTGATACAAAAGTTTTTAAATACAGAATTCCAGGTATTTTTTATCAGAACGTACTATAAACATTTTCCAGATCTTTTAAGATCAGGCGAAAAAAATTTCAAAAAATTGGATAAAAAAATGTTTTCAATATTTTACATATAAAAATAAAAAAATTTATAAAAATTCTTTATGAAAATTTTTTTAATACAGAATTCCAGGTATTTTTTATCAGAATGTACAATAAACATTTTCCAGATCTTTTAAGAATGTACAATAAACATTTTCCAGATCTTTTAAGATCAGGCAAAAAAAAAAATCAAAAAATTTGATAAAAGTTTTTTAAAATCTGATAAAAAATTTGTTGTCAAAATTTTTCAAATACAGAACTCCAGGTATTTTTTATCAGAACGTACAATAAACATTTTCCATATCTTTTAAGATCAGGCAAAAAAAAAATCAAAAAATTTGATAACAAAAATGTTTTTAAATCTGATAAAAAATTTGTTGTCAAATTTTTTCAAATACAGAATTCCAGGTATTTTTCAGGCAAACTATAATATTTTGGTTTTGCTTAAATCCTTTTCGGATTGCAGCCAATGGTAGCAATAATTGTTTGTTACCGTAAAGGCCGACCGGTTGCATTCTCCATTTTCACAGTCTTCTTTTCTTCTTTTTCTTTTTCTTCTTTTTCTTCTTTTTCTTCTTCTTCTCCTCCTTCTCTTTGCTGTTGCAACTCGGTCATACGTTCATCGCAAGTGGCGTTGATGAGTTGCCATCTAAACGCTGTACGTCAGCAATATTTTGCATCACATATCAGCAACAGGCGCTCTGACCATCATTACTGTTGTTGTTGTTGTTGTTATTGGTATTTTGCTATTTGCATATGCTGCGCTGATATAAATGATTTTTAAATTAATATCACTTTAGATAGCACGTCAGGCGCTCGGAGACCGGACGGCGACCAGCGGGTCGTTTCATCATCGACGATATGCAAGCGAAAATTAATTGATGGAGCATTTGAGTGATGCAAAGTGATGGCAGTGCGTTGGTTGCGTATTTACTTATTTGTTGTTGTTGTATACATATTGGCTTTTAATTATTGTCAATGGGCTTTGCGTCATGGCGCTGGTTGCGTGTGTCCTCAAGGAATTTAAGGCGGCTTGTGAATGGCATTAATGGGTATTAAATTCAAGGTCGTGCGCTGATCTGGAACGTTTCAATGGCAAAAGCATTTCCATAATGAATGAGCAAAAATGTCTCGAAAACACAGCAACACTCTGAGATCCTCGAATACGGCAGATTCTTGCTAGGACGCTTTCGGAACTTAATCGCATTCCACACTTAGATCTCCCTCTTCCAAGATTTATAGTCTTAAGAATTATTGTTGAATTTTTTTAATTTTAACTTTATTATTATGTAATATTCCAGTTTATAGATAGTCTGTTAAAATTTATTTTTGTTTGACGGAATTATAAATAAATAAATAAAAAAAAAAGATTCAATGTCTGCTATGGTAATCTTTGAAATGGCTGCGAGTGGCTCGGCGGACATGGTAGCTGTTAACTGCTCGCTTCTATTTTTTGACACCCATGCCCACAGCTAATAACAGACACACTGCAGCGGCACTTAGCGATCCGCTCACTAAACCCACAAATTAAGCCCGCATCAATTTTAATCATTTCTGAAAATTCAAGTATTCGGCATATGTGCGCCGCAATTTGCTCGTTTGGCATGTTGAGCCCTTTTTCGGCAAAAACCTCAGCCCGGCCCGGCCCGGTTAGTGTGATTAACTTGCCGAAAATGCAGTTGCAACAACAACAACAACAACATACACACACAGATGATTGCTGCGGTGCGGAGCGCATGCGCGACTTTAGATCATCACAGCAAATTACTTAACCACACGCTTTGGCTAATAATAAAGTCACGCCTGTTTACACGGAAACGCACAGCGACCGTTTCGATGCAGCGGCCAATTCGTTGCCGCACGGCGCACGTTGACAACAAAATTCATTTAGCCAAAAGCGATAATTCGTCCTTTTGCTGTGACAACTAAATTGCCAACACACTCTGAGCGATGTGTCTGGCCAATTTGGCAGTGGCGATGTTGCATTGCCGCTGGCTCTTCTCATTTCGTTTTTCTTGTTGTTGTTGTTTTTGTTGTTTTTGTTGCATACCGTTGAGTCGATTATGCGCCGCAACGAGGCGCAGTAGAAGCGCCAAGTGCGGCGCGCCGGCTGGAAGTGCCGACCGTAGTGTGAAGTAAGGCACCAAATAATGCCAGCCTGCCAAAAATTGTTGTTAGCTCGGTTTGGTTTTTTTTCGGTTGCCCCGTTTTTATACCCTGCACCGAGATGTTGGGGTATGCACAGTGCACTTGGATCAGGAAGATATAGAAATGTATATTTTCAAACAGTGACGTACACAGAATTTCATTTTGGTGAGGGGAAAGGTGGGGTTCTGCGTACAACTTTTGATTCATTGGAATCATTTGAAACCATACTTTGTACCAGAAACTTTTGTATTTGGGGGGTTGAACCCCCAACTCTTCCCTTTTTTTCACATGATCAGCATTAGCACAAGAAATAAGAAATGTGTGCGTTTGTCTCTTCATCCGTTCGCGGATTGGTCCGTCTGACAAACGTTTTGAATGTACTTGAAGGAGTAAAGATATCGGTAGGAATTTCGATATAGATGAAAAGTTGGTATTTCTACTTATTAACTGATATCCATATGGGCGTAGGGTGCATATTATAAAACGAAGTTGCCTTATAAAAGTCATTTGCAAAATGAGAAAATGCTAATTATTAATAATTATTAATTAACTAAAATTATTTGATAGTTTATGAATGTTTAATATTGTAAATGATTGTTGCATGCTTTTTTATCCCATTGAAGATATATTCGGTTATAGTGGCGGATTCAGGGGAGTATTTTAGGAGTTGAACCCCACCACCCGCCTCCCCCGAAATATTAGGATCGACTTTAAAACTACATACAAATTAAAAGGCATTTTATGAATATTAAAGGATTACTTTTTGAAACCCCCCCGAAATATTTTTCTGACCCTGATTCTGTAGGACTGAAATATATGGTAGAGGGTTTCAGCCAGAATAATATAAGCCACCTTATTTAACCCTCAAACGATGGAGTTATTTTCTTGTTTGTTAAGTAAACATAGTTTTTCTTATATAAATTAATTTTTTCTTATTACTTTAAATATTATAGGCATATCTGTATGTGTAAAGATAGAAGTATTTTGGAAAAATTATTTTAAGAGCAGAAATGAAAAACATTTTGTATGGCAATGTGACAATCTGAAAAAACGTTTATACAATAAAAATCTGCGATTGTTTATGTTCAACTGACAACACGCAAAATTTGTTCCAGAATACAAAGCTCTTTAAAACCAATAACAACAAAAATTTTTTTTTGGAAAACCGAGTTACCTTACTCAAAATAGTCTCATTTGTACTCAATATATAGCAATTTCCACGGCTTGAAAGCATATTGAACTACTGTTTTAGATTTTTGGCCGGAATGCCGTTTAGAAAGTCTTCTTGATGGCTTCTACGTCCTCAAAACGTTTTCTTTTCATTGACAAATGCATTTTTTTTTAATTACGGTGCCAAATCTCGCAAACACAATGAAAATTGGCTAATAATTTAAATGCCACCTTTACTAAAAAAAAAACTCGGTCACAAGTGTCTCTCCATGAGATGGATCAGTCAACTTGTGCCAAATGTTCAGTTAAAATTCGTTAAAGTGATATTATTGAGATGCTTAAATCCAATTTCAAGAATTTTTTTTCAAGAATTTTAGTTGATCTGTGATGAATTCAAGTAAATTTTTGATGGAAACTGCTATTATGATAGATTTCATGCTGGTTGAGGACACTCTATCATCTCTTGGTGCGACTAAATGGGGAAAGGTGCGAGCAAAGCAGAGGCGCCTGGAGCGAACTTTTGCTTGCCGTAACCCGCTAATGGATTTTTATTGTCAATTAAATAAGTAAGTATAATTTATGTTCTTACGAACGTTTTTTTATTGTGTATACCACTCATAAACTCTGCCACAGGATAAACAATCAGATCGCCATAAACTTGATTCATCAATTGAAATGTTTCTGTAAAAGTTTTATTGAGCTTAAAAGGAAATCTTACTTAGGCTTTTGGTTCGATGTTTGTTGCATATGCAAAAACTTCTCTTACAGTGAACCAAATCTCATGAAAATTCGACTAGATTTGGGGAAGGTTGTACCTTTTCAACGTACTAAGTTTCCTATAGGTCAGACTACCTATTTAAAAAATCTGGTTTGTTTTGCAACGCACTTTGTATAGTATTAAGTTTTAGTTGTATGTTCAAATACATTTAGGCAGAAATGTATTAAGGGAGAAATGTTAAATCAGGAAACATTTACTAGCTGTAGACTTTTCCATAATGTTGTTTGTTATTTAAGAAAATATTTGGTTAAATTTTGATTGATGATGTTTTTTAGGCTTAAGTCGAAAACAATGAATAATTCCGTGTTTTAGGAATTCAACCCCCTCTCAAAAATTTATCTGTTTCCTAAAAAAATTGTGAATGACAAAAACGGGTTCAAATGGTTTTGGACCCAAAAGTTTTGTACAAAATCGCCCAAAATTAAATTCTCTGTGCACAATTCGACTTACTTTTTGTTGGAGTTGTCTTGTAAAAGTATTGCAAGAGAAATTAAAAATTTTAATAAATATTAACCAAAATACTGTGATAGCTATTAGATGCATGCAACTTAAAATTGATGTGCCACACCCGCTTTACTTATTTTGATCCTTATTCGTGCATTGGTTCTTCAGTAAATTCTGTTTTTCTGTTTTAAAATTCTGTTTTTAAATTCCGTTTTAAAATTATTTTTGGTTGCATTGGTTTTTCAATAAATTCTATTTTTCTGTTTTAAAATTCTGTTTTAAAATTCCGTTTTAAAATTATTGTTTAAAATTCGGTTTTTGAATTTTTTTTTTAATTTTTTTTTTAAATTCTGTTTTTAAATTCCGTTTTAAAATTATTTTTGGTTGCATTGGTTTTTCAGTAAATTCTGTCTTTCTCTTTTAAAATTCTGTTTTTAAATTCCGTTTTAAAATTATTGTTTAAAATTCTGTTTCTGAATTTTGTTTTTACATTTTGTTTTAAAATTCTGTTTTTAAATTCCGTTTTAAAATTATTGTTTAAAATTCTGTTTGTAAAGTTTGTTTTAAAATTCTGTTTTAAAATTCTGTTTTTAAATTTTGTTTTTAAATTCTGTTTTAAATTTTGTTCTAAAATTATATTTTTAAATTCTGTTTTAAAATTCCATTTGAAGGACGAGCTTGCAAAAATGAACCAGATACAGTTCTTTTATACTAAATTTTTTTTTATATTATTACTTGTTTATATGTGATGTAAATATTTCTTATATTATTTATTTTTATTTTTTTAATTATTATTTGATTTTTTAATATATATTTTTTTGTAATATAAACAGTAATTGTCTCTACATAGATGAACTTTAAATTTGGCTTTCCAAGGTGACATTTGTTATTACAGATGCAGGGTATATATATGTCGGTCCATACCGATTGAATCACTCTTACTTCTGCTTCTTGATTTTTCTTAGTTTTGGCGTATGGGTTTCTTTAGGTATTTTCACACACACACACGCACACACCCGTCTGCGCGCTTATTGGGAAGTTGAAAATTAACTCGATTTTTGGCCAAGTATTTTTTTCATACTTTTTTGGGGTTTTTGGTGATTTTTAGGGTGTTTTGCGAATGCGTCGAATGCAAGTTGTGGCATATGGCTGTTGTGCTTGTTGTTGTTGTTGTTGCACTACGACTGCATGATTTATAGCAGCCGAAACAACAAATTTGGGTTGAAAGTTTTTGGCTACAAAAACAACCACATTTCATTGGCTGTCGTCTGAAGTGTTGCACCAATTCGAGTGCGGTTCGCCAGCAAGTGGCACCGTTTTTTTTTAGCTTCTCATGCGCTCCACCTTCCCGCACGCCACATAAGTATTCGGCGGAATTTGGTAATTGCTATATTGCTGGCCGTGTTGTGCGCCGCTCGGCTACGGCCGCTAATAAGCACTTGAATGTGTGTCAGTGTGTGTGTCAGTGTGTGTGTCAGTGTGATTGTGTTTCAACTGACTGCTCGCTGAATGGTGGCTTTGTTGGTCGGCTTAACGAGACCGCTTCAGTTGCGTTGCAAGATTAAGACACTTTCAGGCTGCGTGCCACCCGAATTTGTGAAGCTTGAGAAACACAACAACAACAACATAAGGTGACCAGACAAAGGTTGTTTTGTTTCTTTTCTTGTAGCAACGTTTTGCACTTTGAGAGGAGTTTCGGTTACCTCAGTCGACTGTGAGTAAAATAGTAAAGGGATTCAAAGAAATTGGATGGTTTAGGGATAACTGTTCATTTTTATTAAATTCAACTGCTGCAAGTGGAACGCTTAATAGATACGCCGATTGTATGATTGTGTGATGGAGAAGAGACGACTCACAGTGCTTTGACTCCATACAAAATAGAAGCAAAATTAGATGGAGTACTTGAAATTCGCCTAAGTCATTATGGGCTCCTGACTTCAAAAATATTGCTTATTTTCAAAAAAAATATAGTTAAAAAAATTTCATATATACATAAAACCGATTATTTCATCACCATCGAATGCAAACCGCTGGAGCTATAGTAATGAAATTTGGTCAATAGTTATGTCTATATTTTTTATAATTTTTATATTTTTTTTTATATTTTTATTTATTTTACTATATATTTTGAAAAATATAATCACTCAAAATACACAAAATCACACAAATAAAATCACTCCCCTAAAAAGGAGCGATTTTAAAAACTTCAACCTTGAAAGGAGGAAAGAGGGTGGTGAAGCTTATATGGACGGACATTGTTTTTTGAGTCGGATTGTTTTGAAATTTTGTATGTATATACTAAAAAAACAATAACAAAATACGTATTTCAGTGTTTTTCTAAATTCGACATTTAAAGGGTGGAAAGAGGGCGGTGAAGATGCTTAAAAAAATAATTTTTTTTGTTTGATATACGTAGAGCTTAACCTGAAGATGACACAGCTATGAATATGCAATGCAGTTCAATTTATAACGGCGACAATATCGAAGAAATTATTCTTCAAAATGAAACTTTCGTCCTTTTCCATAATAAGTTCCATAATATTCCATAAGTTCCATAATATTCCATAATTATAATGAAAAAATGGGCTAATATGGCTCATAATGGGTTAAGTGGGCGTGCCAAGCCTATTTTTAAAAAGAAGATTCATAATTCGCGGCATTGACATGGTCACACATTTTGGTCGCAATTTTAACTAAAGCAATTTCTGTGAAAAAAATCATACATTAGTAGTTTAGAAAAAATTGAAAATCCAAAGGCGCAAAAAGACGCAAATTGTTTTTTACGGATTTAAGAAAAGAAAGTCCAATTAAAAAAAGCCTTAAGAAGGATTTACGCCAGTTCACGTCATTCGATTCAAGTTGCATTTATAAATTTAGTTATTTTTAATTTTCATTGATAGAAAAAAATTTGTTTTTGAAAATTCGTTAAACAAAATATTTACACTAAACAAAAAAAAACGATCAGCAGTTCCGCTCCTATTAATGCAGTTTTAATTAATATTAAAAGAAATTGGTGGCCAACAACATATTTTCTACAATTTTTTTTATACAAGCATTTAAATTTGATTTTACACTTTAATAAATTTTTGTAAAAATTTGATGAAATTTGAATGGCTTTGAATGAAATTTTTACACGTGATCAAGAAGATTTTGGGTTTTAACATACTTATTTTTCAAGAAAATTCTATATACAATTTCAAGGATATAAGAGATTAAAATTTCAAAGGACCTTTTTCATATCCATTTTTACAAATAGATAAAAAATCAATTTTATTAAAATTCTTGAGCCTTTCCTCTTTCATTTGATATACATATCGCCATATTTTGACGAGGTTAAATATTTTTTATATTTTTTTTTATTTTTTTTATCCCCTTCAAAATTTTGAAATCCTTTTAAAAGAAATGAAATGATGTAGAAATGAAAAACCAGGTACGCAGTATTACTATGTTTGGTCTCTAGCTTCACGCCCATATGGATTTTTTCCGGTGTGAAATTTTTTTTAAATTTTTGTCGCACGGTGTTATCAGTGCTTAAAGTTTGCCTAAAACACGCTGAAAGCAACACAAGTCGAGTTGCCGCACTGACAGCTGATCGCTTCGAGTTATAAAAAAGCACTTAAAAATGCCGCAGTGCAAATAAAGCGTCACTTTTGCATATTAAAACATTTGCATAGTAAAAAAGATGCTCGAAAGAAATTTTCATTGGTTTTCTGCTTTTTTAATAACAATTTGTATTCGCATAATATCCAACTGCCACTGGTTTCGGCCATAGCGACAGCGAAAAGTTCTCATGCAATTCGGCTGCGACATTCTGCAATTTGCTGCACCAACACATCATTGCAATTTATCACTTTTGTGTATGATTTTCTTGTGCACTTCCAAGCCGTGTGACCGCAACGCCCCCTGCCTGGTGCCGCGGCCACTTGCCGCAGCCGTGTCGGGCTCTGGCTGCCTGCTGCTGCTCGCTCAACGGGAAGGGAGCAGCGCTCGTAGGGCGCATTTGACAAATCATTATCAAATGACTCGGCACAAAAGTTCAATGCAATTTTACACAATAACTCAGGCGGCGACAGAGCGACGGCCCTTAGGCGAGTGCACTGTCGGCCTTTTTGCGGCGCTGCAGAAAAACGCCAGTCAGCGCGCTACATTCTGTCCAAAGACAGACTTAGTGAGGCCGTAGTGACGGTATGAAAATTGTTGCTGGACAATAGTCGTCGAGGGTAATTTGTACGGCGGCGGCATTGTGCACGCCGACGTAGAATGAGTGCATATTAATTATGCGCAGTTAGTTGTTATAATAATTTTTAATGACTTTATTAAATGCGATTTTCAGAGTCCACTCAAAACGAATATTTTCAGCTGAGTGGGGGAAGAGGGTGCGTCAAACAATAGCGGCGGCCATGTCAATTGAGTTGAGTTTAGAAGTGGTTTCATTGGTTGTTGTTGTAGTTTTTTGATGATTCTATGCAGGCGTTGATAAATTAAAGCGTTGAATAAAACATTTGAAAACGTTGATTAAAACATAAAACACCATGAATTAATCTTGAAAAAATGATCTAACTGGTGTCTTCTAGAAGACTTTGGAGCTACAGCTTTTTGCTGGGAAATGTTGAAAACTCAAAACTTCGATTTAGTTCTCTGTGTGGTCATAACAAAAACATTTTATAGTAAGTTATTTTTTTTATTGCGAGACATTGATTTTTTAAAGTCTTGGAACAACCAACTTTTAAAAAGTCACTACGGTAGTAATAAATACTATTTTTTTAAAATAATAATATTTTAATAATGAATAATATTTTATATAAATTTTATTGTATTTTATTTTATGTTATTTTATTTTATTTTATTTTATTTTATTTTATTTTATTTTATTTTATTTTATTTTATTTTATTTTATTTTATTTATTTAATTTTATTTTATTTTATTTTATTTTATTTTATTTTATTTTATTTTATTTTATTTTATTTTATTTTATTTTATTTTACTTTATTTTACTTTATTTTATTTTATTTTATTTTATTTTATTTTATTTTATTTTATTTTATTTTATTTTATTTTATTTTATTTTATTTCATTTGATTTGATTTGATTTTATTTGATTTTATTTTATTTAATTTAATTTTATTTTATTATATTTGTTTTTGATAAATACTAAAACATTTTACAAAGACTAAATTTAAATAAATAAATAAAAAAATTAATAAATAAAAATGTTAACACTAGATTTGAATCATTTTTATTTTAATTTGTTTTTATATTATCAGGTGTACAACTTTGCTTCCGCCGTTTTTTTCCAAAATTAAAAGCTTTATTGCGAAAAAGTGCTTACAGATGTATTATTCAAAGTATTGTCCGTCGCTAGCGACAACTTTCTCCCATCTTTCCGGCAATTTTCGGATCCCGGCTCGAAAAAAGGAGTCCTCTTTTGACGCTATCCATGAAGCAATCCATTTTTCCAATTCTTCGAAGGATTGAAAATGTTGATCTGCCAGGCCGTGTGCCATCGAACGGAATAGGTGGAAGTCAGAAGGGGCGAAATCTGGGGAATACGGCGGGTGGGGCAAGACTTCCATTTCAGCGTTTCCAGGTACTTTTTGACCACTTTTGCGACGTGAGGCCGAGCATTGTCGTGTTGGAGGATGACTTTGTCATGTTTTTTTTAAAACGTTGAAACCACTCCCGACACGTTCTTTCACTCAGAGCAGCATCACCGTAAGTTTCTGAGAGCATTCGATGCGCTTCAGCTGCATTTTTTTGCGAATTGTAACAGAAAAGTAAAACTTCCCGCAAATGGCGAGAATTGGGCACATAAACGGACATTTTCGAGCGTGAATAATACGAAAACAAGAACAACTGTCACTGAAACGGCGATGACAATTCGTTAGGCACTGTCCACACTCACTTTAAAGGCATTACCATCTATGTATTTCAACCAGCCTCAGCCGGTACAGCCACCTATCGGAAAACGGCGGAAGCAAAGTTGTACACCTAATAGTTTTAATATTTAAAATATGTTTTTACATATTAATCGAATAAAAAACTAGAAAAATTGTTTTAGAAATACTTTTTTCAGGAAATCAAATTCTTTCAGGGCTAGTCAAAACGGCAAAGATTTGTGATAAGCATTGTAAAAGTAAAGTGTGTAATGAGGGATTAAATAAGTTTATCTGTTTTAAACTTAAACATTTAGGTTTTTATTTAAACAAATTTATAAAACACTAAAATATTCTAAATACTTAAAATTTGATTTCTGGAACCAAACAATCTTCAAATTAAATTAATTAAATTAATTATTAAAAGTTAACATACATGTACGCCTTTGTTTCTTGGGGGCAGCACTTCTTCAACTGTCTGGCAGACCCTGAGAAGACGCATTAATAAATTTGTGAGAGCTACCAAGTGGGTCTTATCTTTGGGAAGTGTATATGTGAAGCAAGTCCTTCACATTGTAACAAATTGGACGATATGGTCTAAGGCCGCTTAATCTATCTAACTAACCTACATGGAGACATTCGAGAAAATTTTAGAATAGTTTTTTTTTTGAGGGACTGAAAATCATCTTATTTGCTAGTTATGCCAGATTCTGGTCGGCTGAAACCTTCGCTCGGTTGGGAGTTCGCCGAGACAGGACACTTAATTAGACCCTTTTTTGTTCTCGAAACAATTTGATACCGTCCAAGATTCTGAAGAAGAAAAACTTATAGAAGGTTTTTATAGTCAGCTAAGTAAGTACCATAAATACGTCTGAGTACTTCAGAAAATTTCTGTCCTCTGTTAGTTTCTTGGCTCAATCTTAAATCCACCAAACACATCGAAGCAAGTAAATGGTGAAAATTGTCAAGAATTTCAGTTTCACTACCTGCTAATCGGATTTTTTCAATAGAACTTAAGTGCCTTAAGTGTCAATGTAATCTCCATTCCAAGCAATACACATATTCAATGCTTTTTTTAATCTTGAAAATATTTTTCATTGACTGACTTTGGCATCGCCTTCAGCTACTTCTGCGAATTCTTTTTTATTGAATCAATTGTCTTAAAATGATTTCCTTAACGTTGACTTTGGTCAAATAGTAGCATACATGATAAAATTTGCAAACTGGTCTTGTCTTAGTGAAGAAATCATGAGTTCTTTCTTTATAATTCTGGCATTTTGCGATGAAATTTTTGTAGGAACACTTTGTAAGAAACACAAAACGTCAGATAAACTCTTTGCTGAACTAAATTCGACATTGCGAAATTCACAGAACTCAACAACCACTGACTTGTTTAAGGGGTTATATACAAAGTTGGGGCTCGAACAATCGAAAAAATTTTTTGGGCATTTTCTGAAAGTACATAATCTGTGCAAAATTTCATCCAGATCGGATCACTGGTTGTCAAATTGCAGCCGTTTGCAGCGCGCTGGTCCTGGCACGAATGAAGTTGACACAAAACTCTAAACGTGATTATCTCGGAATGCGTTGTTTTCAAAAGTACTGTTGCGGTGAACGTGATATCTCAAAAACTTTTTATCCGATTTTCGAAAATTTTTTTTTCAAATATTTGTATTTACGATCTCGTGTACTTGAACGATTCATTTTCCATCCGAAAATTTTTAACTTTTTGCAATGAATTTTTTTTTAAATTTTGACCACCAAAAAAATCAATTTTTTCTGTCAGCGTGGTTTTTTTATTAAAAAAAAAATTTTTTTGGGAAACCAAATCGTTCAAGTACACCAGAATACACTTTTCTTAAATAATTTTTTTCCTTTTTTGATTGCAGTTGAGCGGTTCGCCTTGGAGAACGTTCACCGCAAGCCTCTGCAAAAAAAAGCGCTGCGAGGCATATGTCATAACTCCGACAATTTTCAAAACTTTCTCAAAATTTAAAGTGTTTTTATTTCTTCGATAGTAATACTAGAACATTGTATTTTGCTTTATCCAATAAAACTTGCTTAAAACCTTTTTAAAAAATCACAAACTTAGCTCACTTTTTCTCCCTAACTTTGTATATAACCCCTTAAAAAACTATCGCACACAAACATCCGGCAGATGGCGCTCAAACAGATATTTGAGCTCGAGATGATAGATGTACCAACACAGAAAAAATTTATTTTTATTTATTTTATTTTTTTTTTATTCCGAAATTCCGTGCATTTTTTTCAGAAGGTATGTTCCGTAGTTACAGTTTAGTTGCGAAATGTTTTTTCCAGAACTCATCATTCAACTTGACATCGCCACAAGTTCAGTTTAGTGGGAGTGGTACAGTCTTGCCAGATACCTGAAATGGCTTTTCATAAATCTTAAAAAAATACTGAAATTTCCTCCCAAAAGTTAAATAAATCTCTTAATGGTTTTTTTATATAATTTGCGTCATTTTAAAGGAATTAAATTTCTCATGTTCCCTTACATCATACTTCGTTATCCAAATATCTATCAAAGGCTCACATAAGCACAAAATAAAATTTCTCACTGTGATACCACAGTGTAATATCGCGAGCCCAGCCCAGTAACATTTTTATAGGTAATAAATGAGAACTTTTACTAATAAAAATAGAGTGAAGCATAGAGTGTTGAAGGGATAGGGTACGAAGGTCCTTTAACCCTTTCGCTACAGGTTTTTACTGGGGAAAGTTAAAATTTTAAATTTTACGTTTTAGGCTTCTATGTGGTTATTTTAGCAACATTCCAAAATAAATTTTTAATTTTAATACTCGAACCCTGTATTTTAGAGTGTTTTTCTATGAGAGCAACCACATCGTTGTGGCTGTGATAATTACTTAAACATAAAACTTTTTACGCATAACGAAAATTTGAATATTTCTTCATTTACTTCAGCCAAAATTAAAAAAAAAAGTATCTAAATTTAAAGAAAACGTAAAATTAAAAAGTTCTCTAATTTTTTCTGCTTCTTCTTCCTTTACTATGTCAAGATATACCATTAAAAAACGTGTATACTTCTCTTCTTGTATCTTTAAACATTCAGTTTTTTAATTTCGTATTTTTCCTAAAACATCAAACTATTCTAAGGACCAACAAAAACTGTATTCTTGAAACCACAGAGGGTTCAGACGTCCACAAAGTAGCAATGTGCCATATGGCAACAAAATAGCGAAAGGGTTAATTAAATCTGTTCTATATAAAATGGCTTTTCATTAAACATGTCTGAACTTTAAAATTGAATACAAAGTGTTGTGTGTGAGTGGTTTTGCTCTAATTTTGGCAAATAGAATATGAAATTTTATTTAAAAAAATCACAATTTCGAAACGCTATTGAATGGTTCAGTGGTCCACAATGAAATGATATCTATGACAGAATACAAATGTTGAAGAATATTAGATGTGCCACCTAAAAGTGTAAACAATAAGCAATCAAAGTTCCGAAAACAATTGAAAAGTCTTTTGTATAAAAATATGAGAAATTCTCCGGATCTAAATCCTAATTCATTCAGACAAAAAGTGAATAGCAGCAACAAATGAAATTTTAATTTGTTTTGGCTAATTCATTTCGAGCCAAGTTTATTGTTGACTTTATTGCTGTTGTACTGTTTAGAATTCCAACAATACTTCAACT
The DNA here is from genome assembly GCA_964056695.1 of Melieria picta. NCBI lineage: Eukaryota > Metazoa > Arthropoda > Insecta > Diptera > Ulidiidae > Melieria > Melieria picta. Next base: position 11,247,795 of record OZ057399.1, on the reverse strand, counting down.
CAACTCGGCTGACAGCACTGAGATATTTGTCCAAGACAATTTCTCCCTTTTCATGCATTTCCAATTCAAATTGCCCAAAAACATTTTACTTACTTGTTAATTCAAGATGTTGACGACAGCTAACATTAAAAAATGGTTATACACACACACACACATTTTGTGACATATGTACGTTCACTGTGTGACAGAGCAATTTCCTCTTAAAGCCGCTACAATTTTTTATTCTTACTGCTGCCAACACAATTGTCAGTAACTAATTTCGTATTCCGCACATGTGCGCCATAGAGGATGGAAATTTCGTGTGTGCAAGTGTGTGTGTGTGTGTTGGTGTCCCACGTTGTGTGCTCCAATTTGACTACATGTTTGCTTTTGTTTTAATTTTAGCCCAAAAATTTAAAATCAGTTCAAGTTCACTTGAGCTGGCATTGTCAATTCCAGCCTGTCAGCCTGTCAGGCTGCCAGTCATTTGACAGCAGCGGCACGTAGACAGCGAAAGTTATGAGTGCTGCTCGCACTTTGTGACACACTGTCGCTCACAGCATGTACGCAGACATTAACGAAATGTTGTGCTGCCATATGACATGGTTTTTTTTTGGTTACGAGTTGTAAGTGAATTAAGCAAAAGAAGGAGGCTCCGGTGACCTTGAAAGCATTTGTCACGATTTTGCCCGTTTGTGACATTACTCTGTGTGACTAAAGGAAAGCAACCAGAATTTTAGGTTTAAATTAGAAATTGAAATGAATAAAGAAACCGTTGAAGCTGCTCGTTGCTTATACGTAGGTTGCCTTTTATATTTTTCAAAAAGGATGAAAATGCACTTTGTTATCATCAAAAATGGTTTTTTAGTATTCTCCTTGAAGATTTATACACTTTTGCATGCGCTCAAACCAATTGTCGAAGCACTTTTTCCACTCCGATTGAGACACCTCCAAAACATGGTTTTTGGAATGCTTCAGCAGCATCTTCTGGCGATGAAAATCGTTGACCATGCAATTTTTTTTATGTGCGGGAATAAAAAGAAGTCTTTGGGTGCTAGGTCAGAGCTGTATGACCCATTAAATCGATGCTTTGGTCGATCAAATAGGCGATTGTTTGAGCCGATGTGTGAGAGCGCGCATTGTCCTGGCGAAGAATGATTCGGCGTCGGCTGCTGTTTTTCCGTATTTCATTGAACACTTCTGTCAAACAAATTGTTCTGTCCCACTCAGAATTTACCGTTCTACGTTGCTCTAACGGCGCAGTAGCCACATGACCAGTTTTGCCGAAGAAACAGACGACCATTTTCTTCGATGTGCTGCGTGCCCGAACAATTTTTGTTGTATTTGGCTCGTCTTGAAAGACCCACACGGTTGATTGCTGTTTTGTTTCGGGCTCATACGAATATATCCATGATTCGTCACCTGTCACGATCTTATAAACGTCTTTCGAAGTACCACGATCGAATTTTTCCATCATTTCTTTGCACCAATCGACACGAGCCTTTTTTTGAGCGATTGCCAAATTATGCGGGATCCAACGAGAACAAATCTTTCTGACAGCTAAATGTTCATGCAATATCGAATGCACGGCCGTGAAATTAATGCCCAAGGATGCCTCAATCTCACGGTATATCACATGACGATCTTTCATTATCAGTTCACGCACAGCATCGATGTTTTCTGGCACAATGACCAATTTCGGACGACCTTCACGAAATTCGTCCTGGAGCGAACGGTGACCACGCTGGAATTCGTTAAATCAGTTATAAATTGTCTTGAGGGTTGGTGGTTCATCACCAAATGCCGAATGAAGGCGATGGAAGCACTGTTGTTGAGATAATTCACTTCGGAAATCGTAAAAAATTATTGCTCGAAAATGTTCACGAGTTAAATCCATTTTTTGACCGAGATGAATTTTTCAAGTCACTGTAACCAACACAAATAGCGCTTGAACATCAAAATGTTCTAAGCACGTTTATGCTAAAAAATGACAAACTTTCCAATGGCAATCTCAGATTTTTCGAAAACTTACTAGGCCAGCCCTATTGAAAAAATATAAAAGGCAGCCCTCGTATCTTGTCTCGACAAAAATTATATTTCAGAACTCAAAACAGTTCAGACATTTTATGCACCAAATTGTATGGTCTTTAACACTAGAATGCCCAAGGTAGTCATTCTGACTAAATTGAGGTCTTTCATTGTAAATAACTTTTGTTGCATCGCTTTCTAAAAAATATCTTACGTGACTTTTATTAATTTTTAAAGCTAAATGGAATAAATAAATAAAAAAAATTGTAAAAAATTTGTTTACCCAAATTTTGCAAAATTTACCTTAAATGCCCAAAAGTAGTCATTTTGACTACCTATATAAAATTTTCAGCAAATCTTACTGATAAATAGACAAATATGCATCTTCAATTGCGAAATATGAAAATTTTAAATAATTGCAAACATTTAAGGTATCATGGCACGTTAGAAAGGGGAATTTTTAATGACTAACAAAATTATTTATTTTTCAGCTCCTTTATTATCAATCTTTTTGAAAATTTTTTTACAATATACTGAAGGTTTAAGGAACACAAAACACTTAATCTCAGGATTGGCTCGACCGATTTAAAAAAAATTTTTTAAGTTCTTTTTATTAACTTATTTTATACAAGAATCCACCACAATATTTAAGAAAATTTTTTATTCAAAGTACTTTTTCTGGGGGAAAAAGGTGAAAAACGCAGTAAATTTTTGACACTTTTTTTCAAAAAGCTCCTATCCTTTTATTTTAAGCGTTTTTTTTAATTTTTCTGGTGAATTCCTGTGTCCGAAAGCTTAATAACTATGAATATTTTTTGGTTTTTTGTTTCAGATTAGCCAATCCGGAGATTAAGTGTCCGTAATGGAGGATGTTTGTTTTTTTCTACGCGACTTCAGCTCCACCTATATAAGAGACAATATGCTAAAAAAAACAAAAAAGAACATTTTGTTTGTGTTCCTTAAACCTTCAATATATTGTAAAAATTTTTCAAAAAGATTGATAATAAAGGAGCTGAAAAATAAATAATTTTGTAAATCATTAAAAATTCCCCTTTCTAACGTGCCATGATACCTTAAAAAAAATAATATCATAGTAGGTTGTGACACTTCCCAAGTTTTTCAATTCAAAATTCACTCAAAAAATTCATTCAAAAATTCCAAATTCCAAATTTCATTCCATTTTATCCCATTTATGTGTAAAGTACGCTATTTTATTTAAATGAATTTACTTTGTCAACCGTAAAAAAATAAAAACTAAATGCTTATTTTAGTTTAATCTCGTGTTTATTCATATTTGCTATTTAAAAACCAATAAAATTAAAAAAGTCAGTAAACAATAATGTAGTCAAAATTACTACATGTGGGCATTTTAGGTAGGTCAGATTGTTGGGCATTCTAGTGTTAAACTGTGTATTGATGATTTTTTGTATTAAAAAAATGCATGTATTCCCACAGCTCAGAGTGACAACATCATCAACAAACCTGCCTTACAATCAATAAAATTCGCATTGCTTGTCTGACAAGCAACTGTCACACCTCGACCGTACATCAGCAGCAACACAAACGTACAACACCAATCTGTGATTTCATTCACACCGAAAGAACACAACGCAAACCACTGCAACCAGCGGCGAGGACGAATCCGACAAGTTGTAGGTACAAGTTCGATTGAGTTGAATGGAAGCGTTACACGCGTCGTGCCACAAACCGCAAATTACGTCAAAAGGAGTTTCAACAACCACCAACTAGCAATAACAACCAAAACAACAACAATAACAATAACAACAACTACAACCAGCAACAAGTGCTGAGTGGCAATGCAGCAGTTCAGAATAACAACAACAGAAAAATGGTAATAAAAAAAGGCTACGAACTGCGACTCGCATGTGAGCACCAAAACAACAACAACAACAATGCAATTCCCAAATGCATAAGAAAACATAATTACATTAACACCGAATAGGCAGAAAATTAAAACTGTTATATTATTGGCTGGCAGCTAGTCGCCCATACGCGGCACTGCAGCAGCTGCGGCAGTGGCCCGGGAAGTGGTGGTGGCAGTCGGCGCTTGAGTGCTGCATGCATGCATGCGACCGGCAGCTAGAGAACAACAACAACAACAGTCGCCGCAACGCTATGCAACGCGGACCCAGGACTCAGCGACACTTCAGCCAACTTCAGCCGAGTTGGCAATTATCGGCAACAAGTCGGCAAGCGGCGGACAGCAGCGCAGCGCTGGTGGCACGTAACCATGCGCCATGCCGTCAACGACCAATGATGACAAGGCCAAACATTCAGGACGGCAACTGGCGTTCCGTCGCAGCAGCGGCTGCCGACTGCAATGCATTCTCGTGCGGTGCGCTCTTCAGTTGCGCTCTTCTTGTTGTTGGGCGTTTTGTGTGCTTTTAATTTTCATAATAAATTCAATAGTTGCCGGTTGTGGTGGTGTATGGGGAGTTGGTGGCGGCGGTGTGGCTGTTGTTATTGTTATTGTACGGTTGGTGCATGTGTTCTACACTGCAACTTTTGCCTTTTGCATAGCAATGAACGGCATCGATTTGTGTGCAATCGCAGGCGCTGTCGCTGTGAATGACGGTGCGCGGTGTGGTGTTGCTGCAGGTTGTTGTTGCAGTGATGATGATGATGCTTGAATGGTTTCGTCGTTGAGCTCGATGTTATGAGGTGAACCAGAAACATTTTAGAATTTTTACGCATCCAGCATACGAAAATGTCAAGACTTAGGATCCTGGTATTTTCGAGTGAAAGTATCTATAAATATTGCAGTTTCTTGCTATATTAGTCAATTGCATCTTGGATCTACTTTAGTCAACATGTCCAGCCCGCAAGAGCGCTGCCGCAAATTTATACTGGACATTTACTTGACTGATAGGACGAAGTCTAGACTAAGCATTGCACGGGAAAGCAAAGCGAGCGTAGCGACGGTTTATAATGTTATATACAACTACAACGCGGGAAACTCCATCTAGAGAGCCGAAGAATCAGGCAGAAAAACGGGTCCAAGTAACCCAGAAGTGCTGAAAAGGGTTGTTAGCACATATCAGAATATCCCCACGAGGTCAACTCGATATGTTGCAGCTGCAGCAGGCACATCGCAATCAACTGTGATGCGATATAAGCGAAGTCAAGGATTAAGGACCTACAAACAGCAGAAAGTGCCTGACAGGTCGGAAGCAAAAAAAAAAAAATAGCGAAGGCGCGGGCTGGAAAACTGTATGACGATTACGTTACCAAGTTCGATTGCGTGATTCTCGATGATGAAACCTACCGTAAGGCGGACTTTAAGCATGGTTCATGGTTTTTCAAGCTATTTGCACCTGCGGTCTACGGAACAGGGCGTTCATTACGACAGGAACAATTAACTCTAGAATTTATATAGAAGAATGCCTGCAAAAACGCCTTCTACCATTTATTGAACAGCACAAAGGAACAGTTTTGTTTTGGGCAGACCTAGCGACAAGCCACTACTCCAGGCCAACTATGGAATGGTATGAAGAAAATTGTGTCACGGTGGTCCCCCGGAACTTTGGCCTATTGAAAGATATTGAGCTATAATGAAGCATACCCTAAGAAAACCAAAAAAAGTTTGCAAAAATGATGTACAGTTCCGAAATCGATGGAAGCAAGCCTGTGCAGTAGTCACCGAACGTACTGTCCCGTCTCTAACTAAGAACTTTAAGAAAAATATAAACAAATTTTGTAACCGCTAATTATATTTCATTAAATTTTTTTGTGAATTAGAGTTTAAGAAATTTATAATAAACTGCAGTTTATTTTAGTAAAATCAGACGATTACTTTTTTTTAATGTGTCCTTAAAAATTCTAAAATTTTTCTGGTTCACCTCATAATTGGAACTTTATAGTACGGAAACATGGATTCATATGTGGTGAGGTTTTGCGTATTTTTGCCTTTCTACTCTTCTCTGTGGGGCAAATGTTGTTGCAACAAATATCTTAATTTTTTGACCCAAATGCTAATTTTTATGCCCAAATATCTTTTTACACAAAATTGTCTTCTTTTTGGCCAAAATGTCCTCTTTTTTATTCCAAAAAAAATCCCAGAACCCAGAATCTTTTCCTTTTTGCCTAAAATTTCTTTATTTTCGGCCAATTTTTCTCTATTTGGTTAAAATGGAATACAAATTGGACTGAATTGTCCCAACTGTCCTCTTTTTTCCACAAAATGTATTTCTTTCAAACACAAATGTTCAAATTTTAGAGTCAAATATTAATTTGTAGGCCAAAATATATCTTTTTAACACCAAATTTTCTTTTTCTTGGCCAAAATGCCCTCTTTTGTATTCCAAAACTTCTACTTTCTACCCAAAATCTTTTCCTTTGATTAAAATGTTTTCTCCAAGTTTTTCTCCATTTGATTCAAATGAATACAAGTTGGACTGAATTGTCCCATCTGTTCTCTTTTTTCTACAAAATGTATTTCTTTCAAACAAAAATGTTCAAATTTTAGAGTCAAATGTTAATTTGTATGCCCAAAGACCTCGTTTTTACCCAAAATTTCCTTCTTTTGGCTAAAATGTCCTCTTTTTCATTCCAAAATCTCTACATTTTATCTACATTCTTTTTCTTTTTGGCTGAAATGTTCTTATTTTTCGGCCAATTTTTTCAATTTTTAATTTGTATGCGCAAAGATCTCTGTTTACCCAAAATTTTCTTCTTTTTAGCCAAAAAGTCCTCTTTTGTTTTCAAAAACTTCTACCCAAAATCTTTTCCTTTTTGGCTGCAATGCTCTTATTTTCCGGTCAATTTTTCTCTATTTGGTCAAACTGAATACCGCTTGAATCCAAATATTCGAAATTTGTCCCAACTATTTGTTTCCATAAATTTTGTCCTTTCAATCTCAAATGTCCACTTAAGAGGTTCAAATGTTATACTTTTAGGCTTGGTTGTTCTACTTTTTGGTTCAAATGTCCTTTCAAATGTTAAAACGAAAAACTCTTAGACCCAAATGTTCTAATATTTGTAACATCTGTTCTTTTTTCCACAAAATATCTTTCTTTCAAATCCAAATGACCCAAATGTTGATTTGTATGCCAAACGATTTTTTTATTCCAAATGTTCTTCCTTTTGTTCAAATGTGCTATTTTTATTCCAAAATCTCTAACTTTGATCCAAAATCGTCTCCTTCTTCTTTTTGTCTAAAATTTTTTTTTGGTCAAACTGAATACGTCTTGAACCCAAATATTCACATATTTGTCCCAACTGTTTGTTTGCACAAAATGTTTTCTTCTTGGACCCAAATATTAGAATCTTTGTCCCAACTATTTGTTTTAAAAAATTTTATCCTTTCGATCTCAAATGCTCACATATGAGGTTCAAATGTTCTACTTTTTGTATTCAAAATTTTCTTCTTTCAACTCAATTTTTTGCGTTTATCTCAAATTTTCACGTTTTATTCGAAATTTTCTCCATTTACTTGAAACATCTAAATTTTTAACACAACACCTTTCAAAATTCAAAATTTGTTTGGCTTAAATTAGTTTCTTTGTTAAACAAATGTCATTTGTTTTAGCTCAAGTTTGGCCCAAATTACCTGCTTTTTGGCCTAAAACTGTTCATTCTCTGCACAAATGTTTACTGTTCAACTAAAAGTACATAGTTCTTTTTTGGACCCACTTGTTATAATTTCTGATACAATTTCGAACCCCAAATACTTTGCTTTTTGATTTAAAATTTAAATAGTTTCTTTTTTGGTCAAATGCAAAGTTTTTTAATTTTTTTAAATGTATTATTTCTGACTTAATTTTCTACTTTTTTTGTGCCAAATGTCTTAATTTGTGATTAAATGTCTCTCTGATTATTTTCATTTAAATTTAAATTTTTGTTTTTAAGTTTTTCATTTCATTTTTTTTGGTTTGGATTATTTTTATTTTTATTTATTTTTATATTTTAATTTTTGTTTTAAAGTTTTTCATTTCATTTCATGCAAATTTTTTTCATTTTTTTAATGTATTTTTTCTGACTTAATTTTAAATTGTTGTCATTTACATTTTAATTTTTGTTCTTAAGTTTTTCATTTCATGTTTTTTGGTCAAATGCAAATTTTTTTCATTTTTTTAATGTATTTTTTCTGACTTAATTTTATATTTTTTTCATTTACATTTTAATTTTTGTTCTTAAGTTTTTCATTTCATGTTTTTTGGTCAAATGCAAATTTTTTTCATTTTTTTAATGTATTTTTTCTGACTTAATTTTTTGTTTTTTTATGCCAAATGTCTTATTTTGTTATTAAATGTCTCTCTGATTATTTTCATTTTCATTTCCATTTTAATTTTTGTTTTTAAGTTTTTCATTTAATTTTTTTTTTTTCAAATTTTTTTTAATTTTTAAAATGTATTTTTTCTGACTTAATTGTCTATTTTTTTATGCCAAATGTCTTAATTTGTGATTAAATTTCTATCTGATTATTTTCATTTCATTTAAATTTTTGTTTTTAAGTTTTTCATTGCATTTTAAGTTTTTCATTTCATTTTTTTTGGTCAAATACAATTTTTTTCATTTCTTAAAATGTATTTTTTCTGACTTAATTTTCTGTTTTTTTTATGCCAAATGTCTTAATTTGTGATTAAATTTCTCTGATTATTTTCATTTACATTTAAATTTTTGTTTTTAAGTTTTTCATTTCATTTTTTTGGTCAAATGCAATTTTTTTTCATTTTTTTTAATGTATTTTTTCTGACTTAATTTTCTACTTTTTATGCCAAATGTCATAACATGTGATTAAATGTCTCTCTGATTATTTTTATTTATTTTATATTTTAATTTTTGTTTTAAAGTTTTTCATTGCATTTTAAGTTTTTCATTTCATTTTTTTTTGGTCAAATGCAATTATTTTTCATTTCTTAAAATGTATTTTTTCTGACTTAATTTTCTGTTTATTTATGCCAAATGTCTTAATTTGTGATTAAATGCCTCTCTGATTATTTTCATTTATATTTTAATGTTTGTTTTTAAGTTTTTTCAACTGTTCTGTTTTTTTATGCCAAATGTCTTAATTTGTGATTAAATGCATCTCTGCTTATTTTTATTTATATTTTAATTTTTGTTTTTAATTTTTTTCATCTGTTCTGTTTTTTATGCCAAATGTCTTAATTTGTGATTAAATTCCTCTCTGATTATTTTTATTTATATTTTAATTTTTGTTTTTAATTTTTTTCATCTGTTCTGTTTTTTCATGCCAAATGTCTTAATTTGTGATTAAATGCCTCTCTGATTATTTTTATTTATATTTTAATTTTTGTTTTTAATTTTTTTCATCTGTTCTGTTTTTTATGCCAAATGTCTTAATTTGTGATTAAATGTCTCTCTGATTATTTTCATTTATTTTATATTTTAATTTTTGTTTTAAAGTTTTTCATTGCATTTTAAGTTTTTCATTTCATTTTTTTTGGTCAAATGCAATTATTTTTCATTTTTAAAAATGTATTTTTTCTGACTTAATTTTCTGTTTTTTTATGCCAAATGTCTTAATTTGTGATTAAATGCCTCTCTGATTATTTTAATTTATATTTTAATTTTTGTTTTTAATTTCTTTCATCTGTTCTGTTTTTTTATGCCAAATGTCTTAATTTGTGATTAAATGCCTCTCTGATGATTTTTATTTATATTTTAATTTTTGTTTTGAATTTTTTTCATCTGTTCTGTTTTTTCATGCCAAATGTCTTAATTTGTGATTAAATGCCTCTGTGATTATTTTTATTTATATTTTAATTTTTGTTTTTAATTTTTTTCATCTGTTCTGTTTTTTTATGCCAAATGTCTTAATTTGTGATTAAATGCCTCTCTGATTATTTTTATTTATATTTTAATTTTTGTTTTTAATTTTTTTCATCTGTTCTGTATTTTTATGCCAAATGTCTTAATTTGTGATTAAATTCCTCTCTGATTATTTGTATTTATATTTTAATTTGTTTTTAATTTTTTTCATCTGTTCTTTTTTTTATGCCAAATGTCTTAATTTGTGATCAAATGCCTCTCTGATTATTTGTATTTATATTTTAATTTGTTTTTAATTTTTTTCATCTGTTCTTTTTTTTATGGCAAATGTCTTAATTTGTGATTAAATAACTCTCTGATTATTTTTAATTATATTTTAATTTGGTCTGGTTTTCAATTTTTTTCATCTGCTCTGTTTTTTATGCCAAATGTCTTAATTTGTGATTAAATGCCTCTCTGATTTTTTTCATTTATATTTTAATTGTTGTTTTTAATTGTTTTCATCTGTTCTGTTTTTTCATGCCGAATGTCTTAATTTGTGATTAAATGCCTCTCTGATTATTTATATTTTAATTTTTGTTTTTAATTTTTTTCATCAGTTCTGTTTTTTTATGCCAAATGTCTTAATTTGTAATTAAATGTCTTTCTGATTATTTTTATTTATATTTTAATTGTTGTTTTTAATTTTTTTCATTGCATTTGTGATATTTTTATGCATTGCACAATTTTTTTAATCTAACTTTTATTATTGAATTAAAATATGGCATATTTTATTGAGCTAATTGTCCTTCCTTTCTTTCGTTTGTCGTTCTTTCAGACCAACTTTGCATCTGGTAACCCTAATTCAACGGCGCTGCATGATGCGAGTCCTTGCGTGGCTGTCCAGCTGCTCCAGTTCTCTGCCGTCGTTTTACGGCTCGGCTGGCGGCATGATGAGTTAATTTCGTACGATCTGCAACGGTCGTTAAAAAGTCGCTAGCAACAATCCGGTGCAACACAGCAAATTGGCTTATGGTAACAGCTGGATGCGAGTTGCCGCATGCGGCAAATGTGAGCGCGATTCTAATGTGACGCTGGCGCTGGCGAGCGGCCGCTGTTCGGAGCAGCGTGCGACGCAGCTTGAAGTGTAATTTTCAACTTTACAACGTTTCGGACGTAAATCTCGGCAATGTGAAAAATTCCACTGCGGTTAAAAGGCGGAAAAGCACAAACAAGTGGAAAGGGTTTGCTAACTTTTCTTTTTGGCATTTTTTTGCAGTTTTTCGTTTTCGTTTTCTTGTTCAAAAATAAATAGCTGCGTAGTGTGGCAGCTACAAGCGGCCAAACCGTTTTTCGTCGCAGTATGGGGGTCGACCAAAGAGGTTATTCTCTATGTGTGTGTGTGTGTGTGTTTGTGTGTGCATGCTAAAATGTACAATAATTTGCCTATGGCGTATGCGGTGTGACGGCGCGCCGCATTATGCGGAAGCGTTTCGACCGTCATTATTCATAAACTTAATAAATGTAAGTATAATTAATTTGCAGACATTTGACTCCCGGCTAAATAGTTATGCCACATACGCTCACACACACACACGCGCACGCACACACGCACACAAACACGCATCGGCAACAAGCGCTGGACAACCGCTGCCACTGCGGCTATGGTCAAGGCTGGTCGCGGTGGGGTCGCCGAGGGGCGCATGCGCCTGCACGCAAACCCTAGTCGCGCCTGTCCCCGCCTTCGCGCGCGCTGCAGCCGCCCTACCGGTTGTGCCTCGTCGCGCCGTCATTGCTGGCCTGCTGGCCAGACTTTGATAGATGAGTTCCTTGGAGCTGCAGGCTTGCAAATAATTTTGAAATTTTATTAAACTATAAGCAAAAAAACGCAACAACAACAACAAATGCATACAAAATTGCCATGCAGCCGCACATGCGAGCGTTTGTGCGTGTCCATGTCCATATGTGTGTGTGTGTGTGTGTGTGTATGCTGTACAACGTTGACAATTTTTATAATATAAAAATAATCATAGGAGCTGCTGGCTGGCAGCAGCCGCGTGCGTGGCCTCTGCCAACACAACACAACACAACGCGCACGCATGCGCGCGCGGAATTTCGAATTACTGTTGCAACGCGCATCCATACCCGCCACATAAATGCAACTTTAATTATTATGGCTTACGATGGGAACAGCCGCTTGATCATTTTTCAACTTGATTTTCATTTTGCGCCGCATTTCATGCGTCTTGGCGATTTCTTTACGTTAAGCGATTTCATGGTCGATTTTGAAAATCGATCAGGCGTCGCTGCGCATTTGAAGCATCCGCCAAGTGGGGCATGTCATCAATCTTGGCCGCTCATTATGCTGCAAAAGCGACGCGCAACACTATTGCGTCGTTGTTGTCTGAGAAAAATCCCCTCCAAAGGGACTTTGTGCCCCTCGAAGGATGTCGAGTTGGTGACGGAGTTTCTCCGATGAGGAATTTCCGCTGCCTGCGCTCTTGGCTGCTGGTACGTGCGCATATAATTTCCAGCGGTGTAGGGTAATTTTGCAGTTCGCACCACACGCGCCGCTTTTAATAGCTTCATTAAAATCGGAGAAAATGGTAGAACGCAGTTTGACGGTTGCAATCAGCGGGCAAAGGCAGTGGAAATGTGGTGTTCCTTTTCATTCAAAGTGGTGCGGGGGAACTACAAAGATGGGTACGGTGAGATGGAAAAAGATTGCCATCTCCCGGGCTAACCTAATCTGAACTAAACTTGAGGATCTTCTTGTCCTCTTCGTGACCTAATAGCCTCAAAAAGATGGAAGAAGATTGCCATCTTCCGGGCTAACCTAATCTGAACTAAATTTGAGGATCTTCTTGCCCTCTTCCTGACCTAAAAGCCTCAAAAAGATGGAAGAAGATTGCCATCTCCCGGGCTAACCTAATCTGAACTAAATTTGAGGATCTTCTTGCCCTCTTCCTGACCTAAAAGCCTCAAAAAGATGGAAGAAGATTGCCATCTCCCGGGCTAACCTAATCTGAACTAAACTTGAGGATCGCCTTATCCTCTGTTTGACTCAATCGCTTCTAGAATTTGGAAGAAGATTGCATTCATTCTTTGCTCAACTAAACTTGAGGATCTTCTTGTCCTTTTCCTCACCCAAAAGCGTAAAAAGATGAAAGAAGATTGCCATATCCCGGGCTAACCTAAGCTGCACTAAACTTGTGGATCACCTTATCCTCTATTTGACTTATTTGACTCAATGGCTTCAAGAATATGGAAGAAGATTGCAATCTTCCTTTGCTCAACTAAACTTGAGGATCTTCTTGTCCTCTTCCTGACCTAATAGCCTCAAAAAGATGGAAGAAGATTGCCATCTCCCGGGCTTATCTTAACTTAACTATACTTGAGGATCACCTCGTCCTCTACTTGACTCAATAGCATCAAACTGCGCCACATAATTCACACGATCTGCTTTTAAAAATTTACTTTTCTCATGCACCTTTCATACAAGCAGCCTTCTCCCTGCTTTCTAACCATAAAAACTCTTTTTTAAAGACACCAAAAAATGCTCCCTTGACACTCCGAACTATTTTAGGTGACTGGAACGATTTTCCCGCGCGGGCAACCAATCAATTTCCAAAAGCATTTCCTATACACTTAATAATGCGCCGATAAAATGTGACGCTGCTATCGGCCGTTTGGCCAGCAAAGTGACGCATGCGCACCCTTTGCGTACTGCGCCGAGGTCGGCCGTAGGTCACATCCATATTGCTGTCGATATGTGTACGAGCTGGCCAAATCAATGCGCAAAGTAGCCAAAAACTGCAAAATATAGTATCGGCCAAAGTAAAGCAACCAAAAGTCAGTCGCGCAGCCTGCGGCGTGCGAGCGGCAGCGCTGTGGTTGTGGCTGCCGCAGAGCAAACAGAAAGCCTGCCAAAGATAATAATAACAACTGCAGCGCCTTTAACGGCACGGTTGCAGCCAGCAGCAACAACAACAATAACATCAGTGCTGCTGTAAGTGTTCCACACATGTTGTGGCCGCCAGCTGAAGGGACAATGCGCGCACGCTGCGGACGGTTTGTGCCGCCTGTTGGCAGTTTGGCGCACAGCTCGCGCGCTTCGAGCCGCCTTAATCTCTATGGGCCACATTCATTTCCATGCAGCGCCGATAGTGCAGCTATCGAAACACGGGAACACTTTTAAAATGCGCCATGAAAGTTGCCATATTGGCTCGTTCCGACTCGTCTCGTCACACACACACAAACACACATACGTGCACCAATAAAATGGCAAGTTTTATGCGCTGCTGCTGTTGTTGCCAATGTTGCCGATGTTGGTGATGTTTTTTTGTTTTTGTTGGCAATGTGCGAATGAATGAAATAAGCGAAATTGTGGATCTGCCTATCAGTGCGTGCCCAGAATTCTGGGGCAAATATTGCCGCATTGGCGCTGATAACAACACCCGCACGCTGCAACTATTTAAAGCGCCAACAATAACAACAACCACAGCAATTGGCTATGAAATAAACTTGGACAAATGTGCTTTATTTGGCATGAAGATGGTGCGGTGTCGATTATCTGCGGCGGCAGTGGAGCGGCGAAGAAGAAGCAAAGTGAAGCATGGAAGTAACACACTTGCCGCTATATGTTCATATATTTATATTTAAATACGCTCATGTATTGCCCTGAAGGTGGTAGTGGTGTGTATGTGTGGTTGTATTTTTTTTTTATGTATGTGTGACCGATTGTGCGCATGAAATGTTGCAAGTGCGCGGACGCGGCTGTCGAGTGCAATGATGATACCGCCAAGAATTTACTGCACGCATTTGCAACGCGGCAAATGTCAGCACGTATTAGTCGCACCAATCAAGTGAAATAAATCTACATAAAAGATAACGAAAATGCGGCGAATGTGGTGCTGGGCCCTTCAATTTACATACTTACGTACCACATATATTTGTGGTCATTCTAAAAATTGGTCGTTTTGGCTTAAATGGCCATTGTGCCAAGCATCGGCTTGGAGGGATACATATCTTTTAATATATAAAAAAAAAAATTTATTTACAGATTCTTATTCAGAACAGTCACTTCTAAGTACAGTCTAACTTCTCTATAATGAATTTCTATTGATTTCATAAACACAGATTTTAGCTCCACTTTTAGTGTGTTTTTATCTGCTTACAATTAATTTTCATAGAGCAAATTTGTCTTTATGAAATAAAAAAATTTTGCATCTGGAATTTGAACTTTCATGGAATTTTGATCTACATCCAATGAGTTTTATTAAATAATTTTTTGTTATAAGGAAAATTTCGGAAAAAGAAACATTTTACTTTTCTCCGATCCTCATACCAAAACTTGAAAATGGTAACAGAAAAACAAATAAGAAGTCACTAACAATTTTTAGAGCAAGAAAGAGTGTAATCCAAACTAAAATTGGGGATTACTTTGGAAAAAGTTTGAAAAAGATTCATATTAGGTGGAAATCTTTATAGATCCCTAGATGAATCTGTTCATTGATGAACCCTTATCCATTGACAGGCCAGCTTCTCTCAGACCAAAACCATTTCCTGTTATTTTGCTGAGAGATTAGCCCAAGTATACCAAAAAGTGGCTCCCTTTTTCTTCCGAGCTCCGTTCTTCGCCATCTGAATGTCAACCGTAACTGTCGATCCCCTTCTACTAGCAATGTTAGGCGTTATCCTGAGTATATTTTTGTGATTAATGTCCCATAGGCCATTCTCTTCTACGTATAGCTGTTCCAGTATAAGTAATCTTCTATTCTTAAGTACAATGGGCTATAAAGCCTGAGTGCTTGAGGTAATGACCTCCCTAAGGTTATTTCCTCGGCTACCCCTCACATCCGTCCATCCAATCTTGTATTCACCAATATCGAACACTGATACGCTATGCGAAAAGTTGTCTCCTCCTATTACATCTTTAAATTTTCATATAACTTCCTCAGTAAGGTCTTCTAAAGTTTCCTTGCTCTACTGTAAATGCAGTGCTTAGAGTTCTACAGTTAAGGCTATGAACTTTCTTTTTTGAAGTCGATGAAAGTTGTTCACAATGGGAAGTCCCAAATCACCTTTCTTTTTGTCTCAGTGTTATCCAATTCTCAACTAGGTCCAATCATCAAATTGTTAAGTTAAATCTTTGGTTCGAATCCTCATAAGTAAGTTCATCTACTAACCCAACATGTCCTTCAAAACACAAAAGAGTCAATTTCTTTGACATGGAAGCCAGTCTTTACTTCAGCTTTGGATAATTTCAACATTCTTCGAACAGCTTCAGAAGCTTGACGAAGAGCTTAAACACGATTTGTATGTACCCAGCAAACCAAACGATATCGAAACGATATAGAAACGATATCGTTAAAGCGAGAATTTTTCTCGTTTTCGAGTATTGCTAAAGTGTCTAAAATGATATCGAGAACGAGAAAAATTACACTATCGTAACGATGTCGAGAATTTTGAAAATCTCGATAACGTTGCGATATTGAAATTATCTTATCCGATCGTAACGATGTCGAAAATTTACAAAATTTCGATATCATTTGGACAGCGTCATTTTTCTTGTTCGCAATAGCATTTTGGATACTATTACGAAAACTTATTTTCTTTCAGAAAATTGAAATAAAACGCATATTTTACAGTACTGTCGCATGGCCAGTTCATTATTCAAATCAAATATCGATTATAAGTACACGTAAACTCGGTTTTAAATGCGCGCGCGTTCACGTTATAATAATTTTTCGTTTGACAAAAAAATATTTCATTTGACTTGAAAATATTCAAAATCTTCAAGGCAAAAAATTCAAGCATTATCGAGATTATTTCGAGAATTTGTTGCTAAAAATTTATATCGAGAAATTGTTTGTAGGGTAGAGAGTAAGACCTTCTTTTTTCTTCGCATTGAAGTCATCATAGGACACTGCGTGGCACCAATCGTCCAGAGATGCCTGCAGAAACTGCGGTGATGAAGTAGATGCAGAGACTATAGAACACTGAACAGTTCTACAAGAAAGCAGCTACCGCTTTTGGGGTCTGAGTTCTTCTCTAAGTAGTCTGAGCGGCGTAGCAGAAGCTGATCATACTTGCTGAACTTCTTCAAGAAGTGGAATATGATTTGACTGAATTTGAGCTAAAAGACACAGTTGGCTAGGTTGAGTGGCGTAGTAGAAGCTGAATCTGCTAAACTTTATCAAGAAGTCGAATACGATTTCACTGAATTTGGGTTAAAAGACACTTGGCTAGGTTCTTGTCCACTCTAAGTGACATAGGAGCAGCTGAATCTGCTAAACTTCATCGAGAAGTCGAATACGATTTGAATGAATTTGGATTAACACACAACTGGCTTGGTTCTTGTCTAGTCTGAGTGACGTAGTAGAATCTGAACTATGACACCTGCTCAATTTCATTAAGAAGTAGAATACGATTTGACTGAATTTGGGTTAAAAGACACTTGGCTAGGTTCTTGTCCAGTCTAAGTGACATAGGAGCAGCTGAATCTGCTAAACTTCATCGAGAAGTCTAATAAGATTTGAATGAATTTGGATTAAGACCAAACTGGGTAGGTTCTTGTCCAGTCTAAGTGAGAAGAACTTGAACTACACTCCGACCTGCAAAACTTTATAAAAAAAGTCTAATACGATTTCACTAAATTTGGGTTGAGACACAGTTGACTAGGTTCTTGTCTAGTCTAAGTGACGTAGCAGAAACTGAATCTGCTAAACTTCATCGAGAAGTCTAATATGATTTGAATGAATTTGGATTAAGACACAACTGGCTAGGTTCTTGTCCAGTCTAAGTAACGAAGCAGAAGTTGAACTTTACTCCGAACTGCTAAACTTTATAAATAAGTCGAATACGATTTCACTGTATTCGGGTTAACAGATAGTTGGATATTCTTCACGTTTTAAAACCTAACCTAAAGCCTACTTTATATACAGAGAAGGCATCAATTGCGTCACATTTAAAGATTTAAACGATATTTAACCCTTTCGACCCCGAATTTTTCCCTGTGTCTCGATATTACTTTTTGGTATTTAAATCATGAAACATTTGCCTAAGAAGTGTGCACACTGCATTTGAAGTCGCCACGCCTCTTTGTTAGAGTTCTAGAGCTAGTTTACTTTTGAACAATTTTAGCTTAAAACAGGTTAAATAAATTTTGTATCGACATTTTTAACTACACAAAAATTATTTAATATTTGTGGAAAAATACAAAATTATCACTTTTTGATTTTATTTAACCATAATTAAAGAAACAGGGTTTTGACCAAACGCGCCCAATACGTAGACTTCAATTAGAACACAAACTTTCCCTGATATCGCTACAAATTATTGGAAATTATTTTGGGGATAACAGCAAAATTTTTGTAATTTGCTTTGAATTCACTTCTGAAAATATTAATTTGTTGGTGCCTACTTAAATTAAACCCATAAATCAATCGCAGCTTTTGCTGTAAGATGACAAATAGGTGAAGTTGCTCTCAGGCAACTTTGGGGTCGAAAGGGTTAAGGACTTTGAAATGATGACTTTAATGAAAAGTTATGCTTAGGTTTATATAACAAACAATATTTATTAGTCATTTTAAAAAGTACGAAATCAAAGTTTTTGAAATATAAATGCTAAAATAAAAATAAATAATAAATCAAATAAAAATAAAAAATGAGGAAATAGTCATTGAAGTACCTATAGCAAGTTTAATATTTTTCTTAATCATTGTTATTGATTCAATGCATTTCTTGCAACATCATCATGCACACATTTTCTTGCTTCACATCTTCCATCGTGCAGCCCATATTGACAAAGCTTTGCCTGTGGAAATCTTTGCACACCAGTCAACAATAATTGCTGTCATTTCTACTGTCAAACGCGCCTAATAATACTCACACCGTCAGCCCTGCAGATTTATCGATTTGTTGCGGTGCGCGTTCATGTGTTGTTTGTGTGCAATTTGTTGTTGTTGTTGCTGAGTGCAATTCATGTGCAACGCCGTTCGCATTAGAGATTGCAAGCATTGTGAATAGTTAGCGTTGCAGTGCACTTAGTTTGCCGAGTTTTATAAAACAGCTCTTTGTATACATTCCAACATATATGCACACACACATACACACTCACACACCTAGAAGCCTCGTACTTGGGCAGCAACTTTGGAATTGTGAGGTTTTAATTTTAATCCTTTGACAGCGTATTGACATTCTGTGGCATTAAGTTGCACTGTAGTTGTGGCTGTGGCTGCGGTTGCGGCTGTTGCCTTGACTTTAGCTGCTGCTGCTGCTCTGTTCGTTGTGATTGTTATTGTTGTTGTTAGCGCTTTCCGGTCGCTGCCATTGCTGCCTTGTTTGCGGCATTAGTTATTCGTGATTCCAGTCATGTCCAGTGCGCTGCCTGCGGCCAGTAAATTGTTAGATTTGTCAAATTAAAAGCTATTTCGTCTGATTAGTAAACGTGCACGGGGCTGCGCAACGGAATGCAATCAATTAGGCGAACGGACGAGTTAGGTGGCTGACCGGTGAGCGGTTAAACCCACTGAATCGTACAACACGGACGTCTGGGTGACGCAGTACTTTTGTGGAGCGATGCGTGGTGTGGGTCGGTTAAGTTGTGGCACTTGGAAGATGCGAGTGCAGTGTTGTTGTAAATTGTTAATGTATGTTATTTTCTACTTAAACGTGGTTTTCTAGAGCAAGCGGAAGTGAAATGTTGATGTGTTTTGATTGAGTTTACTTATTTGCTTTTTTCAGCTCGCAAAAAAATCCAAGATCTATTGAATTTTGATCTGCTTGAAGGGCTTTCTTTCTTTGTGATTGTCAGTCAGGTACGCTGTTACTGTTGGACTCTTTCTAGACGTAGATGGGAAGCTTTGGGTTTAGACCTCATCAGTGACTTTGATGAGCTTAACTCAGCCAACTCTAGAGACTTGTTGGGATTTATTCATGAATCAAATTTGCTTCAGTAAGCTCTGCTTAGTCTCTGTGGGAACAACATATTCGAAGCACTTGTGGACACAAAGTGGGTCTGTTGGCAACGTTCTGTGCTTTAACCTTACCTTTGAATAGGAATTTTTGCCTTCGAAAGAAAAACCTTGTAAAGGTTCTAAAATCTTGGTACAGTCGAACTTCCCTATAGTGAACTTATATATAATGAAGTTCTCCGTATAATGAATTAATTTCAAAGACACAGCTTTATCGTTCTATTCTAAGTGCATTTTGATCTCCTTATAATGAATTTCCATATTGTGAATATTTCTCTACAATGAATAAATTTTTTAGTTGAAAACTTCGCTTTCATTCGTTTTTTGTCTCCATAAAATGAATTTTTCCATGCTATTTTCTGTCACGCATATTAACAACACTGAATACCGAAAAAAAGTAAAACATATTTAGGGGAACCCCAGAAGAAATGGCCAGTGAAGAAGAATTGGCGGATGTGGTGTTACCTACATTGGGACGAATTTGTGCTTCTCTTGATGTACTTCGAACCTTTGTGGAGATGAAGAGCAACGTACCGAATAATGTTTTTAGGTCTCTACATGTATTAGAAGGCTTTGTTGAGGAAGAAAAGTGGAAGGGTGTAATCTAAACTAGAATACCTCATTATTTTAAATAAAAGATGAAAAAAAATCATAACTTCTATATAATGAAGTTTCTATATAATGAAGCTTTTTTCTGGTCCCGTGCGAATTCATTATAGGGAAGTTCGACTGTACCTTGTTTCTCTTTAGATGCAGTTTTTCCCTTCTTCAATGGCATTGACGTCTTCAACAGTGTTGCCAGATACCTGAAATGACTTTCTGCTAAATCTTAAAAAAGTTCTGAAATTTCATCCCAAAAGTTAAAAACAATCTCCTAATTTTTTATAATTTGCGTCAGTCTAAAGGAATTAAACTTCTCATAAAAAAATATAAAAATAAATAAAAATAAAAAAAATTATATGTACATATAATTTTTTTTTAATGCAGCCTTTTTTATAATTCTTCAGCTTAACAACAAAAACTTAAAAACAAAACATATAACAAATGAATTAAACAAAAAGTGCCATTTTTGGCGGGATTTCATTGTGACAGCAATAAGTGAGAACGAGATAGAACGAGCTTACATTTTGTAGGCTTACAAATTTTTAACACGAACTATTGACTATTAAAATAGTTGCCAAAATATGTTTTGTTGCCAGTGTTCCCAAGTGTTCCCCAGTGTTACTTCGTTATCCAAAAATCTTCCAAAAATCCACTAAGAATCTGAAAAATCCCCTAACATAAAATATAAATCTCCTAAACTTTCTCCCAAACAAATCTTCCTCCTAAAAATTCTCCTAAAAGGCCAAGAATCTCCTAAATCTAGGAGGAAATCTCCTGATCTGGCAATACTAATACAATACAAATCAGTCATTAGAGACTTGGTTGAGGTTTATCCATAAATCCAATTTGCTTGACTGAGCCCTTCATAGTCTTTGCAGATAGTACATATCCCTATATTTTGGGGTATAATTTCGTTCACAAAGTGGGTCTGTTGGCAACGTTCGGTCCTTTAACAGCTCCTTGAATCTAACTTTTGAATACTAATCTTGTCATCTAGGTACGTTTTATACTTAATAGGTTCCCTGGATAATCAAAAACCAAATCCTTAAGGGGAATCAACCTTCTTTAAGAGGGTATTCTAGTCTAGAGGCTCGATTTTGAGGTGATTTTACGGGCGTAATAAAAAAAGAACAGTAATAATTTTTACTATCCATGATTTTATCAGTTTTTTATTGATACCTATCTACTCTAAAAATTTTTAAATGTATAAAATATATAGTTGAAAAAAAATTCAAAATTTAAGCCGGTAGAGGCCGGCAAAGTGGGGACTCAAAAACAAAAACGGGTGGTGGGTGTCTCCTGGTTGACGTGATTCCAATCCTCCTGGTGATTTGAAACATGAAAATAAGGTTAATTCATTTTTTTTCAGACCACAACCAACTCTGACGAGATATACTTAAATATTGGGGATGTGTTTAGCGGGGTCCACATTTTCAAAGTCCTGGACCAAAAAGTTTTATGTATAATACGTTTTTTAGTACTTTCTAGGAGAAGGAGGAATTTTAGAAGGAGGAATTTTCTCTCCAAAATTCCCGTCTCACCTATTGAATGCGAATGAATCACTTACTGCACGAAGTGTTCAATGCCTGGTCCATAGTAACTATTAACAATCAAAATCTACGCTAACTTGAACATCTCATGCGGATGGAAGACGAAGCTCTGACGAAACAGATCTTCCATACGTTAGACGTTCAGATTAGATTGAATGAAAGCAGTGATTAAGAGGAAGCTGTGTCTTTGTTGAAAAGATCAAGTTAAGGAAACGCCATCATCATTCGATGTGACTAATTAAAAAAGACCTTAAAAAAGACGGATTTCTAACAGAGGTGCGAGGTAGGGTTTTCGTTAGTCCGTAATCCGGTAGTGGCTTGTTACTGACAGTTACTGAGTAAATGTTTTTGAGCAACAAATTTGGTGTCATATCAGGACAATCTTTGGTTTTGTGTTACGTCTACAATAGATTGTATTTGTAATGGGCTTACAGGTTAAATGAAGAATTCCAAAGACTACTAGTTTGTTGCATGTCTGAGGTTTTTACTCTATCAAGGGAATCCATCTGATTTAGAAAATATCTAAGAACTTAGTTGAGGCGAAGATGGCTCCTTGAAAAGTTTGCTAAAAGTGTGAGGAATTTTGGATGTTAATAAAACTGCTGTCAGGCTCCTTAAGCCGAGTTGACTGTCTGATCGAGTCATCATTTCTGATTGCAACAAACAAACAACAAACTGAAAGTTACGCTTAAAATCGTGGACTAAATTTGAAGACTTAGAAGGCTTCTTTTAATTCGATAATGTGTAACGATGGTATTGGGAAAAGTTGTTCCCACATGGTAGAAGACTTCCGAGCACTTTTCGCTTAAAATCGAGAATCAAACTCGAAGACTTCCGATGACTTTTCGCTTAAAATCGAGAATCAAACTCGAAGACTTCCGATGACTTTTCGCTTAAAATCGAGAATCAAACTGGAAGACTTCCGAGGACTTTTCGCTTAGAATCGATAATCAAACTCGAAGACTCTCGAGGACTTTTCGCTTAAAATCGAGAATGAAAGTGGAAGACTTCCGAGGACTTTTCGCTTAGAATCGAGAATCAAACTCGAAGACTTTCGAGGATTTGTAGCTTAAAATCGAGAATCAAACTCAAAGACTTCCGAGGATTTTTCACTTAAAATCGAGAATCAAACTGGAAGACTTCCGAGGACTTTTCGCTTAAAATCGAGAATCAAACTCGAAGACTTCCGATGACTTTTCACTTAAAATCGAGAATCAAACTGGAAGACTTCCGAGGACTTTTCGCTTAAAATCGAGAATCAAACTCGAAGACTTCCGATGACTTTTCGCTTAAAATCGAGAATCAAACTGGAAGACTTCCGAGGACTTTTCGCTTAGAATCGAGAATCAAACTCGAAGACTTCCGAGGACTTTTTGCTTAAACTGGAAGACTTCCGAGGATTTTTCGCTTAAAATCCAGCAGCAAACTGGAAGACTTCCGAGGACTCTTCGCTTAAAATCGATAATCAAACTGGAAGACTTCCGAGGACTTTTCGCTTAAAATCGAGAATCAAACTGGAAGACTTCCGAGGATTTTTCGCTTAAAATCGAGAATCAAACTGGAAGACTTTCGAGGACTTTTCGCTTGGAACCGAGAATCAAACTCGAATACTTCCGAGGATTTTTCGCTTAAAATCGAGAATCAAACTGGAAGACTTCCGAGGACTTTTCGCTTAAAATCGAGAATCAAACTCGAAGACTTTCGAGGACTTTTCGCTTAAAATCGAGAATCAAACTGGAAGACTTCCGAGGACTTTTCGCTTAAAATCGAGACTATCAAACTCGAAAACTATCAAAAACTAAAAACTTCATACCCAATCAGTAATGCTCGTATTTGGAAAACATTTTCCAAAACTACGTAGGCGCCAATCCATTCCATTAAAGTCCCCGCCCCTAAAAGTTCCAGCCGCGTTCGATGCGTTCGCTCATTATTTGCGAAGCGCGCCTGCCGCTTTCATTTGCCGCAGCGAAGCGCTGTCGCTGTCATATTAAATTCAAATAAGTTTGCATTTAGCGGCGTTGCCACATTTTCGAAAATGTCAGTGTTCGATGCGCTGCGGTTTTGTCTGTTGCAAATTAAGTAGGAACGCGCCAAGCAAAACGTAATTTAAAGCCGAAGCGCGCCGGCGACTTGATTGCGTTTAGTGACGGCCACAGCGGCGGCCTCGCCTGTCAATATGCCACACGCTGACTTTAGCGGCGTTGCGTGTGTCACAACGTGGGCAGTTAGTTGTTGTGCTGTTACCAGTGGGGTCTGTTTTGGTGTATTGTTGCTGTTGTTGTAGTATGTCTATAAATACTGCGTGGTTCTGCGTGGTTAGCAGTTTAAAAGTGAGCAAACAACCAAAAAAGGTCAATAAATTTGTAGCGAAATTGAATTTTACTTTAATAGGTTTTTGCATTTTTTTTCCGATTATTGCATCAATTTAGCAATAATAAAACGTTGTGCGTTGTGCGTTCGAGGGTTAAGTTTGAGAAGCCACAGGATTATTGGCGATATTGCTGATTTTTTGTTTGTTTGTTCGGAGCGCAACGAAAAGTTTCTTTGTTCTGGTTGCTGTACTTTTTGATGAGTTCTTGGATGATTTTCGTGTAATTGTGGGCAGTTTTGTGTTGTTGTTTATTGATTTTATTATTGCTGAGATTGTTGTTTTTGTTGTTCGTTTCATCGTTGTTGCAGTTATACTTCGTGTTGTTAGCTAACGCGGCAATGGAAATTTAACTGGATCCATCAATAAAAATTAGGAATGATTAACTTTTGATTGCTACAGATTATCGATTGTTATCAATGTTAGTAATAAAATAAGAATCGAGTTGGTAATAGGGCACCACCAACAAATTTATTTGATTGATTGATTTCACTCTTGTGTCTGTCCATTCAATTGTCCGTCCAGTCGTTTGTCTGTCTGCCTGTCAACCAGCTGACACATATTTTAGTTACATGCATCGTGAAGAACTTTGGTATACATTTTGCTGGAACGTCAACTCAAAACAGGTCAGCAATAGGCGTATTCCGCCCACTTTTAGGTAGAGTTGCCATATTAAATTAAATTACAAAATAGGAAAATGTTCATATTCATCAGAATAATTAGGCTTCTATGGTTCTATGATTTTCAAATCAGATTAAGCTCGATTTTTATGTTCAGAATGGACTAAATTTAAAGTCAGCTGACGAATAAAAGTAGGCGTGGCTCAAGTGCAGAGTAAGAATATTCTTGTTATTACTTTTTGTTGTTGCTGTTGTATTTGCTGTAATTCCTTCTTATTTGCATTGGAACATTTAACCTTCTAGTTCCCAAGTTTCTAATCTTGTTAAAAAAATTACCAGTGATAGTTTTGTGGCGGAGAAGTAATGTTTGTTCGGGGAAAAAAATTTCATGTCAATAGGAGGCGTGATAGAGGGTGTAGAAAGTAGAAGGCCTAGAGGCCTGCTTGGGAAACAAAGCAAAACAAAAATGAATTTTTTTTTTAAATTAATTAAAATTTGTATTTTTTTTTAATATAAGTAAATATAAATAACGGGTAACAGCTTCAGTTCATACGCGAAATAGACAATAAATAAAAAGGGGTGAGGGTAAGGCGAGGTTTAGTGTGTCGTGGGGTAGTTTATACACTGCTTTTGGGGGGTGTATAAACTAGGAAAACGAAAAAATCGGTATAGGTATATATATATGGCGGTTCTTATTTTTTTTAATGCCTTCTTATGTCGACAAATCTACTCCATAAAATAAAGGACTAGGGGAGACTAGTTCTCGCATCTACCCCCACGGACTACGCCTTAGTATAAATTTTTGCAGTGACATAATCTTTTTTACATTGCGGTGCAGTGGCGTCCCCAGGATTTCGGGAAGGGGGGGGATATGCCAAAAAATCCAGTTTAACGCAATTTTTATACTTTCGTCTTTACGTATTATTTTTAATACATACATGTTGCATACAATTTTACATATGTACATACATACATGTATATGTACACATATATATATATATATATATACATATATGTATACACATATATATATATATATATATATATATACATATATGTATACATATACATATGTATACATATACATATACAAATGCTAACATAAAATTCTTAAAGCGAAAAATTCAAGTGACATGTATTTTTAAGTCATAAGATCCCAACTTAAAAATTCAAGTTAGTTTTAAGTTAGGACATTTTGAAAACTCCTAATAGAATTACGAAAAACTCAAAAGACCTATTTTAAAAAGCATAAAACATGTATCGGAATTTTTTTTTAATTTCAACAGCTGATGCAGGATTGGCATGAAGCCTGCGTTTGACTACTACTTTAAATAGTCGATACTTTTGGCAACACTGAAAATACAACTATTCTGCGAGAACAAATGCAATACTGATTTTTGTATTCATTTATTCTTAACCCTTCTGTGGGCATCCGATTCTGACCATACCATTTTGACCTTTGGATCCACTTTAGTAATTTTGTAGTTAAGCTATCGAGATCATATTTCATGATATCCTCAACTGATCCTTTCTAAGCACAAAAACCAAAACCATGGCCTGACCACACCATTGTGTATTTTCATAGTAATTTGGCAGTTACAATTTTTTTGTTATTTCCCACGTAATTATTGTCGGAATGGCTTAAGGGGTTATATACGTTTTGGTACAGGAAACTTAGGGCATATTTGTTATTTTTTTTGGGCTATTTGAAATAATTTATTAGAAACTCGCATAACAGGTATACATAGTACATATTCTTACGAAAAAAAAGAGTGGTCGAATATGAAAAAATATTGAAAATTGTAAAAGTTGTAGCTCTTGTCCTGATGCGCGTTTTTTCTGCGGTGACCACGTTTGAATGCCAACAACTCAACTGTAATCAAAAAGACAAAAAATTTACAGTTGTTTACTACAGCGCCGAGTACTTGAACGAAAAATTTCGAAAAAAAACCTTTTTTTTTCATACGCAAACCATAATGCAAAAAAAAGGCGATTTTTTGAGTCTCGAAAATGTATTTTAAAAAAATTATTAGTTAAGACAAATACTGCAAATGAAAAAATGATCGTTCAAGTACTCCGTATTGTAACTAGGAAAAGAATAAAAAAAATTAGATGAATTGGTCAAGTAGTTTTTGAGATATCATGGTCACCGCAAGGGCATTTTTCAAAAAACATCATTTGGAGAAAATCACGTTTAAAGTTTTGCGAGATGCCTATCGCAAGGCAGATAGCGCGCTACAAATCGAGTTGCTACTTACGATCTACTGCTCGGATTGACTTGAAATTTTGAACATAAACTCTTAAAAGTATGTTTGTTCGAAATAAATCATAAAATTTTTTTCGATTTTTTGACTCATAAAAACGTATATAACCCCTTAAAAATATTTGTTTAGCCCTTTACGGAGCATAGGGCTTCAACTAGGCTTTTCCATTTGACTCGATTTGAAACACCTTTTTCGTGCCATCCCATATAATCGTGACATAAGTAAGTTGGCGCAAAACTGTCTGGTCCAAGTGTTTTTCACTCGCCTTGGCTTTTACTTTCTTTTGGTTTAGTAAATTATAATTTTTGGTGGAGAATAATATGTTCCGAATATTCAAATTTAATATTTATCCATTGTATTCATGGTTATGTCCGTGTTTTGGTGCCAATTCAGTTACATTCCTGAAGTGAAGATAGTATTTGTGGTCTTGTTGTGTCTGGTTTCTTATCAATTCGATTAGGTGTTTTCTGTGGCAGAGATGGAAGGAAGACAATGCTATTTTAAGGATCAGGTGGACATTGTTTTTGAACTTCGACGCTGGAGTAAATCAGAGAGGACAATTTCTCTGAAAAAATTGGATATAATAACGGTGGTGACAATTTCAGGCTTTCATTTGGCCCTGAACAAAACGAAGCTTCTGATACTGATAGAAAAAATGGTCGTTTAAATAGTTCAATGTGAAGATAGCGACGACGAAGGGGACCAGGAAAACCATATCCGGCCAGTTCTGCATGAACAATAACATGTGTCACCGACCAACGGGGTAGTCGGCATTCGGCGAGCGCCGTGAGCGCACGCGCATAGGGCGCGAGCAGCAGTTTCTGTATTGTTTAAAAAATTATAAATTAGAAAGCGTGTGTACACAACGAATAAATAAAGTAACTCCTAAAAAAAGGTCAACCTGACACATGTTCTGCATGTTTTTCTTTGGCAAAGCAGTTCAGAATTGTTAACAGTTAACAGTGCAAGGACTTGAGAAATAGCAATAGATATATCTAAACGCGATTTGTATGTGTAAAATGTAAAATCTCAAGGTGTTTCAGTCATGATATTGCATTATATTGTTGCAATAATTGCATTGGTCAAGCAGTTGAAGCAAATCCATAAAAAACGTATTTTACATTTATTCATTATTTTATAATTTTTTTTGCTTACTGTCGTATTTTTTGAATTTCAAAATTAATTCATTGAAGTTGAAACTCGCTATTTACTTAATTATTCAAGTATATTTTTACCGTTTTACGTAAATAAAATGTAGGCAAGCAAAAGAAATCATTGTGTTCACACTTTCTGTTTTTCTATATCCTTAACTACAATCCTCGATTATCCTCTTGTTTACACCATGGTCCGGCCAGATCATGGGATGTTCAACTATTAGGTTTTAAGCGGGTGCTCACAGAAAAGATAAAGCAAATAATAAAAATTTTTCACAATTCTATATTGTTACATCAAATTGGATAAATGAATTTATCCACCAAGGGGGGGATCCATCCCCCTAATCCCCCCCCCCCTGGGGACGCCACTGTTGCGGTGTATCAAAATTTCGGTTCAAATAGAAAAATAATGCTTAAATAGCGAAAAAATATCATCAATGACCGTTAATTATTTACGCTTATCATCCCAAGCAGGCCTACAGACAGGGGTTAGGTAGGAGGAGTGTAACAACTTTTTTTCATAGTTTTTTTAATTTTCTCAAAGAACACATTAACAGCTACTCACCAATAATTTTTTTAGTTTTATTGAGGCTTACAATTTATTTAAAACAATTTTTGTTTTTCACACAATTTCAAAAATAATTATTTGCTTACTTTCTCACGAAACTTCAACTTTGTCTTACAATTACTGCCGTTGTGCATGTGGTAGCGTAAACTGACTACATTTATTTTATAAAATGGAGATTCCTCTTTCCATACGTGTAAAATCAGCTAGTTAAATCATAAGGTTTAATTTACAGAATTTTTTAAGCTTAGGATGGCTACAGGCCTTCTTGGGAACTAGAGGGTTAACATTTATTGTTGCTGTTGTATTGACTGATGTAGTTATTGTTGTTTTTGCTGTTGTTGTTGATTTAGTCAAACTTGTTTTTGTTGTTGTTGTTGTTGCTTTAGTCAAATTTGTTCATGTTGTTCCTGTTGTATTTTTCTTAGTGTCCGACCGAATATTCGGGTTCGGTTTCGGCCCAAATAAGTGGTTTCGGTTTAAGTTTCGGCCAAAAAATGGCCGAACGCCCGAAACCGAAACTTTCTAGAATATTTTTTTACATTTTATTGTGTAGCAGATATATAGTGAAAGGGGGAATAATTTAGATGCCACCAATGTAAATAACCTTTTTTTTAGCACATAATATTAAATGATTTAATTTTTAATATTAGCGAGTAAGGTACGAAAGGGTGATTTTTTCATGTATATGTTTTTAAAAAATTAATAAATTGTTTTTATTGATAAGTATTTATTTATTTATGTTATGTTTGTTTGTTTGTTCTTTATTTACTTAATGTAAAATTCGTTTGTTGAAAAAAAAAATGCTTGATATGGTGATTTTTATTTCAACTAGAATGTTTCGGTTTCGGTTTTGGCCGAATATTTAAGAAAACCCGAAATTCGGTTTCGGTTTCGGCCCAAAAAAGATGTTTCGATCGGACACTAATTTTTTTAGTGTCGTAGTTTTGCTGTTGTTGTTGTGTCGCTATCCTTGTTGTCGCTTGTTTGAAGTGCATGCGTGTCATGTGTTGTTGTTGTTGTTGCTGTTAGTATGTGTGTTGCATGCAGCATTGTCGCAAGCAACATAACATGTGCCTGCCATATGATCACGTGCATTCACGTTGTAAACTTGCAACATGTACGTGCAACATACATGAACAACCATGTTACCAACCAATAAATTCAAACAAACCAAAAAAAAATAACTCTAGCGACATTTTGGGCAGCAGTTAGTTGTTGTTTTGGAAAATTGGTAATCACATTTGTTTTTTGTGGGACATTTGTGGCTGGTAAAGTGTGGCTGCCACTTG
This sequence comes from Melieria picta, assembly GCA_964056695.1. Lineage (NCBI taxonomy): Eukaryota > Metazoa > Arthropoda > Insecta > Diptera > Ulidiidae > Melieria > Melieria picta. Next base: position 11,217,664 of record OZ057399.1, on the reverse strand, counting down.
CAATCGATGGAGAATTTCAAATTCCAGAACGAACAACAATAACAACAACAACAGTAACAACAACAACCAACACAGAACGCCAGCAATGGCGGCGAAAAAGTTGATTTATGCAACGCGTCAACTGGCGTTCGCCGCTAATTTGTTCGCTGCCACAGTTTTTGCAACACTGCGTCGCTCAACCCGCTGCCCGCTGCTCCTTGTTCGGTGCACACTGGCCAGTGTCCGTTTTGCGGCGGCTAGACGCACATAATTAACAGTAGCCGCACATGCGCGCTCGACTAGTGGCGTCCGCTGGCTGGCGCTGTTGTTGCATTATCTTCTTGTTGTTGCAATTTTTTGCCTGGCCGCCGTTGCTGCATGTGAATAATTGCTACGCACCCAACGACTGACTCAGAGACAGGTGCTAACTGCACAGTAATCGCTCAGGCTCGCGCTGGTGAGACAGCGGCTGCGGCTGCGACTGCGACTGCGACTGAATGCGGAGGCTGGCCGCCAGAAATGCCGCGACTGCAGATAAAATGTAAAAAACATGCAAACGACGTTGAAAATAAATAAAAAATAAAAGCCGCAACAAAAATTGTAGCAACAACAACAAAGCCAAAGCTAAATGAGCACAACTGCGAAAACGAAACAACAGTCGCAGCGGCTGCAATCGATGCAACAAGAGCAACAATAAGCAGAGCAGTGCAACAGCAACAACAACACAGCAACAAGTAGGCGCAGCAAGAGCGATTGCAGCAACATCAGACGTTGCAGCAAAAGTCGTTACTCATCTTAACGCAAATACTAATGACGTTGCAACATTGAGCTTGCAACATACGCAGACAGTTGCGCCGGCTGTGGCATTTCATTTGCTTTTGGGGCAACTGCGATGACTTGCAAGTGCGGTAGAATCGATGCACACAGACACAAACATAAAAAACACAAACACACACACACACAGATATGATTCATGCACACATTTTTATACCAACAACGCGACAAATGTTGCATGGAGTGTTGCACAATTGAGCTACAGTGGCCGTTTGTGTCTCGCTGACGCATTAAACTACACAAACATAGATATACCCGACACTCACACACACACACACACACACAAACACTTAGTTACAAGTGCAGCCATGCCAAAAGTGACGCCTTTAATTTTTATGAATTTCTCTGATTACGCAAATCGCTTCTGGGCTTTCGGTATATGCACCTCTTGTTGTTGTTGTTACTATAATCTACCACAACAAACAGCAACAGTTGCCAGCTAATCGTGGCAGCAGCAGCAGCAAATTATCAGCTACCACAACAACTACAACAACAACAACAGCTAAAGGAACACAAGTGCCATACAACATTTGCAAATGTTGCATTTGTGCAATGCATTTTCGCACAGAATTTTCCAGTGGCCATGCTAACTGTCCACCTCGTTGTTGTTTTCATGTTGTCGCCTGCACTGGTCGATGTTCACTGTTCACTGTCCACTGGCCACGCACCGAAATTGCAAATTATGGAATAATAAATCATTGTCGTTTTTGTTGTTGTTTCTGTTGATTTTTGTAACTACGGCTATTGACTGTGTAATTGTTGTTGTTGTTGTTGTTGTTCAAGATGATGATGATGATTTCGTTAAAGTTGTTGCATTTGTGGTTATTGCTATCGTGGTTATTGTTGCTGTTGTTGCTTTGGCACTGTTGTTGTTATATTTATTTTTTGTTTTGGTTGTTGTAATTGTTGTTTTTGTGACGATGATGTTGATTTGTTAGATGTTGTTGTTTTACAATGATGTTGATTTGGTAGTTGTTGTTGTTATTGTTGTCGGTTTTTTATGTTGTAAACGTGGATTTTATAATAGTTGTTGCTTTTGTTGTGGCGGTTAATGCTGAAATTGTTTTTCTTGTAGTCATTGTTGTTGTTGTTGTTTCTCCTTATGTTATAATTATTACAACGTGCAACAGCATTTTTCACACTGGGAAAAATCCTTATATGCGTGAAACTAGAGACCAAATATAGCAATATTGCGTACTCAGTTTTTCATTTCTACATCCTTTGTCCTATTAAAAGGACTTCAAAATTTTGAAGGGGATAAAAAATAAAAAAAATATAAAAATACTTAACCTAGTTAGAATATGGCGATATGTTAATCAAATGAAAGAGGAAAGGCTCAAGAATTTAAATAAAATTAATGTTTCATCTATTTGTAAAAAAAGGATATGAAAAGGGTCCTTTGAAAATTTTAATCCTTTATATCCCTGAAAATTTATATAGAATTTTCTTGAAAAGTAAGTATGTTGAAACCCAAAATTTCCTCGATCACGTGTCAAAATTTCATTATTCTAACTTTATTGGTTCGAAAGTTATTAAAAAAAAGGCGGAAGCTGCAATTCTAATGAAGTACAAAAATTCTAATTTATTTGTGTATCAGTATTTTAAATAATAAAAAGATACAAAATCAATGAAGCGAGAATAATTAAATTTGGACACCTGATCAAGAAGGTTTTGGGTTTTAACATACTTATTTTTCAAAAACATTCTATATAAATTTTCAAGGATATAAAGGATTAAAATTTTCAAAGGACCTTTTTTATATCCTTTTTTTAGAAATGGATAAAAACTAAATTTTATTTAAATTCTTGAGCTTTTCCTCTTTCATTTGTTATACATTCTAACGAGGTTAAATATTTTGTATATTTTTTTAATTTGTTATCCCCTTTTAAAGGGTCCTTTTAAAAGGACAAAGGATGTAGAAATGAAAAACTGAGTACGCAGTATTACTATGTTTGGTCTCTAATTTCACGCCCATATGGATTTTTTCGGTGAGAAAATTTTTTTTAATTTTTGTTACACGGTGTTATTGTTAGCAATGTCACGAAAGTAGGGTTTTTGGGGGGCTTAAACATCCTTTATTAATATTTGTTTGTTGCACAAACTGTGCGTTGCAAATATGATTTCAAATGGTATTAGGTTTGAAAGTTGTGTACGGATCCCCTTAAAATGAAATTCTATGTATGCCACTGAGTACAGCTTATTAATATTGTTGTCGCATATTCTTGTTGATTTTAATCTTAATGTTATTATATCTGATTAAAAGTCAAATAAAAACTTATAACAAAGAATTTATCTAAATGTTAATTGGTTCATTAGTTGTTGTAATTTATTTCTATTTTCTTTTTATTATTTCTATAGTATTTTCATTGATAATTCCTCTAGTTGCATTCATTGTTGAAATCTTGTGCTGTTGTTGTTGATTTGATAATTGTTTTTGCTATTATTGTTGTTTTTGTCACATGCTCTTGAATTTAATATTATTGTTGTTGTTGATACTGTTGTTGTTGTTTGGTCAATAATTGTTGGTATTGTTGTTGTTGTTGTCACTTAGTTCAGTTGAATTTAATCACATTTTTCGTTAATATTATTATCAGTTTCTTGATCAACAGTTGTTGTTATAGCTGATATTGTTGTTGTTTTTCCTATATTTTTTGATATTGTTAATGTTGTTGTTTGTTTGTGGTTATTAATTTCATTGTTAATTTCATTGTTAATGTTGCTATTGATTTGATAATTGTTTTGTTGGTATTGTTATTGTTGTTGTCACTTAGTTCAGTTGAAGTTAATCACTTTTTTTTAATATTATTATTAGTTACTTGATCAATAGTTGTTGTTATTTCTCTTATTGTTGTTGTGTTTACCTATATTTGTTGATATTGTTCATGTTGTCGTTTTTGTTTGTTTGTGGTTATTAATTTCATTGTTATTGTTGTTATTGATTTGTTATTGTTGTTATTGATTTGATATTGTTGTTGTTGATTTGATTATTGTTCATCATTGAATTGTTGCCACTATGGTTTTTATTATTGTGGCAGCTGTTACTTTTACCGTTGCTTTAACAACAGTTTTTGTTGTTGTTATTAATCCTTCCGACCCCGAATTTTACCCTGTGTCTCGATATTACTTTTTGGTATTTAAATCATGAAACACTTCCCTAAGTACTAGCGCTAGTTTACTTTTGAACAATTTTAGCTTAAAACGGGTTGAATAAATTTTGTATCAATATTTTTTAATTGCAGAAAAATTATTTCATATTTATGGAAAAATACAAAATTATCACTTTTTCATTTTATTTAACCATTATTAAAGAAACAGGGTTTTGATCCAACGCGTCCAATTCGTAGACTTCAATTAGAACACAAACTTTCCCTGATATCGCTGCAAACTATTGGAAATTATTTTGGGGATAACAGTAAAATATTTTGAATTTGCTTTGAATTCATTTCTAAAAATATTAATTTGTTGGTGCCTACTTAAATTAAACCCATAAATCAATCGTAGCTTTTGCTATAAGATGACAAATAGGTGAAGTTGCTCTGAGGCAACTTTGGGGTCGAAGGGGTTAACCCTTTACACGGCAACAGCGAATTTTTTGATCAAATGTTGTTTTTTAAATATAAACCTAAATTAAAAAAACACGTATTTTTTAATTTTTTAATTACTTTAATTTTGTAAGATTTTTTTGTAAAAACATTTGGTTGCACATCTGCAACAAAGCATTACAACTTTTTTTTTTCTTTTAATATGTTTAATTTTAAATGAAAATTTTTAAAGCAATTAATGCGTTTGTTGTAGCATAGTCCGACTCCGCATTTTTCGCAAAGTGTTTGTGTTTTTTATTAATAAGTTTTAATCACCTTGGTTTCACTAAAATAAATGCGTGCAACTTTTCGCAAAAACGGTCAAATAAGTGCTGTCAAGTAAAATTTAGCTACTTTTTCCCACTATTAATGCCAGTATTTCAAAAAAGGAACGATGCATAGGGTTGAAGTAGCAAAAAAGAGTGGTTTTGATAGTTACTTCCGAAATTACGGCAATTTTACGGTTGGTTGCAGATATGCAACTGTACCGTGTAAAGGGTTAAGTATGTTAGTAGTGTGTTTATGTATGTTCCGGATCAACATACCACGCTTTCCAAAACAACAAAACAACAACCACTGTTATCGCTCTCCTCTGCTTCAACTTATGCAAAACAAGAACAACAACTAAATACAACAACATTTATAAAACTGCTAAAACAACTCACGCTAAAAAATTTTAGGGATTAAAAAAAAAATTTTTTTTACTAAGTACCAAGTTATACCTACAACATTAACTAAAAATATACAAATTTCTAAAGATTTACAGACTTTCAATTTATCAACTTACCAATTATCAACAATGATCTAGAACACTACTTATGTTTGAAAACAGTTCACTGATTTTGTTGTTGTTAATACTCAAACCGCCCAAACCAATCATCCTTAACCCTTTCGCTACAGCTTTTTACTGGGGAAAGTTAAAATTTTAAATTTTACGTCTTAGGCTTCTATGTGGTTATATTAGCAACTTTCTATAAGAAATTTTTTAATTTTTATAGTCGGACCCTGTATTTTAGAGTGTTTTTCTATGAGAGCAACCACATCGCTGTGGCTGTAATAATTACTTAAACATAAAACTTTTTACGCATAACGAAAATTTGAATATTTCTTAATTTACTTCAGCCAAAATTAAAAGAAAAAAGTATCTCAATTGAAAGAAAACGTCAAATTAAAAAAGTTATCTAATTTTTCTGCTTCTTCTTCCTTTACTATTTCAAGATATACCATTAAAAAAACGTGTCTACTTCTCTTCTTCAAACTTTAATATTCAGTTTAATAATTTCGTATATTTCCTAAAACTTCAAACTATTCTAAGGAACAACAAAAATATAGTATCCATAAGTTTTTAGACCTAAAACAGGCACTGAAAAGAGACTATGCCATATGGCATAGAATAACCGAAAGGGTTAAATACCCAGGAGTAATTTTGACTCACATATTTTGTTGAGATTTATTATTTTATTTTGATTATTTTTTTTTTTGTTGAGATTTGACAATTACAAATTAACAATTAACAAACGTATTTTAGTTTGATTTTTGCACTTTTTACTAGATAATTCAGTTATAATGACGTACCTTAAACATGAGTGAGAGAAATTTATGCTTGTTAGGAAAATCGTTCACCTACACGACACATTTTTGCAAGTTCTTTCACACCTTGCAGAAATGATATACTATTCTATATGTATAAGATAATTTTTTTTAGATTAGACACAGATTGATAGAAATGTTTACATTTTGCAGTTCAAAATGCATAGTTGTTTCTTTATTAATAAAATAAAAAATCACTTTTTACTAAACATGTAGGAATTCAAAATAACCTCTTTTGGGTATTTACGAAAAATGTTGCTAAATTTGGGTAAACATAACCAATTATATTTAATAAACGTTAAAGCCAATGATTGTTGAATCGACTAACATTGTTTTAAGAATCGACTAACATCGATTTTAACCCGAATGTGCCGGAATTCATTTTCCTTCGAATTTAGGTACAACATTTTTGAGCGATTTAATCTGAAGCATTGTTGAAAAAAATTTTTTTAAGTGCATGTTTAGTATGACCATATGGCCACGCTAGGCGTTACAGGGTTAAGAAGCCGGTAGTGTAAAAAATGCGTTTCTTTCAGGGACTTAACTATTATAAGTTTTTTAAGAAAATAATTGCAATGTAACTATTACAATGTAACATAAATTTTATTTGTGGATTATAATTATTAATTGCGACAATTAATTTTTACGTTGCGTAATAACTGTTATGAGAAACAAATTTTTTTTTCGTTCTCGATAATTATTATTTTGGGATTTTTTTCGTTTACGTTGCTTCATAACTTTTATTTATGGCTTTTTTACTTACGTTACCGATAACTATTATTTGAAACACAATTTTTTTTAGGTTGCTTCATAATTTTTACAGAAGAAAATTTTTTTTAACGTTGCCCTACCACATTTGGATTATGAATTGAATTTTAATTGTTTAGTTGTTGGTGGAAATTAGGTTTCTTTAGTTAATTTGAGTTTGTCAATCTAAACAATTAAAAATAAATTCATGTCCAAAATGTGGTAATTCAAGGTAAAAATTTGTTTTCATAATAATAGTTATCGGCAATATATGTAAATGAAAAAAAATCATAAATAAAATTTATAAAGCAACGTAAAAAAAAATTTCTCAAAATAATAGTAATCGGTAATGTCAATTATAAAAGTCATAAATAAAAGTTATGAAACAATGTAAAAAACAAAAATCCCAAAATAATAATTATCGACAACGAAAAATATATTTCTTACTTATAAGAGGTATTATGCAACTCAAAAAAATTTATTACATGGTAATAGTTATAGGCGACGTAAAAAATTTCGTATTGGGAATAATTATTATAAAGCAATAATTATAGGCATTGCTTAAATTAGGGCAGTTTTTTTATTCCAAAAAATATGGATAATAATTATTTTAGGTCTCTGGTTTCTTTAAAAAACCAATAACATAAACTTTTTTTGTAATAAAATACCTCAATGGAGTAAATTTGACTCTCTTGGGCATTTTAGTGTTAATATTACTTTCGATTCCACAATTTAATTGTTATTATTATTATTATATTTATTATTATTATTATATTGGCAACTAAATGTTGTAAATGAACACAGATACTAAGTGTTTTCAGGTAAATGTATCTAATAAAATTTATTAAAAGGGGCTCAGTCTCACATCGAAGTTATTATTATACTTTTTCAAGTTTCAAGCAATCAAAACAAATCGTATTCGATAATAAATCTGTAGGGTTGAATTTACAAAAATTTGATCAAAATTTCATGGCACAAACTTCGACTTACATTTGTTTGTGGATTTTATTTTCTTCAATATTAGAAATGAGTAAACTTCAACCCATTAAAGCTTGACGATTTTAGCAGCAGAGAAATGAATAGAAAAAGTCGTCCAATTCTTCACACTCCACACGAAAAAACAGCCAGACTTCTACACATACACCAATGTTCAACTTGGGGTACATAAGTTCACAATAATTAACATTGGCTTTCCGTTCGTTTCGTTCGAGAGCATCTGTGCTCTTACCTCATCCACATACGTTGTGTTATTACACGATTCGTTCGCTCCTTTGCGCGCTCTCCGCCGCCGCCCCCTGCTGTCGAGCTGTCGAACATTAATTATCCTCCCCGCCACACAATTTTACTCACTTTTTAACCGTGGCTACTGATTAATTGCGATTTTTTATTAAGCCAACACAGCAACGCGGCCGACTGTGTACCGCCGCAACGGCACACAGCCGGCAATGGTCGCAGCGAAGAAAAATGATGGCTTCTGATTATGTTGGCGATCTAATCAAGCATGTTGTGCGCGCCGAGCGGAGCGGCCAGCGCTGACTCACTGGTGGCTGGCAACTACACACATACATACATACAACAACAACGACAGCAACAATGGCTGCACCACTAACTGCATTATAAATGATCTTATTAGATTTTCTGAAATCAGAGACATCCTAGAAAGCAATTTTTCAACAGCAGCCGATTCTATCAGTCCGGGCCGGTGACTGTTGGCATTTCGGCGTTCGGTGTCTGGTGCTGGTATGCAGCAAGTGGGCAGCGACGGCCCAAGACGCAGCTACAGTCAGTGTTGACTGTCGGACTGAGGACCGGCGACCGGTCCGAGCGGAACACAAACAGCTTAACAACAAGTCGAGCGCATAGTAGCTGTGCGTATGTTTGTGTCTGTGTATGTGTGCACATGTGTTGCCTTAACAATTAATCAAAATATAATTTTTTATATTTCGACTTGAAAAAGAAGTTGCTATAAGCGGCATTCTAATAGCTGTCGGATTTGTTGTTGGCAATGTTTTGATAATTCAACTGATTTTAACAGTTTGAATTCAGGCAAATATGGGACTAATGGTTCAATTGGAGATGCAAGAAAAATAATAAATAAAATGTTCATAAAAACAGTTTATTCGCAATATGCATTTTTGAAGAGATGAAAGATATCAATCACACATTTCTGCATCATTTTTCTACTGTAAAAAAATTAAGCAAACAATTTTTTTTAGTTAAAAAACCTCTGAGTCAGGAGCAGCTAACCTTACACCTCCTCTGCACTTGTCTGTGTTGCCAGATGGATTTCCAACAATCCCCCTAAAATGAAGTCCATTTCCCCTTAAAAACTAAATTTTTCTCACAAATTTATAATGCACACATAAAATGAATATTTCATGAAAATTGCTCATTCTATTTGGTACAAGAAATTAAAAACAGATCCACTAGCCAATATATCTGAATAAGGTGTTGATGTGACAAAAATGCAACCTGTTTGGCCACAGACATTTTAAAAAGCGTAAATTACAAATGTCTGTAAAATATTTCGACCTAAATTTTCCCCCTAAAATGTTTATCATAAAGTGTCCTCCCAATCCAAACAAATAAATCCCAAATCTAGGTGGAAGACCCCTAATCTGGCAACACTGGCACTTGTTCAGCATTTTGCCAGCAGGAAAAACATTGGTTTCTTCTACTCAGAGAAACTCGCGGAACCTCTTAAACGTAGACATGAATGGTTGAATACACTTTGTTAACCCTTTCGACCCCGAAATTTACCCTGTGTCACGATATTACTTTTTGGTATTTAAATCATGAAACATTTGCCTAAGAACTGTGCTCACGACATTTGAAGTGGCCACGCCTCTTTGTCAGATTTCTAGAGCTAGTTTACTTTTGAGCAATTTTTGCTTAAAACGGGTTAAACAAATTTTTTATCAATATTTTTTAATTACAGAAAAATTATTAAATATTTATGGAAAAATACAAAATTATCACTTTATAATTTTATTTAACCATTATTAACCCTTATTCTCATACCCAAACTTACTAACGTCGTTTGGCACCCGGGGTACCCGGGTACCCATTTCATGAAATTTTTAAGTTTTCAATATTTTGTTAATTAAAAAAACAAAATTTTTTAAATATATGTTTTGTTCGCTTTTCACCTAAATAACGAGGATCCGGAAGGTAAAAAAAAAATTTTCATTATTTGTCAGTTTTTTTCACGAAAATACATCGCAGTAGGCACCCGGGTACCCGGGTATGAGAATAAGGGTTAAAGAAACAGGGTTTTGATCAAACGCGCCCAATTCGTAGACTTCCATTAGAACACAAACTTTCTCTGACATCGCTGCAAATTATTGGAAATTATTTTGGGGATAACAGTAAAATTTTATTAATTTGCTTTGAATTCACTTCTAAAAATATTAATTTGTTGATGCCTACTCAAATTTAAGGCATAAATCAATCGTAACTTTTGCTATAAGATGACAAATAGATGAAGTTGCTCTCAGGGTGCTTTGAACTCTAAGTGTCAGTAAGGTCTGAGATATCACTACGAGGAAAATTGTCCTATGTGTGCTTTCATGCCCAACCTGACTGAAGGCAGCCTTCTTATGGACTCTAAGTAGGAATAAGTCCTGAGGAATCAGAAAAGACCAAATTGGCCTGAGCGTGCTTTCATGTCTAATCTGGCCGAATTTAACGTCCTTTATGACTCTGGATCCTTCGAAACTCAAATAGGTCTAAGAATCCTGAGGAATCATAACAGACTAAATTAGCCTGTGCGTGCCTCAATGTTGAACCTCACTGAAGGGAGCCTTCTTGTTGGCTCTGGATTCTTTGAACTCTAAGTAGGCCTAAACCCTGAACTTTCACTTCGAGCCAAATTCTCCTGTGTGTGCCTTCATGTCTAATCTGGCCTCCTTATTGGCTCTGGATTTTCAAACTTCAAGCCTTTCCGGTCAATTTCCGCATTTCTTGAGATAAAAATTTTTGTTTCAAAATATTGACTCTCGTTGAAAATTTTAGCAATAAAATACAACAAAATATCAAAAAAATCATTTAGGTTGAGAATTACAGCTCAATCAATTTTGTACGATATATTGTACAATGGTCCGCAAAGGAGTAGAAATGCATAAAATTTTTGTTTCGTTTTTGTAGGTTTTATGAACACTTCATTGATTTTTTTATAGAAAACATAAATTATAACAACAAAAAATCAAAACATGATTTCATTTTGATCGAAACTTATATAAATTATATATATAAACAATTGAGTCACATTTATTCGGCCTTATATAACCGTTGTTGTTGTTGTAAAGCCCTTTTCCCCTCAATAAAATACAGAATCATTTAAAATTCATATATCTTTATAGAAAGATACTGAATATAGCCGATTCTTATTATCATAGTGGGAGTGGCAAGTACGCATGACTGATCCTACATAACCTGTGCCTGCCCAGTAAAACACAAAATCGTCTAGTAATTGTTATTTCTTAATAGAAATTTGCCGAATAGTCGAATTTTATTAGTCATACGATTTACTGATGGGCGTGGCATTCAAGCAAACGCAAAAATTCTGTTCCCAAATCCATAACTTAAAAAAATGCAAACATAACTTGCAACCTTTACCTTCCATTTGTACGATTTTCGTACAAAGCTTTGCAACCCTTGTGGTCATTTGTACGATATATCGTACAATTTTTTTAAAGACTCGGGAAAAATATTTAGACGCAAAAAATGTTAAATTAAACAAGTTTTATAAATCAACTGAGATTCAAACTTTGAAATTGTTTAGCTTTTTGCTACCAAAAAGTATTACATATTTAAAAATTCCTACGCAGAAGTACCGTCATTTGCTGGTTTTTCAAATTCTTGCAAAGAGCTGCTTACAAAACTCAATCACACTGTCTAGCCAAGACTACTATAATTTATATATTTAAACAGCATGATGCAACAAAGCCTACTTAATAAGAATTAAAAAGCCGTTCCATAAAAAATGCGTTCGATGTTAAATAAAAAATCTTAGACAAAATGGTACGATATATCGTACAAATTTCCGGAAAGGGTTAAGTGAGACTAAGACTTCAGGTAACACAACGGGCCAAATTAGCCAGTTTATGCCTTCATCTCAAATCAAACTGAAGCCAACCTCCTCCATCGACCCCTAACTTCAACACAGACACACACACACACACTTATATAATTCTTCAGATTCCGGTCGCACTGTGCTGTTCGATCTCAATCTCGTTCTCAATTTCGTCATCATCATTTCATATCATTTTTCACCAAACTCAATTGATTTCATTTATAAACCGGCCAACAACTAAAACAACAGTAACAACAACAACAACGGCGTCACAAAACAACATCGTGACGTGCCAAAAATAACGCACACAACGAGCATAAAACCGATGTGCCGTCAGCTCTCGAAAAACTGATTTTCGGAAGAGATATTTCCACAGATTGCTGCCGCACAGCCCACGATCAATCTTAACGATTCGATCGCGCATTTCGACTTTTGTTGTTGTTGCTGCTGCTGTTAATACTTTGTTCCTTTTTGTGTTTGGTTGTTTTCGGTTCTACACGGCTACACCTTCGATACTGCAAGCCAAAAGGCATCGCAGCGTCGCGACGGTGGGGCGCAGCCAAAGTCGCAGTTGCCGCAATTCTTGGCGCTCTTCGTCGCCTGTTGCTGCTGATTGCTTTTGTCTGCTGTTGTTTTTGTTGTTGTTGTATTTGGCAATTTCGTAGCCATATTAATTAATTAATGTAATTGCCTTGTCGTTAGCTGGCCGCTGATAATGATCGCAATTCCATCGCAGTGATTACGTCGAACGTTTAAGCCATAAAATCGCACAGGGCACGACACCGTTCCGATGCTCTCGAAGGACTCCCGTGTGGCCATTGCGCTTGGAATTCGTCGTTTTTTTTGTGTTTTGCACACTGTCCAGTTGACAGCTGTTTGTTGCATGATTGAAAATTAGTAACGTAGCAGATTTGTAATTTGGAAATGTTGATAAAGTCATTCATCGATCATCATTCATCGCAATGCCGGCTGGAATGCGAATGTGCGCAAAAAAAACCCATGTGATGAGTAGAGTCTGAATTTTTATGAATAAGCCGAAACGGCAATGAAACCCAATCGTTTTGTGTTGAAAAAATTTGATATTTTTGGTTTATTTTTATTTGTACAATTTATGAATGAGGTATGGACCCACCAGACATTTTTTGTTGCCGGCAATAAGAAAACGATTCGTTCCCGGCAACAATTTTATCGCCGGTAATATCGCCAGCATATCGATTTCGTATCACCAGTCGTTCTAAAACATCCGCCGAAAGCGACTCGCCTTGACGAGTCGTTTTCTTATCGCCTTGACGAGTCGTTTTCTTATCGCCTGGACGAGTTGTTTTTAATATCGCCTTGACGAGTCGTTTTCTTATCGCCTTGACGAGTCGTTTTCTTATCGCGTGACTTGCTAAATTAAGCAATAAGTGTTTTGAATGCGTGGTTGATTGCTTTATGAGTTTGTATGAGTTTGAGTTTGTTTGTATTAGATCTCTCTATTAAAGTAGATTGGAGTCAGTGTTGCCAGATCAGGAGATTTTCTCCTAGATTCAGGAGATTCTTGGACTTTTAGGAGAATTTTTAGGAGGAAGAATTGTTTAGGAGATTTATATTTTATGTTAGGGGATTTTTCTGATCCTTAGTGGATTTTTAGGAGATTTTTTTGATAACGAAGTATGATGTTTTGGGAACACTGGCAACAAAACATATTTTGGCAACTATTTTAATAGTCAAAGCATCCTATTGTGTTAAAAATTTGTAAGCTTCCAAAATGTAAGATCGTTCTATCTCGTTCTCACTTATTTCTGTCACAATGAAATTCCGCCAAAAATTGGGCTTTTTATTTAATTAATTAGTTATATGTTTTTTTTTAAGTTTTTGTTGTTAAGCTGAAGATGAATAAAAAAGGCTGCCTTAAAAAAAATTGTGTTTAGGTATAAATATTTTTTTTCGAGAAGTTTTATTCCTTTAAAATGACGCACAAATTATAAAACAATTTTGGGAGATTTTTTTAACTTTTGGGAGGAAATTTCGGTATTTCCTTAAGATTTAGGAGAAAGACATTTCAGGTATCTCGCAACACTGGTTGGAGTTCAGTGATCAAGGATTAGTAAGTTTGATCAAAATCATTTGTGTTTTATGAGAATTTAAGTAATAACTCCAGTAGTCTATAATATATTGGACCATATGGATCTATAACTTTAGCGGGAGAGATTTAGCATTCTTGAGCATTTCATATATGACATTGATCCAGCAAGCTTTTTTATTTTATTTGTAAGTAAAACTTAAAGAGCTTCTTAACAATTTGTATTTTTAATAATTTTGTTTAGTTTTGAAGTGGTAACTTTTTATGGCTTCTAGTCAGTTGCTATTCTTTATCACTTGACTGAAAGTAGTAAATAAAGACAACAAAATAGTATAACCATATAATTCTGTCCAGCATTGTGAGAAAGAATGTTCATTTTGGTTGGGACAATCATTTGGAGAAGAGACAAATAAATGGAACAGCAGTTTTAAAAAAGATATCTCAGATGATGCGTAAGTTTAAAAACAGACTGAGCTATGGACCATTTGTTTCAAGGGACAAATAGGGATAACCCATGGCTTAGTTTTTAGTGGGGAAGTCAACGATTACACCGTGCGACAAAATAAAAAAAAAATTTCACACCGGAAAAAATTCATATGGGCGTGAAACTAGACACCATACATAGTAATACTGCGTACGTAGTTTATCATTTCTACATCCTTTGTCCTTTTAAAAGGACTTCAAAATTTTGAAGGGGATACAAAATATAAAAAATATAAAAAATACTTAACCTAGTTAGAATATAGCGATATGTATATCAAATGAAAGAGGAAATGCTCAAGAATTAGAATAAAATGGATCTTTTATCCATTTGAAAAAAAAGGATATGAAAAAGGTCCTTTGAAAATTTTAATCCTTTATATCCCTGAAAATTTATTTCGAATTTTCTTGAAAAGTAAATATGTTAAAACCCAAAATCTCCTTGATCATGTGTCAAAATTTCATTACTCTAACTTTATTGGTTCGAAAGTTATTAAAACAAAAGGCGGAAGCTGCAATTCTAATGAAGTACAAAAATTAGAATTAATTTGTGTATCAGTATTTTAAATAGTAAAAAGATACAAATCAATGTACGAAAAATGGGAATTAAAAGAGATTTAATAGTTAATCCGCTTCGGAAAATACTTCTATAGGAGGCGGTTTTTGATTGTAAGAATCCAACATGCTAATGGGTACAATGGATATAAATTCATTAAAAACTAGGCACATTTTTACATACATAATGTAAAAAAAAAACTAACAGAAAGAACAGAAAGAAAACTGACTATCTCACACATTTGAAAAGGTTTGATATGGTATTTGAGTAGACAGTGTCCCTTTGTTTTGTCTGAAAGACAATTAGTACATCTAGTCATATCCTTAGCAATTGTCCGGCGTAGATTTAGACTTTATTAGACTTAGACCTCGTTTTGGTGTGAACAACAAACTATGAACTTACATTGGACGACTGCAGTCAATGGATATATGGTTACGATGGATATGGGTTCATCAGTAGATATATAGAGGTTCTCACCTCCTGCCACAACAACACAAACAAAAACATCGGTAATCTTGTCAATAAGGTTGGGTTGATATAGGCAATGAATATAAGTTCGTTATTATCTGTGCAGATTTTCACACTGCCCAAAAACCAACAATAGAAGTGGCCATCTCAAAGATTTAAAAAGGGTTGGTTTGGTATATGTTTATATATATTTTTATATGTACAGTGGACGTCCAATATAACGAATCTTATGTTGTACCCCCCATTTGTTAAATCGAAAAATTCGTTAAATCGATCGAAATTTTTTTTTGTTTTAAACCATTTTTCTTAAAGAAATAAGTTTCATATATTCAATTTTTAAATAAATATCTTGTTTTATTCCAGCATTTTCAAAATACAAATATTGCTATGTATGTACAGTCAAAAAGTCTTTATTGAAGTCATTATTGAAATTTTAATTTGTAAAAGAAAAAAGCCGACCGAACGCAAAACAAATCCTGTGAAAATAATCAGCAATGCATACAAACAGAATTTGACGTAAATTTTTAGATAAAGTTTTAACAAAAACAAAAGAAAACCAAACATTCACTGTTATTGTAAAGAATGTGAACGCTCAAATAAAAAATTCTTGACGAGGGTGAAAAACAACAAAAATATTCGTTTTATCGAATAGCAAATTTCACTTTCGTTCGTAATATAGAATCATCAATGGAAAAAATTTGGCCGTACGTTAAATCGAAAATTCGTCAAATGGAAAGTCTATTATACTGGACGTCCACTGTATATATTTTTTTATACATATTTTTATATATATTTTTATTATTTTAGCTATTGTCTGGCATTTCTGAGACTCGAATATCGATTTGGTAATATTTACTAACATTGGTTCTAAATCAGTGCCCGTGCAAAAGCTACGATTGATTTATGGGTTTAATTTAAGTAGGCACCAACAAATTAATATTTTTAGAAGTTAATTCAAAGCAAATTACAAAAATGTTACTATTATCCCCAAAATAATTTCCAATAATTTGCAGCGATAGAGGGAAAGTTTATTTTCTAATTGAAGTCTACGAATTGGGCGCGTTTGATCAATAATAATTCGGTTGAATAAAATCAAAAAGTGATAATTTTGTTTTTTTCCATAAATATTAAATAATTTTTCTGTAAGTAAAAAATATTGATACAAAATTTATTTAACCCGTTTTAAGCTAAAATTCTTCAAAAATAAACTAGCTCTAGAACTCTAACAAAAAGGGGTGGCGACTTCAAATGTCGTGTGCACACTTCTTAGGCAAGTTTTTCATGATTTAAATACCAAAAAGTAATATCGAGATACTTGGTAAAGTTCGGAGTCGAAAGGGTTAAGCACTAAAAAATTTTTTTTTTTATAAATGTTGAAAAATTTAATTTTTAGCAGACTTAATCATATGAAAATAAAATTTACATTTCCATAGCCAATAAAGTTGCAATCAACTTTACAATTGCCAGCAATCACTCCCGCATTGCATTGTTACAGCAGCGCCAAGCAAGACTTTAATGTCAGCTTATCACAGTGCATGTGTCACATTTGGGACACTGTGACAATAATTCAATCAACAACAATTTCAGCAACAACTAGTCCTACCTACAACTAACCTTTCAAGCAAGCACAACAACACCAAATGTCTTGGCCGTTTGTTCACCGTTTCGGGCTGCTGCGACTACAGAGTGCTGCTTCTTCTTGCTATTGTTATCATAGTGCAATAATTTGTTGCTTTGCAAAATGACAAAAAAAAAACAATAACAATAAAAGGTGCAGTGATGGGCGCTTGGCTGGAGTGCAACTGCCTTACGCTACTTACGAGACGTGGCGAACACCCAAGAAGATTGATGTGACAATGCCTGTGTCACAAATGTCACAATGCCGCACAGCAACACATAATGCAATGAAATAAAAAAAATGAAAAACTTAAACATAAAATATAAAAAAAAATATGAAAATAACAATAACAGTGCGGCGCTGACATTGTCTGATTGGCATTGCATTTACACTTGAAAAAATAAGGTGACCGTTTGTGGCATTGTTCTATGTATTTGTGCGGCTTGTCAGTTGTTGACGCTGTCGCTGCAGTTGGCATAAAAGTGCAAAAGACTTGAAGATTGCATGAACGCAACAACAACAACAGCAACTAAATTGTACAACAACAACAACAACAATTAAGAGAGCGTGTGCGAGGGCAGCATTTGGCAAGAGTTGAGGGCGCGCTGACACACGAAATAAAAGCGCAGCTGATGTCTTGTAACACGCTATTGTTGTTGTTGTTTTATTGTTTGTTGTAGTTGCATGACAATAATAACAGCCCAATGCTGCGCACTGACAATGCAATTGACAGTTGTTGTAATCAATAGTGACGCGCGTGTAATTTATGAAAGTGTGCAACAGTGCGACTGATGCGTTCGCGTACGTGTGCGTGTGTGTGTGTGTGTAAATATTGCACTTAACACTAGAATGCCCGTCAATCTGACATACCTAAAATGCCCATATCGCACACGCACAACAAAAGTGACACAACTCAAAATTTGTGATTTTTCAGGAAACGCAAAAAACTGTTTTTGAGCTAAATAAACATTTTTTTTTAATAACGAATAGACCGTTCAGTAGAAAATCCTTACAGATTATGCTTTTTGATAAGTTCCAAGAATTTTTTTTTATTTTACACTAGAAAATCCAAAATTTTGAGTTGTGACTGTTTTGATGATATTTTAATTCAATAATTACCGAATTATTTTAAGTTATGTCACTTTTTCTGAATTTAATAATTATAAATGACAGTTAAAAAGTTGAAAGAAAAATTTAGAAAATTCATAATTAATTTTAAAAATTAAAAATATATACAAAAATTGTCAGAATTTTGCTTAAAATTAACTTTAACAAAAATTTATTTCGTCAAAAGTGACACAATTTGAGTTAGGACTCTTTTGCATTGAGCTGCAGCAATCAAATAGCATCAAACTTCTGACATGAAAAGAGACCTAACTGTATTTTTGTAACACTTAACAAACAACAAAATATATTGAGCTTTTGCTTTTTGGTGGATAGATGCATTGTGCAAAGTATTAACACACAAACCCGAAAATGAAAAATTTTGAGTTGTGTCACTTTTGTAGTGCGTGTGCTATATGTAGTCATTTTGACTACATTATTGTTTACTGATTTTTTTTTTAATTTTATTGGTTTTTAAGTAGCAAATATGAATAAATGTACACGAGCTTAAACTAAAATAAGCATTTAGTTTTTATTCTTTTACGGTTGACAAAGTAAATTCATTTAAATAAAATAGCGTACTTTACACATAAATGGGATAGAATGGAATGAAATTTGGAATTTGTGAATGAATTTTATGAGTGAATTTTGAATTGAAAAACTTGGGAATTGTCACAGCTTACTAAGATATTATTTTTTTTTTAAATGTTTGTAATTATTTGAAATTTTCATATTTCGCAATTGAAGATGCATATTTGTCCATTTATCAGTAAGATTTGCTGAAAATTGTATATAGGTAGTCAAAATGAGTACTTTTGGGCATTTAAGGTAAATTTTGCAACATTGGGGTAACAAATTTTTGTACAATATTTTTAATTTATTTATTCCATTTAGCTTTAAAAATTAATAAAAGTCACGTAAAATATTTTTTTAGAAAGCGATGCAACAAAAGTTATTTACAATAAAAGACCTCAATGTAGTCAAAATAACTACCTTGGGCATTCTAGTGTTAACTGCCAATAACGACGGGAGCGTCTTGGCGTCTCTCTAGTCGGCTGACGCGTTGACAGCTGCTCGTGGCGTTAACAGGGCAGGAAGTTTGCACTGTTGCTGCAACTTGCCACATTTGAATGCGGCATTAATTCGCCTGCAATTAAACTGTCAACACTTGTTTGGCCCGAAGACGCCCGAAGTGGCAAGCAAAAAAATTATGCTTTGACCTTTGCCAATTTTTGCGTACGCCTGCTTCATATATTTTATGAATTTTATTTTATTTTATTTTGCGTCCCTCTTTCTCGCTGTACACACATACAAATACATACATACAAATATATATTACACATATATATGATTTAATTTTTTTTGCCACTTCCATTTATGTTTTCCTTTTGAATTCCGATTCCCAATTTTCGTTGGCTCTCTTTTCGCTTGCATTGTTTTTGCTATTGTTGTTGTAGCTTTCGTTGATTGTTGTCTTTTTGTTTTTATTTTTGGTTTGCCACATTCGTGGCTTTGATTTTTAAATGCTGATAACGAACATTGCCAACACTGCAACTACACGAAAAATCCAAAAAGGAATTGTTCTCAACCACGCGCCATGTCCCTCGCTGTCCCGCCCGCAGCACCCACCCAGCATCGCTGCCATCTCACCCACACATACACACACACTTTGACAGCCATCGCACTCTGCCCACAATGCCGCCGTGTCTTTGTGTTGGTTGTTGCCTTTGGTTTGGTTATTTGTTATTGCTTTTCGGTGCGGCATAGCGAGGCACCATCCTGCCTCGCCTCCAAATTCGTACAACATCCAATTGTTTGTTTTGCTGCTTGTTAAACACCTTCGCGTACAACACGCTTCCAGTTTGCACATCCTTTGTCAATTTTTTCATGTCGCGCCAAGCAACCTTTTTCCATTTCGATTTTTGCAAAATAAAAAAAAAAAATACAAAAACAAAAACAAACAGTTAAAAACAAAAAAGGCAAACAAATTCAGAAAATCAAACAAAACCAAAAATAAAGTAAAAGAAAAACGTTAAGAAAAAAGTGGGCGCGCGAAAAACGGCGTTCACCTTCATTATTTGTTGTATTTGACTTTTATGCAACGAGTTGTTGTTGTTGTTGTTGCTGTTGTTGCGTCTTGTAGTCGTTCGGATGTAGTCAGTCGTCTGTGTGCTGCCTTGTTAGGCTTTTGTCTGCATCCCAGGAACTGCTGTTCCTTCTTGTTCTTGTTTATTTTCGTTGTTGTTGTTGTTGTTTTTGTTGTCGCCATCTAATTTGGTTAGTCAATTTTTTATTTTTATTTTTATTTTTTTTTATTTTTTCGTTATTTGTTTTTGCAGCATTCCGCCTGCTCTACAATCGCTCTTCGTTTGCGATTTTCTGTTGCTTGTTGTGCCTCTTTAAGGTTTTTGATTTCCTTTGAATTGAATTCATTTTGTTTCAGTTTATTGTATTTGGTTGCGTTTCGTTTTGTTTGCAATTTCTTGATTTTTTTTTTGTTTATTTTGTATCGTTCGGTTCGTTGTGCGCAGAATTTGTGGCATTGCGCGCGGTTTGTTAACAATCGTGTTCGGTTTACTGCATTTTGGCTGTCCGGCCGACAAGGATAATGGAATCGCGGTCGCCGCACACAAGGTGCCAAGATTTATTTCCTTAGCGTTGCTATTCTTTGGCTTATTTGTTGTCTTGTTTGGTTGTGACGCCGAATAAATATTTTTTTTTTTGTCAAATATTTTGGTCCATTTCGAGAAGAACAGAATTGCAACATATTTCGGTAGAATCGATCGAATCTTTGTGTAATGGTTTTTTAAAAATGTGCCACTGGTTTGAGAATGATACGAGGTGGTAATTATTCGAAAATGTTCAGTAAATTGGAACTGATAATCTCAACTAACAATTTTAAAATTTCATGAAAAATTTGTATTGAGATCTTAGTGGAACTTGGATGGAATGTTTATCGGGAACATTTGGAAAGCATTTAAGATATAAATCAGAATCACAAGCGTTTGAATTTAATGAGGGGCCAAGTGATGATTATCTGCGTTGACAATCTGTGCAGGAATGTCACAAGGATCAGGCGACGATCAGAAGAGGATCAATGCTTGTAAGTAGTTTAGGTAGGTTCAGTACCGCTGAAGGATTCACAGATTTAATTCTTGATGTGTACGTAATGTGTCATTGTTTTACCTTTTTTATGAAAACGACTGATCTTCCGACTGATCCCTGATCTTGGGTTATCGTTAGATGTTGATTTAAACTGATCTTTGATTTATTGAAATCAGTAGCACAGCCCAAGTTTTTAACCCTTTCGATACAGGTTTTTACTGGGGAAAGTTAAAATTTTAAATTTTACGTCTTTGGCTTCTATGTGGTTTTATTAGCAACATTCCATAAGAAATTTTTTAATTTTTATACTCGGACCCTGTATTCTAGAGTGTTTTTCTATGAGAGCAACCACATCGTTGTGGCTGTAATAATTACTTAAATATAAAACTTTTTACGCATAACGTAATTTTTTCTGCTTCTTCTTCCTTTACTATGTCAAGATATACCATTAAAAAACGTGTATACTTCTCTTCTTTAAACTTAAATATTCAGGTTATTAATTTCGTATTTTTCCTAAAACTTCAAACTATTCTAAAGACCAACAAAAAAATTTATTCTTGCAACCATAGAGGATGCAGACGTCCACAAAGTAGCATGTTGCCATATGGCAACAAAATAGCGAAAGGGTTAAGGCAATGACCCATTTTTCTTTAACATCAGAGTCAATCACCATGACCTAAATAAGCTTTTTCCATCGTAAATCATTCGAAATTAATTAAAAAAAATTTTCTATAATTCCGTTAGTTCAAAAATCAGACACAGTCAAAAAATCTTTAAGGCAATGACCCATTTTTAAATTTTAAATTTAAAAGAATTTAAATTTCAAATAAGCTTTTTCCGTCGTAAATGATTTGTAATTAATTTTTAAAAATTTTTCTAAAACTTCATTAGTACAAAAATCAGACAGAGTCAAACAAATCTTTAAGACAATGACCCATTTTTAAATTTTAAACTTTAAATTTAAAAGAATTTAAATTTTTAATAAGCTTTTGCCGTCGTAAATGATTTGGAATTAATTTTAAAAAATTTTTCTAAAACCCCATTAGTACAAAAATCAGACAAAGTCAAACAAATCTTTAGGACAATGACTCATTTTAAAATTTAAAATTTTAAGTTAAAAAAAAATTGTAAATTTTAAATAAGCTTTTTCCGTCGTAAATGATTTGGAATTCATTTAAAAAAATTTTTCTAATACCCCATTTGTACAAAAATCAGACATAGTCAAACAAGTCTTTAAGGCAATGACCCATTTTTCTCTAACATCAGAGTCAATCACCATGATTTGAAATTAATTTTAAAATTTTTTTCTAAAATCCCATTAGTACAAAAATCAGACAGAGTCAAACAAATCTTTAAGGCAATAACTAGTGTCCGACCGAATATTCGGTTTCGGTTTCGGTTTCGGCCCAAATAAGTGGTTTCGGTTTCGGTTTCAGTTTCGGCCAAAAAATGGCCGAATAGCCGAAACCGAAACTTTCTGGAATATTTTTTACATTTTATTGTGTAGCAGATATACAGTGAAAGGAGGAATAATTTAGATGCCACCAATGTAAATAAACTTCTTTTTTTAGCATATAATATTAAATTATTTAATTTTGAATATTAGCGAGTAAGGTACGAAAGGGTGATTTTTTCATGTTTACGTTTTTAAAAAATGAATAAATTGTTTTTTTTAATAAGTACTTATTTATTTATGCTATGTTTGTTTGTTTGTTCTTTATTTACTTAATGTAAAATTCGTTTGTTGAAAAACGGTGATTTTTATTTCAACTAGAAAGTTTCGGTTTCGGTTTCGGTTTCGGCCGAATATTAAAAAAAAACCGAATATTCGGTTTCGGTTTCGGTTTCGGCCCAAAAAAGTGGTTTCGGTCGGACACTAGCAATAACCCATTTTTAAATTTTAAATTAAAAACAAAAATTTAATTTAAAATAAGCATTTTCCGTCGTAAGTGATTTGTAATAAATTTTTAAAAATTTTTCTAAAACCCCATTAGTACAAAAATCAGACACAGTCAAACAAATCTTTAAGGCAATGACCCATTTTCAAATTTGAAATTTAAATAAGCTTTTCCGTCGTAAATGATTTGTAATTTATTTTAAAAATTTTTTCTAAAATCCCATTAGTACAAAAATCCGACACAATCAGTTCAAAATTTCAATAATCCTTTTTATTATTTTTCAATTTTCTTTCCTTTAATCAAAACCTACATAATCCATGTGGATGTCATTGATTCCAGTTGAGACCATTAACAATTTTTAGGCATTGATCTGCTGAACAGTTTTCTAGTTTTCTAAAATCCCATTGGCACAAAAACTGGACAGAATCAAAACTTTAATCCATGTAGATCTCATTGATTTCAACAATTTGAAGCCGCTCACAGTTTGCTGCCCAAAATTGCAAAAACAATCTGCCAGCGACAACTCAAAATAATAATCAACCACAACAACAACAACAGCGACAGTGACGACGGCAACAGCAGCAATTCAGCAATCATTCATTGCAGTTGCTGTCTTCATTACTGCAATTGCAACATAAATCGCAGCTAGAGCGCCGATGACAAACATAATGACGATGACAAGAACAACAACAACGACAATGACGCTGTGTCAAATCGCTAAACGTCTCCTTGGCTACCAGAGTTGCACGTCGCATGTTGCATGCTGCATGCTGCATGTACAGGATCCGACACACATTCGGACGGGCACAGCGGCAGCCAATGACTTCATTCATCTTGGAAACGTGAGCACTTGGACCGAGACGATGTCGACGTTACGAACGAGGTGCGCGCAGCGTAATTTTGCGCGCGATTAACAATAACAATTAGCAGACGTGGCCGACTGCGGCCGCCATAATAATGGTCGCTGCCGCCGCCGAACTAGAACCACGCAACAAAATTGTGCGCTTAGCTGTCAATCTTGCGCTGTCAAATTTACGGCGGACCAATGCTCATCGCTCGCGTCAGCAACGTGGCGTCGTTGTGCGCTGTCCGCGGCCACGGACGATTGCATCCATCAAATGGGCAAACGGAAAACACAAAATGAGGGCAACGGACATGTTGGCGCTGCACAGACAGACTGACAGACACACTGGCCAGCTTAAACTGTTTGTTGGAAATCTAGTTTAGACTTGGCCAAGCGTGCTCGTGTGTGTGTGTGTTGGCTGACTGTTGTTTGCTCGCTTAGTTTGCAGTTCATCCATAAATAAATAAATCATCAAAGGCGCAGTCGCTGCATGCAGGCGGCATGTCATGACCGTCGGTGTTGGCGCTTGCCAGGAGTTGGGCGGGCGCCGAGTGTGGCATCCTTTCGCTGGCAGCTAATATTAATATCGGCTACATTGGCGTTGCGTTTGTGTGCGTGTGCTTTGACATTTTATGGCTTTTGGCTTGCTAAATGAAATCGTCTGACTCATATTGATTGATTTCGTCACTTCACATTTGTAGAATTTTCAACTCATTTCTGCAGCAAGGCGAGTGGGCTCGACTTATTGCCATGAACAGACTTTTCAAGCACATTTGGGTTTAATTTATTAATGGAGTGGAGCGTAGCATGTTGGCAACATAAGTAGGTATGACATACAACATTGATGTACATATTTGAAATAATTTTTAATTTTTAAGTAAAATTACGCATTATTTTTCAGACAGCTTGCGGTATAAAGTTTGCTTCGACTATTTAGAAATAAGTGGTTGGTTTCGTTTCGTCGAGACAAGAAAAAAATCGATCAACTTTTGTTCGGCTCGTAGCACTTACACAGTGTGACAATTATGTATTAAGACTCGAACCATATCTCAGCAACCAAGCGCACCATCTATGTGCGAGCACATGCGTTTTGAAGCTTCAACCTTCCTCTACTAACTGTCATTCATGACATGTCAATTTCATGACATTTGGTTGAGATTTAATATTTATTAAAACTCATTTTGCAAAACACGTTTTCGTTTGATATTGAAATGTTGAGCAAAAATTAATGGGAGTCAGTCATTCTAGAGACATCATTGCAGCCGCAGAAAATGATCCAAACTTCCTGAAAACAATTGTTACGGGTGATGAAACATGGTGTTTCCAATTCGATCCAGAAACCAAGCGTCAAAGTGCGGAATGGAAATAAAAAAACTCACTACAAGCCAAAAAAACACGAAAAGTTCCATCAAAAATCAAAACAATGCTCATCACATTCTTCGATAACAAAGAAATTATCCACAAAGAATTTGTTCCAACTGGTCAAACAGTTACTGCCGCATATTACCTCGAAGTTTTGAAGCGTTTGATGGCCAGAAGCCGTCGTATTCGACCAGAATACCGCGATCCAAAAAGTTGGTCTCTGTTGCACGATAATGCACCGAGTCACACAGCACTCATTGTTCGTCAATTTTTGGCTCGGAATCAGGTCTGTGTGTTGAATCATCCGCCGTATTCACCTGATTTGGCACCGTGCGACTTCTCTTTGTTCCCGAAACTGAAATTGAAGTTGAAAGGATGCTTTTTTGATGACATTCAGACCATACAACGGGCTTCGACGAGGGCACTGGAGGAAATTCCGAAAAATGAGCTGGAACACGCGTGTGAATCACTATTAAATCGATGTAACAAGTGCATTGAATCAGGAGGAAAATATTTCGAATAAATATACCGAAAAATTAGCAGATATCGTGTTTTAATTGTGTTTTCTAGAGACAGTCTTAATACATAATTGTCGCACTGTGTATATTAGGGCGGGTCAAATTGTATGGAACGATTTTTTTTTGATGAAGCGTCAAGCAAAAACGTAATCTATAGGTGATTCTGAGAAATTTTGCTCCAGAGACCATAGCTCTAAATCGGATTTGGAGCCCCCCCAAAATTTCAAAATAGATATTTTTCAATATATACGGGAATAATAATACATACATAGAATAATTTAATTAAATTCGTCATAAAATCGGATAGAGTTATAGTAGATTTCTCAATCTGGGCTTGTTTGAAAGGTATTTTTATCACCTTTCAGAATCTGTATTGATACCTGTAGAATAAGGAAAAAAAAATTATCGAAAAGAATCGAAGAAAATTCGGAATTTATTAGTTAAAAGTTCATTTTAGGCTATTTTTCGACAAAAAATTCCTAATATGTCTACTAAAAATAAAAAAAAATATTGGTATCAACAGATTCTGAAAGGTGATAAAAATACCTTTCAAACAAGCCCAGATTGAGAAATCTACTATAACTCTATCCGATTTTATGACGAATTTAATTAAATTATTCTATGTATATATTGAAAAATATCTATTTTGAAATTTTGGGGGGCTCCAAATCCGACTTAGAGCTATGGTCTCTTGAGCGAAATTTCTCAGAATCACCTATAGATTACGTCTTTGCTATACGCTTCATCAAAAAAAAATTAACCCGCCCTAGTGTATATCCATTTGTTTGTCAGTTTACCTATACATTCATCAATCCACCAACTCGTTACTCTATTCTTCCTCCCATCTGTTTGTACGTTCGTTCATTTATCTGTTCGTCCTTTCGACGGCTTGACAATCCATTCTTCCACCTATCTGTGTGTCTTTTCATTCATCAATATTCGTAGCTCTGTTCATCCTTCTACTTCCTTGTACATCTCCCATTTGTATCGCTTGCTTTTATATTCGTCTATGTATTGATTGTTCACCCCATTCTTCCCATTGCCTCATTCATCTTTTCATCTATTTTTTAGGAATCTGTCTATCTGTTTTTATTGCATGTCTGAAATTCTTTCCATATGTCTATCTGTAGTTTAGTCTACAAAAGTACGTCCTTCTGTACGTCCGTCTGTTCATAAGTCTGTATTTATTTCGGTACGTCCATCTGCACATTTCTTGGTACTCTGTCCTTCTGTTTGTACATACATACATTTATTTATATGTATATCTTTATATACTGCTGTCTGGACATCTGTCTGTTAATCAATCTACATATTTGTCTGCACATTCGTCGGTACATAAATACAAAAATACCTTAATTAGCACATCCGTCTGTACATCCATTTATGCATTCATTTGTACGTTCGTCCATTCATCAATCTGTTTGCTGTACATATGTTCACTAACGTATTCAGCTACATATTGGATCCTGTAATCTTCCGCCAGTAATTCTTCTCTTATCTGTCCCTCTGTTCATCCCGTCTTTGTCTTTACATCTATATGCCAGTCGACGACCTCTGTGCGCTCTGCTGTTCATTTGTATTTACGTAAGTCTGTACGTGCTTCTGTAGGGGAAACTGGGGTACATTTGACACCTTTTTTTTAAACCTATATTTCTCGAAACGTGATTGATTAATTTTAAACTGACTTTGACTTTGGGAGGGGAACATTTGACATCAATATTTGTGAAAGAAAATAAAATCGCTTCTGATTAAAAATAAGCAAAATTTCGTTACATATTTATTAATATTTCATTTTACGCGAAGGAAAAAATAAATAATAGATATTTCATTTATAAGTCTCTAGTTAACAAAAATTGAACACAAACAAATAATAATTTCGATAAAAATAAACTTATTTTACAAAATATTTGGACAAGTTAATCTTAAAAATATATATTTTGTACGACAACGTGAAGTTGAAGCCGGATTTTCTGGAATTGGCAGTTTTAACTCGATTTCGATACGCATAATTACTGCCACATCTTCTATGTCAAATGTACCCCATATGCTTTATTTTACTTGATTTAATCTTCTTACCTAAAATACGAGTACTTTAAGGGGGGAACTACCTTTAGAGGCCGAAAAAAATGTAATTTTTACAGTCGATTTACAGGGAAATGAAAACAGTTCTTTTCAAATCAATATAATATATATTTACAGTGATGTCTGAGGTAAAAAAAAAACATTTTTGTAAAAGTGAAAACAGAAATTTAACAAATTTTTCAATGATTCTGTAAGTCATATCGCCGCTGACATCGTAAATTGTGTAAGTGATGCTGGCCGCAATTTTAGTCTGAAATAAAAAAACCAAACATTTTCTTACTCGAGAGGGTTTTCTATCGTCGATGAACTAAAATTTTTACGAAATTCGAAAATTAACCCTCTAAAACAGGCTTCACAAAAAAAAATTAGGATTTTCACAAGAAATTTTGTTATATATGCAGTCAAAAAATGTCTAAAAATGTTTTGTTTTTTAAATCTTTAGTTTAGATAGAACAATTTTTTATGCTCTTTAAAATGAATGCTAGATAATGAAAATCTGTTCATTAGTAATTTTATTATCACTTACACAATTTTGAAAAACATGGTTTCGAGAAAATGCCGGCGCCAGTCATTTCCGGGATGCATCTCTTCTACAATTTCGAGAATTACTTTTTGAAACTTTGACACGATATTCTAAGGCAATATACCTATCGATTAAAACAATTAAAAAAAAATCGATTTTTTGAAGTGTCTAAAGGTAGTTCCCCCCTTAATGTCCTTTAATTAGCAACATTTTTCAAAAAAATAGAAAATAATGTAAGTAAAATTAGTTTACCACTTTGAGATATTTATTAAACTCACTTCACAAATTCCTTACGTATCACTGTCACAAAATAACAGAAACTCCCGTAAAAAACGAAAAGCACGTGTTGCTTCGCCAAAATTTGCGCACAAACTGTCAAACTTCATGACGTTTTATCAAATCACGTATTTTATTGTTCCCAATAGAGAAAGTTCGTTACTTCCACCGATTTGATTTCAAAACGGCCATAGTCAAATGTGCCCCAAAGTGAAATGTACCCCAGTTTCCCCTACGTCTGTCTGCATGTCTTTCTATATGTCCGGCTGTACTTCCGTCTATTCGTCCAGTTCCAGTTTTACTTCTACCTGTACTTCCGTCTGTTCGTCTGTATTTACTTTTGTACGTCTCGCTGTACTTCCGTCCATTCGTCTGTATTCACTTTTATACTTCTGGCTGCACCTTTGTCTGTAATTCCTTATGTACGTTCCGCCTGCACTTCCATTCGTCGTCATTCATCGTCTGTACTTCTGTTTGTCTTACTGTGAATCAGTTCATTGGTCTATAATTACTTCTGTACTTCTAGCTGTACCTTCGGCCATTCGTATGTGTTTACTTTTGTACGTTCCGCTGTACTTCCGTTCATTCACTTCTGTACGTCTGGCTGTGATTCAGTCCATTCGTCTATATTTACTTCTGTATTTCTAGCTGTACTTCCGTCCATTCGTCTGTACTTACTTTTATACTTCTGGCTGTACTTCCGTCAATTCGTCTACATTTACTTTTATACTTCTGACTGTACTTTCGACCATTCGTCTGCATTTACTTTTATACTTCTGACTGTACATCCGTTAATTCGTCTATGTTAACTTTTGTACTGCTAGCTATACTTTCGTCTATTCGTCTGTATCTACTTATGTAATTCTAGCTGTAGTTCCGTCTGTTTGTATATACTTACTTCTGTATGTCTGCTGTGATTCAGTCCATTCGTCTATATTTACTTTTATACTTCTGGCTGTATTTCCGTTAATTCGTCTATATTTACGTTTATACTTCTGGCTGTATTTCCGTTCCGTATTTACTTCTTCTATATTTACTGTGATTCAGTCCATTCGTCTATATGTACTTATGTACTTCTAGCTTTACTTCCGTCCATTCGTCTATATTGACTTTTATACTTCTGGCTGTACTTTCGTCCATTCGTCTGTATTTACTTCTTCTATATTTACTGTGATTCAGTCCATTCATCTATATTTACTTATGTACTTCTAGCTGTAGTTTCGTCCATTCGTCTATATTTACTTCAGTATTTCTAGCTGTAGTTCTGTCTGTTCGTCTGTTTTTACTTCTGTTCGTCGGGCTGTGATTCCGTCCATTCGTTGCTTTAACTATTTAACTTCATAGGTTCAACTCAGTGTTGCCAGATGCCTCAAATGACTTTCTCCTAAATCTTGAAAAAAACTGAAATTTCTTCCCAAAAATTAAAAAAATCTCCTAAAATATCTTTTTAAATTAATTAATTAAACTTCCCATAAAAAAAATATATTTTTGTCATATTCATTCAGCTTAACAACAACAACTTAACAAAAACAAAATATATAAATAAATACATCGGTATGAAATTCGCTTTTGTTAACTTCCTTCATTCATTCACACTTTGAAGTGTATAATTTAATTAATTAATTTAGGTACTTTAACTTTCAATATTCAAGGCTTCAGTGCCACTAATGATGTCAAATGTATCACCATCAAAATCTCCTAAACTTTCTCCTAAACTTTCTCCTAAACAATTCTCCCTCCTAAAAATTCTCCTAAAAGGCCCATAATCTCCCAATTTTAGGAGGAAATCTCCTAATCTGGCAACACTGGTTCATCTGTCTGTAATGTTTTATCTGTCCGTTCGTCTGTACGATCGTCCGTGTCTATTTGTATGCAAGTACATACCTACATATCTACCTACCTGTTTAAAGATCGTACTCACTATAACTTTAAAAAATTGCAAGAATAAGAGTTGAGGCATTCAAATTTAATTTTTTATAAATATCACTAGGAATTTAAAATAAATTAAATTAATTCTAAATTAAATTTTTCATCTTAAAATCGTTTGTGATAAGCAGGGAAATGATTTTGAGGACCTAAAAACCTATAAAAAGGCAAAATAAAATAGCAAAAAAGGCACGGAAAGGCACTAAAAACTGCCAAAAAGGCAGAAAAAGGCACTCAAAACTGCCTAAAAAGGCAAAATAGGGCATTAAAAACTGTTAAAAAGGCAAAAACAGGCATTTAAAAATAAGAAAAAAATACTAGAAAATATTAAAAAAGGGGAAATGGTACTTATTTTTTAATAATTTTATTTCATCTGACGTATGCAACATACAATATTTATACCTCGTTTTTTGTAAAAGAAAAGGAAAATCAAGGTTTTCAAAGATAGTTGAAAAACTAAAACTAAGATATTTTAATTGAAATGTAGGCACATATTTTAAATTCATATTTTAACTTCCCATATAAAAGCATAACGGCCGTACTTGTATCACAAAAAAAAAATAAAATTTTTGCGCTAACTGAACTTTTTTATTTTTGGCAAGTTTTTCTTTAAACTTTCTACTGCACAACAAAAAATAACGGCTTAAGAATGATCAAATCAATGTAAAAACATCGATAAGTTAACGAAATTGAAACGAAAGAAAAATAAAAAGGCGCTCAACAAATCTTGAAAAAGGCATTTATAGGTAAAATAGGCACTAAAAAAGGCATTTATGGGTGAAAAAGGCAAACTGCCTTTTTAAGGCAAAAAAAGACAAAATAAAAGTGATATATTTCTAATCAGGAGGACTTAATTCGTGCAGCAAACAAAAAAGGCAATTTCCACAAAATCCTTTCCCTGGTGATAAGCATAGTTTTAGGCTGGTTTGCCATATATGGAAGCTTTAACGAAGTTGAACTAATTTTTTTTAGCCAAATTCAAAAAGAAGTCCTTTCCTAGGACTTACGAACATATGTTTAAAAAAAAATATATTAAGTTAAAAGAAAAATTATAACCAGCAAACAGATTTAATAACATCTCGAACTATATATATTTTTTTCTCAATAGAAAATTTATTAATTCTCAGAGGTCTTTCACTGGCTGCTTTATGTAGAATTGGTTGAGTTGGCATACGGAAGTCTACATCCATTGACTACACACTAACCACTATAATATGATACAATGACATGACATTTTAATAAATTAATGTTTCAAATTCGATTTCTTTATGTTTTGATATCTTCATAGAATCACTGCCAGTAAAGTGAAAGAATGTCCAATACTTCCGCTTGCGGTTGATTCGCTTTATTTTAAAAAATATCTACACCGATTAACCGAAAACACTGCCAACTTGTATCATTCGTTTGTGTTTTGATAAAAAAGAATAAAAATGACAAATAAATAGGAACAAAAGCCCAGCAAATGAAAGCTGCTTGCCTTGCGGTAATTTTCGTGTGCGGCGCAGGTGGCGGCCGACGGCTGTGCGAGCATTAATCCGCGTTTCTTAATCAAAACGGAATTCTGCCTTGCTGCGTTAAATTATCACATTCCGTGCAATTTAAAGTGGATTGATATGCGGAACGTAATTTATATACACACACACACACACACACACACACACACGCACACACAAAAACATTGCGAAGCCGCATGGAGCGAAGCAGCGTCCGTAGCGGCGCGAACGGCAACGCGAACGCATCAACGAATTCACACACACACGAAGCACGAAGAAATCACAGCGAAAATTGTATGAGAATTTCTGTTGCTTTCGACACGCATTTTGCAGGCAGCAAGCAGCAGGCGGCAATCGCTGCAATATTTCGCATTGCTGCAGTTGTTGAAGGATGTGGCAAACACTTTGCGATGGCTGGCAATGCGGCAACGTTGAAGGTTCGCATATAACGCATGCAGAGTGCATAGGAATTCGCACTTCAGCTCGTAACAGAGTCATTTAAATTCACAGCTTGATTTTCAAAATCAACTTTTCACAATTATGCATTCTTTTTATGGGTGTGTGTGTGTATGTGTGTGAGTATTGTAGAAGAATTGTTATGGCAAGTCTTTAATTGAGTGTTTGTCTGACAAACACACATTTATGGTATTTATGTGTATTGGCTGCCATTGCAGCTAAGCGCCCAATGCATGGCAGCTCAGGGCGGTAGAGACGGGGGTTCGAGTTGGTACTAAGCATAAGTTTCTGAGTGGAAATAGACAAAAGCTGCCGTTTGCATGCGTCGTATTTTTAAATCACTGTATGAATGTGTTTTAGAGTTACGTAGGGCATTGCTAACAGTAAAAGTTAGCAGCGAAGGTACAAAAAATATTTATGAATCCTACAAATAAAAAAAATATAAAACACATAGGAAATGCGGATTTTAATCTTGTCAATGGAAACGATAGATTTTGTCTTCCATCTTATCGATAGACACAAGCTCATCTACTCAATGGAAACAATTTCATTTTGTCGATGAAAATTATCCCTTCTTTAACCCGAATTAGCCCAGTGTTGCCATATGACAACGCACAATAGACATATTTTTAAATGATCATAACATACAAACGAATATAGATACCGTTACTTTGAAACACATTTTGAACGCAGAATTGATCCTGCTTTCACTTAAAATCATTTGGGCAACAGTGCGTGTTTGTTTGTATAAAGTAGTGCATCGTAAATTGAATACATAATATTTAGTGCCCAAAAAAAGGGGCATGAAAAAGTACATAGGTAAATTTAGACCTACTTAAAATATATACTTATCATCTTGATCGCGTAATGAAATATATTTTATTTTAAGTGTTTGAAGAAGGGAGTAATGTCCCATAAGTGTGCTACTCTGAAAAAATACTTTTTGTGATATTTTTTTGAAGTTTTCTGTGCCTGATGCCACAGCGTCCTGTGGGCAGGATTAAAAAACTAATGATGCAGTTTTTTAATTTTGCATATAAAGAGTATGCTCCTAAAAAATCTTTTTGAAATTCGAAAAAAAAATTTACGTGGGCTGATTCGGGTTAAAATGCTTAACATTAAAGGCTAAACCTTTTGGTACGCACACTCAGTGTTCAGAGTTCCCTACTGATAGCTAACTCTAATCCTCAATATTTGCTAACTCTTCAACACTTTTAAGCGGGTCCTATTGAGAATTTGGTTCAGGAATAAAATATCTATGACAGGAACTTCATATAATATGATAATTATATGCAATAAAGCTTTCTAATGAAATCATAAGCTTCAACATGAAAATAGGATTTGAAACTTCCTAACTCAAAATCAGTTTAATTAACTAACAATAAGTTTGATTATTTACAATGGCGATCCAATTCGTTTACAACGTTATACGAAAATCTTTGGGAAATTCTCTAAAGATCCCAACAATTTAAAAACACCAACGGAAAATTTAAATCTCTTATTTTTTTACTCTGCTTGGAATCATAATTCCTCAGCAAGGGGTTTTCATCTGTTTCGCTTTGGAGCTGTTGTTTTAGTTCTGTTTCATGTAATGTTGACTGTGGCTAGTTTGGATCAATACATATTATCGACCTCTTTCTGGTGTTCTTCGGTAGTCTACAACTTTTGAGGATTCTCCTTTGAGGATTCCAGTCAAGTGTAATTCTTTTAATAACTACTGAATGGTGACATTCTTGTGGCCTATCCAAGGCCATTTTCTTCGCTTGATTTTCTTGAGTAAAGATTTATTAAACCGTGCGACAAAAATTAGAAAAATTTTTCACACCGGAAAAATCCATATGGGTGTGAAACTAGAGACCAAATATAGTAATTCTGCGTACTCAGTTTTTCATTTCTACATCCTTTGTCCTTTTAAAAGGACTTCAAAATTTTGAAGGGATAAAAAATAAAAAATATATATAAAAAATATTTAACCTCAGAATATGGCGATATGTATATCAAATGAAACAGGAAAGGCTCAAGAATGTAAATAATAGTGATTTTTTATCTATTTGTAAAAAAAGAATATGAAAAAGGTCCTTTGAAAATTTTAATCCTTTATATCCCTGAAAATTTATATAGAATTTTCTTGAAAAGTAAGTATGTTAAAGCCCAAAATCGTCTTGATCACGTGTCAAAATTTCATTACTCTAACTTTATTAGTTCGAAAGTTATTAAAAAAAGGCGGAAGCTGCAATTCTAATGAAGTACAAAAATTCTAATTTATTTGAGTATCAGTATTTTAAATAATAAAAAGATAAAAAATCAATGAAGCGAGAATAATGAAATTTTGACACGTGATCAAGGAGATTGAGTGAGTGATCAAATTGTTAGGTGAGGTTAGGTTAGGTAAGTTGTCTATCCAAGTCGACCACGCATAGACCCTGTTAGGTCTACGACTCCAAACTGATAACTCCTTAACAATTTTACTACTGAAGTTTCTTTGAAGGGTCTAACATTCTCTGAAATCTAAAAGGAAATCTTTTAAAGTTCCCTCTAAGGGTCCAAAATTCTCTGAAATCTAAAAGGAAATCTCCTAATACTCTTCCCATTTCTCTACAGCCGAACTTTCTTTGAATATGTGAAACTTTTATTCTTCTCACTTAGTATAAGAGATACACTAACAGCTAAGCTTTGGCAAGTAGGAGACATACTTTGCACGTGTTGAGGGCAGTGTTGCCTGATCAGGAGATTTCCTCATAGATTTAGGGGATTCTTGGCGTTTTAGGAGAATTTTGGGAGGAAGAATTGTTTAGAAGAAAGTTTAGGGAATTTATATTTTATGTTAAGGGATTTTTCGGATCCTTAGTGGATTTTTGGGAGATTTTTGGACAACGAAGTATGATGTATTGGGAATACTGGCAACAAAACCTATTTTGGCAACTATTTTAATAGTTATTCTGTTAAAAATTTGTATGCTTACAAAATGTAAGCTCGTTCTATCTCATTCTCACTTATTGCTGCCACAATGAAATCCCGCAAAAAATGGCAATTTTCATCTAAAATATTTGTTATATGGGGCATTTCACGTCAAGCGGACATCCCAAAAAAATGAATTTTGTTTATATTCTGGTCAGTTATACTTCTAGTAGACAGAGTTATGAGCTTCTAAAAATTGACTAAACATAAAGTCATGAATTTTTGGATGCTTATTATCTGTATCAATTAATTTGTAAAAAAAACTAAAAAGTATTGTTTGTGATAGTAAAAAAGGTGTTGTTTTTTTGTTTTTGTCGAATTCTAAATTTTAATTTTTTTTACGTATAGTAAACCGGAAGTGAAAATTTGAAATCGCTATTTGAGTAACTTCGACACTTTTTTTAAAATTATTTTAACGTAAATTAAAGCTTCAAATGTACTCATTCTTCACAAAAAAATTAAAACGTCATCTCCAACCGTTTAAGACTTAGAGCACATTTTAGTGTAAAAATCCTAAAAAAAAGTGTCGAAGTTACTCAAATATCGATTTCAAATTTTCACTTCCGGTTTACTATATGTAAAAAAAATTAAAATTTAGAATTCGACAAAAACAAAAAAACAACACCTTTTTTACTATCACAAACAATACTTTTTAGTTTTTTTTACAAATTAATTGATACAGATAATAAGCATCCAAAAATTCATGACTTTATGTTTAGTCAATTTTTAGAAGCTCATAACTCAGCAAAAAAACATCATTCGAAAAAAAATTGGGTGTACACATCCACGTCTACTAGAAGTATAACTGACCAGAATATAAACAAAATTCATGACCTCACTTTTTTTGGGTTGTCCGCTTGACGTGAAATGCCCCATATATCTTTTTATTTTTGTATGAGAAGTTTAAAATGACGCAATTATAAAAAAAAAATTGTAGGAAATTTTTTTAACTTTTTGGAGGAAATTTCAGTATTTTCTTAAGATTTAGGAGAAAGTCATTTCAGGTATCTGGCAACATTGGTTGAGGGCACGGCCGGACCTTCTAACAGTCGCACGTAATTAATGCAATTGCAGCATCAAGTGAGCGGCGCCAAATTCCTTCGTGATTTACTTACCAACGTCTGCAAAAGGCGCCTAATGACAATGACCGGAATAGTCGAAACAGTGCTACAACAACACAACAGCACTAAATATTACTAGAGTTATGGACAATAACAGGTTGACACCGCCGCAGCGTGTTGTTGGCACACAGTTTGCATCAGTCTGACCTCAGTGATTTTAGTGATTTCATAAAAATAAATAAATGCAGAAAATTTGTGATATTTTTTAATTACCAAGTTTATTTAGTTTTTTTTTATAAACAAGAAAAGGAAGAAATTTGAATATATAATTTTTTTTGTATTGTAATTAAAATTCTCATACATCAGTCTTAATTTTGAAATTGCCAATCAATGCTGCGACGGCTGCTTGTGGGGGCCAAATTTCCAATGCAAAATATGATTAATTGCGCAGCGCAACTCAACGCGCCAGACGCGCTCAACTGTGGCTAATTTTATGAATAATGATTTAGCGCATAAAACTACAACAGTTTAGTGCTAGTCAGAGAAGCAACAAGGAAATTTATATAAAAAAGTTAAAAATTTTAATAAAAGAATTCGTCACACGTTGCGTAAATGTTGGTGCAACACACTGAACAAGGCAGCGACATGTGAGCTGCCGAGCTGTGCCATGAAGCAACAACGCCCAATGGTACAAAAGCGAAAATTTTAAATAATAATAACAATAATAATAATAATCAACAAACGGGTTATTTTCGATTATTATTGCGGCATTGAATTTGCACAGCGGGCGCGGTAATTAATCAGCTGTTTTCGCTGCTGTGTGTGTCCAGCGCCACAGTAGTCGAGCGCGTTGAATAGCCGCCAGCAAGGCGATGGCCACTGAAGATAAAATACTGGCGGTGTTCACTATTTGACAAGAATATAACTTTACACTAAACATTAACAAAATACATTGGGGGTTGATTTGATTAATTCGCGTACTTTCCTAAAATTCTTAATGGGATTTTGAGAGAACTTTAAATGCAGACCAAAAAGCAAGTCTGGGCCGTGTCGAAAGTTCCCAAAAATCAGCAAATTCTCAGCTTCAGCTAATTCAGCTAATTCTCAGCTTCAGCTAATTTTTTACAATAAAATCAAAAAGTGGCCTGTTGCCAACTTTTTAAAACAAAAAAACAACCAAAATTAATTTGATATTTAGTACAGTCGAACTTTCCTATAACAAACTTCTATACAGCGAAACTCTTCTATTACAAATTAATTTTACGAACATAAATTTGTCGTCCTAGATTATTTTAGAGTGTTTAGATCTCCTGAATTTGCATTATAGCGAATGTTTTTATTATCTTCTGCAACGAAATTTGAAATTGTTTGAAATTTAACCCTCATACATTTTTAATTTCCACATATAACATTTTCATATAATTTTACATGCATGTAAATTAAACCTTGTAAAGAAAAGAAATAAAATATATTTGGTATATCCACAATAGTGGAAAATTACTATAGAAAGATAAAGAAAAAACAATTTTCAGTCATCACAAA
Source organism: Melieria picta (assembly GCA_964056695.1). NCBI lineage: Eukaryota > Metazoa > Arthropoda > Insecta > Diptera > Ulidiidae > Melieria > Melieria picta. Next base: position 11,179,524 of record OZ057399.1, on the reverse strand, counting down.
TTTTGAACCCTTCTGGAAATGAAAAACAATCGATTATTGTGTTTTCTTTTCGAAATATATTAGATTTTGTTAAAAAAGAAAGGACAACAATGCAAGCAATTATTAAAATAAACTCAAACTAAAATTGCTAATAACAAAATTAAAAATTTTGCAATTATCAAAATTTTTGAACCCTTCTGGAGAGGAAAAGCGATGTATCGATCATTGTGTTTTCTGTTCGAAATATATTCGATTTTGTTAAAAAAGGAAAAAAATTCAAGAAATTATTAAAATAAACTCAAACTAAAATTGCTAATAACAAAATTAAAAATATTGCAATTATCAACATTTGTGGAGAGACTTCTGGAGATGAAAAACAATGTATCGATTGTTGTATTTTCTTTTCAAAATATATTAAATTTTGTTAAAGAAAAGGAAAATAAATGCAAGAAATTATTAAAATAAACTCAAACTAAAATAGCTAAAAACTTAAAAAAAAATGTTAAATATTGCAATTATCAAAATTTTTGAACTCTTCTGGAGATGAAAAACAATGCATCGATCATTGTGTTTTCTTTTCGAAATATATTAGATTTTGTTAAAAAAAGGAAAAAATGCAAGAAATTATTAAAATAAACCCAAACTAAAATTGCTAAAAACTTAAAAAAAATTTAAAATATTGCAATTATCAAAGTTTTTGAACTCTTCTGGAGATGAAAAACAATGTATCGATCATTGTGTTTTCTTTTCGAAATATATTAGATAGAAGAAGAGGAAGAAAACTGCAAGAAATTATTAAAATAAACTCAAACTAAAATTGCTTACAGCTTTAAACACAAAAATTAAAAATACTTCAATCATCTAAATTTTTTAACCCTTCTGGTGATGAAACGCAATGTATCGATTATTTTTTTTTAAATATATAAGATTTTCTTAAAGAAGAAAAATGATGAAATATTGAATAAATTATTTTAAAAGAATTCAAGCTAAATTTTGTAATAACTTCAAAAACAAAATTTAAAAAACCCCATAATTTGTGTATAACAAGTTCTTTGTATAACAAAATGATTTACCGGTCTCTTGCGAATTCGCTGTAAGGAAGTTTACTATGTTTATATTGTATTCTTTATATCACGGTACCTCACTGTTATATTTGGTTTGATTAGATGGCAGGGAAAAAATTGCTCTGAAGTTCATAGTTTTTTCGTTTTTTAAAATAGTTTTTTATTGACCCTTGGAGTACCATTGGATTCTGCAAGTCTGTTGATGATAACTAAAAGTACGAAGTAAAAGTCGTAGACAGATCTCTTAGGGTTAGGAATGGGCGAAATCTAAAACTTGAAGTCATCTTTATTGGCAAAGCAAGATAATAGATATGAAATGTTTTTCTACCCAGCAGCAGTAATCGTTGAAAGCTATAGTAGTCAGTTAAGACCGAAAAAGTTGAGGGAGCTGGTGCTGTCTTTTATGTTTGGTTGTAATCAGTGGCGCACACATGGAATTTTTGGGATTCACACCCCCGAAATACAAAAAATGATGATGCAAAATATGCTTTAAAACTGAATTGATTCAATCCAAAAGTTTCAGGTAAACCCCTCTCCCCAAAATGAAATTCTGTATGTACCACTGGTTGTGACTAAGTGATAATTAACTGTATAATCAGATATTTTAATTTCAGAGCAGTGTTGCCGTTGTGCGACTAAAGTGTCAAATTGACCCTTTCTGGAGACCGATGCCACCTGACACCGACTTTTAGAAAATAGGCTTATTTTGACACTTTTCTTCAAAATCATGCGACTTTTGCCCCTTTTTCTTGATCAAAAAGTTTATATGTACATTTTGAAAGTTGTTTCGTAAAGTTAATTTTTGTATTTTTGCGTGTTTAAAAATACTCAAAATATGCCTTCCTTTTAGTATTCACTTCTGAAAGGTAACACTTAAGTACTTACAAATTACACCTCTGGCAACATTTAAACTACTTGCAACCCTTTTATTATGTCAAGGTTTTTCCGCAAAAATGTACAAAATTAATCTGAATTAACGCGCGTTAATTATTATTTATTTAATTATTATTTAATTATTATTATTTATTAATTTTAATTGCAATGGATAAGTAAGTATATCACGCATATGCTTTGAAATGCAAATGTTCTCATAATAAATACAAAACATGCATATTGGGACTTTTTAATATATCGCTCATCAATTAATTTAAGGGGAAACAGTAATTTTTCACAGAAAATTATCTCCTTTAGAAATTTAATAAAAATAATGAGTTTCGAAAGATAAAATAATGAATAGTATACAAAAATTGGATCACTTGATGACACTTTTTTTTGGGCTCACTTTTTTTGCGACTTTTTAAATTTTTCAGCGGCAACACTGTTTCAGAGACTCACTCCAGGCACGCTACAAATTGTGTGCAACTGATAGTTTTCATTGAGCAAATAAATATTTTTTTAGCTCAACGATTGTAAACTAACTGAACACCCAATGTTGGCGAATTCAGTGTGGAGTTGCACTGTGGAACCAATGTCGAGTTGTTATAGAAGCAATGTTAGTTACAAAAGAATCTCTGTTTAGCTTTAAAAGTGTTCAAAAGACATTCAACTTTCATCTCAAATTTAAGCTTAGTTTTTATTACTCTTTAAAAAAAGTTATACACAAACTTCTAGTATGCCAAAAATGTGTGATCGCAAGTTAATCTGTCCTTGAATTAACGCAGTTGGCACATTTCGTGAATGCCGCCAATGCGTTAAGCATATTCGAATGCCGGCATTTCTTGTCAGCGATTAAAAATTCAACATTGACCTTGAGCAAAGTGGCCGAAAGCCACGTTAGCTGATTAGCCAAGCACACAGCGACGCAACGACGCTAAGTTGCGCCACAAACAGCTAAGAGGATTGTGAAAAATTCACTCTTGATTTCATTCAACACTGGGACTGTTGGCATTGCATCGCTGTTGCTGACCTTAGCCGGTCAGTGGTGACTGAAGTGTGGGTGTTTGCTAACCAATTGGTGCGTTCATATTTCAACGAAGGGTGTGTCGAGAGACGTCAATAGTGACAAATGTCATTACATGTCGGGCAATTCACGAAAGAGTTTGTCGTTGGCTGCTGGCGATAATAAATTTATGAATTTTTAGGGTTGGAACTTTGAAAACATGTAGAATGTTGAACTGAATTTCTAGTCATTTTTTTTCAACGCTTCTTCTTGGCGCTTCTGTCTGTTGCACGGCGCAAGTTTTCATATTCACAGCCTCCATATTTGCTGCACCTCTGCATTGAGCCACTGCGTACAGCAACAACTGCAGCTACAACAATACGAAGCAAAATAGCGTCAAAAAGTGCTGAACGTCGATTTGGTCAGATTAATGCAACAGTAGGCACAGTGCCCGCTGTTGCCGTCATATGAAATTAATGTGAACCGCGTACGTTGTTTTTGCTTTTTTTTTGTCTGTCCGCCTGTCGCAATGTCTGCTGCTTGTTGCCGGTTGTGTTGCCGACTTGCCAGCGCGCCTGGCTTGATCAAGTTATGGTGGCTGTTTTATTATGTATAGCAAAGTTTAGGCTGCCAACCGGCTGGCCATGGCCACTAACAAGACAACAGTAAACAGTAGACAACAACAACAACAAAAGCAACAGGAGCAGTCCAGTGTGTGCAGCCGCTGTGGTAGCCACTGTCGTTGACTATTACGAGCAACATTCTTCTGCATGGTGGCGAGATGAGAAATGTTTATGCGTAACTACATAATGCAACAACAACAAATAAAAAAGTCACATATGAGTGCCCCTGTGCGTGTGCGGGTCATAAATTTCAAGCAGCTACAATAATAACAACAACAAGCATAGCACAGCACAACGCTCAAGTTACCTCTATCAGTGTTCTACTGCGTAGTGTTGTTTTCACGCATCAATTCTTGTTGTTGTTGTTGTTATTGGCATTGCAATTTTTGCCAAACAAATGGCCAAAAGGCCCACTTGCACGATCGCCTGCATTGTTTTCGCTGCGCCTTGCCGCCCCACCCGCCGCACAGTGGGGTAATATATAAGTAAAGTGCCGATTAATTCAAAAACGAAAAATAAAGATACAAACATGTTTTTGATACCGGGTTAAAGTGGATAAAATTCTGCATCACTACGTGAAAGAGTTGTTGCATAATAGTTAACCGTTTTCCCGCAAAGCACTCTGAAAGTTGACATTTCTTTTCAGTTTTTGTGCGAACAGCGATAAACGCGTTTTTTCCTTTACTTCAAAACGATTTCTTTTTGTGAATTTCAAAAAGTATTTGAAAATTAATTATACAACCTTCATGTTCAGGTATTTCAATAATGCAGTGTGTATTTTGTTTTGTTAAAAAATGTTTATAAGTATTTTATTTAATTTTTTGTTTAAAAGCTTAATAATTGTCCAATTTTTTACCTTTTCATAGACATATAGTTGTGAGTCTTGTGAGATCGAGCAAAACTGTTTCCATTAGCGTATAGCTTAGATATTTCAGTAACATTTTATGAAAAAAAAAGTTGCGCGAATGTTGCGCACTTTTCCAGCATTTCGATTTTTCTGTGCGAACTCATGGGCCAAATGGGCCATGTATGAGAACAAATAGAAATGTGCAAAATAAATTTTTTTAAAATCATTTATTTTTTAGATGAAAACAAGTAGGCAAAAGGTTTTATTGTTGTTTTTATTGTTTTTTCAAAATGCAGAAATATCTGCATCAATAATAGAAATCGATTTAGACTTGAATAAAAACATTCACACCATTTTATGGTTGTTTCTAGTGAACATCAAATCGAAATAGAAAATTTTCGCAGCTATGGATTAAAAACTGTAAAATATTTTTTACAATGCTATTCCTGGTAAAATATGCCCACAATTTACCATAAATAGTTTTTGCATCGACCGCAAATCATATCGCATGCTTTGTTGCCAATCGGCCAGCTGTCGGAAGAAGCACGGAATAAAGATTTCAAGTGTTGGAGGGAGAATTTTTTACGAAAGTGGACTGAAAAAATACCATTGAAAACATTTTTAATAGATTTTTTTTGAATTCTGATCCCATTGTATCAAGTATAAAAAAATTGCCACAAAAAAGTGCATCACATGTACGTATATTATGCCCAAAGTTGCTAACTATGGAGTTGATACTAATGAGGAATGATGATAATGGTGATGGTGAGGCTTACAATGTTTTTAATAAAGATTATAATAATAATAATCATCATCATAATGATGATATTGAATTGGCTGCAAGAGGTGGCGATGAAATGTTTCAATTAAACTGTTCAACTTAACTTTCGTTAGAAATGTGCAAGATTTATCTTTTGAAACTATTTTAGTTTTTACCGTTTTTTTAAAAAATGTCCACTAAAGTATACCCAAAAACATTTGTTTTTTACTTTATAATGTTAGATTAACTAAACCTAATAGTTATTTCATATTTAAATAGCTTGGGTGAATTAATCGACATTTTCGGCATCAATTACCCCACTGTGCGCCGCCATCCGCAGACGCTACAATGCCGCATCGCGCAGCTCACTTCGGCCGAATTCAGCGCAGCTCAGCGTTTCGTTTCGACTGCACTCCGCTCGACTCCGCTCGACTCGACTCGATTCGATTCAATTGGATTTGTTGCAGTTGGCAGTGGCTGTCCAGTGCTGCCAATAATGGGCAACAATAAGAATTCGAAACATGCTCGCACCATTTTAACGGTTGTTGTGCAGCAATGCGCGCGCGCGCGTGTCATGCGGGGTCAAAGTGATGTTGTCAGCCGCGAATTTATGAGTGCGTCGCGCACTGGCGTGCTGCGTCGGCCCGGCTGGCCGGCAGTGCGTTGTGCATCCGTCAGGCTTATTGGAAATTGTAGTAGCTGAAATTGAGAGTAGCGATAAGCGCGTAATGTGTGCTGCAGCTGGAGTTGCCCCGTTTGGAAATTTCAAAGCCAAATTGGCGGCCGTGCTGTGCTGTGGACTATCAGCTGGGGACTTTTTGGCTAAAACAGAATTGGGGTCACACTCCTTGGCGAAATCGTAAAATTGAAATGCTCATATTTTTTGGATTCAAAGCAGCGATGAGTGGCGGCGATTGCTCGATTACTGAGGATTGCTAAAGTCATAAAAAGTGGAGCAACAGAGAGAGAGACAGGATCAATGCTAAAAGTCGAAAGAAGGTGCGAGCTATAAATTCTCGAACCGAACCAGAAAGCAACTGAGTTTGAGATCGACTTTGTGGAATTGAAATTTGAATTCAAAAAGTACAAAATTTTTTTTTCTAATTAAAATAAAGCGAAGTGAATGCAAATACTAATCGAGATGCATTTAACCCATTAAGCCCTGAGCGTTGCGTTTGCGCAACGTTTGGGAATTTCGCTATATTAAGTAATTCATAAAGACATAAGACTTGAAAATGGTTAGAATTGGATTAGAATTGATCGTTTTAGATTCTGCCATATTCAAATTTCAAAATTATTTAAATATTCATACGTTTTTTTCGATCCAAAGTCAAAGGTTTTTTTTGGGGAATTTTTGAAATTCAATCAAAAATACTTATTCTTCAAACCTATCAAAATCCCTTAGTGGGCTGCATTTTGCAATGCTAAACTATTTAAAAATAAGTTTTGAAAATTTTTTTTTTTATTTTTTAAACAAAAATTATGCTTTAAGTTTTGTGTTGCGCGAATGCAACGTTGGGCCTAAACACTGCCAATTTTCATACAACGCAACGCGTGAAAATGTCAAAATCCAAGCAGCTGATATTTTATTGGCACATTTTATTTTCCGCAAATGTTTGATTTTGTTTATTTGTGTAATGTTTGCGAAAAACATGGCAAATAAAAAAACATGGTATGAATTTATTGCTTGATTTTTTTTCTTGATTAGGTCAATTAATAAGATTGTGTAAAATTTTATGGAAATCGCACAAGCCTTTCTGGGCTCAGGTTTTAATGGGTTCATTTTGAAGACTTAAAATTATTCAAATTTGGCTGATCCTAAGATTAGATCAGCAAAAAAAAAGATACTTTTTCGAATAATTTTTTATTGTTCGTATGTCCAATAAAAAAATTGTTTTAACCCTTTCGCTACACGTTTTTACTGGGCAAAGTTAAAATTTCAAATTTTACGTTTTAGGCTTCTATGTGGTTATATGAGCAACATTCCATAAGACATTTTTTAATTTTTATATTTGGACCCTGTATTTTAGAGTGGTTTTCTATGAGAGCAACCACATCGTTGTGGCTCTAATAATTACTTAAACATAAAACTTTTTACGCATAACGAAAATTTGAATATTTCTTCATTTACTTCAGCCAAAATTTAAAAAAAAATGTATCTAAATTGTAAGAAAACGTCAAATTAAAAAGTTATCTAATTTATCTATGTCAAGATATACCATTAAAAAAATGTTTATACTTCTCTTCTTTAAACTTAAATATTCAGTTTATTAATTTCGTATTTTTCCTAAAACTTCAAACTATTCTAAAGACCAACAAAAAAATGTATTCTTGAAACCATAGAGGATGCAGATGTCCACAAAGTAGCATGTTGCCATAGGGCAACAAAATAGCGAAAGGGTTAATCTAACCTGCCCAAAAAATCATAGAAAAGTTTAGACTGAATTGAAGTTTAAAATTCAATGCAAATCTGAACCTGAAATGACAAAAAAAAATTCTAAAATTTTAAAATCAAACAAAATTTGTCAGCTTGAAACCAAAATTTAACAAAAATGGTTCCTTAATCGAATCACAAGCAAACGGCTTAAGCCAACCTGAATGCAAATCTGAACAAGAATTGATTCAAATTAATTTCAAATTAATGGCTGAAAATGATAACAATTTCTTAAAAAAAATTGACTGACGAAAGAGGGTCTCTGCGGGTACACCTTTCCTATGCCTATGACTATGACTATGACTATGACCATGACTATGACTATGACTATGACTATGACTATGACTATGACTATGACTATGACTATGACTATGACTATGACTATGACTATGACTATGACTATGACTATGACTATGACCATGACTATGACTATGACTATGACGATGACTATGACTATGACTATGACTATGACTATGACTATGACTATGACTATGACTATGACTATGACTATGACTATGACTATGACTATGACTATGACTATGACTATGACTATGACTATGACTATGACCATGACTATGACTATGACTATGACTATGACTATGACTGTGACTATGACTATGACTATGAATATGAATATGACTATGAATATGACTATGGCTATGACTATGACTATGACTATGACTATGACTATGACTATGACTATGACTATGACTATGACTATGACTATGACTATGACTATGACCATTACTATGACTATGACTATGACTATGACTATGACTATGACTATGACTATGACTATGACTATGACTATGACTATGACTATGACTATGACTATGACTATGACTATGACTATGACTATGACTATGACTATGACTATGACTATGGCTATGACTGTGACTATGACTATGACTATGACTATGACTATGACTATGACAATGATTATAATTATGACTATGACTATGACTATGATTATGACTATGACTATGACTATGACTATGACTATGACTATGACTATGACTATGACTATGACTATGACTATGACTATGACTATGACTATGACTATGACTATGACTATGACTATGACTATGACTATGACTATGACTATGACTATGACTATGACTATGACTATGACTATGACTATGACTATGACTATGACAATGACTATGACTATGATTATAATTATGACTATGACTATGACTATGACTATGACTATGACTATGACTATGACTATGACTATGACTATGACTATGACTGTGATTATGACTATGACTATGACTATGACTGTGATTATGACTATGACTGTGATTATGACTATGACTATGACTATGACTATGACTATGACTATGACTATGACTATGACTATGACTATGACTATGACTATGACTATGACTATGACTATGACTATGACTATGACTATGACTATGACTATGACTATGACTATGACTATGACTATGACTATGACTATGACTATGACTATGACTATGACTATGACTATGACTATGACTATGACTATGACTATGACTATGACTATGACTATGACTATGACTATGACTATGACTATGACTATGACTATGACTATGACTATGACTATGACAATGACTATGACTATGATTATAATTATGACTATGACTATGACTATGACTATGACTATGACTATGACTATGACTATGACTATGACTATGACTATGACTATGACTGTGATTATGACTATGACTATGACTATGACTGTGATTATGACTATGACTGTGATTATGACTATGACTATGACTATGACTATGACTATGACTATGACTATGACTATGACTATGACTATGACTATGACTATGACTATGACTATGACTATGACTATGACTATGACTATGACTATGACTATGACTATGACTATGACTATGACTATGACTATGACTATGACTACGACTATGACTATGACTATGACTATGACTATGACTATGACTACGACTATGACTATGACTATGCCTATCCATAACCCTGCTTATGTTTTCTCCATAACCTTGTCTTACTATAGTCCAACATTTTCACCACTTTTCAACAACAATTTTGTGCCGCTTTGAGAAAACTTTTCCGCACAGAAAGTTCACAAAAAATCGCGGCGACATTTTTTCGATTGCGGCCACCAACGCGTTGTGTCCTTTGGCTGTGCCGCGCTTTGCGTTTCCCATCAAACGAACGCATTGCCATTTGGCGACCTCCACTGTCGCCGAGTCGAGTCGAGCGTCGCGAAAATGTTTTCCCGCACAGTCGTTGGCGTGTTTTCGCTCGGCGCAACAATGAAGCCAAAAGCCGCACTCACCAACACATGCTCGACGTCGATCTGCAGTTAACACAACACAATACAGCACCGCGCAAACTGTCGGCCCGGCCGATCTGCGCGAATAACAATAAGAGAAGCAACAACAGCGGCCAGCTAACAAGAATAACAATAATAGCGAAATGGCATATGCGCTGCGCATGCGCAAACGCTAACGACGCACAGTCGAGGAACAACAGCAGCGGCAATGGCAGGAAGAAGCTGCATTGCTGGTACACGCGTTACGTACGCAAACGTACGCAATACTTTATCCATTGACATATCCGGTGTTTAAGTGCCGGTTCCATTAGGTCGTCGTGGTCGTTGTTTTCGCTTGTTGCTAAAGTTATGGAATTTCTGCGCTTTCTGCACTTTCTGCGATCGTCGCACTGGTCGTTGCTGTTCGCTGCTTCGATTTGGCGCGTTGTTCGACGCGCTGCGTTGCGCGTTGTTCGTTGTTCGCTGTCGGCCGTTGACGGTTGTCACCGCGCTAAAAGCGGCCAGCAATGGGGTTGAGGTGTGTGTGTGTGTGTACGTTTTGATTTGCAGCCAAAAGGTGTAACAAGCGCGTATCGAATTTCCTTGCCGAACATTGTTGTCCATGTAACTGCGCGCCATGTTTGGCTACGGCCGAGTGTCAAAAGGTTTTCGAAACGCACAAAATCATTGTTTATTAAAGCCAACGTTTTGATTTCGAATAAAATTGGTTGCTCGCTGAAATTATTCCTTAGGAAAAGGGGTTGCAATTAAAAAAAATAAAAAATATAACGACACATAATGGAAAAAAAATCTTATAAATGTACCTTGAAATAAATAATAATAATACTAAAAAAAATTATAAAAAAAAATAAGAGTAAATTAATAAAAAATCGTATATATAAATAATAAATAATATATAAATAATATAAAATGTAAATCTAAAATCTACTAAGTATAAAATAAAATATAAAATAACATAAGTTCAAAAGTTGTGCCAACTTCTGTCAGTTTCCTTCTGACTTAAACTAAAATAGAAAATGTGTTCAAATACGAGTAGATTCTTTTTTCGGTGCAAACTTTGATGTAAGAATTTATTCAATTTTTAAGGATAAATCAGTGAAATGGATATGAAAAAAATGTTGTCCATAGTTCCAAACATTTTACAAACTGCTGTCAGTTTCCTTCTGATTTAAGAAGAATGAAATGAATAGAAAATGTGTTCAAAAAGATTATTTTCTCGGTGCAAACTTCAATATTAGAATTTTCAATTTTTTAAGAATAAATCAGTGAAATGGATAAGAAAAATGTTGTCCATAGTTCCAAACATTTTACAAACTGCTGTCAGTTTCCTATGTGATCAAATATTTTCTTTTCTCGGTGCAAACTGTAATATTAGAATTTTCTAATTTTGAAGGAGAAATCATTTAAATGGATGAGAAAAACATTTTTGCATACTTAGTTCAAAACACTTAACAGCATTTTGGACATTTGCACAAACTGCCATACAAACAGTGTTTCTTTCGTAATTTTGATCAATATTGCAGCAACAAAATCTACGATATGAGTTGGGAACAAAATAAAAATTCTTTTCTTTTCCAATTTGGATAAATATTGCTTCTACAAGGTCTTCAAATAAATTATTTTCTCAGTGTGACAATGTTGCATAACTTTCTCGATTTCTTCAGAAGAAATTAAAAAGATAAAGACAAATTTTATCCACAGTTTCAAACACCTTACAGCATGTCTTGGATATTTATATAAAGTACAAAGATTGTTTGTCTGAAAGTATGAATCGATATTACTGCTAGAAAGATCTCCAAAATAAGTTCAAAACAAATTATGTGTCCATTGTGTATCGTAATGACATAATTAAATATGCAATAAAATTATTTTTTATTTGATGATATGACTTGTTGGTTTATTTGCTACATCGATTAGCTGAAAGGTCACAAAAAAATGAAAAGTGAAAAACTTCACTATGTACCGATTCGTCAGCAGTTCATTGACATCATTAAAAAAACATTGGGCTTTTGTTGTTACTGTTGTACTGTATTTCCTTTATGAATTTGTTTTGGGCTGAACAGTATACAAGTTCTACGTTTATTCATGTAAAGCAGGCAGGTAGGTATAAGTGGCTGCCGCATGGATGTGGACACTTAGGACATGAAGGCCATGAAAGGTCATTGTGATATTACAATCAATCGAGTTTAGGACAAAGTCTAGTAGTCTGGAACAGTCCTATTGGCTAGATCCCCTACATGGTTGGTTGGTGGAGTGGTTGCGACCACAGATAGTTACACCTAAAGTGCCGTTTTGGTGTCACATTCTTATTTGTGTTGATATTAGCTGGTATTTGAATTCCACTTTGTGAGATCCAGGACGAATAGCAGCCTCCTGGTCCATGGTTGAAATTGATGTGAGGTCTTTTGGAAAGGGAGTCTAGAGCAAGAGTCTAGCAAGGAGTCTTGCTAAATCCACAGCAAGTGGGTCAATATCTCTCTCGGGTCCTTCTCCCCACAGATTGTCAAAGAAGTTGCCCAGGTGGGTCTTCCTTCTTCTAGATAATGCGAGACAAGTGCATACTTAGAAAATGACGTGCATTTTCTTGCTCTACTTTGTCCATTCAGCTACGACAGACGTCATTAGAAAGCAAACCCCATCTTCTGGCATGGGTTTGGAATCCAAACTTTATTATCTGTAAACTTAAAGTCAGAGTTTACGAAAACTATTTTCTTAGAATGTTTGAATCCAGTATCTTGACGGGTCTTTTTGAGATTCATTTTGAGATTTATGTTTGGTTACACAGAATTAAATTGTTCTACAATCATATTTAGCTGAGCATTTCATAATGGGACACCTAAGACTCATATAAGTAAAGGATACTGCATGAAACAATAAAATCCAAAATTGTTATACTTTTTATATTCTTATTTTTTTAGTTTTTATTATTCTTTGTATTTTATTTGCATTTTTTTACATAATTTTTTGTCAAACCGTCTTTTGTTTTGTGTGTATATAAACAAAATAAAATCCAAAATTTTTGTATTTTTTGTATTTGTTGTATTTTTTTTGTTATTTTTTGTAATTTATTTGAGTTTTTTTTTACATATTTTTTTGCCGAACGGTCTTTTGTGTTGTGTGTAAAAAAAATTAAATCCAAAATTTTTGTACTTTTTGTTTTTGTTGTATTTTTGTGTTTGTTATTTTTTGTATTTTATTTGAATTTTTTTACATATTGTTTTGTCAAACCGTCTTTTGTTTGGTGTGTATGTATATAAAAAATTAAATCCAAAATTTTTGTACTTTTTGTATTTGGTGTATTTTTGTTTTTGTTATTTTTGGTATTTTATTTGAATTTAATTTTACATATTTTTTGCCGAACCGTCTTTTGTTTTGTTTGTATATAAAAAAAAATTAAATCCAAAATTTTTGTGTTTTTTGTATTTGTTGAATTTTTGTTTTTGTATTTTTTTTGTATTTTATTTGAATTTTTTACATATTTTTTGTCAAACCGTCTTTGTTTTGTGTGAATATATAAGTAACAAAAAATTAAATCCAAAATTTTTTTACTTTTTGTATTTTATATCTTTTATTTTTTTGTTTTTGTTATTTTTTGTATTTTATTTGAATTTTTTGTACATATGTTTTGTCGAACCGTCTTTTGTTTTGTGTATATATAAAAAAAGAAAAAGTCCAAAGTTTTTGTTTTTGTTATTTTTTGTATTTGATTTGAATTTTATTTTACATTTTTTTGACGAACCGTCTTTTGTTTTGTGTGAATATAACAAAAATTAATCAAAAATTTTTTTACTTTTTGTATTTTTTTGGTTTTGTTAGTTTTTGTATTTTATTTGATTTTCTTTACATATTTTTTTGCTGTACGGTCTTTTGTATTGTGTGTATATAAAAAAATTAAATCCAAATTTTTTTTATTTTTTGTATTTTTAATTTTTTAATTTTGTTGTTTTTGTTATTTTTTGTATCTTTTTTGCATTTTTTTTTACATATTTTTTGGCGAACCGTCTTTGGTTTTGTGTGTATAACAAAAAAATTAAATCCAAAATTTGTGTACTGTTTGTATTTTTTGTATTTTTTGGTTTTGTTATTTTTTTTATTTATTTGAGTTTTTTTACATATTTTTTGTCAAACCGTCTTTTTTTTTGTTTTGTTTTGTATTTTTTGTATTTTTGTTGTTGTTATTTTTTGTATTTTATTTGATTTTTTTACATATTTTTTGTCGAACCGTCTTTTGTTTTGTGTGTATAAAGTCATTACGACTGTTTTATGCGCGCTTTTGTGTATTTTGACTTGCTGCATTGCAGATTTGTTTGTCCTGAGTGCTGCAGCTATGTGTGTTTGTATGTATGTATGTTGTTGACTTGTATAACAATTCTAATTTGATTCACCCGCCGTCGTTCGTTAATCCGCGAGCATTTCTTTTGCGACCGAACGTATTGGAGGCGCATGTCCAAGCGCTACAAATCGCCGGAATATATTGAAAAATGATTGACAACTGCACGTGAAAGGGATTTATGCTAATTTATGAAAATGCTTACGCCATTTATCATGCGGCGCGCAGCCCGTTTGAATTTGTGCAATGGACGCGTGAGCGGTGCATCGATGTGCGCGCGCATACTTGCATAATGTATAAGAATTATTGCGGCTTACATACATGGCTGGGCCGGCTGATGGGCTGACGGGATGGCTAGCAGGCCGACTGGCCGACTGGCTAGCTGGTGCGATGGGTTGGCCAGCTGTCCGAGCAGCGGCGCAGCACACTTCCTCTGCTCAGCGCGCGATCGCACCGCGTCAGCGCCGATCGGCTGACGGCGCGGACAGGCTGATGTGGACAGTGTTGATGCTGGGCGAAAATGGCTCAAACATACAAATGAGAATTATGTAAAATTAGTGCAAGAAACTATAAAGTCGCGGTCGTCGAGCAGAGCATAGTGAAAAGCTGGTTTTGAAGAGCGACGACGAGACAGAAATCGCAAACAGCTAAAGAAGAACAAATTGAAATCGAAGCGGCAGAAAAATGGCTGCTCTTAAGTCGGCAATGATGCCGTCAGTTCGATGTTAGTTGACTGCAATTGTGCAGCGTCAACGACGGCGGCGACGACGATGACGACGACAGCGAATCGCTGCGGTGCGGCTGCAATTGTGCGGCGTGCAATTTCCTCTGCTTGGCAATGCAGCTTTTTCGCTACGGCATCGACTCAAACTGTGGCTGCTGCAGCTGTTGTTGTTGTTGTTGTTGTGAATGTTGTTGTTGTTGCTTTAGTGTGACGCGTAAAGGGAAGAAGGTTCAATGTTTTACAAGTTATTTGCGCACTTTGCTTTTATGCATTTTATATGAGCAACAACAACTAAAACAACACTGGCAATAACAACAACAATAACATCAATAACGAGCGTTGCGCGCTTTTTATGCAAAAAGTCAACAAGCTGCCAGTGCGCCGCTTTATTCGCGCCGTCTGTTGCTGCATCTTATTTCAGCGATTTTCCTTATTTTGTTGTTATTGTTGTTGTTGTTGATGTTGTTTTTGTTTTGCACTCACAGTTGTTGCCAATATGAATTTTATTATTGCAAAGGACGGATTAACCTGGAATCAATGGATCGAACGCGCAAAACGCAAACGATCGATTGCGTAGCGGCGCGAAGCGACTTCGATACGACGGAACGGGAACGCGACAGGACGAGTGCGGACAATTTACAATGCCACTTGCAGTTGTGGAGCTCATTTGAAATTCATAATTTCTTTGTTAGCCCTTTGTTGTCGTCAACGTCCAGTGAGCAATTTATGCTCACATTATGCGTGGCACTCGCTCGGCCGCTGCGGCTGGGCAATTTTTCCCGGCCGCTTTGTGCGCTTTCATTTTTGCGTTTTTCCTTTCAACTTGTGCTTTGCTTATTGACTGACTGCAAGCTGCATACGAAATTCCCAAGTGCAATTTGTGTGTATGTGTGTGTTGAACCAGTTGCCGCAGTATTCGGTATTTTTGCATAATTTAATTGCCACAAAAAGTCACATGCGAGAGAATTTTACCTGGCATCCTTTTTTATTGTCTGCCATCATTTGGTGGAATTTTTTGCGCTGTGCAGATTTTGTGGTTGAAAAAGATTTAAATGCTGCATGCAAAAAGGTTTTTGCTTTTCTTTAATTAAATTTTTTAAATTGGAGTTTTTTTGTTTTTGGGATAGCACAAGGAAATTATTTTTAAAAATGACTTTATAATTGAATTTGATTGCTTGAATCAGTTGTTGTGAAATCAGAGATGGGACAGCGTTTCCGTACTGCACTTCAAGTCATTGGGCATCACCGGATCACTCTCTACTGGGTTCCGGGTCTTTCGGGAGTAGCAGAGAACGAAGCAGCGAGAGAGATGGCAAGAAAGGGAGGGAGGGATACCATAGAAGTAGATAACTCTGTGCTTTCTCTGATATCTGCCCTGTATTTGAATATTGACAGGTTGAGCAAAAAATACATTGAGTTCTCATGGTGAAGCAGGACCGATTGCAGCACCTGCCGGGCACTATGACCAATTTGTACTGTCCCTAAGTCAAACTTTTATTAAGTAGGCAGTTCGTTGGAGTCCTCACTGGATCTATGCTTATCAATTGACGCTTGTAGTGATGTATGCAGAAGCTGCGAGTATGAAGAAGAAGTAGAAACAACACTTACTGTGGCACTGCCCGGCTCAAGATTTCCAGTCCGGTCCGGGTCAATATTTGTGACATCCCTTACAAGCACAGCAAAAGAAACCAATTCGACCTCGTAATAAAGGAGATCAGATCCGATATTTCAACAGTTAAAAAGTTGAAAGAAAAAGTTTTGAAAATTCGAAATAAATTTTTTTATTTGAAAATAGGTATATACTAAAATTGTAACAACTTTACTTAAAATTAACTTCAAAACAAATTTATTTCGTCAAAAGTATAACGGTTTGAATTAGGACTCTTTTGCATTGAGCTGCAACGATCAAATAGCATCAAACTTCTCGACATGAAGAGAGACCAAACTGTATTTTGGCAACAGTTAACAACAACAAAATATACTGAGCTGAAACAAAAACCAAAAAATTATAAAAAAGTTATAAAAATTCATTGTAAATAATTTATTTAAAAAGAATATACTGCATACATAAGTTGAGTTTGGTTAAGTAAAACAAAAGTGGCAGCCTTCTTATGGAAACTCACATATTTAATCACGTACAAAGAGATGGCTCGTTGTCATACCACATTGGGACAGAAAGCCCAGTCTACCAGGTTCCAGTAGTAGTAATAAGTAGTTTTAAGACAATGTTCCAATAAAAGTTCACGTTGAAAATTTTGAGGCATATTTTTTCGGTGCAAGTAGCAGCTCTGAAATTTGATAGTTACTGTCGTTTTATCGATTTTTAAAAGTAGAGCGCTAAAATAGAAAGAAAAAAAACAATTGGGTAATTAGAACAACCATAGCCAGACCAAATTATCTTCCGAATTATCTTCCGGTGACAACTGGCCACAAACTTGTGCAATTTAACGTCGTGTGATTTATTTTTTTGGGGTCTTATGAAATCTCTAATCTATGCGAATAAATCACAAACAATTTCTGAGCTCAAGGACGAGATCCAATGAGATATTGACCGAAGAGACATAGCCACATCTTTGCAAAATATCATCGAAAATCTAATTTGGGGCCGTTTGTTCACCATTTTATTTCATACTTAATTGCTGCAATATTCGCAGCTCCTTCAAGGTTGGAGGTGATCCCTCCGATGCATTCGTTATTGTTCGGGGCTTCAGACAAGGTGATCCTTTGTCTTGTGTCCTCTTCAATTTCAGCAAGGAGAGCGTTGTGCGCAAGACCAGCGTACATTGTTCTAGTACAATCTTCATTAACGGTGTGATGACATTGACGTCATCGGGCGTAACCAGCGAAATTTCACCGTTTGCCGCACTCGAAAGAGAAATGGGACGAAAATGGGACTGTAGGTTAGGTTAGGTTGGCTGGCTGGCCAGGTTGGCCACGCATAGACCCTATTGAGTCCCTAGCGATACCAGTTAGAGCTCCTTAGTGTAGCGGATCGCCGTAGAAGTGATCGGTGAGAATGCGGGTGTTCCTAGCGAAGTTCAGCAGCGATTTAATGTCGTGCTTGGGGCCCTCTCCCAACCCAAAGAAGAATGGGGAATGGAAGTGGGTAAAGCGTAGTCTTGAGATGGCCGGGCAGGAGCAAAGTATGTGCTCCAAATGGGACTGTAACTGGACATGGTAAATGATGGAAAGAACAAGTAGTGACTCGCATCGGCTGAAGTCTCGTGTCGAGGCCGACCGGTATTCCATTGAGGTTGTCAAGGAATTCGAACGATTTCTCGAATGATAACTCTCGCCAATAGGTGCTACCATGGTCTCGGTAGACAATTAAGTAGTACAGACCTATCTCGACCAACTAAATTTGCACTCCAATGGACGCTACATAGCGGTCCTAACGTTGTTCGAAAGAAAGGTGTTCAGTGTTGGATAGCAATTCTAATGTTCAAAATTTTGTTAAAACCATTTGGTGTTATTCATGACTTTTCCAATTCAACGATCCTCCACTTAAGCGTGTAGAATGTTTGTCCAAATTCACTACGAAAATTCCCCCTGATCGTGAAAATGGTGCATGCAGTGCTTTCCATGGCCGTTTCCTAAGCCTTTTCTTCCGTTTCTAACTATGCTGAGTGCTGATCCGCTTTTCCCACCTCTCCGCTGCTTCAACAAACGAGCAGTTGGCCACTGTAGTCGCCAACTGTTGCTCGCTTCGAGTCGCCTAGACCAGCACGTTTGGCGCGTTTGGCTTCGGCCGCGCCATTCTTAATACAGAAGCGCATAAATCATTCCGTTGAAGGCAGCGGGCACCACCTCCTTCGCTCGGCTTGCCAGTGGCCAGGCTACTGGCTGCTGTCGGACGGCGCGTTCGACGTGGCGTCAGTGCAGGTTGCAGGTTGCTGCAATAAATGGCGTGGCTGCTGCATGTTGAATTTAATTTTTCAGCAAATATATCAAAATTAATGCATTTATGATGAGATTACAGGAAACACGGGCGCAAGCGAGACGCACATACAGTAAATAGCAGCAATAACGCAGTTAGAGTGAGAAAGAGAGGGAAACTAAAAGAGTGAGCGGAAAAGACCAGCGAGTGCATTTTTGTTTGCCTAAGTTTGTATTTGTTTATTGACTTTTCAACCCCGGCCAGGTGCAGCGTGCACTGGGCTGGCCGCGGCTGTTGGCTGTCTGTTGGTTTGTTTGCTTGGCAGTCTGCTCGCTTGCCGCCATGGCAGACATGGCGTCATCAGAAATTCTATTACACCTTCTGCTGAATTATTAAATAATGTCCAGACCAGACCAGACCAGACTAGACCAGACGAGCGCCAGACGTTCCCATCGGAGTTGGGTCGTCTCGGCGTAGCGCTGTCAAGTGTCAACTGCCATACAAACACACACACACACACACCCATACACACATACATTCACACTTATCCAAATGTGTGCATGACAAAGGTTCACATCTAAAATTCAGCCTCGTGTTGCATTTGAATTTGTTGGTTTTTTTTTGCGTAGCCGTTGGCTTCTAACGTGAATTTCATTTTGCCGTTGCCGTTGTTTTGGCTTTTATGTGCAATCGTCCTTTGCGCCAGCGGCCAACGCAGGCGGCATAAAATCACTGAAATGCAAAAATTTGCAGTTTGTCTGCGTTGGTTGCCATAATTCAAAAACGTTAAGGACACAAACGCACACACACATACACATTCACACTGCCAGACAGGAGTTGACTGCTGCATGGCGCAGCCGAAATAAAACTCAAACAAACATCATTGTTGCAAAAACAAAGAAATCCTCGGGGACATAATGTTGCTGCCGGTGTTGTTGCAGCCATTGTTGTTTTTGTTACGGTTGTTGTGGCTGCTGCCATTTTTGTGTTGTGCCCCCACAGCTAGACAGACGACACAGCGCTATAATAGCTGGACAGACTGCGAGCCTGTCGGCCACCGTGCCTGGCGTTTTCATGATTCCAAAGCTCGCTCATTACTTTTCAATCTTCATGGCGGCTTTCCGTAGGCAGATCAGCGCGCCAGCGGCAACTTGAAGAATACATTTGTATGTGTGTGTGTGAGTGTGTTTGTATAGTTTACGAGCTGTTCGGTGTGTTGCCGATAAAGCAGTGGAAGTTTGATAAGCGAGACACAGCAAACAAAAATCGAAGTTTTTAATTAAAGGAGGAGATAACTAAAGGATTTCAATCGTGTTTGTATGTTCAGTATTGCACATACTTTAAATTCTGAAACTTTTTTTAAATTTGCTTTTGTTATGACAGATTTTAGTTGTTTAGTAGTAGCAGTGTAGACACGAACCTACAATGCAAGGTTCAAGGCAGTGATGACCATTCTAGTAGTGGCGCTGGTGCTACCTTATACTCAGACTTAGACTTAGACTTAGCCTTAGCCTTAGACTTAGACTTAGACTTAGACTAAGACTTAGACTTAGACTTAGACTTAGACTTAGACTTAGACTTAGACTTAGACTTAGACTTAGACTTAGACTTAGACTTAGACTTAGACTTAGACTTAGACTTAGACTTAGATTTAGACTTAGATTTAGACTTAGACTAAGACTTAGACTTAGACTTAGATTTAGACTTAGACTTAGACTTAGATTTAGACTTAGACTTAGACTTAGACTTAGAGCTAGACTTAGACTTAGACTTAGAGTTAGACTTAGACTTAGACTTAGATTAGACTTAGAGCTAGACTTAGACTTAGACTTAGAGTTAGACTTAGACTTAGATTAGACTTAGAGCTAGACTTAGACTTAGACTTAGACTTAGACTTAGACTTAGACTTAGACTTAGACTTAGACTCAGACTTAGACTTAAATTTCGATTTAGACTTAGACTTAGACTTAGACTTAGACGTAGAGTTAGACTTAGACTTAGACTAGACGGAAACCTACATAGGCCCCAAAAGCTTCTGCAGACATTATGAGACTAGAGGTGCCGTTTTACGAGCTGAGATTCTTTGGCGCAGTGTCCTTTGAGAATTGATTCGAGAACAACCCAAAAAGTACAACTCATTGACAATACACATTTTGTATTTCAGGAATATTTTATCTTGGTCACAAGGTAGATTTTACTGGAGCCATTAAAAACATGACACCGTCTGTGCGATTCAGCAGGTATTCGCAGAGAATCTGATCCATAATTTTTTTTTGTGTTAACCCTTTCGACCCCGAATTTTACCCTGCGTCTCGATATTACTTTTTGGTATTTAAATCATGAAACATTTGCCTAAGTAGTGTGCACACGACATTTGAAGTCGCCACGCCTCTTTGTTAGAGTTCTAGAGCTAGTTTAATTTTGAACAATTTTAGCTTAAAACGGCTTAAATAAATTTTGTATCAATTTTTTTAATTACAGAAAAATTATTTAATATATATGGAAAAATACAAAATTATCACTTTTTGATTTTATGTAAGCAGTATTAAAGAAACAGGGTTTTGATTAAACGCGCCCCATTCGTAGACTTCAATTAGAACACAAACTTTCTCTGATATCGCTGCAAATTATTGGAAATTATTTTGGGGATAACAGTAAAATTTTTGTAATTTGCTTTGAATTCACTTCTAGAAATATTAATTCTTTGGTGCCTGCTTTAATTAAACCCGTAAATCAATCGTAGCTTTTGCTATAAGATGACGAAAAGATGAAGTTGCTCTCAGGCAACTTTGGGGTCGAAAGGATTAACTTGTGTCTCCAGTCTTAACCAAGTTATTTCAAATGGTTTCTGTGCAATGTTCAACTCCTGGGCAATCCAAACAGTGCTGAAATGATGGTCGGATTCAACGATTCCCATGCTTTTATAACATTTGCGACAATTAACTTTCCAGAACGTGTTGCCTCTTTGTCATCAGAATCACGAGATCGGAATGGGCGAAATAAAAAATGGGGCAGGAATGGCTGTTACAAAACTGGATCAAACAATCACAAAACTGTTTTTTTAGTACGATACCTTAACTTTCGAGAGATACCAATGTCTTAAGCCATCTATTGAAAAAATAATGGTTTTATTTTTACTAAACCTTTTACATATAATAGTTTTCAATTGGGTAGTATTGAAATACTCACGAGACACTATAGTTCTAAATTCCAAAGCAAAGACACATGCAAACCTGACATTTTTCCAAACTTATCAGTTTCATCTATTTGACAGACGGCCTCTTGAAAACATAATCCATAACAGAATATATCTAAATCTGAACATGCGCTTTCAGTGAAAACGCAGATAATCCTGCTGCGTTGACATGGCAAAATCACAGCTCCGAACACAGCTCAAAGCTGCACCAATACACCAACACCAACGTATGACAACAGTTGTGTCTGTGTGTCGGTGCTCTGAGGCCCAGTGAGGCGCAAGATTGTTGATAACTTGCCATAAAACACCGCAAACGACAGCGATCGACGGCGTCGGCCATAAAGCAGATAGTCGTCGGTGTGTTCGTCGAAAAGGCGAATTTGCATAAGCAGCGATTATGTTGCTTAACAAGATCACACGTCAGACGAATATCAACTTCAATCAAGCTGACAGCGCTGTGAAATATTGTGCGCGACCGTATTAGCGCATGAACAGCGCCGACCCAACGACACATGGACAGACAGACAGATAGACAGTCATACAAGCGAACAAATGGACAGAGAGACAGACCAACCGACTGGTGCATGTGATGCGACCGCGATGGCTGGTTAATTTGTGTTGTTGTCCATTTGAGAACCGATCGATTTATTAAGTTGGACCAAACAATGGCGGAGCGCCGAAGGTGCTGAGCACTTTTCGCTGTCGTCGCATTGCACGTAATTGTCGTTTGTAATTGCATTTAAATTTGCGTTTATTTACAGCTGCGCCGATTGTAAAAGTCGCCGATGTAACCTTAAGTTGGAAAACTTGTTAGTCGGCCACTAAAGTTCAGGCTGCGATTTAAAGCGCTGCTGCTGCCGCGTTGGCTTATCTTATCGGCGCAATTTATAGCTACAAATGGCGCTACTTGCCGGCAGCACAAATGTGCGTAGCGCACCGTGTGGCAACGCCGTTAATGCAGCACATTGCGGTAATTATTTTAAAATGCTTTTAATTGCCGCTGTGGCGATTTTAGGCAGCGGGCCGGTCGTTGTTCGCAGCTGCGGCCAGTGGCGTTGCCACATTAGCGCGTCGAATGTGAATTGCTAAAAGTTGTCGCTTCATTTCATTTCGTTTCATTTCGTTTTGTTTGGGTCTTTTGCAAATTACAGTGCAATTTAATCCGCCGCCACTCATGCCAAATGACACTTTAATGGTCACTTAAGCGCAATTAATTGAAATTTGCGGCCATGTGGCACACATGTTGTGTAAATTCCTGCAGGCCAGCCGCATTAAAATGTCAACAACAAACAACAACAACAACAATTTAATAGTAACAATAACGAAAATCTGTCCAAAGGCCGTTTCTCCAGTTTTATTTAAAAAGAAAAGTTATAATGCATTGTCAAAAAATTAAAAATTTAATATGTCGCAAATAAAACTCTGCAACCTAATCGGCTTATTTGAGCTTTTTAATGTTTTAATGTTGCAGTTAAAAGGCCCTGGCAGGGCATTATTATGTTAACATTAAAATTATGCAGGAAAGCCCGAACAAAAATGATCGTTAGATGTGTTGATAGCAGGTGATTGGCGCAATATGGCAGCATTGGTGGGGGGCGCTTTCTTTATTGTTTTTGTAGGGTAAACCAAAATTCGGGTTAACTTTTTGGCATTAATGAATAAATCAAAATACGGAAAATAAAATAATATAAAATAAAATAAAGTAAAATAAAATAAAATAAAGTAAAATAAAGTAAAATAAAATAAAATAAAATAAAATAAAATAAAATAAAATAAAATAAAATAAAATAAAATAAAATAAAATAAAATAAAATAAAATAAAATAAAATAAAATAAAATAAAATAAAATAAAATCAATC
This sequence comes from Melieria picta, assembly GCA_964056695.1. Taxonomy (NCBI): domain Eukaryota; kingdom Metazoa; phylum Arthropoda; class Insecta; order Diptera; family Ulidiidae; genus Melieria; species Melieria picta. The sequence goes on along the minus strand of OZ057399.1, from coordinate 11,155,644 downwards.
AATCAATCAATCAATCAAATCAAATGAAATGAAATGAAATAATAAAATAAAATAAAATAAAATAAAATAAAATAAAATAAAATAAAATAAAATAAAATAAAATAAAATAAAATAAAAATAAAATAAAATAAATAAAAACCCATTGAAATCGAAACAAATAGATGAAGAATCCATAATTTGTTCAACAAATGGCTTCAGCAATCTATATCTCGCTACACCATTATCGAGTTACAGTTAGAAAGATAAGATTTAGTACTAAGAAAACTTCTGGGACAGTTGTGTGATTGCTTGATTCAGTTTTGTTTGATCGCAGTGCAAAGATGGATACCAGAGAAAATATATGACATTATTTTTTTTGTACAGTTTTTATTCGATAAAACCGAAAACGCAAATAGTGTTGATGTTCCTGATCAGAGATGCACATAGGATATAATTTTGAAAGGGTTCCGTACATAACATTTGAGTTTAATATCAGTTGGAATGCTATTTGACACCCAAAATGTTTGCGAGATACAAATATTTGAGAGGAGATTGAACCCCGAAACCTTCCTTGTGTGCGTCACTGGTCTTGTACTGTAAAGGCTCGTCAATTCCTTTCGGGTAAAATTGTTGAATTTTTCTTTAATTTGTTAAAGCAGCGCCACGCTCTGGAAGGCCAATTGTCGAAGATATATAAGAATATAAAATAATGGAGCTCATCGAGTCCTGCTGTCATTTAAGTATTGTTTTAACTATCCAGGAGCTTAACATTGCACAAAAAACCGTCTGGAACCATTTGATGAATAAAGCTGAATACAAAAAAAAAGCTCTCTGTATGAGTGCCAAAAACCTCATAGAACGATTTTCCATCTGCTAATCGTTGTTTAATTGCAACGAAATCGATTCATTTCTGAAACAAGTGGTGACTGGCAAAGCGATTAGAAACGCCCAGCTTTGCTCAATAAGAGAGGAATTTTGTTTCATCAGGACAACGCCAGGACTTACATTTCTACAGTAACTTGCCAGAAGCTGTGGGAGGTTGTTTGGGAGATAGTCCCGATTTGGCACCAAGTGATAACAATCAGTTCGTCTCTATGACCAATGATTTTGCTATGGAAAAATTTCCCTCAAGAGAGAAGCTTGTGAAAATCGAATGAACAAGTAGTTTGTCAATATGGGCCGAGGCATAATAAAATTACCTTCAAGCTGGCAACAAGTTATCGAACAAAACGATGCATATTTGACTTAAGGGGTCATTCTCATGCGCGGACAGGAAAAATGGACATTTTTCAGAAATTATTTCCTTTGTGAATACGAGGAATTATCAAAAAAAGATATTCCACTTTAATTTATTCATTGTTATGGTACAAAAATAAAAAATAAAAAAAAAAAAAATTTTTATTTTTTCAAACACTTTTTTTCGATTAAAGACACGACTTCTGCCGCGTCATGGTCAGCTGGCGGGGATTGTTTTGAGTCACAGGATTATCTGAAACATAAATTTCAAAGAAATTCTTAATCAGTATGAACGTACCTCTCGCCCGTAGTAAATTTGAATTTTTTCATAAGAATCTCACAAAATGGCAGGCATTGGAAGTTAGAGCAGTAAAAAATGGTTGTTTTTGAAGATTTTATCAATGAAAAAAAATATGAAATTTTTAACATATCAGAGTGAATTTACTAGGGGCGATAGCTAACAGTATGTAGAATGACGTGACAAAATCGCAGAGAGATCGGATGAATGGTTTTTTTTAAATCATCCCCGCCATTTCAAAAAAAGGCGTTCCGAGAAAAACACGTTTAAAGTTTTGATTAACCGCTAGAATCCTTGACCGCTCGTTATATAAATGTCTGTAGAAGCCGAAATACTTGAAATTTTCCAATACAATTTTTACAGCACCTTCTTCAAGGATGATACATTCCAAATATGTTTTTTTTTCTCGTTATTTATTTATTTATTTAGAAAAGTTACACATTTGTACAATATAAGAACTAAGTCCTTTAAATACACATCAATCATTAATAAAGTTAACAGGAATGAAAGCAAAACTTAAATCTAATAACAATAATAATATATTTTAAAAAAATTGATTTTTACAAAATTTGACATGAGAATGACCCCTTAAGCCGTGCCATTCGAGCTATGCCAAAAAAAACTTTAAATTCCATGCAAAAATAATGTATTTCTTTCTATTACACCTTAAAATAATTTTCAAAAACAAAAAACTTGAATACAATTAGTTAAAAATGTTTAGTAATCTGCTTCATTTCTGAGAATTTCTTATTATATAACATCTTAGGCCAACAACTGAATGCATTCAATTAAAAAAAGTTGCAAAGTAACTCCTGTGTAGGCTTTCCATTTAATCCTGTCCGTGGCTTTGGCTACCTGCCACACTTTGCGTTATGCCCTGAAAATGTTTCATTGCCTCAATGTGCAGCTTTGTATATTTATTGGCATTTTTTGTTGCCCATAATTTCGTGGTGCTTTTATTGAAGTCATCAGCCAAAACCTTTGTGGCTTTGGGTTAATTGAATACGATGGAGGGCACGTGTCTTCTGGTTAAAAAAAAACCACACTACTGACAACTTGCCGCATAATTGAGCAACATATGTTTTCTCGAAGCACTAACAACAAGAAAGGCTTGCAACAAAAATGGTCTAAAAGCCGACTTGACGTTTGCTTATCGCTGTCACTATTGCATTGTTGTCATGTGTGATGGCTACGTCAAGTTGGCTCGTTTTGGGGCAGTGAGTTGTCGAAAATGTCAGGCAGCAACCGCAGCCAGTGATATCGAGGGACACAAACGCAAGAACGTCTGAGGTAGAAAAATTGAATGAAATCAATCAAGCATTTCTAATAAGTTTGGTAATTGAATTTGTGTGGCTCCTTTGTTTTTGTTGTTTTTATAGCCGCCAGTCTATCAGTGAATGTGTTAAGGAAAAGTGAAGAGTAATAAAATTTTCCATGCAGAACCGCACTGTCGGCTGGCGAACAGGTGGAACAAATTTCGCTATAAAGTTTTGATGTTTGAAAGTTTTTATGCGAAGGTTAAAGAGTAAAAAGTCGATGTGGCATTATATTACTTACATATATATATACATTTGACAAATGTACGAGTATTTTTATATGGGACCTTTGAACTTTTTTGTTGGGAATATGCAAAGCATGGCAACGCATTTTAGACGTTTCAGTTAGGTTGGATTTGGTGTAGTTTAGCTTAGTTTGATTTGGTTTGTTTCGGTTTGATTTGGTTGAAGTGAAGAAACATTCCTGATTTCACGTCGATATAAGGACAGTCAATTTTTTTTTTCCGTTTGGGTACTGTTGAGTTTCAGATTTGTCTGGCACTCTCTGCGATCTTTACGATGTGATTGCGAGGTGAAAGCTGCGCTTTTGCAGTTAAAATTTCGATTGATTGATTTGATTGATTCGTAATTCAAGGATGTAGTAGTGTCAGAGGCAGATTCAGGAGGGCGGGGGTTGGGGGTTGAAACCCCCCGAAATATTAGGATCGACTTTAAAACTACATCAAATTAAAAGGCATTTTTTGGCATTTTATGAATATTAAAGAATTACTTTTTGAAACCCTCCCAAAATATTTTTCTGAGTCCGCCCCTGGCTAGTATACATATTAGTCTTTAAGATATATTTTTTTCAAAAAAAACTATTGGAAATTTGCAAGGATATTCAAGGATACAATTTTAAAAGGACATTTTCAATGCCTCTTCCTCCTTTTGCAACAAAAAATTAAATTTTTTAAGATTCTAAGGATTTTTCTCTTTCATTTGATACTCATATTGTTGTTCTACAACGCACTCAATTTTTAAAATAATTTTTTTAAATAAGCATGTTCTTGAAATATCAAAGTCCTTTAAAAAAAAAATCCTGACATCAGAGAGAAAAACTAAAAACGCAGTTTTACTACATTTGGACCCTAGTTTTGCGAGTATATCGATTTTTTCCTGTGTTTTGAAATCTTTTTGATTTTTGTTGCACGATGCACGTAATTGAATGTTTTCGTACAGCAAAAAATATTTCCTTGCCGTAATTGATTGAATGGGATGAGGTTAGTTTAGGTTAGGTTTAGTTGGTTGGCCAGATTGTTCATGCACAGACCTGGTTGGGTTCCTAGCAGTACCAGAGGGAATTTTTAAGGCGTTAACCCTTTCGACCCCAAAGTCTCCTGAGAGTAACTTCATCTATTTGTCATCTTATAGCAAAAGCTACGATTGATTTCTGGGTTTAATTTAAGTAGGCACCAACAAATTAATATTTTAAGAAGTGAATTCAATAAATTCAAACCAAATTACAAAACTTTTACTATTATCCCCAAAATAATTTCTAATAATTTTCAGCGATATCAGGGAAAGTTTGTGTTCTAATTGAAGTCTACGAATTGGGCGCGTTTGATCAAAACCCTGTTTCTTTAATAATGGTTAAACAAAATTAAAAAGTGATAATTTTGTATTTTTCCATAAATATTAAATAATTTTTCTGTAACTGAAAAATATTCATACAAAATTTGTTTAACCCGTTTTAAGCTAAAATTGCTCAAAATTAAACTAGCTCTAGAACTCTAACAAAGAGGCGTGGCGACTTCAACTGTCGTGTGCACACTTCTTAAGTGTTTCATGATTTAAATTCCGAAAACTAATATCGAGACACAGGGTGAAATTCGGGGTCGAAAGGGTTAAGAGCTGGTTAATTAATGATCGCTTAGGATGCCTGTTTTTAGCGAATTTGAGCTTAACCCTTTCGCTACAGGGTTTTACTGGGGAAAGTTAAAATTTTAAATTTTACGTCTTAGGCTTCTATGTGGCAACATTCCATAAGAAATTTTTTAATTTTTATACTCGGACCCTGTATTTGAGAGTGTTTTTCTATGAGAGCAACCACATCGTTGTGGCTGTAATAATTACTTAAACATACAACTTTTTACGCATAACGAAAATTTGAATATTTCTTCATTTACTTCAGCCAAAATGAAAGAAAAAGTATCTAAATTGAAAGAAAACTTCAAATTAAAAAGTTCTCTAATTTTTTCTGCTTCTTCTTCTTTTACTATGTCAAGATATACCATTAAAAAAACGTGTATACTTCTCTTCTTTGAACTTAAATATTCAGTTTATTAATTTCGTATTTTTCCTAAAACTTCAAACTATTCTAAAGACCAACAAAAAATGTATTCTTGCAACCATAGGGGATGCAGACGTTCATAAAGTAGCATGTTGCCATATGGCAACAAAATAGCGAAAGGGTTAATTAATGATCGCTTAGGATGTCTGTGTTTTTAGCGAATTTGAGTTTAAGCAGTGATTTGATATCAAGTTTAAGGGACTTATTCAACCCAGGGAGATACGGAATAAATTGTATATTTAAATTTTATGTAAAACAAATTTTTTAAAATTTAAAATTTTTTTATTTAAAATATTTTTTCTTGGCTTCAAAGAAAATTTGAAAGTTCGCCGCTTGTTGTTATGATCACTTAATCGCTTGTTGTTTCTTTTGTTTTCGCGACTTTGTTCGCTTTACGAGCCCATAACAAGTGTGATTTAAGACCCACACTGACACACACACACACCGAGTGCATCAATATTGCGTGCATTTCATATGACATGTACAAATCCACCGCATGCAAATTTCATATTGCGCGAACGCATAAAAATCACCACAAGCCATCATTTTGCATAATTCATACTTACGCATTCATAAAGGCCGCAACTGAGCTGAAGCGATTTCATGAAGCGGCCGCATCACATCTGCGTGTCTTCATGTGTGCCGGCAGCGCTGAGGCTGATGGCCGCTGCCGGCATTGCGTCGACGTCAACGTCAACGCGAGTGTGCGGTTTTCGGCACTTTTTGGCACAGCTGAAATTTTTTTCACAGAATCAGTGAATCTTCGCGAAGTTTCAACACAAACCGCAACACATACAAACATTCACACAGCACACAAAAGAAATGAAATATCGCTTAATTAAGTCATTTGGCGGGCGATTGCCGTGTGCGACGGTCGCGTATTAATATATGCCGAACAAATTACCTGCGGCTGCTGTCGGCCGCCGCTGCTATTAGCGGACTGGTTGGCGACGGGCTGACCAATTTTAAGGTTATAAGTTTTTTGGAAAACGAACAAAGTGAACATGAGACCGACGCCCGCGCAAAGCGGCTTAAAAAAACAGAAAAAAGTAAACACAATAAAAAATACAAAAAATAACATGAAAACAACAACAACACACGTTTGCTATTCCATCGAAATGACAACAATTAATTACGACTTTTAAGTTGAACATTTTTCGGACATTTTTGTGTTTATAATTTACGCAGCCACCACCGCCGCTGCTACCGCCGGCCTTTGTAGGCCGCATTCAGATGCGGTCATGCGGGCGTTGTGTTGGCCACATTTTCGCCTAAATAAAAACACGCACACAACAAAAATGCGGCAACAAGAGTACACAAACCGATTTCGGGACAGTAGTCGCAGCGTCAGTGAGGCGTACGCAGCGTTTTGGCATTTTGACAACTTTGACGGTGCGCGTGTGGGAACCGGGGAAAAACTTGAAATTTTAACGCTGCGACTGCGCACTCACACACACACACACACACGCACCGAGCGGTGGGTGTCGCTTAATGCGGTGCTAATTTCTGCCGTTAATCGTCTCCGATGCGTTGTTTGTCGTAATAATATCGAATGTTGGCGACAAGTTAAGCTGCCGCAATGAATAAATTAATGCAGTCTAATGAATTTGAAAACGTTGACAAGTTGTTGCTCGACGAACTGATCGATCGATTTGTGGGTTGGCCAACTGAACGATAGTTCGATAAGTTTGGTCAATTACGGTCCCACGTAGCGGCAACATGAAACGTGCGCCCACGTCCACTTCCACGCCCACGTTCACGATAAAATGTGTTGGAATTAATCTTCGTTTGCTGGCTAATGAATAAAGATGCGAGCGCCAATGTGTGACTGAGAGGGCAGACCACTTAAGCGAGCTTAACCCTTTCGCTATTTTGTTGCCATATGGCAACATGCTACTTTGTGGACGTCTGCATCCTCTATGGTTGCAAGAATAGATTTTTTGTTGGTCCTTAGAATAGTTTGAAGTTTTAGGAAAAATACGAAATTAATAAACTGAATATTTAAGTTTAAAGAAGAGAAGTATACACGTTTTTTTAATGGTATATCTTGACATAGTAAAGGAAGAAGAAGCAGAAAAAAATAGAGAACTTTTTAATTTGAAGTTTTCTTTCAATTTAGATACTTTTTTTTTAATTTTGGCTGAAGTAAATGAAGAAATATTCAAATTTTCGTTATGCGTAAAAAGTTGTTTGTTTAAGTAATTCTTACAGCCACAACGATGTGGTTGCTCTCATAGAAAAACACCCTAAAATACAGGGTCCGAGTATAAAAATTAAAAAATTTGCGAATATAGAAATTAAAATTTTAACTTTCCGCAGTAAAAACCTGTAGCGAAAGGGTTAAGTGAACGCTAGAGTTGTGCAGTAAAGGCAAACAGAAATTTCAGTATCATTGGCACATTTCTCCAAAGTGGTCGAGATTTACTCAAATCTAGCAGAAAATATCCTAATATGGCAACACTGCACAACACAAAGAAGCAGCAACCAAAAAAATCATAAAATACGCAAAGTTGCATGAAGCGTAAATATTTTACATTGGCCGCATTTGATAAGGTACGCAAAACTGTCAAAACATTCAACACGATTTTTGCATTTCGGATTCAACATTTCGCATAACAGCAAACTTTTTCATAAAAGCTGAATTAAGACGAGCGAAACACAAGCAAAACGGACAGCCGAAAGGGGCCAACAGGATACGCCGACGTGCAATAAAACCCGACAAAGTATAAAAAATGCAGTACAATCACAGCGTGAAATATGCAAAAAATTATTATACAATCTTATTATGGCAAAAGAAAACCCAAAATGCCCGACAGAGAGGCCGAGTCGGTGCCGGCGGAGTGTTGGCCTCTGTCAACGCCTCGGCGCAGAGCCGCACCAGAAGACGCCAAAGCGTGCAGTGGAGCGACGATGATTGCGGTACACGACAGTTTTCAAAAGTTTCCAAAGCGACACGCAACACGAACAGCGAGTGCGGAGAAAAATGATTTTCAATATTAAAAGAGAAAGGCAAACGGACAAGAACATTTTAATTAAAGGGAACAGAATGAACACTTTGATGGAACAAAAAAAAATTAAAAATAAATAAAAAATTGGCTCAAAGACCAAAGTTGTTGTAAAACAAAGCTGGATGAAGTGATGACTTAGGTTAGGTTGAGAAATGTGCTTACAACGGTAGTAGTAGCAGTAGTTAGTGGGCTTTCGAAATCCTGCTGGCATTGTGAATCTCTTCAGGAATGTGATTCAATACTTGTGCGGAGGGGCGAGTTTAGCCGATGCCGATTAATCGGCCGGAGGGGCGAGTTTGGCCGATGCCGATTACATAGAAAAAATAACACGAATGAATTCAATCAAAAACACAGTCTATTTTATAAAATAACAAAAGGAACTATTACACATTGTTTGTAATATTCATCACAAAATAACAGAACAACGAGAAAAGAAATAATTAAAAACTAAATAATATAACAAGAGAATTCAGAATTCGAATACATTAACATGTATTAAAAAAAATAATATATAACATTTATCCACTGAGAGAGAAACAAAAATAGTGACGTAAATATTGCATACAAATTCAGTTTTTTATTCAATTTAAAATTACGATTTTTATATTAAAATTTGTACTCTCAAATTGCGACCCGTTGTACAGATGCAGTGGGAAGAAGTCAGAAAACAAATTTGGAAAAAATAAAAGGCCTGTTAAAAAAATGCTTCAAATTCAAAAAGAAGGATAAGATTGAAAAATTAAATGCCCTTTCTTCTGATATCCACATTAAGAGACGAAATGCATAACCATTTCGAGAAAATCTGTGTTTTTAAGAATACCTAGTTTAAAAAAAAAAACATTTATATTAAACAGTATCTAAAAATACATTACTGAAAAGGGTATAAGAATGCGTTGGTACACAAAATGAAAACAATAAAATGAAAGCAGAAAAATAGGCCGATGGCATCATCGACTAAAAAAGGCCGATGCCGATTCTATTTTTTTTGGCCGATGCCGATACTAGCCGATGCCGATACAAATTTTATTGGCCGTTACTAGCCGATGCCGATGCCGATTAACCCATTTTCGGCCGCTACCAGAAATAGCCAATATTTTTTTAATTCCTTTTAAGGACTTACATTTAGGACCTTAATCAAGAATATTTTTGGATTTTTTTTGTTTTTTTTTTTATTATTTTTTTTATAAATTAATAAAAATTTAATTTCAAATAAAAACAAATATATATGTATATAATTTTGGTCAAATATTAATCAAGCATGAAAACAAACAATTGTTGGCTTACATATGTACATACATGACGACTTCTGGCCAATTTTCGATTTTTCGACCACTGAAAAGTACGCGGTGCTGAGAGGTAAAAATATTTTCATAATTTTATGGATATCAATTGATTGCGGTAATTTGGTCTTTAGCCTTCGTAAATAATCAATAATAAATGAATAATTTGAAAAGGTTATATATTTTTCAGAATATTCAAAATATGACTAAAAAAATGCTTTTTTTCGTGCCTTCGCCAACATCTCTAAATTTATCCTTTTTAAAAAAAATTATTATTTCGAGGGGTTACCAAAAGACCAAAGCTATTTTATGCATCAAAAGTTCACAGATATAATGTCTAAGTGCAGAGCTACTCTCCTTCAAAGTGGCTGGTCGAAAAATCGACCAGCGGCCGAAAATGGGTTAATCGGTCGGACTCTACTTGTGAGTGCCATCTGTGAGTCCCACTTCCACTGTAAGTTCCCTCATATAGGAATATTGTTTTGTTCAAAGGGCTCTTCAAACCTCGATGAATCTGAAAAGACCTGTAAGCCCGAAAGCTGCATTAACCCGAGTAGAACCTTTAGTTTGTAACAGTGGAGTTCCTAGTAATAGCACGGGAAAGTTTTTGTCGATTCTACTTTCGACAGATATCACTTGAGAAGGAGCGCTTTTAAGTTGTCTGGTGATAACTGCTATGAGCCAACGTGTCTAGGAGTGACTCAGAAAGACTATGTTTGTGAGCGTCATTTGCCCACTATTTACTTCTTTCTACAGGGTTCAAACTGTCGTTCATGACAACCACTTTGATAGTATGTAGTTCCCTTCAGATAGGTTTAGTCTGGTTGAGAAATGCACGCTACTCTTTTACTCAGCGAATACTTTATCAGTTTACAAATTTCAATTTTGAACAGCAAGCCTCTGTTTGAGACACACTTAGCCCACATTTCACATTTCAAACGGTTGGGGGAAGGGAGAAGGTGGACCCATTCGCAAATTTTCTTTTTAGGATTTTTAGATTTTTAGGAGATTTTTGGATAAGGAAGTATGACGTACTGTTTTAATAGCCAAAGCACCATATTGTGTTTAACATTGCTGAGCTTACAAAATGTAAACTCGTCCTATCTCGTTCTCACTTATTGCTGTCACAATGAAATCCCGCCGAAAAATGCACTTTTTGTTTAATTCATTTGTTATATGATTTGTTTTTGTTAAGTTTTTGTTGTTAAGCTGAAGATGAATAAAAAAAAGCCAACAATAAAAAAAATCATATGTATATATTTTTATTTTTTTACATATTTGATTTAAAATTAATGATTTTATAAAAAAAAAATTGGGGAGATTTTTTAATCTTTGGGAGGAAATTTCAGTATTTTTTTAGGAGAAAGTCATTTCAGGTATCTGGCAACTCTAAATCGAACCTAGGGCCTCTGGTGTGAGAAGCCCGTGCGCTACCCTTTTGAACTATCGAGGCTGGCCTCTATTAATATTAAGGAAAAATAAGATAGTTTAGTGTTTTTATGCCTTAAGATGAAATTCCCATAGTTAGACGGTCTTTCTTGGTCTATAGTCACTGATTTGTTTCCAGCATCCATTGGAGATCCATAGCTACGTCTGTTCGTTTATCTGTATGGCGTTTAATAAAGAAAGTAAATTTAATTAATATAAAGAAAGTAAATTTAATACATGAAATACTAAAAGTTTAGTAGAATATGCGTAATGCGCTCATTTAAAGGTTGTGTTGCCATGTTACAAAGTTTGCCAGATTGGATATTCCAACCGGAGATTTAGAGGAATTGAGAAAATTCTCCTCTCTGAGTTTGGACATTTTTTTTTTGGAATTTAGAAAAACTAAAAACCCAAGTTTTAAAACATAAAACTTTGGTTTTTTGATTCAAAGCAATTTCATTGTTGTTTTAAAATACCTCATAAATTTAGCTGTCAAATACGATTTTTTTTAATCATGTTGATTCTTTCATAATTAAATATTTTTATGAATTGACCAATTAAAGTTTTGTTTTGTTATGAAATGTTATACAAAACTAGAAAATGTTGACTAAATGTGTTTAAATTTTGCAGCTCCGGGTCTGGTTATGCGAAGAGGTTGTAATCCTACATCAATCGGCATTGTAGGCAATGTGCAAGTTTTTCCACTTATCCGACCAATCAGTCAATTTTGAAGACATACAGGTTAGGTTAAGTTAGGTTTTTATGGATGTTTAGGCACGGGACATTGTCATGGGACACACTTGGGAGACAGATGGGTCCTTTAGGTAGCAACATCTCAAAGCTGTAGGTTATACGGGAGAGCAATTTAGCCAGTTTAATTCGTAAGAATTCTAGTAGATCTCTTAACCCTTTCGACCCCAAAGCTGCCTGAGAGCAACTACACCGATTTGTCATCTTATAGCAAAAGCTACGATTGATTTATGGGTTGACTACTTAAATTAGTAGGCACCAACAAATTAATATTTTTAGAAGTGAATTCAAAGCGAATTACAAAAGTTTTACTGTTATCCCCAAAATAATTTCCAATAATTTGCAGCGATGTCAGAGAAAGTTTGTGTTCTAATTGAAATCTACGAATTGGGCGCGTTTGATCAAAACTGTTTCTTTAATAATGGTTAAATAAAATCAAAAAATGATAATTTTTTATTTTTCAATAAATATTAGATAATTTTTCTGTAATTAATAAATATTGACATAAAATTTATTTAACCGGTTTTAAGCTAACAAAGAGGCATGGCGACTTCAAATGTCGTGTGCACACTTCTTTGGGAAGTGTTTCATGATTTAAATACCAAAAAGTAATATCGAGACACAGGGTAAAATTCGGGGTCGAAAGGGTTAAGATGGGTCATCCAAGTAGTTCAAAAATGGTCAGCCACAAGCTTTCCATCTTCATCCACAGTCGAGCAGTGGCTGCGAAGGTGACTTATAGCTTCTCCTCTTGAAAATATACAACTAAATATACATAAATTTATTTTGCCTTAAAGACGTTCATTAGAAACTGCTGCCTTATTTTTTAAATATTTTATATTACTATAAATATTATAAATATTTTTTTTAATATTTTAAAATATTTTTTGAATAGGAACCTCGATCTGCCGATTGAGTTTTTCAGATCCAAGCGTTATCGAACCTCAACTTTCTTATATTTTCTACGGCAAATTCCATGGTCCAGATAAGTTTTTTTATAAACTTACAATACAACAACAATAGTCAGTCAGTGATGGGTTAAACATTTCTTCGAAACATTATACACACAACTAGAGGATTTTTAAGCACATATTTTCTATTCCATTTAAAGTCGAAACTACTCACAGCGAAACGCATCTGCCCAAGTGCCACATTGCTATTGGTTCAGTCTAGTCGCAGCATTGGCCAAAACAACAACAACAACAACGGCAACGAGAACTGATTAACATTAATTAGCAACATGGCGCTGCATTGTTTAGCAACAATTAAACTTTAACCGCGCGTTAATTGTAGTTAGTGACTGGCCGACAGTGCGCAGTCGCGTTGCCGCACCCTGCAATGTGCGCAGTCGCACCGCGACCACTGGCCATGGCTAATTAGCAAAAATGCATGCCGGTGCGTACAGTTATTTTTCACAGATTTCATGCTGTACCTACATTTCCTCCGTCCCCTTTCAGCTGCCGGCGCCTTATCGCTCCCATTTTGTATGCACATTTTTCTGTGCAGCCAACTTGGGTCCAGTTCTGGCGGTTTTTATGGGGCAGACGCGCCGCAACAGCGAATTCTGCTACGCATGCGCGCTTCCTGCACGCCGCATCCACTAATTTGCCTGCTTACCTTTTTGCACCGCAAGCCAATTAAATCGCTTTTTCCGCTTTCATTTTCCTAGTAACTAAATGTTGTTGCTTTCGGTTTTTGTTCTTCATTGGTTTTTCGCGTGTTTTTTTTGTTGTTATTTATGTTTTTGTTTTGTGTTTGTGAACGCCTGCCAAATTCTGCCTTAAAGCTTGACTTGACTTGACTTGCATTTTTGCCATTTTCTTGCTATTATTTGCTTTTTGCTTTTGTTGTTTTTATGATTTTTTTTTTATTTGTTGTTGCTTTTGCATTCATGCGACCCAAGGTTTACTGTTTGCTTCTCATTATCTGTGCGAGGAAATACTGCGGGCTGGCTGCGCATGCGCCGTGTTGACTTTTCTTCGCTGCGTCTGTGTTAATAGAAAAATAACAATGTAACGGTGCTTTATGGTAAGTGCGTTTCGGTTATGGGTTTATGCACGTTGCATTTGTGGCATTTTCCATGCCGCACAGCGACGCACACGTTGCAAGGCCCGCCAACTAAAAAAAAAGTATCAGCCTGCGCACACAATGCCTCGCGCCAGCGGAGATTTCAAGGCGCGATTGCTGCGCGCATGCGCAACGCATTGCAGGCGGCAAAAACGCGGCTAACTGTCCTCGGCTAAGTTTCAACTGTTTCTCCTTTTTTTCGGCATTATTTTTAGGTTTGCTGCTGGCAAAAATAATTGACAATTAAAAGAGAAAGAGACAAAAATGAGCAAAAAAATAAAATAAAAGAAAAAAGCAGACAGCAACTGAAAAATGATATCCGTTGACCTGGTTTAGCCACATTCTGCGGCCATGTGGGAATTTGTATTATTAACGAAATTTGTTGTGGCGACATTTCAATAAGATTTTTCAATGATGGCCTGGGAAATGGCACGAGAAATATGAGTGAAAGAAAGAGGATTTGTAGAAAGAATTTTATTTAAAATTGTATTCGAAAAAGGAAGTATAAAAAGTTAAATTGAATTCAGTGAAAATTTATGAATGAAAATTTTTGTTGCCAGAATCAGTTCGTTGCGTGTGAAGTTTTTCTCTCTAACGTCAGCATTTTTTTTTAAGCAATTTTAAATTTCTTGAACATGAACAGATAAAAAATATTTAAAAAAATATTAAAAAAAATATTTATATGTTATTTTTTGGTGAGAAAGGACGAAACGGTATTGAAAATATTCTTTTAAAACTTTATCCTTGAGGACTCTTAAAAATTTTCTATAGGTTTTTTGAAAAAAATATGTCTAAAGGACTCATATCGCACACCCACTTCAAAAGTGACACAACTCAAATTTTTAATTTTCGGGTTCATTTGTCAATACTGTGCACAATGCATCTATCGACCAATAAGCAAAAGCTCAGTATATTTTGTTGTTGTTAAGTGTTGCCAAAATACAGTTAGGTCTCTCTTCATGTCGAGAAGTTTGGTGCTATTTGATCGCTGCAGCTCAATGCAAAAGAGTCCGAATTCAAATTGTGACACTTTTGACGAAATAAAATTTTGTAATTTAAGTAAAGTTCTGACAATTTTATTATATATTTTCAAATAAAAAATTAATTTCGAATTTAAAAAATTTTTCTTTCGACTTTTTAACTGTCATTTATAATTATTAAATTCAGCAAAAGTGACATAACTTAAAATAATTCCGTAATTATTGAATTAAAATATCATCAAAAAAGTCACAAATAAAAATTTTGGATTTTCTAGTGTAAAATAAAAAAAGCTTTGTAACTTATCCTAAAGCATAATCTGTAGGGATTTTCTACTAAACGGTCTATACGTTATTTTAAAAAAATGTTTATTCAGCTCAAAAACAGTTTTTTGCATTTCCTGAAAAATTAAAAATTTTGAGTTGTGTCACTTTTGTAGGGGGTGTGCGATATGTATGTTCACGTCCTCGTATTTCGTCCTTCTAACTTTATTAGTTTAGAATTCTTGTGTTTATTAAATATTTTATGTTTGTCGTACGGTGCAATAAATGGTTTGTTTTATAGAGAGAAGTTTAATCCAAAGCATACCTAAAGTTCTTCATTCCAAAAAAATTACACCATAACAACGTCAGGTGACCACTTTCAGGTCTCCTTGTAGGATACTCTCAGGATATTATGGCTGCCCAAGGCAACGAACTTTGGCCAAAGTGGACCTCTTGTATTGCCACATAAAAGGTTGTCTTTTAACCCTCGGATGGACTTTGTCGTCTGGCCAGACGAAATGGTTCAAAAAAATAAAAAAATTACAGATTCATCTCCTTTTTACAGTGTATTTGTGGGTAACTAAGTAAGTATCTATGAACATAATTTGTATATATATATACTTACATACGTTGCCTACCATATAAACATAATAAACTTCATCTGTCATTGCGCTTTGCCTTTGTCAAAAGCCTCACCCAGATTTCGTCTGGCCAGACGACAAAGTGCAAATGTGTGGTAACTAATTACTAGGGTAATAATAATAGGGTTAAACCTATCTTTACTCTCGCCTCATGTGTACTTCAGCAATGACTCAGACATGTAAATGAAACAAAATTCTTCAGAGAGTTTCTGGTATTGAGAATTTGTAGGTAAAATTTCAAAAGGATTAATTAGGATTAAACTATAAAATCTACCTAAGCAAAGTTACAGCAAGAATAGCAACAGATATAGATTAGGTTAGCTTACCTAACCAAGTTAGCCACTCATAGGTTCTGTTGGAAGTCCGAGCGGTACAAGTTAGAGATTTTTAGTATTGTGGGTTGACCTAAAAGTGATCGGTGAGAATGTGGGTGTTCTTCTGGATGCAAGTTCTGTAACATCAAAAACTGTTTTAATCTGCAGCAAATCTCTCAACGAGATTGCTTCACATTTACTTATGCTAAGCTCCGACGAGCTCGATCGGCAGGGTACGTCTGACTAGCAACGCTTGGTGTCCATCTTTTGCAAGCTTCCTTTTCGTATTAGAAGAACTTGTACTACTCGTATACAAGAAACTTATTTAAGATGGACTGAAACAGGTGTTTCTGCGCGCCAATTTTGACCAAACTTAAACATCGGTCGTTCTTGAAAACTTCTTTTCCAAAAAAGGAACCATATCAGAACCATTATTGGTGTTCTGACGGGTTATTTTTTAATTGGCACTCAAGCTAAACGGTTGGGAGTGTTTTCAAGTGACTTCTCTCATAGTCTCTCATAGTTGAATGAACGAAGAAGAGAAAGAAGATCCACTTTCCTTTCCTATGCACTTGTCCTGATCTAGCCGAGACTATTCGCAGTCCACTGAGCACGCCCAATTAGCACTTTTGTGCCGTTTTGTTGTCTCTTCCTCGACTGGGTCTTCCCTGCGTGGGAGAAGATACTGGGCCTTAAAGCCAACCCGCGTCGTCCAAATAGGACTTGATGCATCTCAGTCTTGTCTCAGACAGATCAGCTAGAGAGCTAATCAGACTGTTCCCCAAGGAATTTAGTCTTTTAAATGCTAAGGCAGGGCAGCCGCAGAGGAAGTGTTCGAGTGTCTCACTCTCGTTGATTTCCCTGCAGCTTCTGCAAAAAGGGTTGTGGGGGATTCCCAATCTCGCCGCGTGTAGACCAATTGGCCAGTGACCCGTGATCACGGCTGTTAGCCTAGAAACATTCCTACGAGAATTTAGCAGCAGATCGTTGGTTCTGTGGGAGTTGTAGCGTGGCCAGATCTGCCGAGCCACTCTGCAGCTGGAAAGATGAGAATTTCAAGGTATTTCAACAATGTTTGTGGTAAAACAGTGGACCTTCATGGCTTAAATGAGATCCGCCTTGCGATAGCCACTTCTACCTACCGAACGAAGTTCAGCAACTGCTGGAAGACTTCATTAAAGAAGAACGAAGCCCTCAAGATAGTAAAATGCAGTCTGGAGAAAGCCGACCATGAAGCAAAACATGTGCTCCAAGGTTTTTCTGGCACAAGTTTCTTGGCATTTCCTGCATTCATTCGGTTCGGTGATGTCCAACCTTTGCGCCTGACCTGCTTTAAAGCAGTGTCCTTCAGTATTACGCTGCAGTCCCGCCATAGGAGTGAGGGAACGAATCTCGCAAGTATTTCTATGAGTTGTCCGAGCATATTTCTAGTAGATTAGGTTAGGCACCTTCCGCTCGGAGGCCAAAATGGCTCATTGTGAATTCCTTTTTAGAAAGTTCTGGAGCTAACCAATGGCTTTCAATCCGGGGCAAACCAGTTCGACCTCTTGATGAAGGAGAGTAGTAATATTTGAGACCCAGATGTGTTACTTATTACTGAGTCAGCAAAATTGGTTATCATACTTTAATGGGCTTACTTCATACTTCGAAAGACTTACATACAACATATCCGAAAAACAAAGATTTTTTGACTCACACACTCTCACAGACTTCTTGAAAGCGTATGGAAGTGATTTTTTCCTAAGGGAGAGAAGAAAACGAGAATAATGAATTTTTGACACGTGATCAAGGAGATTTTGGGTTTTAACATACTTACTTTTCAAGAAAATTCTATATACATTTTCAAGGATATAAAGGATTAAAATTTTCAAAGGACCTTTTTCATATCTTTTTTTTACAAATAGATAAAAAACAATTTTATTTATATTCTTGAGCTTTTCCTCTTTCATTTGATATACATATCGCCATATTCTAACGAGGTTAAGTATTTTTTATTAACCCCTTCAAAATTTTAAAGCCCTTTTAAAGGACAAAGGATGTAAAAATGAAAAACTGAGTACGCAGTATTACTTTTATTGGTCTCTAGTTTTACGCCCATCTGGATTTTTTCCGGTGTGAACAACCTCGTCATTTCTAGAACTCGTCTGAGAGGACTCGAACAGGTCTCGAAGCAAAGCGTTAAACCTCTCTGAAAATTTGTAAAACCGATTAATAATAATTAATAATTGACTGGCACGACAGCCCGATACCGCGACTAAGGCCTAGCTACCCGCAACCATCCGTGTTGTGCGTGCGAATTTTTTGTTTACAAGGTTGGAAGGGACCTACAGTTTTATGCCGATTCCGAACGGCGAGTTGGGAGCTTTTTCATAGGCAATATTACTCTCAGAGGTTTGCCATTTCCTGCTGAGAGTACAGCCGCCGAAAGAAAAATTGTTGTTTTTCTTTTTTTTCGGTGTTAGCAGCAACGGAGTATTGAACCTGGGTTCGAGCGTTGCATTTCACTCGCGGCCCAACGCACTAGCCAGCTGAGCTACGGCGACTGCAAAAACCGATTAGTATCCTTAAAAATGTTAGATGGAACTTCAACTGACATCACTAAGGACCCAATAGGGTCCATGCCTGGCCTCACTGGTAGTCAGTACATCCAAACCTAACCTATTGTTGCATGCAAAAAAATACTCGTAACTCTGGTTTAATGTGGTTCATGTGACTTTCTTTGACTTCAAGTATTTGACTTTGAAATGAGAATTGGTGATGTTGTTGATAATTGATGTTGACAGTTGAAAACTCCACCCATACCAACACTCACAGTTCAAGTAGCGGCTGGCTTCAGTCAACTGGCATATTTCGAAATTTTTTTATATTAGCATTGTACGGCTTCTGCCACTGCTGGCGTAATTATTTTAGGAAATCTTCGTGGGGCTTGGAAAAAATTTCGCTAACATTAAAGTTCCACTCAAAAGCATTCCAGGTGCTTCCGCTTCGTTTACTGCGCTTTGCAGGCAAACTGAATTTTCATGTCGTCTCTTGCCTGGCCATTTGTTGTTGCAATGCACAGTCGTCTGCAGCCGAATGCCCAAAAGGGCACAACTTGCTGCAGAAGCAATTTTCACATATGCCAAGTCGACGGCAAACAAAAGTGCGCTAAACAAACAAGCACACACACACTCACACACACATAGAGCCACACGCCAAAGGGGAAGCCAGATTTTTTCGCTGCTACTGGAAAATTCGATGAAGGCCTAAATTATGGATATGCCGCTGCGCTCTTTTATTGTTGTGGCATGTGTGGCAAGCCGAGCCTGGGCGTAAAAGTCACCAAGCACAGTCGCTGCGATGATGAGGCCACTGCGTCGGCAAAGGCCAACAATGTTGTGGCGAACAATGTTGTTGTTGCTCTATTGCTTTGGTGTTGTTGTTGCGTTTGTGCTGTTTGCAGGCGGCAGCACTTAGCATATGGTAATTGCATTAGAGGCGAACTATAAGTGGAAGATTTGGTTATGCCAGACAATTGCCAGAAATGGAAATTTGTACAAATTGCGATATGGTTTGGTGCAGGCAGGCAGCAGCAACATAGGCCCAACAACTGCAAACGTGCACGGCAGGCACATCGACATGTCTGCCGTCGCGGCTGTTCTCGCTATGCGGCGCGCATGTAATCAGAGTAGAGAATTGGAAATTCGATGCACAACGGCAGCAGCGGCTGTTGCTGCCGCCACCCGAGAACACTCGCCGAAATCGCCGATTTATATGCAACTTGGCTACTGTTTGGCCCAAAACAGCAACACCGACACAATCGCCGCCGCAGCCACTGCCACCGCCGTTACGTGGCGCGCGCGCGTAGGTACAGCAGAAGATTTGCTCGCCGCTGCGGTGCCACTTTGAGACGCCTTTTTTGTAAATTCGTTAGTGCAGCTGCAGCATGTTGATTGAATTTTTTCGAGAGCAATTTCAAATTGTTTATATTATTGGCGGTGAGCTGCATTAGCAAGCACTGCTCCTGGCTGCTCGGCTGCCCAACTCGCTGGTTGGATGGTTGTACGCTTTTGGTGAAAGTCCCACAAGCTGTGTGCGCTGCAAGTTTGCATTTTTCCGCTGGCAACTCGAATATGTTTCTTCTTCTCGGTGAGTGCAATAAAATGTGGATTTCATTTTTATTTTTTTTTTGCTGCATTGTCAACGCTTACGGAATGTTGCATACTCAGCGGCGATAAATGTGTGGCATGGGCCTGAAAAACAAAAAAAGTTTGAATGCTAAATGCTGTCAGACTAAAAAAATATAAAGATTGGAAAAATTAAAGATGTTCTCGACCGTCATATCTTTCTTTACTTTAATTTATTTTATTTTACTTTACTTTATTTTATTTTATTTTATTTTATTTTATTTTATTTTATTTTATTTTATTTTATTTTATTTTATTTTATTTTATTTTATTTTATTTTATTTTATTTTATTTTATTTTATTTTATTTTAATTTATTTTATTTGAATTTCTTTGAATTTCTTTTATTTAAATTGATTTTATCTTATTTTATTTTATTTTAGTTAATTTTATTTGATTTGATTCTATTCTATTTGATTTGATTTTATTTTATTTCATTTCATTTTATTTCATTTCATTTCATTTCATTTCATTACATTTTATTTTTTTTATTTTATTTTATTTTATTTTATATTATTTTATTTTATTTTATTTTATTTTATTTTATTTTATTTTATATTATTCTATTTTATTTTATTTCATTTTATTTTATTTTATTTTATTTTATTTTATTTTATTTTATTTTATTTTATTTTATTTTATTTTATTTTATTTTATTTTTTATTTTAATTTATTTTATTTTACTTGATTTTATTTTATTTTATTTTATTTTATTTTATTTTATTTTATTTTATTTTATTTTAATTTCTTTTATTTTAATTGATTTTATTTTAATTTCTTTTGTTTTAATTGATTTTATTTTATTTTATGTTATTTTATTTTATTTTATTTTATTTTATTTTATTTTATTTTATTTTATTTTATTTTATTTTATTTTAGTTTATTTTATTTTATTTTATTTTATTTTATTTTATTTTATTTTATTTTATTTTATTTTATTTTATTTTACTTTATTTTATTTTATTTTATTTTATTTTATTTTATTTTATTTTCTTTGATTTGATTTGATTGGATTTGATTTAATTTTATTGTATTTGATTTTATTTTATTTTATTTTATTTTATTTTATTTCATTTTATTGTATTTTATTGTATTTTATTTTATTTTATTATATTATATTATATTTTATTTTATTTTATTTTACTTTATTTTATTTTATTTCATTTTATTGTATTTTATTTTATTTTATTTTATTTTATTTTATTTTATTTTATTTTATTTTATTTTATTTTATTTTACTTTATTTTATTTTATTTTATTTTATTTTATTTTATTTTATTTTATTTTATTTTATTTTATTTGATTTTATTTGATTTGATTTGATTGGATTTTATTTTATTTTATTTTATTTTATTTTATTTTATTTTGTTTTACTTTATTTTATTTTATTTTATTTTATTTTATTTTTTTTTTTTTTGTTTTATTTTATTTTATTTTATTTTATTTTATTTTATTTTATTTTATTTGATTTTGTTTTATTTTATTTCTTTTTATTTTATTTTATTTTTTTTATTTTATTTTATTTTGTTTTATTTTATTTTATTTTATTTTATTTTATTTTATTTTATTTTATTTTATTTTTTATTTTATTATATTTTATTTTTTTTATTTGAGTTGATTTGATTTGATTTGACTTTATTTTATTTTATTTATTTTATTTTATTTTATTTTATTTTATTTTATTTTATTTTATTTCATTTCATTATATTTTATGTTATTTTTGTTAATTATATTTTATTTTATTTGATTTGATTTGATCGGTTTGATTTGATTTGGTTTGACTTTATTTTATTTGATTTATTTGATTTATTTTTATTTTATTTTATTTTATTTTAATTTATTTTATTTAATTTAATTTTATTTGATTTTATTTGATTTGATTTAATTTTATTTGATTTATTTGATTTGATTTGATTTGATTTGATTTTATTGTATTTTATTTTATTTTATTTTGTTTTATTTTATTTTTTTTAATTTAATTTAATTTAATTTTATTTTATTTTATTGTATTTTGATTGTATTTGATTTGAATTGATTTGATTTGATTTGATTTTATTTCATTTGATTTGATTTGATTTGATTTGATTTGATTTTATTTTATTTTATTTTATTTTATTTTATTTTATTTTATTTTATTTTATTTTATTTTATTTTATTTTACTTTATTTTATTTGAACTTATTTTATTTTATTTTACTTTATTGTATTTTATTTCATTTCGTTTTGTACTTTGCTTGCATGATAAAATTTCAGAATCTACTGCAGCGAATGCAGTGTGTGCATTCCCACAGCATTCTTATCGGAACCGCTGCCAGTGACGCAGCGTTACTTATTTCCCTTGTTGGCATTGCCCAAAAATCAAGCATACCTACTTGCAACACGATAGCGAAAGCATAGCCGGCAAAGTGGAGCTGAGGTTGCGGTTGTGTTGCTGGCTATGAAACAACTTGTGTGCAAAAGAGTCCCATATTTCCCACCAAACTCTACAACCTTTGGCGCTATGCTGTCCAGCCAGAGAAATGTTGAGGTTTAGTTTGACGTTGGGGTAGACGAGACATCGAAGAGTTGAAATGTGAATTTTTGTAATTTTTCAGTAACCAACTTAAACAGGAAAATGTGTGTGTAAAATTGAAACTAAAATTCTTTACATTACAAGGAAATTTTTATCTGAAACTGATTGAGTAACACGAATAAATGAATCAATGAAGTGAATTAATGGAATAAAGATTATGCATGAAGTGGGCTAATCACCACTGGAAAAATAAAAATTGAAAGAAAGTCAGTATTAAATTATGCTATCATAAAAATACCTCAGATAACACAGTTACATAAAAAACTTAATTTCGCTAAATCAGAATCCGAGAGTCATTCAATCTGATGACGTCAGGAGTTCAACATGAACTTAGAAATTGTTCGTTTACAGCAACATCGATTGAAATAGATTATGGTGCAAGTGTGATGAACCAGTACAAACCATATCGAAACCTCGATTGCATCAAAATAACATAGCATGATCCATGTTGTATATTTGGTAGAATTACAAAGGTGTTGTGTATTTTGAGCTGCTTCCAAGGAACCAAACAATTAATTTAAATGTTTACTGTCAACAATTAATAAAAATGTAGGAAGCAGTGAAAGAAAAACTATAAAAACTGGGGAAAGCAGTGAAAGAAAAACGACCAGAACTGGCTAACCGCAAAAGAGTCGTGTTCCTCCACGATAATGCAAGTCCCTCACTCATCTTTGGTGACATGTAAAAAATTATTTTATTATTTATTATGGGAACTGATATCTTTCTTACTTACTTAACCCTTTCGCTACAGGTTTTTATTGGAAAAAGTTAAGATTTGAAATGGGTATATTCAGTCTTCTGTGTGGTTATATCAACAAAATTCATAAAATTTTTTATAATTTTTATTACCTGATCCTGTTTTATAGAGTGTTGTCTTACGACAGCAACCAAGTCTTTAGACATAAAATTTTTTAAAACTTAAATTACAGTGTTTTTAATTTACTTTAACAAAACTTATGTAAAAAGTTTTTCTAAATTAAAGTAAAAAGTCAAATTAAAAATTCGTACTATTTTTTTCTGCTTCTTCCTTTTTTCCTAATATTAAAGAAAGGCGTATACTTATCCACTTTTTTCTTTAAATTTAAATACTCAGTTCATTAATTTTGTATTATTCCTAAAACTTCATACTATTCCAAGGACTAACAAAAAAAATTATTCTTAACACCATAGAGGGTACACAAAGTAGCATGTTGCCATATGGCAACAAAAAGGTTAACCAGTACCGGTTATGGCTTTTATCAAAAAAGTCAAATTTTAACTGTTATCTTTTAACTTTTATTTTTCCCGAGAAAAAAAAATATTTTGTGCCTTTTATCATTTCAGGCAAAAATAACTGTTACTTTGACTTTTATTTTATCGGTCAAAAATAACAGTTATTATGTGACTTTTATTTTTTCGGTCAAATATGTCAAGCAATTTGAATTTTTCAAAGGCCGTTTGACCGATTAAAAAACTAATGATAGCATTTTTTTCATCGCATACGTCTTATAGCTCAGAATGTACGGTCTGCTGAGACAAAAAAATGGTACCAATAGTTTTTTAGTCGGTCAAACAGCCTTTGAAAAAATTCAAATTGCCTGGGGCATCCTTAGCTTGGTCCTTCAACCGCAGACACGATCTCTCTCTTCGCTGTCGACCTCTAACCACAACGTCGAACGTCTTTTTCGCAGGTTTCGAGGCTTTAAAACTTTAAAACTAACAAAAAAAATAAAACTTTATTGTGAAGTTTGCAAACTCTTTAAATGGTAATCGTAATCCATCAATGGTGATGATGACCTGCGTTGGACTGATAAAGATCAGAATTTCTATGAGCAAGGAACCATGAAGTTGCCAAAGAGATGGCAAGAGGTCATTGCACAAAATGGACAAAGTATCACTGACGAAAGTTCATTCGTTATTTAAAAAATTGAGTTTTATTGCACACTACAAAACCAAAATTACTTTCCTGCCAACTTAATAAATGACATTAGTCACTAACAGGTCGGTGATGCTGCAGCAAGTAAGCTATCATTAACCTAATGTTGTTTTACACATACAATTAAATACATAATTTGAGCCATGTTTCGAGTAATTATTGCCGCAACTTTTAGCACAAATTTATAAATATTTAATACAGATTTAATGTCAATCGTTTGCAATTAAATTGATTCGCACGTACCACACCATTGGCCAATAAATTATGCACTGCGCATTTATTCACAACAACTGCCAATTCTCCCACACAACTCCACAACTACAACACATATTTGTATTAACATTCAATCGGCTATTTGCTGCAATTAAGCATTTTGCACTGCGGCATGCTGCACGTACTCATCGTTCCCGACGATATGCAATGTTTTGTAAATTTCAGTGTTGCTCAATTAAAACGATACAGCACGGAATAGATACAGTGCGCAGTTTCCGATTGGGGGCGGCAGCTCTAATTAACACATGTGAACAGCTGCAGGCGCTTAAAAGTTTCCAATTTCCGAGCGCTGCGCCTAACTAAATTCGCGCATGTTGCACATTGCTCGATGCCAGGCTACAACAACAAATTGCGCCATGCGAGCCATGGAAATTAATTAATTGTTGCTCGTGTGCGTGGTTGCGCATTTATGTATGTATAATATATATTTATGTAAGTGTGTGTAACAAGTGGATTCGCTGAAATATGGTGAGAAATTTTCGGTACTTGTGCGCCCACACGCGATTCAATCAACAAAAACTGTTGCATGCTGACAGGGTTCGCTAGTGGTTGGCTGTAATTGTATTTATTGTTGTTGTTGTTGTTGTTTAGCAAAATGTAGTACAAATTCCACTCTATGGATTTCATAATGTATTATAATGATTTAATTGCTATTTTGTGTATAGTTTACTTTAATTTGCGAAAATTGATCAGCAATATTTGCAGCCATTGTTGGCAGTCACATTCATGTTTTGTATGGCAGATACTCAAAAGTGTTGCTGTTGTTGTTTTTGCCATTATCAATGGATGCTCGATTTTTGCTGATAGCTTCAAAAACATTTACGCTAATTTTTTTTGTTTGATTTGACAAAATATTTGAAATTAGTTGCAATTATATGAACAATTACACTTACAAAAAAATTTTGTATGAGTATAGTATCACAAATTTAGGTTAGGTTAAAGTGTCTGTCTGTGCACCAGTCATTGTCGAAAGACAGACTTAGGCCACAACATGGGCCCATTGTGATACCAAGTCGGAGAGCCTATACAAGCTAATTCGATTTGCGTGTAAGCCCGAGCAAGTTTCTGATGTTAGCTTATCTGAGGTTATTCAACACAAATTAAGTTAGTTGACAAAAAAATCTAATCAATGCTGGCCAACATATAAGAAACCTCCAAAACACTTCAAGAAATAGTTAACCCTTTCGTTTTTTTATTGCCATATTTCAACATGCTACTTTGTGGACGTCTGCATCGTCTATGGTTGCAAGAATAAAATTTTTTGTTGGTCTTTAGAATAGTGTGAAGTTTTGGGAAAAATACGAAATTAATAAACTGAATATTTAAGTTTAAAGAAGAGAAGTATACACGTTTTTTAATGGTATATCTTGACATAGTAAAGGAAGAAGAAGCAGAAAAAATTAGAGAACTTTTTAATTTGACGTTTTCTTTCAATTTAGATACTTTTTTTTTGTTAATTTTGGCTGAAGTAAATGAAGAAATATTCAAATTTTCGTTATGCGTAAAAAGTTTTATGTTTAAGAAATTATTACAGCCACAACGATGTGGTTGCTTTCATAGAAAATCAGTCTAAAATACAGGGTCCGAGTATAAAAATTAAAAAATTTCTTATAGAATATTGCTAATATAACCACATAGAAGCCTAAAACGTAAAAATTAAAATTTTAACTTTCCCCAGTAAAAACCTGTAGCGAAAGGGTTAACAGTAAATATTGATTGTACTTTTATTTTTATCATAAAGCTGCCTAAACCTCAACCAGCCATAATTAATGTTTTAGAGTACAGAGACATTGTTTCTCAGATATTTTATACTCTTGAACTTCTGTCAAGCCTAATGTGTAAAAAGAAAGAAAGAAATTAAAGACGGTTTGGACGCTGTGTAAAGGGACTCTGCACCATCTTTTACCACAGTGGAATTGTGGGTAGCTGACTTTAGACATTTCGGACGTTCGAAAACTGCAACCACTGACTATAACATCGAGTTCAAGTTCAGATGGTAACCGTCGATTTATAGTGTAAAAGAAAGCATAGGCTATGAATAAATTAATCAAAAAGCTGTCTCACGTATAAGTAACATTTATTTTGAGTATAACTCGAGTTATTTTCAATTGAACTTTATTATTGTGTAATATTTTAGTTTTATCGATGGTCTGTTAAAATTAATTTTTTGTTTGACTGAATTAAATAAAAATAAAATAAAATAAAATAAAAAAAATAAAATAAATAAAATGAAATAAAATAAAATAAAATAAAATAAAATAAAATAAAATAAAATAAAATAAAATAAAATAAATAAAATAAAATAAAATAAAATGAAATAAAATAAAAAAATAAAACAAAATAAAATAAAATAAAATAAATAAAATAAATAAAATAAAATAACATAAAATAAAATAAAATAAAATAAAATAAAATAAAATAAAATAAAATAAAATAAAATAAAATAAAATAATATAAAATAAAATAAAATAAATAAAATAAAATAAAACAAATAAAACAAACAAAATAAATAAAACAAACAAAATAAATAAAATAAATAAAATAAATAAAATAAATAAAATAAATAAAATAAATAAAATAAATAAAATAAATAAAATAAATAAAATAAATAAAATAAATAAAATTAATAAAATTAATAAAATAAATAAAATAAATAAAATTAATAAAATAAATAAAATAAATAAAATTAATAAAATTAATAAAATTAATAAAATTAATAAAATTAATAAAATTAATAAAATAAATAAAATAGATAAAATAAATAAAATAAATAAAATAATTAAAATAAATAAAATAAAGAAAATAAAGAAAATAAATAAAATAAATAAAATAAATAAAATAAATAAAATAAATAAAATAAATAAAATAAATAAAATAAATAAAATAAATAAAATAAATAAAATAAAATAAAATAAAATAAAATAAATAAAATAAATAAAATAAATAAAATAAATAAAATAAATAAAATAAATAAAATAAATAAAATAAATAAAATAAATAAAATAAATAAAATAAATAAAATAAATAAAATAAATAAAATAAATAAAATAAATAAAATAAATAAAATAAATAAAATAAAATAAAATAAAATAAAATAAAATAAAATAAAATAAAATAATATAAAATCAAATGAAATTAAATTAAATTAAATCGATTCAAATCAAATAAAATAAAACAAAATAAAACAAAATAAAACAAGATAAAATAAAATAAAATCAAATAAAATAAAATAAAATAAAATAAAATAAAATAAACAAAATAAATTAAAATAAATAACATGGAATAGTTAATAAAAAACAGACAGTTGGATTGATAGTTCAGCAAAGGGAATTCATGCGAAGAAATATTAAGTCAAAAATTAAAGTAAAAATTCAGTACATTCAATAACAAAAACAAAAGGTTATGTGTAGGTTTATAATTTTGTGTAAATTTACACAGACTTGTGGGTATTGCGAAAGTTTGAAATAAGCATGGAATACAGATAAAACGCTGATGTGTTACTCATCTAATAACGTTTACCTAGCAATTACATCAACTTAGTGTTAAAAAAAAATTTTAAAAGAGAGAATTATTGCACCTGAATGAATAATTGATAAAATGTTGAAGTATTATTAAATTATATTTAATTTTTTGATTTCGATTGAGAAAATACTAGGCATTTATTGTTTTTATGTTTACTCTAGAAACTGAGTTAATCCAATAACTTATTTTTTTTTAACTGAAAAAAATATTGAAAACATATTTTGGATGACATAAAGCTGAAAAATTGTAGCTGAGTGATTTCAACATTTGATTAAAAAAATTTTAAACTGTTAGTAAAAAATTACAAAGTTATTCTTACTCTGTTTTGAAAATAACATTTTAGTGAGTGTATTATTTTTTAAGCATTAATTTTTTATGTTAACCCTTTTGCTACTGCAGGTTCACTGGTATCCAGCAGCATATTCAGTTGACCCTGAAACACATAATTTCTATAATAAACTTAATAAAAAAGGATCTAGCAAGTTTTTACAAACGTCTAGCAAAAGTCGTAGCGAAAGATTTAAAACTCACAATAATACAAATTTGAATTTTTTTAGAGCTGAAAGCCCTGGCAGCTATTGCTCCTCTCTTTTAGTTATAGAATTTTATATTTTATAATTAACAATAATAATAAATAATAAATAAATAAAATTTTTGTAATAAGCGTAATTAAAAATTTGTTTGTTTTTTTCTTTTTATATTATTGTACCCAAACCGTACAACCTGAATCACAACCAATGAAAATTCGCCACAACATTTAAAGCACGTAGTTGAAATTCAATCAATTTGAGCAAAATTATTCAATTACCTTGGAAAATGTCAAACATTTCGACAGCCAACATTGTTCCAAAGAAATCGCAAAGTTAGCCTTGGCAGAATGTGAAAAACTTTCCAGCAAACTATTTTCGATCACACACTGCTTCAGTGCTCAGCGGTGGTTGGCGTTAATCCATATTTGCTGCTATTCGCCACAGAAATGTGGGCAAATAGAACGCAAGCCGGAAGTCGGAAGCTGCGGCAAGCAGCCCAGGCGAATACTTGCCAAGTTCAGGGCGGTTTTTTTTTTGCCAAAGTATGCACGAACTAACATGCTCGGAGATTTTCCGCACTTCAGTGCACACACTCACACAAAAAAAAAATATAAAAATAAAATAAATAAACGAAAACTTGCAGCAAGCAGACAGTGAAAGTCCGCTCAAATTCTTAACAACAAAAATATTCTTCTTAATAAAAAAATTATAAATACTATAGGAATAAAGATAGCAACAACAAAACAAGTTAAAGCAGGCATGCGGAAGTAAAAAAAATAATATTTTCAAAAGTGTTGCAAATCGGCAAGATGGCGAGAATTTTGTGAAAACTTATGGCCCTGAAGGCAACAACAGATACACGAAAAGTTTATTTATGTCTGTTGCATTTTCCTGCAATACTTTTTCGTTGCAAGATATACTTTTTGTGTTGCCGTTGTTGTTGTTGTGCATACGTATTCTTCTGCTGTAGCTGTTGTCAGTTGTCAGTTGCCAACTGTAGTTTCCTTTTCCACCAGACAAGCAGAAGCAACAGCGCAAGACAGCGGAATAGTTAAGAGGCAGTTATGCGTAAACTGCCATCGGGTGGCAACGCCAAGTAAACTTGAAGTTTTAAGTTCCCCCTGTTTCCGCTTCGCAGTGTCTTTGTTGTCGGCCATTTGTGCCTTCCGTCAAGCAATAGTTGCAATATCGCATGGCAAGTGGCACATACGTCCGAGCATTTAAAGGGCTCGTTGCAAGCAGTGCAAAGAAATGCTAAATAAAAAATATACAAAAATAAATGAATACAAAATGCATTTGTTGCGCAAAGCGGGAACCTTTAAGAGGCGGAAAATAACAAAAGAAAGTTGAAAAAGAATTTTGGTTGCAGAAAATTTGCTTCGGACGTGGTTTCAATAACTTAACTTATATTCATTTTGTAAATGTGATCCTCATTTCATGAGGAAATTTTTAGATTTTTCCCTGCTATGATTGAAATTCAGTTTTCTTCTATTTAAACTGCTTCATATATACGGTACAAAGCGAGTTTTTTCCAGCATATAGAACCTGGCATTTCTTGGTCAGTGATGATCTGGTCAACTTGTTTTCTCGATCGAATTCAAAAATTGACATAGCAGAAGTGGTTGGTTGACACTTTGATACAAATTTACTGTTCATATATATTTCTTATATATGTATGTACGAATATGTAATTATTTTGTTTTATTATACTACTCGACAAAAAATGGGTTAGAATAGAATAGAAGCAGGGACCGTAACAGTTATAAGTTTTATTATAAAAATCAATGCTTAAGATTTATTTTTTTACTTTTATTTAATGACTCAACAAACAAAAGTTATTTTTTATTTATATTTTTAAAATCCTATAATAACAATTATGTTTGATTTTTTTCTTATTAGTCCACAAATAACAGTTTTTTTTCGATTTTTATTTTAGTTGTCCTATGATAACAATTATTCGTGACTTCTATTTAAAAGAGTCATCAATAAAAATCATTCAGTGACTTTTATTCAATTAAAAGTCATTGAATGATTTTTATTGATGACTTAAAAAATAAAAGTCATTGAATGATTTTTATTGATGACTTTTATAAATAAAAGTCACTGAATGATTTTTATTGATGACTTAAAAAATAAAAGTCACCAATAATTCTTATCATAGGACAACTAAAATAAAAATCGAAATAAAACTGTTATTTGTGGACTAATATGAAAAAAATCAAACATAATTGCTATTAAAGGATTTTTAAAATATAAATAAAAAAATAATTCTTATTTTTGAATTTTTCCGTAAAAATTACAAAATAAAAGTTTATTGCCAAGTTTGATTCTGCGTGCGAAAAGAAATGTATTGGTATATTTCATTTATTTGTACGATTTTTCCTTCATAGTAAAATTTTCAATTCTCGTTTTTATAAATAACTGTTATTTCCGGTCCCTGAATAGAACGTACACCTAAAAACAAAAGTATTTTCTAGACTAACTTTGGTCCGCTGAATACGAAACTGAAAATTAAAAAATTTTTTTAAGAAGCGTTTTCGAAAAATCTTCGAAAATCCGGAAAAACTGGAGTTGTTTCAGTTATGACAAATATCTCGTAAACGAATCATCCGACTAACACGAGCTGTTCGTCTTCAGAAGATAATACCTTAGCCTTTCCAGCGATATATAGATTGTCGAAATTTGGGGAAGTTACTGATGGTGAAAGTTATAAAAAAGTGAATTTTTCGAGCATTTTCAAAAATCATAAATTTTCGAATGATTGTTTTATAGATAAAATAAATTATCTCTTCTGGTTTTAAAATCTAAGATGAAAGATATATTATTTGAAATCACAAAAAAGTAAAAACTAAAAAACATAACCTAAAAATTGAACTAAAAGTTAAAAATTAAAAATTATGAATGAGAAATTTATTATTTAAAATTAAACAACAAATATTAACAATTAAAAATAAAATAGTACAGAAGAGAAATTTAATTCTAAAATAATAATAACAAATTACAAATATAAATAAGAATTACAAATCAAATATTAAATAAAAAAACTAAAAGTTAAAACCAAAAACTATAAAACAAAAGTACAGATTAAAAAAGGTAACACCTTAAAAAAAATATGTAAGTGCAATTTAAAACCAATTTACAAATTAAAAATAAAAAATTATATTAATAATCATAAATTATAAAAGAAAAAAATTAACAATCAAAATCCAAAACTTAAATAAAAGAACGAAAAATTTCAAGAAAGAAGAACAAAAATTATACAATTATAAATTAATAATAAACTTATTATTAATAACACTAACACGAGCGGTCCGTTGTTCAGAAGATAATACCCAGCGATATATAGATTGTTCAAATCAAATTTGGGGAAGTTACTGATGGTGAAAGTTGTAAAAAAGTGAATTTTTCGAGCATTCTCAAAAATCATAAATTTTCGAATGATTGTTTTATAGATAAAATAAATTATCTCCTCTGGTTTTAAAGTCTAAGACAAAGGATATACTTGTATTATTTGAGCAAATATTAAGCCTAACATCATTAGAAATTAAAGAAAAATGACAAAGTTATGAAGCACTTAGTTAGAACACCAACTTTACATTTAGTACACCGTGCGAAAAAAATTTTTTTTTGCCGAGACCCATCCAAATATTGATATAGACGTGAAACTAGAGATCATTTATAGTAACCTGGCATAGTCAGTTTTTCATTTTCTGACCCAAAGTCTTTTTTAAAGGAGTTTAAAATTTAAAGGACACATTTCAAATATTTTTTTTAAATATATGCGGTTGTGCCATAATGAAGATATGGGTATCAAATGAAGGAGGAAAATTGTTTTCTTTTAACTAAATTTTCTATTTTGACCTTTCAGGACCAAAATATGTCAGGTAGGGAAAACATACATGTTTTGGATCTCAGTCTGTAGATTCATACATCTAAATTTTATTCTATTTCAAAGTTCTGAAAGTTCAAAATAGAAAATTTAAAGGAGTTAAAAGGAGAAAATTTCAAGGAGACAATTTTCATCGAAGGAACAATTTGAGGAACAATTCCCGCCTCCGTAGGCGTTCGTGCCAAGTTGGGCAGCGAGAGGGCACAGGAAGTGTCTTATCGTTTCTACTTTCTTCTTAGCTCTGATGAAAATCTTGATTGAAAATCTTTTCCCAGTTAGATTTGATGAAACTTTTGGGTCTTTGTTTTGTAAACCAGGACACAAAGATGACAAATTGTTTCTCTTGTATCTTTCAGATGTGTTTTTTTTAGTGTCCGATCGAAACCAATTTTTTGGGCCGAAACCGAAACCGAATTTCGGTGTTTTTTTTTTAATATTCGGCCGAAACCGAAACTTTCTAGTTGAAATAAAACCACCACATCAAGCATCAAAATCGCCATTTTTCAACAAACGAATTTTAATTTAGGTAAATAAAAAACACACATAACATAAATAAATAAATACTTATTAATAAAAACAATTCATTCATTTTTTAAAAACATAAACATAACAAAAATCACCCTTTCGTACCTTACTCGCTAATATTCAAAATTAAATAATTTAATATTTTATTCTAAAAAAAGAAGTTAAGAAGTTTTATTCTAAAGAAAGAAGGCCGAAACTGAAACCGAAACCACTTTTTTGGGCCGAACCGAAACCGAATATTCGGTCGGACACTAGTTTTTTGTATCAAAATCCAGGCCCCAGGAAATCCCTTCAATTGAAAAACCTATGTGTTAAAAAACTTAACAGTTTTAATTAAATTAAATTAAACAGATTTTAAATATCTCTGTTGGTGAGTAAACATCAAATTGTTGAGTTGAGAATTCATAAGATTCGTCTTATTCCCACAAACTCAACTGTTTCCTTGATTTTATTTCTCACAACATTTCCTGACCTATATATATTTTTTATTATTATTTTCTGTTCTTGTTCTCCCTCAAAAGACGTGTGAAAAAGGTCCTTAATACTGCTTCGTGTTCTTGTTGCTTTTACTGCCTTGCTTGCACTTTTTGATTCTTCCACACAAATGCTGTGTTTATTCAGTTTGGGTTTCATAAAACGTTTTGCATTGTTCCACTTCCTTTTCACGCTTCATGTGATGCTTTGTTTTCGCATTTTACAAAAATATATATTTTTGCTTTCTTTTGTCCTCAACACACTACTCAACTTATTTAACACCTCAAAACAAAACAAAAACAATCATTTGCGTACTAACAAAAATTGGCTAAATTTTTATTTGCCGTTTACGCAAAAACATAAAAATAATAAAACGCCTTTAAACGCCTTTACGTATCATTTGCTCGCAATGTGTGTGTGTGTGTGTGTGTGTGTGTCTGGTACATGTGTCTAGTAAGTGCTCGAATTCGAATAAAATTAAATACCGTAGCGCCGCGACAGTCTCGCCACTCACTCTGCTCTACGGAAAATGCCATAAATGCTACTTGGATATGGGCTCTGAGTCATATGTTCCGACTTATGTGCGCCATTTGCATTGGCCAAATGCCTCGGCGATGCTACCCCAGCACTAACGCGTCTATAATACTAAAGACCAAGTTCAGTGTTTGTGAGTGTGTTGACACGCTACTTTGACTTTTGCCGCTCATGGCATATCCCTGTCGAAGCACACACAAACACACACACACGCACACACAGACATCATCACAGAACGCTATCCTTTCGCTTGACATCGATGTTAGCAATATATATGCATTTATATACATATATACATACGTACTTGCAATATGTGTGTATGTATGTATTTAGGTGAGTGTGTATGTGACGCTATCCTTGGCGTGTGGCATGCGGCATGGCATTACGCTCACTGCGTCCACCACACCGCCATGGGCGCGCATTAAATTTTAACTTTGAACTGCGTAAAGTGTGAAAATTATTGGAAAAGTTTTTTATGTGTGCACTTTAAGCGTTTATTTGAATTATTTAGATGCATAAATGTTGAAAAAAAATAAAAAATAACAAAAATAAAAATCGTTTTCTTGAGAGCAACAAAATTATGCGAAAAGTTGCGCATAGATTGCAGGCTTCACTTCACATTGCACGCTTTTAAGTAAAACTTCAGTCAGCAAATGCCTGCATGAAACTTAAGTAAACTCGCCGCACAATCTTCAACCCACATACGTGTTTAGCTTAATTTAGGCACATTTTCATGGAGCTGTGCGCCGCTTAAATGAATGTACCGCAATTCTTCAATTGCTGTGCTTTGATATTTGCCACGAAATAGCTTTTCCACCTCGTAAACACGTTAAGAACGCTCATCAAGAGTGACCGCACTGCTTGTGCTAACCAACTTTTCTAACCGTTCGCGCCGGTAGCCGGTACTAATGGGTCTTTAGTTCGACTGGCCAAATGACTGACTGACTCGCTAACTGCTCGACATGCCCGTAACTTGCAACTGTCTGTCGGCTGACTAATTAGATGTCATCAGCAACAAAGTGCCAGTCGGTGGCAGTCAGTAGCCGTAACGGCACAGACAGCATTGAAAACTTGTCCAGCTCGCTGCTGACGTTCGCGTTTTGGGCACATTAGTAAGACAGTCAGCTCTAACTAATATAGACGTCTTGCGGATAAAAGCTTTTTCATGTTGTCTGCATTAAAAAAATGACTCTTTTGGTTGCTATTTGAAATTTTGATTCAGTTAGAATGAGAACGCGCAGACACAATGGAAGCCAGTGTTAACGACTTTGATACGAGTACAACAAAAAGGGGGAACATTCTTGCACTGGATTGAAGCAGTGGCAGGGAAAATGCCGCGTAGAACATAAAACATAACAGTAACAAATTTAGATAATTAAAAAAGTAAAAAATAAAAAAAATTTAAATTAAAATTAAAAAAAATAAAATTTCAAATTAAAAAGCAAATATCGAAAGTACAAATTTTAAATGAAACTTTTGAAATTTAAAATTAAAATTCACAAAGAAATTTTAATTCTACAAATCACAAAAAAGAAAAATTTAAAAAACATAACCTAAACATTGAAAAGTATGAACTAAAAATTATAAATGAAAAATTAGTTATTTAAAATTAAACACAAATAAAAATAACAATTACAAATTAAAAAGCAGATATCGAAATTACAAATTTTCAATTAATATTTGAAATTAAAAATCACCAAAGAATCTTAATTTTATAAATCACAAAAAAATGAAAACTAAAAAACGTAAACTAAAAATTGAAAAGTATAAACTAAAAGTTAAAAATGAAATTATCTAAATTAAATTAACTAAAAATTATAAATGAAAACTTAATTATTTAAAATTAAACACTAAATATTAACAATTCAAAATCAAACAGTACAAATAAATAAATTATAAATATAAATTACATATAAATATAAATAAAAATTACAAATCAAATATTAAATAAAAAACTGAAAGTTAAAACTAAAAACTACAAAACTAAACTACAGATTGAAAAAGGCAACACCTTAAAAATAAAAATTAAATGTAAATTAAATATCTAATTGTTATTTAAAACCAATTTACGAATTCAAAGTTAAAATCAAATATTAATAATCATAAATTATAAAAGAAAAAATGAATTACAAATTAAAAACCAAAACTTAAATAAAAGAACGAAGAATTTAAAACTATAAACAAAAATTAAACAATTATAAATTAATAATAAACTTAATCAAAATAATCTAAAAAATAAAAAAAAAATTTAAATTGAAACTTAGAATTAAAACCATTAAAAATTTATTAATACAAAAAACAAACATTAAATATGACAAATTAAATGAAAAACTACAAATAAAAATTAAAGATTAAAACTAAAAATTTACAATTTAAAATAAAAATACAAATTTAAAATTAAAAAAAAATTATATAGATAAATAAACTAAGCTTAATATATTAGTAATAAATTAAAATACATAAAGATTATACTTAAAACCTAGGAAAAAATTTAAATTATAAATTTTAAAACTAGTCATTAAAAATTAATGAATACAAAAAAACAAACATTACAAATGCCAAATTAATTAAAAACTACAAATAAAAATTAAAGATTAAATCTAAAAATTTACAATTTATAATAAAAATTAAAATTAACAATTAAAAATGAAAACTAAATATAAAAATAATAAATAAAATAAATTTTATATATTAATAACAAATTAAAATACATAAAAATAAACTTAATAAAATAAAAATTAAACATTATATAAAAAATTAAATTAAAAATTAAATTATTTAAATAAAAAATAAAAAATCAAACACTAGACATTAAAAATTATAAAAAAAAATAAATTAAAAAAATTAATTGAATAAAAATTAAAATTAAAAATTAAACATTAAGCATAAAAAAATTAACATTAAAAATAAAAATGCAATATTAGCATTTTAAAGCGTCAAATTTAAATTAAAAAATTAACAAAAAAAATTATCAATTAAAACCAGAATTAGAAACTAGAAGTAAAAAAAAAAAAAATTAAAAACTAAAAAATAAAAGCATAAAGATTATAAACTATGAAATAAAAATTAAATTCTGATATTAAAAGTTTTATATCAAACATTTGACATGAAAACCTTAAAACTAAAGCTTAAAAATTTCATTAAGAAATTAAAAACTTAATGAAGAATAGAAATTAAAAACTCAAAAATAAATAATAAAAAGAATTGAAACTAAAAAACAAAAACTAAAAACTCAAAAATCATAAATTATAAAATTAAAATAAAATTTTGATTTAAAAAATTTTAAATTAAACAGAACATTAAAACTTTACAGCTAAAACTAAAAAATTTCTAGTTAAAAAATTTAACTTGAAAACTTAGTTAAGGTATCATGGCACGTTAGAAAGGGGAATTTTTAATGATTTACAAAATTATTTATTTTTCAGCTCCTTTAATATCAATCTTTTTGAAAAAACCTTCAATATATTGTCAAAAAGTTTTCAAACAGATTGATAATAAGGGAGCTGAAAAATAAATAATTTTGTAAATCATTAAAAATTCCCCTTTCTAACGTGCCATACCTTAAAAAGTAAAAACTAAAACTTACAAACTAAACAATAAAAATTAAAAATGAATTAGTCAATTAAAAATTAAAAAAAATTAAATTAACTAAAAATTAATTAAAAAATATAAATGTAAAGTAAAAAATCAAAAATTTAAAAACAAAAAAGGAAAAAATAAAAGTTGAAAAATCAAAATGAAAAACTAAAATTAATAATTAAATATTAAAAATCAGTATTTAGAATTTAAAAATTAAAATTAATAGTTAAAAATTAGAAATAAAAAAATTAGAAAAATAAAAACCTAAAAATTAAAAATGTTAAACGAAATGTTAAAAATAAAAAATTAATTAAAACATTTTATAAACAAAATCAATTAATTAACCTAAATTAAAAGTTTAAAATAATTACTAAAACTATATATACGAGTACTCAGTTCCGAGTATCACAGAATATGACGTAGACATGTTGCATATTTTTTAATATTATTTCCTTGCCTTTGCTATTTAATTGTAAAACAACAACAAAAAAATAATTTTCTATTCCAATCAAAACTCTTGACCCAGATCTGCGTATTGTTGTTCTCGGTCGTTGCTACCCATAAAGCAAGCAACATTTGCTAACCTCACTTTCTCTGCCATCATTACAATTCTCCATAGTTCGGTTTTCCCATGTTCTGTGTCTGTAAACAAACATAGTCAAGTGTGTGTGTGTGTGTGTGTGTGCGAACACGTTGCGGTAGCGTTTTCCCCCGTGAGCGGCTAATTGCAGCGTGTAAATGCCATTAAGAGCCGCGTCGGGCGAGATAGAAATCACTTGCGCGCAGCAACGAGGTGCCAGCGGTCATTAGGCTGCTTGCTGCATGCACCGCGCACTGCACCATTTTCCAACAAAACATTTCAATCAGTTAGCCAAAGAAGTTGCAGACACAGAAAACTGTTGCCAGCTGCGTAGAACAACGCGCAACAATAATTACAATACCAACAACACTAACAACTAAATGCATGTCGGCTAATAGTGTTGTCGACGTGCGCTGCTGCTTTGCGTACACCAGTCGCTGACGCATTTCAAATGCACGGCCAGACTAGCGGCCAAACGCCAGAAGCTGCGAAAAAAATTAAAAACTAAAAAATAAAAAAAACAAAAAACACCTTCAACGATGGGCGGCTGATACTGACAGACGCTGTGTTAGCGTTGCGTGTATGCCAGCAACTTTCCGCTATTCTTTTTGTTGCCATTGTTGTTGTTGTTGTAGTAGTTGCTTGAACGCATTTTTCGCCTTTTGCATACGTAAAAATGCTGCCAAGGAGCTTTTCGTCGGAATTTGCAGCTGCGTTAGCGGGTTTTGTGTGTACGAGCGCTGAATATTTAAATTTCCCGTCGAACGTTTGCCGAGTGGCGCAGCATTTCATATGACCGATCAATGGCAAAATATGCTAAAAATTTTGGGCGAACTCTGCCAGAGTTGCCGCGAATGCTGCTAGAGTTGCCGGAAGTGCAGAGTTTATTAAATTTTTTGGGTAGGTGGTGGGCAGCAATTTTTCCAGTTGTTGATATTTTGAAATGATGCAAGAGTGTGAGTGAATGTGGTGAGTGGGGTGGAAAGGTGGTGACTTCCTGTCAAAGTGGAAATATGCTGAAAAATTTCGTATTTTTAGAGAGTCTAGTCTCACATTTTTAAATGTACTAGTATGTAGAAATATATCTAACGTATTGGATTAAAACAGTGGCTCACAAAGGATTTCACTTTTGCGGCGTTTTTACGTACAACTTTTGAGACAAATACCATTCGAAACCATATTTTGTACCAGCAATTTTTGCGATTCGATGCGCCAATGGATATAACGACCTGTTATCAAGTTGGAACCGTCCATAAAAATCAAGTTCCATAAATATATAACATAACAATATCTGTCCTTCTCAACCTGATGACCGACTGTCAGGCTTTTAAGGACATACGTTGAATAATAAAAGTGCGAGAGAAAGCCTTGGGTCAGGTTATTGTTATTGTTTTGGATATCTGAGGTCTGGCTCACCGTTGCAACTCAACTAAAATGTTAAGTAATGTGCCAAAAGCTTTGCTAAAAATGGCCCAAAATGAAAGAAAAAGGACCTGTCTTCGATCTAAGCAAATTAAGTAGAAGTTAGTTAATTATCGAAAGTTTTTGCAATTTTTGCTTACAATCCTTTTCAGAAAGAAGGCCTTAAATAAAGAAAAGTGACCCAAAAGCCAAAGTGAAGCAAAAAGATGAGCGTTTGATCCAAATGTACCAAAAATGGGTCGAAGTCTGACTTGGACCAAAGAGGAAACCAACTCTTTTAGGATCAAAGTCGCTTGTAAGCAGTGTTGCCACATACCTGAAATTACTTTTTCCTAAATCTTAAAAAAATTCTGAAATTTTGTCCCAAGAGTTAAAAAAAATCTCCTCATTTTTTTTAATAATTTGCGTAATTTTAAAGGAATTAAACTTCTCATAAAAAAATAAAAATATATACATAGTTACAATTTTTTTATTGTAGCCTTTTTTTATTCATCTTCAGCTAAACAACAAAAACTTTACAGAAATAAAACATATAACAAATGAATTAAGGTATCATGGCACGTTAGAAAGGGGAATTTTTAATAATTTACAAAATTATTTATTTTTCAGCTCCTTTATTATCAATCTTTTTGATTTTTGATTTTTTTACAATATATTGAAAGTTTAAGGAGCACAAAAAAAAATTTTTTTTTTCTTTTTAGCATATTGTCTCTTATATAGGTGGAGCTGAAGTCGCGTAGAAAAAAAAACACATCCTCCATTACGGACACTTAATCTCCGGATTGGCTCGACCGATTTAAAAAAAATTTTTTTAGTTCTTTTTATTAACTTATTTTTTACAAGAATCCACCACAATATTGAAGAAAAATTTTTAATTTAAAGTACTTTTTTTGGGAAAAAAGGTTAAAAACGCAGTCAATTTTTGACACTTTTTTTCAAAAAGCTCTTATCCCTTTATTTTTAGCGTTTTTTTAATTTTTCTGTTGAATTCCTGTGTCCGAAAGGTTAATAATTATGAATCTTTTTTGTTTTTTTGTTTTAGATTAGCCAATCCGGAGATTAAGTGTTTATTATCAAAAAGATTGATAATAAAGGAGCTGAAAAAGAAATAATTTTGTAAATCATTACAAATTCCCCTTTCTAACGTGCCATGATACCTTAAATAAAAAGTGCCGTTTTTGGCAAGATTTCATTGTGACAGGGAAGAACGAGCTTACATTTTGTAAGCTTAAACATTTTTTTAGTTGCCAAAATATGTTTTTTTGCCAGTGTTCCCAAATTATTACTATCCAAAAATCTCGCAAAAATCCACTAAGGATCCGAAAAATCCCCTAACATAAAATATAAATCTCCGAAACTTTCTCCTAAACAATTTTTGCTTCTAAAAATTCTCCTAAAAGGCCAAGAATCTTCTAAATCTAGGAGGAAATCTCCTGATCTGGCAACACTGCTTCTAAGCAGATTTGTCTGTCTCAGACATGCATTTGTTAGAAGTTTCAAACTTGTATTTCAATACATTTGAGCTCATCATTGATATGGATATGAATTCATTATTCCATTGTAAGGTTTGAAATTCTCTAAACGCTGTCAGAGTTCATTTTCTAGCTAGAACGTTGGACATTTTGTTGCCAACTTCTGGTATCTCTT
This sequence comes from Melieria picta, assembly GCA_964056695.1. Taxonomy (NCBI): domain Eukaryota; kingdom Metazoa; phylum Arthropoda; class Insecta; order Diptera; family Ulidiidae; genus Melieria; species Melieria picta. The sequence continues at coordinate 11,114,170 of OZ057399.1, read as the reverse complement.
GAAATTTACAAAGGGATGATGTTACTATTTGTATCTACATAGACAGACAACCAGAATAGGGTCAGACAATCTTAGAATGGGACAGAGAAAATCTTGGAATAGTTGAATACACCTTCAGTCACCGACCGGAACACATTGATCCAAGGCGGAACCTAATATGCGGTACAGGTTCACAATTTTAATTTTTAAAATAATACTAAGAATAAATCAGTTTCTTAAATGACACGGAATATAAAACTCTTCAATTTGTTCTTGCATACATATTTTCCAGTATTGCTTCTGAGCAGATAACTCCAGATAATTGCAAACATATGCTGGCACAGCAAAGTGTGCTGTTTCGATTTCCAAGTGGGCATGTAACATTTTTTGTGGCGCATGCGTTGCTGATCCGACACTTTAATTTTGTATTTATTTATTTATGTAATACACGCACTCGAGTATTTTGATCAAAAATTACACCGTGCGACATTATTTTTCACACGGGAAAAAATCCATATGTGCGTTAAACTAGAGATCAAATATAGTAATACTGCGTACTTAGTTTTTCATTTCTACATCCTTTGTCCTTTTAAAAGGACTTCCAAATTTTGAAGGGGATAAAAAATTAAAAAAAATATAAAAAATACTTAACCTCGTTAGAATATGGCGATATGTATATTAAATGAAAGATGAAAGGCTCAAGAATTTAAATAAAATTGATTTGTTATCTATTTGTAAAAAAAAGGTTATAAAAAAAGGTCCTTTGAAAATTTAAATCCTTTATATGCTTGAAAATTTATATAGAATTTTCTTGAAAAGTAAGTATGTTAAAACCTAAAATCTCCTTGGTCACGTGTCAAAATTTCATGACTCTAACTTTATTGGTTCGAAAGTTATTAAAACAAAAGGCGGAAGCTGCAAGTCTAATGAAGTACAAAAATTCTAATTTATTTGAGTATCAGTATTTTAAATAATAAATAGATACAAAATCAATGAAGCGAGAATAATGAAATTTTGACACGTGATCAAGGAGATTTTGGGTTTCAACATACTTACTTTTCAAGAAAATTCTACATAAAATTTCAAGGATATAAAGGATTACAATTTTCAAAGGACCTTTTTCATATCCGTTTTTTACAAATAGATAAAAACTCAATTTTGTTTAAATTCTTGAGCCTTTCCTCTTTCATTTGATATACATATCGCCATATTCTAACGAGGCTAAGTATTTTTTATATTTTTTTTATTTTTTATCCCCTTCAAAATTTTGAAGTCCTTTTAAAAGGACAAAAAATGAAGAAATGAAAAACTGAGTACGCAGTATTACTATGTTTGATCTCTAGTTTAACGCCCATATGGATTTTTTCCGGTGTGAACATTTTTTTAAATTTTTGTCGCACGGTGTTATATAAAACAAAAATTTGACCCAGAATTACATGCGAAATGCTCGGCAGCGCGTGTATTCCCATACAGCGAGCAACTGTCAACTCTCCATCAATTATGTGTCAGCCCAACTGCTGTCGCCGACTGCGTCGTCAGCGAAAGGCTAATAACGATAAATTCGCCCGCAGCCGTGTTGCCCACATACGCGCATTGGCCACAATTTTCGGCACGAGCCGCGCACCTCCGGCCATAATAAACGCTCAAATGCGGCCGAGCGCACACTTGTCGGCCGCGGCGATTGGCGAAATTGTGAAAATTTATTTGAATCAAGTGACGCGCGCTACCGGCCAACCGAAAATACGCAGCGTCAGCAACATGTCAAATGGCATTTGCCGCCCGACCGTCGAGCAGCGCCACGAAAGCGACTGTGTGCCGTCGCCGCCGAAATTCTACGCTTTTTGTGCCATAACAATTTCCAGGCGATTATCTTCAATTCTCAGTTGAGTGATTATATGAGCGGCAGCCATGGCCACAACGACAACGCCGGCCTTCGCCCAGCGCACATAAACAAGTTGCCGATAGTTTGCGTGCGCCTCGAGCCGCTGCCCGAAATGGGCCGCCAGCACAACAGAAGCGTTAAAACGAAATCAAGTGGAAAACAATCGCATTTGTTTGTTTGAATTTTTCGCCCGACTGGGCACTCTGTTTGCTGCTTCGTTTCATTAAATGCTTCCTGCACCATATTTCTCGCTTATGTATGTATGCACGACTAAGTAGTGAGAGTGTGTCTGTGTCCTTGTGTGTATTTGCGTTTATTGTTTTTGTTTTTTTGGGTTTATGAGTGTTTTGTCCTTGTTGAAGGACTTCAGTGCGCCGCCGCTGCCGTTCCAACGCTTCGCATTCGCTGCCCGAAAACAAACTTTAATTGCGCCGTAACAAAAATAAATTAGTTTAATGGAGAGTGGGAGCGAGTGAATGACAGCGATGAATGCTGGTTGCTGCCGAAACGAGGTCCACCGTAGGGCTCATTATCGTAAATTTGCTGGCTTAATTTAGACGCGGCGGATTTTGCCGCATCTCTATCGGGGCTCTCTCTAACGAGGAATTGAAGTATTGGGTGTGTGTGTGTTTTCATTGTGGTGTGTGGGTGGGTGTGTGTGCATTGATGTTTTTTATGACGTCAATAGTTGGTGTACTGATTTGCTTAGAAAGATTCAGAGGTGCAAGCATATGTGGCTAAAATATGTAAATAATTTAACTGAACAGTGAAAATATAATTTGAAAACCTTAATTATTCACTTCTAAGGGCTCGTCTTCCAGTTATAAAAACACGAGGGGCAACAATATTCAAAAAGGGACTAGCGATTTGTTAGTTAATGCGAAATCGCAGTTATCCTAAATAGGTCACTTAATTGGGTACACTTTTCGTTTCCTAAAAGAAAATTATTAGTATTAAAAAATTAAATTATTTTAAATAGAATTATTAATTAGTTACTATCCTCCCGCCTGAAGACTACATCCTTGTTCAACTCAAGTAGGTTCTTTCTTTAAACTCCCATATGGACTCATTTAAAAAAATACATTGGTTGCCTTAATCAATATTTGAATCCTTCTATTCAATTTGACTTTAAGGGGTTATATACAAAGTTAGGGAGAAAAAGTGAGCTAAGTTTGTGATTTTTTAGAAAGGTTTTAAGCAAGTTTTATTGGATAAAGCAAAATACAATGTTCTAGTATTACTATCGAAGAAATAAAAACACTTTAAATTTTGAGAAAATTTTGAAAATTGTCGGAGTTATGACATATGCTTCGCAGCGCTTTTTTTTTGCAGAGGCTTGCGGTGAACGTTCTCCAAGTCGAACCGCTCAACTGAAATCAAAAAAGGAAAAAAATTATTTAAGAAAAGTGTATTCTGGTGTACTTGAACGATTTGGTTTCCCAAAAAAATTTTTTTTTAATAAAAAAAACCACGCTGACAGAAAAAATTGATTTTTTTGGTGGTCCAAATTTCAAAAAAAAATTCATTGCAAAAAGTTAAAAATTTTCGGATGGAAAATGAATCGTTCAAGTACACGAGATCGTAAATACAAATATTTGAAAAAAAATTTTTCGAAAATCGGATAAAAAGTTTTTGAGATATCACGTTCACCGCAACAGTACTTTTGAAAACAACGCATTCCGAGATAATCACGTTTAGAGTTTTGTGTCAACTTCATTCGTCCCAGGACCAGCGCGCTGCAAACGGCTGTAATTTGACAACCAGTGATCCGATCTGGATGAAATTTTGCACAGATATTTTCAAAATTATGTACTTTCAGAGAATGCCAAAAAAATTTTTTCGATTTTTCGAGCCCCAACTTTGTATATAACCCCTTAAGAAGTAGTAAAAGTCACTTCAGATCTTCTTTCAGAAAGCCATTTAATAAAATAATAAATGACCTTTTTTTTAGAGTAAATGGTCCACAACTCATGGTCCTCCTAACCGTTGTCTCAGCATGTTCGGCACCTGTGGGCTACAAGTTTCATCATCAACAATAGTTAGTTGTGTGAGTTGACGCCCAAAGTTCCCATATCTCGTTATATTTGCAGTCAGCTGTCTAAGTCTTTCTTGGTCCAAGCAAAGAACCCTTCTAGAAAATGTGCAATTGATTGCCTCTTCCCAACATCTCAGAAAGCCAGAGTGGAACTGCTGCGACTGACCCTAGATTTCGTTTCGCAGAACCCATTGTCAGACTCAGCTTTTGGCTATGACGACCAATAAGTCAATTTGCTTCTTGCCAATATTTTCTTTTAGCCACGTTAGAGTCACTATGGGAATCTTTCGAAATTTCAGCACATTTATGATCTAGTTTCAAAGTTTGTCTTGTCTGCTGCAGACTACACTCGATCTGCACTCAATTGTCCACTGCTATTGAAATGTTCATTTCAGACAATTGACTCCCTAAGAATTGGTTCAGAACATCGTTAAACCAAGCATCTCTGGTTATCCCTTTCGACCACGAATTTTACTCTGTGTGTCGATATTACTTTTTGATATTTAAATCATGAATCATTTACCTAAGAAGTGTGCATACGACCTTTGAAGTCGCCACGCCTCTTTGTTAGAGTTCTAGAGCTAGTTTTGAACAATTTTAGCTTAAAACGGGTTAAATAAATTTTATATCAATATTTTTGAATTACAGAAAAATTATCTAATATTTATGGAAAAATACAAAATTATCAGTTTTGCATTTTATTTAACCATTATTAAAGAAACAGGGTTTTGATCAAACGCGCCCAATTCGTAGACTTCAATTAGAACACAAACTTTATCTGATATCGCTGCAAATTATTGGAAATTATTTTGGGAATAACAGTAAAATTGTTGTAATTTGTTTTGAATTCACTTCTAAAAATATTAATTTGTTGGTGCCTACTTAAATTAAACCCATAAATCAATCGTAGCTTTTGCAATAAGATGACAAATAGGTGAAGTTGCTCTTTGGGGTCGAAAGGGTTAATATAAAAATACTTCTACAGCTATGTGGTTAGTTTGTTGTATTAGAAATCATGGGGTCGTGCCTTGTATCACGGATCAAGTGGCGGCTCTAACGAACTGATGACAATGAGCAAGTCTTCTTAATCTATTTCGTACCTTTGATTCGATAACGAATCATATAAATTAGTAATATTTGCAGTTATTTTTTATTAAATTAAAATAAATGTTCGCTGACGTGTGCGTTTTTTAATATTAAGTATACTCAGATCAATTGGGTTTCTTATAAAATATTTATTTATAAAGATGGACACAAACCTCACATTTTTCTCAAACTTTTTCAAAAGTAAGTACTAAATAAAAATAACTAACCTTGTGGAAATTCGAAACACAATGATTGGAGAGAGGAAATTAGTAATTTTGTATTACAATAAAATAAGTTTAGATCTGCTCAGATGGGCACAGAAAGCGCGAAAGTGTTAAGAAAACCTAATTTTAGTCTGCGATTACAGACAAATGCCATCATCAATATTGATCAAACTCTTTTTCCATGCCTTTTTTCACCTAAATCGTCCGCCTACTCCAAAATATTTAACCCTTTCGGGACTACTGGGATAATACGTCCAAGCAACTTTTAAATGTCCTTCAAAACAACGAATCAGATCTTCTGACCCACGCATAATATTTATTAGAATTCTATGTCCCCGGATAAAAGAATAATTTCAGAACTTGTGAGCATCCAACATAATTTTCTAGCCCCAACATTCATAGCATGGAAAAATTTCTACTGAGAGTATTTTGGTTTTCAAAATTAAACTTCGTCCCGAAAGGTTTAAATAAAACTTTTCTCAAAATATCGGTACGAAATGGGTTAATGGTTCTTATGTTACAGGCAATTGAAATCTTAGTCCCTATACATACAAAGAATATATCGCTATTTGCTTATTCTTACTCCAGTGACTCAGTGACTCTTCTTAAAACTTCAAAAAATTGGATCAAAACGTTTTACGTTGTAAAATTGTCTGAACTTTTGACATCTACAATAAAATCTTTAGGTACTTTACAATTACAATTATTTTTTTTTAATTTTAAATATGCTCCATTAAATTCTATCGACTCATGAATTAAATTATTCACGTCTCATTTATTAGACACAATGTTACAATGGAACATTTTGTTCAGGCGCCATCAATCTTCCATTTATTGTTACTATAGAAAAATTTATTTGTTTTTTTTTATGCCATAGAAATAGCATAGTTAAGAATAACAACAACGTAGCATAGTTAACAATAACAGCAACGATTTCGCATTTTGACTATAAATAAATATGAATGTATGTACATGGCTTGGTACCTAATTGCCCAATTCATTGCGTTGTCTTTGTTGTACGTTTGCGCATTTAACAGATTTTGATGTATGAGCTCTCCGACACCATTTAGTATGGTATGGAGTGATGTATGAAAATAATAAACAGTTAGTGGATGATGGATGTGCTCTATGCTGTATGAGATGATAGGAGGTAAAGAAGGGTCAATTGCTGAAAGTTTGTTAGTTGCAAGACAAAATGGCACTTAACCTTTGCCAACGGCTCTCGAGTTCTTACGGAACAGTACTTACATTGAATGTAAGTTTTTGTGTGACTGTTTGGTTAACTGGTGATTTTTGCAATACAGGATGTGGACAACATTCATAGAAATTGGTAGATTAGTAGCTATTAGTCTGTCGCCATCCTCTGTTTAGTGATTTGTTGAGGCGAACTACATGGTTGGTTGGTTGGTTGTAGTGGCTGTCTCTGTATGAGACACACTTAGGCCTATATTACCCGTTATTATACCACATGCAATACAACACACATTTCAAACGGATGGGGAAAGGGAGAGAGGGGGCGAATTGCATAGTGAGTGCCGGTTTTCCATATGAAATTCATGACTACTTAATCATCAGGAAGTCAGCTGTAATCATTGGTCCAAAACTCTATGAAAAGTTGTCTCAGAGTGGACATCTTTTTAAGTATCTGCCAGAGTCGGACACTCGCAAACAATGTACGCAGCTGTTTTGTTATCTTCTTCAAAGCAAAATCTACAGGTAACTCCTTGAGTAACTCTTAAGAAAGATAAGTCCTAACGTTATCATGCCACCTTATCAATGCAGTCAGTTATCTAAGAGCTCCCAGATCAAGGCTAAGAATCCGTCCGGCTTCGGTGCCCATTGATACCTTTAAGGCTGTGTTAGATTGTCTACATTTGGTTATCTCATTTCGCCATCAAGCTTCACTGATTGCGGCCAAACCCTCGACCCTTGAGCTGCTTAGTCTAATTCTTCGATTGGGCCTACAAAGACCATCTGCCAGCACATCTAGGTCGCCTTTTCTACTTCTACGGCTATCACGCGTAACACCGTGCGACAAAAATAAAAAAATTTTTTCACACCGGGAAAAATCCATATGTACGTGAAACCAGAGACCAAATATAGTAATACTGTGTACTCAATTTTTCATTTATACATCCTTTGTGCTTTTAAATTGACTTAAAAATTTTGAAGGGGATAAAAAATAAAAAAAATATAAAAAATACTTAACCTCGTTAGTATATGGCGATATGTATATCTAATGAAAGAGGAAAAGCTCAAGAATTTAAATAAAATTGATTTGTTATCTATTTGTAAAATAAAGGATATAAAAAAGGTCCTTTGAAAATTTAAATCCTTTATATCCTTGAAATTTTATGTAGAATTTTCTTGAAAAGTAAGTATGTTAAAACCTAAAATCTCCTTGGTCACGTGTCAAAATTTCATTATTCTCGCTTCATTGATTTTGTATCCATTTATTATTTAAAAAACTGATACTCAAATAAATTAGAATTTTTGTACTTCATTAGAATAGCAGCTTCCGCCTTTTTTTAATAACTTTCGAACTAATAAAGTAAGAGTTATGAAATTTTGACACGTGATTAGGGAGATTTGGGGTTTTAATATACTTACTTTTCAAGAAAATTCGATATAAATTTTCAAGGATATAAAGGATTAAAATTTTCAAAGGACTTTTTTCATATCCTTTTTTTACAAATAGATAAAAAATTAATTTTATTTCAATTTTTGAGCCTTCCATTTTTCATTTGATATACACATCGCCATATTCTAACGAGGTTAAGTATTTTTTATATTTTTTTATTTTTTATCCCCTTCAAAATTTTGAAGTCCTTTTAAAAGGACAAAGGATGTAGAAATAAGAAACTGAGTACGCAGTATTACTATATTTGGTCTCTAGTTTCACGCACATATGGATTTTCCCCGGTGTGAAAAATTTCTGTCGCACGGTGTAATTTGCTGTCCATCTTATTAGATTCCGCCTTATCGCAACAGCTTCGTCTAAATTGGTGAACCTCGTGCGAGGCCTCGTTGTGCATCCCATCAGAACCGGCCTTACCACGGCAGCTTTGTTACCAAAACAAAAAAATCTCTTCTAACCTTTCCGCCTCATCGCGACAGCTTCATAACTTAAACCTTGCTAACCTCTTGCAAGGTCACGTTGTAAAACTCAAACCATTGGTTTGACCGCGTTGGTTATTCTTCTCGCAAGCGAAAACTACCTTTGAAGAAGCCTCCCACCCAGCCGTAAGGAATCGGTGTAAAATTGTGGATTCTTTCTGTGTACAAATTCATACACACCACACGTTATGGTTTTGGTTAGTAGTAACCACAACTACTTTCGATAATAACACCGTGCGACAGCATTTTTCACACCGGGAAAAATCCAAATGTGCGTGAAACTAGAGACCAAATAATAGTCTTAACTTTATTGGTCCGAAAATTATTTAAAAAAAAAGCGGAAGCTGCAATTCTAATGAAGTACAAAAATTCTAGTTTATTTGAGTATCAGTATTTTAAATAATAAAAAGATACAATTTCAATTAAGCGAGAATAGTGAAATTTTGACACGTATCAAGGGGATTCTGGGTTTAAACATATCTACTTACTTTTCAAGAAAATTCTATATAAATTTTCAAGGATATATAGGATTAAAATTTTCAAAGGACCTTTTTCATATCCTTTTTTTACAAATAGTTAAAAATTAATTTTATTTAAATTAAATTTAAATTTAAATTAATAAATTCTTGAGCCTTCCCTTTTTCATTTGATATATATTTTGATATATTCTAACGGGGTTAAGTATTTTTTATATTTTTTTATTTTTTATCCCCTTCAAAATTTTGAAATTTGTTGTCCTTTTAAAAGGACAAAGGATGTAGAAATGAAAAACTGCGTACGCAGTATTACTATGTTTGGTCTCAGTTTCACGCCCATATGAATTTTTCCGGTGTGAAAATTTTTTTAAATTTTTGTCGCACGGTGTAATCAACTACAATGTCGGATTTTTCACAAACATTTGAGAGAAAAGTTAATATTTTTTTTGTATTATATTACTTAGTTGTGCGTCGCTAAAGAACGATTCCATGCAACGAAAGCATTTGGCCAAATGAGCGCTGCAACAAAAAATGCTTGTGATCTGCTGCGCATAACAAATGACTTGAAACACTATCCAACTGTAAATAAAAAGGCAACGCATTTACTTCACTTGACTTGAATACGTACACAAGCGATATGACACAAATGTGCGCAAAATGCTATATGGCAAAACACACACACACAAGCATACACAAGTATGGGTGTAAGGCTTCCTCAAAGCGCAGGCGCAGCGCTGAGCATAAGACAGCCGATTTAAGTCAATTCACGATGAACATAAGACATGCAAGCCAAAGGAAATCCGCATCGCCGATCCGATTCCAATTGATTTACGAGATTTTGCTCTTACGCTGATACTGCACTACACACACACACACACACACATACACGCATACATTCAGCGAAAGCCAGGCAGACAAATGTTGGTGCTGCTGCTTTGTGCTGCGAGTGCGGTTATAAAAGTCAGCTTTGCAAAGGTTTCAATTTGAGTGCGGCAAAGCCGATATTAAGTAATCTTGATACGCTTAATTGCTTGCGACGCAGCGCTGCGTTGCGGTGCGGTGCGGTGCGGTGCAGTGTTGGACCTTCCTTCGGCCATGGCCGAAGCTGTGGTTGTGGCTGTGGCTCTGACTTTAGCTGTGCTGCTTTTTTTGCGCTGGAATTCAGTGCGGCCCGAGAATGCTGTTGACTGCCCTATAATTAAGCGCCAATGAGCCGAGTCGAGTCGAGCGCATTCGGCGTATTCAGGTTAGGAAGCCACACAAATGCGTCTGCAGCCGCGCCAGCAGCAAATACCGAAGCGCCAAACATGCTGCCGCAACTTCGACATTCGTTTGTGCAAAAACCAAAAATCATGAAATAAACAACAAATAACAAGAACAACAGCAAAAAGTGGCAAGCGAAACGGGTTGCCAAATCAGATATTGTCATTTGTTTAATCCTTTGTTTTATTTGTGTTGGCCTGCTCGCCACTCTCGCTGGCGTTTAGTGGCATTTCGGCAGTTTCGCTGCGCGGTGTTCGCAGTTTAAATTTAATGAAACACCGCGTTGCGCTGCGCATGCGTCGAAGAATGGCGGAGTGTGGAGTGCGACGGCTGCACTTTTAATGCAAAAAATCTACTGCTGCCGATAGCATCAGTTCGGCTCTTTTGCGACTTTGAAACGTATGTTGGAAAATATTTGCGTATGCTGTGTGCTTTTTTTAAGTTTTTTTTGTACTTTTCATTGATAATCCAGACGCCAGGCATTTGAGAAATTGTTTACATTAATTTCGGCGTTGAATATTTGGCTGCGACTTGAATTGCGCTGCCAAGTCCAGAAGTGCGGCGATGCCACTTTGATGATAATCGCAAAGTGTGCAGAATATGTCCGCGTTCGCTGTTGCGGGGTTAATTTGTTCGTTACTGAAGTTTCAGAATTAACAAAAAATCTGCTTTTTTTCGGCACATAAACTTCAATTGATAAGCGAAAACAATAAACCTTTGTGGTAATTGAATATAAATGCAAATTGTGCGCACGATTTGTGTTGTGCCCGAGGTGTTGTTGGCCTCATTGTGTGATTTTGTAAATATTTATTTAATTTTGCAATAACAAATTTTTTTTAATATATGTATAAAAATATAAAAACGATGAAAAATGATTAAAACAAAAACCTTATGAAGATTGCTTTGGGTTATGAAATCATATCAGGAAATTAAAGCATTCCTTTGAAACGCAGCAAAACAAAACATTGACTTGCTAATTGTGCCAAAAAAGCGAAAAGTCACCTTAAAGAAAAAATTTCCCCATCTATTTTAAATGTATATCATAACACATGTGAAAAAAAAACAATGCTGCATACACATTTTGGAATGGCTGGAAATTGTGGTCTAAATATGTCTCATACATTGGCAGCATTCAACCTAAACTATTAATAATAATAATTTAATAGTGAGAGACTTTACAAATTCTGTGCTTTTCAACGTTTTGAGTCCTTGAGCGGATTTGGTGCATATTTCTATCAAAACCAGGGTTGCATGGGCCGCTCAAACTAAACAAAAATTAGTTGACTCTTACTGAATTACTATGATGCCAGAGAGTTGAAAAGATTATTGAAAATCTTTTGGTATGTTAGTTATTAACCCTTTCGCTACAGGTTTTTACTGGGGAAAGTTAAAATTTTAAATTTTACGTTTTAGGCTTCTATGTGGTTATATTAGCAACATTCCATAAGAAATTTTTTAATTTTTATACTCGGACTCTGTATTTTAGAGTGTTTTTCTATGAGAGCAACCACATCGTTGTGGCTGTAATAATTACTTAAACATTAAACTTTTTACGCATAACGAAAACTTGAATATTTCTTCATTTACTTCAGCCAAAATTAAAAAAAAAGTATCTAAATTGAAAGAAAACGTAAAATTAAAAAGTTATCTAATTTTTCTGCTTCTTCTTCCTTTACTATGTCAAGATATACAATTAAAAAAATGTGAATACTTCTCTTCTTTAAACTTAAATATTCAGTTTATTAATTTCGTATTTTTCCTAAAACTTCAAACTATTCTAAGGACCAAAAAAAAATGTATTCTCGAAACCACAGAGGGTTCAGACGTCCACAAAGTAGCATGTTGCAATATGGCAACACAATAGCGAAAGGGTTAACAAACTGGCCGATCGTAACGCGCTATAGTTACCTTCGATCTCACTGCAAAGGTTCATGAAGGCAGCAAACAAGTTGACCGCCGAGCTAAAAAAATCTGCTATGAGTTCACTTATGGCACTTTAACCTTTCTTTGGATCATATTCAGGAATGTTTAAGCAAATTCACAGTGATTCGACTCCATACAACCGCGGGACAAAATTAGAAGGAGTGGTCCGTTCTTCATAAAATTTGGTATACTAGTTAACCATGGTCTGCTGAATTGAAATCTTCATTTTTTTTCTTCAACTTTTGTAGTTTGGCAATGCCTGAGACTTATATTTGCAATTTTCGTCATTTTTGGTGAGCTATAGCAACGAGTGTGTTCGGTAGATTTTTCAAATTTTACATTTAATCGGTAACGTCAACATTGATAATTGCAAAGAGTAACAGAAATTGTACGATGACCCTTTAGTTTTGCAATAAAAACGATAATAATAGACGTATGTTTTGCTTTTTCACAGTTTTCTAAATTTTTCATGCTGATTGCATACTTTTAGGGATGAAAACAATAAATTTTGTCGATAAATAGGTGTTTAGACCACTTTTTAAATTGGATTATGTTCTGAGATCGGAAGATATCGGAGGATGTAATTACATTATCCGACAAAGAAAGAATGCTTCTTAAAATTAAAAAAAAATCCAGGAACATACTTTCACATACTTTTTAGATATTTTCCTCTAAGTTTTGGAAATTTTCAGATTTTTAATTTAGACAAATATTTTGAATTAAAAGTGAAGTAAAAGCCTCAGCTTTGCAAGTTTTGAGAAAACATTAATAGTGAAAATGACCACATCATTTCTTAATCTATATTGAAAGTTTTAGCAACTTCTTGGTAACCATGTATTTTATAAATTTATTTTACTCAATAAACTTAAAAACAAAAAATATGTGTTTATATTTTTTTGTGAAAAAAGTTTCAACTTTGAGCTGCTTTGGCACACACACTAATTAATTTTTTTACAGATTTTTTTTGGGTTTTCTTAGTTGGAGTTTTACCTTTCAAATGACATCAGAATTGTTAAATTCTGAGACTATAAATTTTTTGAATTTTGTCTATGGAACGAATCACTGTGAAATGGGTTGACCAAAATTTTTCCGAGAATTGGAACAATTGGTAAATAACATCGTCCGATTAAAACAACTTTCGGCACCAGACAGTAAAGCATCCCTGCAGCGCCTTGTGCTAAATTAAAAGGACCTTTGGATTTTCAAAGAATAACAAACCGAACACTGTTTACTTAGGGTTCATCAAAGAATATAAACATTTTATTTTTTGTATATACATTTTATTTAAGGGGGTCAATACGTGTAAATTTACAAAATTAAAAAAAATTTTTTTTTGTTAAATAGACTCCAGAGGGTCTTAAGAATATCCCCCTCAAGTGGTTTGTAATTCTGATGACCCGTTCCCCTGTAGCAGCGCTTTATTGATGGTCAATTCGTTCCGCATGATATCGGTGACGCAAAGTTTAAACCGAATTATTTCGAAACACTGGTTTTTGATTATGGAAGTAGAATATCTCGGCAAGTTTTAGTCCTACTGATCTAAAATTTGGGCAGCAACTTTTTGAAACATAGAACTTCTAAAGTAACTAAAAATTTCATTGTTTTTGGCGAAATCCGCGGCGCCATTTTCGGGAAATTAAGAAAAAAAAGGTAATTTTTTTCGGTTGGAGCGTATTTTTGTATTTTCGAGAAAATATTTTTTTTGTTAGTTACTTTAGAAGGTACATATATTTTCTCATAATAACTAATAGCAATATTTTTTCAGATGATTTTGAGCACGCCAAAAAAAATTATTGTTTCTTTAATAAAAGAATGAAAAAAAAAATTGTGCATTGCATTAATTTTTTCCGGCGTATGCGCGATTCCAAAAATATACCGTTTACACGTATTGACCCCCTTAATATATTTAAAACTTCAAACCGAGCACTGTTCACTTAGGTTTCATCAAATAATATCAACATTTTATTTTCTTTGGTATCAACTTTTAACATATATTTAAAAATTGCGCTATGAATGTTTGCAGGACACGTTGCCAGTCCATGATTTTTTAAATACTCAGCACTCACCCTCAAAACCACTGTGAGTATTTTTTTTGTTTTAAAACTAGAAAAACCTAAAGTTAAATGTTTAGCCCCCATAGGGTTCCGCACATTAAACATGTCGTGAACGAGAACTAAATACAAACGTCAGCACATGTTTTGCAAGACGTTGTTGTGTGTTGGTAATGGGTTTTCATATTTTTCAGATTGCTGGCCATTTTACGAGCAACGAGTTTCTATTTATGTTTTATTATTTTGCTACTGTTACACGTATCACGTGGGTTGAAATGACTTTTGCATGCTTTTTTCATGTGTGTGTGTGTGTTCAACACGTTTGTTCACATTCAAATTGAATTTCAATAAATACGAATCAAATAAAAAGCACGAAACGAACGAAGAAGCGACGCGTTACAAGTGCTTGCTTTGCACTAAAAATGAAAAACAGCAGCAACTGCAACTGCAACGGCAACAACAGCGGCAACGGTGGCTGCTACGAAGCTCGTCTCTGAATGTAAGTGTGCATGTGTGTGTGTAGGCGTCGTAGAGGTGCTCGGTATTTAAATTTATTGCCTGCAATCTAACATGATTTCTCGCACTTGTTGCGAACTGCAGTCGCCACCGGAGGCTGTGCGCGCAAGCCAGACTGACCATTGAGGTTAATAAATTGTAAGAGCGGTAGTTTTTTTCTTTTTGTGCTTCACTAACGCTTGCAGCAAATGAGCGCCGCATAGGGTTAGGCACTAAAATGTTCGGTGAAATTAGAACGTAAACGACTTCCAACAGTTGCAGAGCCACAGCGGGGGGTTTGGTGAGATTGGTGCGCAGCGATAGCGACCGCCGATATTAATAAACACCTTAATTATTGGCTGAAGGACGAGCCTTGCAGTTGCAACATATGCACACATATATAGGTATATGTGTGTGTTTTGCTGCTGGCCAGAAATGCTGCAAAGTTGCATGCAACAGTTTAACAACTTAATTATGGCAAAAACTACAAACTTCACAACTACAGCTACAACAACTATGCGATGCAAAACAAAAACCAAAAAAGGGCCAAATGTTTCTAAAAAAAGGAAGAAGCAGCGCAGGAATGAATACAAATTGTATGCAAGAAAAATATAAAAAGTTCAAGTAACCCTGTTTGAGTTGGTCTCGACCGACTTATTCATACTCTACATCCAAGCAAAACATGCCCGTTTTTGTACTCGTCTTCTCTTTAGGGTTTATATTAAATTTTTTTCGATAGGTAGTTAGATAGGAGTGACTGCCTCAAGGAAAAGTCCACTGATCATTGTGATACCACCAACAATCCAGTGTTGCCAGATATGTACCTGAAATGACTTTCTCCTAAATCTTAAAAAAATACTGAAATTTCCTCCCAAAAGTTAAAAAAATCTCCAAAATTTTTTTTATAATTTGCATCATTTTAAAGGAATTAAACTTCTCATAAAAAAATAAAATATATACATATAATTTTTTTTAATGCAGCCTTTTTTTATTCCTCTTCAGCTTAACAACGAAAACTTAACATAAATAAAACATATTATAAATATTTTAAATAAAAAGTGACGGGATTTCATTGTGCCAGAAATAAGTGAAAACGAGATAGAACGAGCTTAGTAAGCTTGAAAATTGAACATTAGGGTGCGTTGACTATTAAAATAGTTGCCAGTGTTTGTCAGTGTTCCCAATACATCACACATACATACTTCGTTATTCAAAACTCTCCAAAAAATCCACTAAGGATCCGAAAAATCCCCTAACATAAAATAAAAATATCCTAAACTTTCTCCTAAACAATTCTTCTTCCTAAAAATTCTCCTAAACGCCAAGAATCTCCTAAATCTAGAAGGAAGTCTCCTGATCTGGCAACACTGCAACAATCGAACTTGAGACCGTTCACTCATTGAACCAGTTTGAGCTCCTCATGAAGCCTAGAAGACTATGAACACCTAAGTCAGCTAGATCTCCTAGAATGTCTTAGTAGACGCTTCCCCGATAAATCTTTATTTTTTTAGATGATTCGAAAAAAGTAGATAGAAGCAAAAGTGCAATTTCTTTTTTCTTCTTTCTTTTCTTTCAATTCATTAGAATTCAAACTCAATCTTTCTGCTTGGGTGCCAATTGAACAATGATTCAATAGAACACAAAATCGTAGTTCTGATCTGGTATCTTTTTAGCGAGAGAAGCTCTCTAGAATGACGCAAGTTTAAGGTTGACCAGATTCGTCACGTAGTAAGTCCAGTGCTGCCTTCAGCCCGTCGTAAATAAGTTTCTTACATGAAGCTTATAAGAGTTAAGCTGATAACTGCTGTAACAGCTCAGTCAACTCAATAACTCAATAAGAAATCACATGAAAGCAAAACAATCTTCTTACCGCAAGAATGTCCAAGGAAGTCAGTATGACCTCATTGCATTGATTTCTTAGAAAAAAATTTTCCATGACTCGTAATATTTTAAACAAATTTTATAAAAATTTTCAGTGAAAAAAATCAGGGACTTAACTATTACAAGTTTTTTAAGAAAATAATTGCAATGTAACTATTACAATGCAACATAAATTTTATTTGTTGATTGTAATTATTATTTGCGACAATTAATTTTTACGTTGCGTAATAACTATTATGAAAAAATTTTTTTTTTCGTTACCGATAACTATTATTTTGCGAAAATTTTTTTAAGTTGCTTCATAACTTTTATTTCTGATTTTTTGTTATTTACGTGGCCGATAATTATTATTTGAAAGAACATTTTTTTTACGTTGCTTCATAACTTTTTTGAAAGACATTTTTTTTTACGTTGCCCTACCACATTTTAGTTTGAATTGATTTTTTATTGTTTAGTTGTTCGTGGAAATTAGGTTTCTGCAGTTAATTTGCGTTTGTCAATTTAAAACAATTCAAAATCAACTCATATCCAAAATGTAGTAATTCAATGTCAAAATTTTTTTTTCAAAATAATAGTTAGGCAACGTAAATGAAAAAATCATAAATAAAAGTTATGAAGCAACGTAAAAAATAAATTTCTCAAAATAATAGTTATCGGCAACGTAAATGAAAAAAATCACAAATAAAAATTATGAAGCAATGTAAAAAAAAAATTTCTCAAAATAATAATTATCGATAACGAAAAATATATTTGTTACTTATAAGAGTTATTATGCAACTCAAAACATTGTATTACGAGTACAGTTATAGTTATAGGCGACGTAAAAAATTTCTTATTGGGAATAATTATTATAAAACAATAGTTATAGAAATTTCTTAAATTATGGCAATTTTTTTATTCCCAAAAATTTGGATAATAATTATTTTAGGTCTCTGAAAAAAATTAAATTTAAAAATTCTTTATAAAAAAATAAATTGGTAGGATTCACAATGAGTTAAGTGGACGTGCCTGGCTTATATCAAACTTTTTGATTTTTTAAATGATTCTCATATGGGAACCCTGCTTAAAAGTGGGCGGACCGTATTGGACAGTATCTCTAACCATGTTCATAACGATATCTTTACTCGTTTAGGAGTTATTGTGACAAACGAACAGCCGCATATCGTATTGCCAACTCGCTTTTTCTGTTGACTCTGATCAACTGAATACATCTCTCTCCCCATACCGCTCACACCTCTTTTTGGGCGTGTCAAACTTTCAGTTTTGAAAGTTTATGTACCCTAACAACTTAGTGTAGAGTACAAAAACGAAAAGAGAAACAAAAGTGAAGGCAAAATTTTGCCAAAAGCTGCGGCCGGAGTTTAGCGTAAAGATTGCGCAGCGCGATATGATCATCCCGAGGCACAGAAGCTGTCGTCGGCAGCGGCGTCGACGTCATTGACTGCTCTATCGACACATGGCGCCGCCGACAGACAGATCTCTCCATGTGTGTGTGTGTGTGTTTGTGTGTGAACATTAGCATAAAAATGCAATTTTCGAAAATTAATGTACGTCTTGCAGCAAACTAAGGCGACATCATCATTTACACGCGGCTACAAAAACGCACTTGGCCACTTTTTTATTTTACTTAATTTTTTTATCGCATTGCTGCATTGCTGCTGTCAACGTCAGCAATAATCTCCACACTCGGCAGCTCGAACGTTGGCGCTATGGCAGCCGATCCTTTCACATTGATAACGCGCGAACGTTGTGTGGCGCATGCGCGCTCAGCCAATGCGGCCAATTGGCGCACAGAAGCCACTTGCCGCTTGCCGCTTCTCCAGACGGCTTTGTTTGACGTTCTGTGAGTGTTTATGGTTGTGCTTTTCTAAAACCAAATGCCACATTGCGTATGTGTGCGTGTGTAGGTAAGTGGCAACAGCAGCAGCAACAACAACAGCCGACGTCAATTGCTGTTGAGTTTTTGTGTGTTGGCCGTGTTGCGTCATTGCGTAACACCGGCAGCCGATGCTATTGCACTAATGTCAAGCGATGCGCCGCAATTTGCTGCAAATGCCACACACTCCATAAGGAGTGGCAAAGCGAACGCACTGCTGCTGCTGCTGTGATGAATTGCTTGGCGATTAGATTTCGATTAAGGTGCAATGATTTATTCAATGCTATGATTAATTGGACTTTTGAATTGATTAACATTTTTTTTAACCCTTTCGACCCCAAAGTTGCCTGAGAGCAACTTCACCTATTTGTCGTCTTATAGCAAAAGCTGCGATTGATTTATGGGTTTAATTTAAGTAGGCACCAACAAATTAATATTTTAGAAGAGAATTCAAAGCAAATTACAAAAATTTTACTGTTATCCCCAAAATAATTTCCAATAATTTGTAGCGATATCAGGGAAAGTTTGTGTTCTAATTGAAGTCTACGTATTGGGCGCGTTTGATCAAAACCCTGTTTCTTTAATAATGGTTAAATAAAATTAAAAAGTGATAATTTTGTATTTTTCCATAAATATTAAATAATTTTTTTATATAAAATTTATTTGACCCGTTCTACGCTAAAATTGTCCAAAACTAAACTAACTCTAGAACTCTAACAAAGAGGCGTGATTTAAATACCAAAAAGTAATATCGAGACACAGGGTAGAATTCGGGGTCGAAAGGATTAAGAATGTTTTCGAAAACCAAATATGCAGCTGGTCAATGCGTTGAAGCTCGAGTCGGAAGTGGCGCTCACGCATTGGTTTGATTACGCACAGGGGCGGATTCAGAAAAATATTTCGTGAGGGGTTTCAAAACGTTATTCTTTAACCCATTAAAACCTGACCCCAGAAAGGCTTGTGCGATTTCCATAAAATTTTACACAATCTTATTAATTGACCTAATCAAGAAAAAAATCAAGCAAAACATTCATACCATGTTTTTTTTTGTCATGTTTTTCGCAAACATTACACAAATAAACAAAATCAAACATTTGCGGAAAATAAAATGTGCCAATAAAATATCGGCTGCTTGGATTTTGACATTTGGCAGTGTTTAGGCCCAACGTTGCATTCGCGCAACACAAAACGTAAAGCATATTTTCTGTTTAAAAAATAAAATGTTCAAAACTTATTTTTAAATAGTTTAGCATTGCAAAATGCAGCCCACTAAGGGATTTTGATAGGTTTGAAGAATAAGTATTTTTGATTGAATTTCAAAAATTCCCCAAAAAAAACCTTTGACTTTGGATCGAAAAAGATGTATGAATATTTAAATAATTTTAAAATTTGAGTATGGCAGAATCTAAAACGATCAATTCTAATCCAATTCTACCCATTTTCAAGTCTTTTGTCTTTATGAATTACTTAATATAGCGAAATTCCCAAACGTTGCGCAAACGCAACGCTCAGGGCTTAATGGGTTAATATTCATAAAATGCCAAAAAATGCCTTTTAATTTGTATGTAGTTTAAAGTCGATCCTAATATTTCGGGAGGGGGGGGTTAAAGTAATTCTTTAACCCTTATTCTCGTACCCGGGTACCCGGGTGCCCACTGCGATGTATTTTCGTGAAAAAAACTGACAAATAATGAAAATTTTTTTTTTACCTTCCGGATCCTCGTTATTTAGGTGAAAAGCGAACAAATCATATATTTAAAAAATTTTGTTTTCTATATTGAAAACTTAAAAATTTCATGAAATGGGTACCCGGGTACCCCGGGTGCCAAACGACGTTAGTAAGTTTGGGTATGAGAATAAGGGTTAATATTCATAAAATGCCAAAAAAATGCCTTTTAATTTGTATGTAGTTTTAAAGTCGATCCTAATATTTCGGGGGGTTAAAGTAATTCTTTAATATTCATAAAATGCCAAAAAATGCCTTTTAATTTGTATGTAGTTTTAAAGTCGATCCTAATATTTCGGGGGTTTCAACCCCCAAACCCCCTCCCGCCCTGAATCCGCCACTGATTATGCATCATACCCGAATTTCGGTAATTTGTTTAATGTGTTAAGATTCGAAGTTGGAAGAATGATTGGGAAAAGATTCAGGAGTAAATACTGGGACTATTTAGTCCTGGAGGGGATAAATGAAGAGCTGCGTTTGCACGAGGTGTTCGGACATAGAAACAAATAGAATCAATTTTATTTCTTCCAGCAGGAAATGGAAAAGCTTTGAGCTTAAAATTACTTATGAAAAAGGTGCCAACTTGCTATTCGAAATCACCACAAAGCTAGGTCCTAGTTTCGGTATCGAAAGTTCACTTTTGAAAAATTTTAGCTTAAAACGGGTTAAATAAATTTTGTATCAATATTTTTTAATTACAGAAAAATTATTTAATATTTATGGAAAAATACAAAATTATCAATTTTTGATTTTTTTTAAACCATTATTAAAGAAACAGGGTTTTGATCAAACACGCCCAATTCGTAGACTTCAATTAGAACACAAACTTCCCCTCGTATCGCTACAAATTATTGGAAATTATTTTGGGGATAACAATAAAATTTTTTTTCATTTCACACCCACATTTGTAACGAAAACAAAGATGTATTTCTTAGTTAAAAAATTGTCAATACTTTATCTTCCCCTATTGGTCCCAAATAATCTCCAAAACCAAACAGAATTGCAAGAAAACAATTTTGCTTTAATTATTCAAAAAATTCTTACAACTCATCGTGCAGCAGCAACCAACCTACTCAGCGCTCAATTTATGGTCCGATGTGTCGCCACAGAGGCCAAACGCGCAAATATGGCAATAAAAAGGTTACGCACGCGCAGTCGGCGGTGTGAGCGCAAAATTTGGCATATGTCGCGCCAAGAAATTCAAATTGCACAATTGTGCCTGTGTGTGTGTGTGTTTTGTTTTTCCTGGAGCAGCAACTAAATTAAGCACAGCAGTTGCTGAATCGAATGCACTCGAAATGAAAAGAAGGCAAGCAAGGAAAAAAGCTGCCAACTGCTGCTAATGTAGTAAAAATGCAACAGCGGCCTACGAACAAGCCAATACAAAAGATGAAAATACATAATACGCCAACAACGTTGGCATTAAAGGCAGCGCATTATTGCGAGAGAGAAGCAAAAAAAAGCGGCAACACGAAGAGTCAACAAATGCTGAAATCACTTAAGGTGCACACAATGCAACATAAAAACCATTGCGCGCTGCACGATCAGTGCGGATCTTAATGCGAATCTTGTAATTTATTTGTAGCGCCAGTTGCGGCGGCCTGCGATTTCCATTTTGCAACTCCATTCGGCAGCGACACATCGTCGTCGTCGTCGATGGACGTCGATGCCCTTTCGCAGATAATTTGCATGAATTTGCGATCGTTGTCGTTGTCGGATCGATGCGATCGACGTTATCACCGCTGCCGCGGCGTCCGTACTAAAATGTCGCAAATGCAGCAAGAGTTGCGTGAAAAGCTTTTAGCTTTGCGCCCTTTGGCCGGCGGCAACGAACGCGAATGGCAAATGACAGCGCGCCGCATTTAAATGCGTTTTTATGAGGCGCTGGCCAATAAAACCGGCCAACGGCCGCAATAGTTTAGATTGTTATCGCCGACAAGCCGAGCAACAAGTGGGACGCTGGCCGCAGGTGAGAGCCGATCGCTAGGCGGTTTGAAGAAATATGGCAGCGTTAAAAGGTTCCACCGATCGGCAGCGACAAGTGTTGTGGCATTATGGCAAATATTTATGCGATTTGTCGGGATAACAATGCGAAAATGAAAGGTCCATATAACTGATGTGTCTGAAACGTCTCAGTTGGCTTAATTTATGTTCGGCACTCTAGCAAGTTTTTCCCATTTCTCAAAAAAAATTACAAATGTGTCAAAAGTTAATTCATATAGCGTCGAATGGATCGGTGTTTCATTAGTTTCTAAATATTCTCTCAAGGTCCATATAACTGATGTGTCGAAAACGTTGGCTTAATTTATGTTCGGCACTCTAGCAAGTTTTTCCCATTTCTCATGCAAAAATCATCAAGGTGTCTAAAGTTAATTCATATAGCGTCAAATGGATCGGTGTTTCATTAGTTTATATTTATAAATATTCTCTCAAGGACCACATAACTGATGTGTTTAAAACGTTGGCTTAATTTATATTCGGCACTCTAGCAAGTTTTTCCCATTTCTCATGCAAAAATTAATTCATATAGCGTCGAATGGATCGGTGTTTCATTAGTTTCTATTTATAAATATTCTCTCAATTTATAGTAATAACATTTTTGTATACTATACTACACCCGATGTTATGTTTATTCGCACACACTTCTAGCAAATGTTTGCTAGAGGTCGTCTAATGTTGATTTTCAAACAATGAAAAACTTGCGTTGTATTATTTCTGATTTTGAGTACTTTCTGAAAGTTTGCAATCAATAGGTTTATTAAAATTCGGTTTTTCATATAACACCTTAACCCATTTTTTCCCTCTTTAGACCCCGGATTCCAAAAACTCAAGTTTTAATGGAACTTCATTTTCTAAAGTGGGCATACAGTTCAAATTTCAGGATTGTAGCTTCAGTCAGTCAGCAGAACAAACAATTAATATGTATGTATTTATATAGATTGAACTTACATAACTCGACATAACAACTCGTAATTGAGTTTCAGTTCGCCGTTAAACCTCCACACAGGCGCTTCTGATTTTTGCGCGACAGTTGTTTATGATGGCCAAAGTATATGGAAAAGTTAGGCATATCAGAGAGTGCGCTATGTCCTGCCTGTGAGCAGACCACTTTCTCTGTGTCTGCTCCGCGTATGCCCGAATCAGGTTTGAGACGTTTGGCACTGATGAGCTGAGAAGCGACGAATTTTTTCCTTTCCGAAAAGGAAAAAAACTGCACTTGTTCACACCAACAGAAAATAAGCTTCTACAATTTTATTCTAAACACAACTTAAAATCGGTCAGATCACATATTTTTTCTTACTGTTTCTTAGTTAAGCTTTTAGTCCTATTCCTACCAAATCTAGTTCCAGTATCTTAACACTTTAACGCAAATTTAATAAAACGTAGATCGGTTCAAGTTGGGACTCTTGAGGAAGAAGTTCTCTTGCCAGTTCTCTGAAATCTGGCAATAAAAAAACTGCTGGGAAGACTACAGAATAGGGGCTGCAAGTTAATGATCCACTTTGATGTTGTTGCTTTCGCAGTGTTTGAAAAATATTTATGTGTTTTAACCCTAGAAGGGTAATCATACTTTACATACGTTGTTGGTAATCTTCGTCGAATCGACGAAGTCATATTCAACTCCGATTTTTGGAAGAACTAGAAATCGTATAAACTCCAACTTCATTATTTAATTATACTTAGACATTTTTTTTATAAATAATTCGCACAATAAAGCACATCGCCAACTGAGATCACACGAAAAAAGAAAGCAATCTGATCGGAGAATACGGATAAATTTAAAGAAATGTATGTGGTGTTCGTCGCATCGACGGAGGTTACCCTTCTAGGGTTAGGAGACCTCCTCCAAAATGTACTCAATAGTCTTGGTAGGTGAGTAGCGAATAGCAGATTGAGCGTAAATCCGCATAAAATTTATGTTATTTTATTTATTAGAAAGCACCGAATACCAGATACCAATTTTCACAAGCTAAATTGATTCACCTAGTAATGCTGATAACTAATAATGTTTTTTGCATTTTTGCCACAGCGACAATGTCCTTCGGGAAGCTATGAGCTGGACCATAGTTGCCGCTTTTGGTATTTTCGGACCAAAATTGGTAAGATTTTTTTACTTTGGTCCGCTGCTTCGCTTAAACGAATTTCGGTCCGTTTTATGATGTGAATATCTGTTCATTAGTACAAAAAATTTATTTAAAAAATAAAATTGTAATTTAAAAATGAATTTAAAGATAACGCAAATTTTTAATTTGGTCGGTTGGGGTCAGATTTAGTCGGAAGTTTGGTTGGAAAAAATGTTTTCAAATGGCAACACCGAGCTGTACAGTGACACATAAAGGATTTCATTTTTGGAGGGTTGCGTACACAACTTTTGAGGCAACTACGATTTGAAACCATATTTGTCGTTCGAATTTTTGTAACAAACACATATTTGGGATGGGTTTGAACTTCCCACAACTCCAGTGAAGCTAAATATCAATGTATTTTTTTTTACACGAAATAGAAATATCAAAGGAGAAAGCTAAGAAAATTGGTGTTCTATTGGATACTCAGAAATCATCAAGAAAACTCTTAACTACATTTTTTTGGTTCACTTAAACTTATTATGGGTCTCAGGTTATACTGGCCTTAAGGGTTAAATTAATGAATCCCTATGGTGCATTAGCTCGAAAGGATGCCTTAGTACACTTGATTGGACCGAAATCTTTTTGCGACATGAAACAGAACATATTTTGTAATCTCCTTAAACTTGATGAAGTTAAACGACAGGCGTCCATTAGTCCAGAGTTCCTAAATAAATTCTTCGAAAGTACTTTTGGGAAATCATTTGTCATAATTTGGCTATAAGGAAGAGATATAAAAAAATGGGTTTTATAGGCTTTATAGTCCTTATGATACTTTAGAAGTGACTGGGAAACCTCAACCAATTAGTTTTAATATCGTTGGTCTAGAGCAGTGATGACCATTCGGCTCTCCGCGAGTAACAGCAATGCCGGCGCACCTATACAAAGGGTTGTCTTTTATATTTTTTTAAAAAGGATTAAAACGCATTTTGTTATCATCAAAAATGGTTTTATTGCTTTTCAAAGTATTCTCCTTGAAGATTTATACACTTTTGCATGCGTTCAAACCAATTGTCGAAGCACTTTTTCCACTCCGATTGAGACACCTCCAAAACATGGTTTTTGGAATGCTTCAGCAGCATCTTCTGGCGATGAAAATCGTTGACCACGCAATTTTTTTTATTTTCGGGAATAAAAAGAAGTCATTGGGTGCTGGGTCAGAGCTGTATGGCGGATGACCCATTAAATCGATGCTTTGGTCAATCAAATAGGCGAATGTTTGAGCCGATGTTTGAGAGCGCGCATTGTCCTGGCGAAGAATGATTCGGCGTCGGCGGTTGTTTTTCCGTATTTCATTGAACACTTCTGTCAAACAAATTGTTGTGTACCACTCAGAATTTACCGTTCTACGTTGCTCTAATGGCGCAGTAGCCACATGACCAGTTTTGCCGAAGAAACAGGCGACCATTTGCTTCGATGTGCTGTGTGCCCGAACAACTTTTGTTGGTTTTGGCTCGTCTTGGAAGACCCACACGGTCGATTGCTGTTTTGTTTCGGGCTCATATGCATATATCCATGATTCGTCACCTGTCACGATCTTATAAACGTCTTTCGAAGTACCGTGATCGAATTTTTCCATCATTTCTTTGCACCAATCGACACGAGCCTTTTTTTGAGCGATTGCCAAATTATGTGGGATTCATGCAATATCGAATGCACGGCCGTGGAACTAATGCCCAAGGATGCCTCTATCTCACGGTATATCACATGACGATCTTTCATTATCAGTTCACGCACAGCTTCGATGGTTTCTGGCACAATGACCGATTTTGGACGACCTTCACAAAATTCGTCCTGGAGCGAATGGTGACCACGCATGAATTCATTAAACTAGTTATAAATTGTCTTGAGGGTTGGTGCTTCATTCACTGTGCTTCACTGTTGTTGAGATAATTCACTTCGGAAATCGTAAAAAATTATTGCTCAAAAATTTTCACGAGTTAAATCCATTTTTTGACCGAGATGAATTTTTCAAGTCAGTGTAAACAAAACAAATAGCGCTTGAACATCAAAATGTTCTAAGCACGTTTATGGTAAAAAATGACAAACTTTTCAATGGCAATCTCAGATTTTTCGAAAACTTACTAGACCATCCCTATTGAAAAAATATAAAAGGCAGCCTACGTATAAGGCAGAGTCGCGACTGGTCGTGAGTAGCAGAATGCCCATCACAGGTCTAGAGCACATTTGGGCACCATAGACCATAGGTTCTGTGTGGTCTCTTTACGGTGACTACTCTCCTTATTTCTTTAAAACATTCATAAGCTAAGATTGTTTTTCTTGATTGGACTAGAACTTCTTTCCACTTTAACTCGATGAGACCAAAATTTATGAGGCTAACTCATTGATTGAGAGAAAGAATAAGAAAATTATTGAAACTAAATAAATTCAACTGGGCATTGAATTTCCGCCCATTCCTAACCTAGTCAACTGTGCCACATCCGGCCGGAGTATGTGCAACATTTAATTATCACACACACACACACACACACAGCGGAAACGCACGACGCCAACAAACAGTGGCAGCGATTATGACAAGATTTATGCCTGATTTGAGTGCTGCGATTGGTAGACACACACAGTGCGCACACAATGCGGCCGAGGCATTAAAGCGTTAATTGATTTATGCCGCAGCTGACAGCAAAGCCAGCTCGCAGCTCATATCGACAGCACTTTGCTGGAAGTGTCTTTAAGGATGTGCATGGAAGTACTCAAAATATTTTAATTAAAGGTTAATTAAAGCGTTTTTTTTTTACTTTTTGTCGCTTTTCTTGTTTGGCTCGCAACGCCGATTCTAATTACAGTTGTTGCCATGGCCAAAGTTCAGACAATAAAAAGACTCGTTATTAACTCAAAAGCCGGCTAGACACTTGTTTGTCCTGTCGACCTTTTTCGGGTGCTTGTTTGAAAAGCAATGCAAAAGCGAATTAATTAAAATATTTAAGGCTTTTTGTTGCCTTTTGTTGCCGTTTTGTTGTTGCCGTTGGGATTGTTGACGGCCGCTTTGAGCATTTTGATATTTTTCACTGACAAGCTTTTACAATTAATGTACAACATGGCAACCGCATGTGGCAACTACTGAAAGTATTAAACTCATTTAAAAAAAAATAAAAACAACAAAAACTTTAGTTGAACAACTCATTAGGCGCACTTAGTTGGCGGCAAAACACGCCACGGGAGCAGCCGCAACTGTTGTAAGTTTTACTTAATTTTTTTTAACGCATGCAACTTTAATGATTTTGCTGCAACTGACTTGCGCTGGCAACAAGTTGCAACAACTTGTACGCTTTTGCAGCACAACGAGCCGCACAGCAATTGACCTCAACGTGAATGCATACACGGCTGTTCAATGTTCAATGTGTGCAACAACAATGCACCAGTGTTGCATGCGATTTTTTTTGTTTTATTTTACTCACATAAATTGCTTGCCGAAAATTGCTTTCGATTTTTTGTGTAAACGGCAACAATATTGCGTTGAAAATTCACACAGCCATTCGTGGCGCGCCATGAAAAGCGAAATCGAAAATTCGATACTTTAATCTGTGCTCAACAAACGCTTTCCAGCTGTTAATGCCGCATGTGTTGCATGCAACTTTACATAGATACATGCGCCGGCAGCAGCAACAATCGCCGCATAAAGGGTGTCAAATGCTGGCAATTTATGATATCTCGCGTGTGTGCGGCCGGTAATAAATTGGTTCGAGGTTGTTGTAATCGCGGCCGAAATATGATTTAAATGCGTTTCGACTGCTTACATGCGGTTTTTGGAGGGTGCCACCCGCTGTGTGCGTGTGTGCGCTGCGAACAACTCAATTTGCCTAAGAGGTGGATTGTTGTTTTTTCTTTTGGTTTTTAATTTTGGTTTTTACCTCTTGGCTGCATGTTTGTGTTGGCAATACGTGGTGAAGAAAAAAACAAAAAATAATTTAAAACAAAAAACTGAAACATGGAAAAAGGTTTGAGTTTTTTATGTTTGCTTAATAAATAAATAAGTAAATAAATAAATATTTATTAATATAAATATATTAAATATAAATAAAAATATAAATATATTAAGTAGATCTTTATAAATTAATAAATCAGTAATGAAATAATAAATATAAAAATAATAAAAATAAATAAAAAATGGTTAAAAGATTTTCTCTTGAATATTGTTACTAAAAATTTTAAGGAATCTCTACTGAAATTAGCCGGCCTCAATACTCCAACGGATAGCGCGCTGGCTTCTCACACCGAGGCCCTAGGTTCGAATCCTAGCTCGGGCTGGTGAAACGCTCGTCTACTTCTATCGCTATCTAGGTAGCCAGTCAATGTGGCTGGAACTGAATTAGCAAAGAGTTGACGTGTTGAAAGACTTGGATTACTATATAAATACTTCAATAGTTGTTCTCGTTCTCTCAAGGTTAGTACAACTGACGTATCAGTGTCCTACCCTGGCCAGAAAAATTCTCAAAATTCTTGGCTCCCTGGTTTCTTACTAACCTCATTGAGCTTTCTACTAAAAAATCTCAGAGAAAAAAATCGATTTATTAACGTTAGCAATATTTATACTGACTTCAGTTAAGGTTTTTCCTTTCCGACGCACGTAATTGTCTCTAAATGGGTTTACTAAAAATACGTTTAAAGAGTCCTGTTTGCTTTGGAATTCAGAGAGATATAGAAGGCAATGAAAAATCAAACTGTCTGGCCGGAAATGGACCTTCTCTCAATCTCTTGCGGTACAAATTCGCGTTTCTGTAGATGTTACGAAAAAAAATTTTTCAATGACAGAAAGACTGCAAAATATTAAGACAGATGTGAACTTCATAGAACCGACAAAAAACCAATCTCTTACTTGGCAGATCTCGTTCCGAAGTGTCAGGAATCAAAGCAGTATGCACTGGGAATTGAATGCATGGTGATTAAGTATACTGCAAGGCTCTTAAATACATTAAACCCTCAATCGTCCACGCTTAAAAAAATAAAAATATTCACCCTGAGTTTTAGGGACTCACAGTTTTGATTTGCTAACTAATACAATATCCAGTAAATTATTATTTTATTTGACTTATTTTTAAGGCACAATCTGGCCTCTGGTTATAAAACTGAATCCATATGTTAATGTAATTTCAAATTCAAAAATTGCCAGTCTTAATTTTATACAAAACGAACCCTAGAAGAACAGACGAACAGACGAACAGATAGAAGAAGAAGCTCGTAGTGAGTCCCTAGGACTCAAGATGGAAAATTGAGGGATAACAATCAGTATAAAAGCTACAGAAGAGCAAATTAAAAATAAACCATCTCTCTCTTCCTGGGCAGCTGTCCAACTATAACTCGTACGAGGTTATCTACCTTAGACACCATTTTTTAAAACCCTGGGTGCGATCTCGCAGGTGGAACTCAGTAGAGTCCTGCGCTGGTTGAATAAAACAAAACGGATTTAATAGATAGCCTCAATAATTACAAGTACATCCCTAAATTTAAGGTTGACCAAGGTTGTGGTATTAAAGTTCGGAGAACACGCCTATTTTTTAATCATTGGAAACAATCAGGATTAATTACTCCCTGTTCACTTTTG
The DNA here is from genome assembly GCA_964056695.1 of Melieria picta. Classification (NCBI taxonomy): domain Eukaryota; kingdom Metazoa; phylum Arthropoda; class Insecta; order Diptera; family Ulidiidae; genus Melieria; species Melieria picta. The sequence continues at coordinate 11,084,472 of OZ057399.1, read as the reverse complement.
ATCGTCCATAATTTCAAAACTATTGAACCTTTTGGCCTAAAAAAATTGTGGGGTGTACTTTATAAATTATTATAACAATTTATATGTATTATAGATACCTCTGAAGTTTGTAGCATACTTAAAAAATTTGCGGCAAAAACAGGTTTTCAAAGGAAAGATATTGTCGCTTAAAGTAGGAGTATGGATCTACATGACTTAAAATGGCTACTAAGACGGAATCTAGATTCCATTGCCACAATAACCCAACCTAACCTTGAAATGCATTCTGTTTCGATATTTTACTCTTTCATTTAAAGGCTGTTGTCTTACTGTGATTTGAATTATTTAAAGAGTTTCTTTTAATGTAACCAATTCTTAGAGGTCTAAGAAAACTAGTGTCCGACCGAAACCACTTTTTTGGGCCGCAACCGAAACCGAATTTCGGTTTTTTTTAATATTCGGCCGAAACCGAAACTTTCTAGTTGAAATAAAAATCACCACATCAAGCATCAAAATCACCATTTTTCAACAAACGAATTTTACTTTAGGTAAATAAAGAACAAACATAACATAAATAAATAAATACTTATTAATAAAAACAATTCATTTAAAAAAAAAATAAACATAAAAAATCACCCTTTCGTACCTTACTCGCTAATATTCAAAATTAAATAATTTTATATTATATTAAAAAAAAAATAAGTTTATTTATATATCATCATCATCATCACTTACTTATATATCCTTCTCATCCTTTCACTATACTATATATCTGCTCGGCTGCACTAACTAAGTAGCTGTTCACTCGCTACACAATAATATGTAAAAAATATTCTAGAATGTTTCGGTTTCGGCCGTTCGGGCATTTTTTGGCCGAAACTGAAACCGAAACTACTTTTTTGGGCCGAACCGAAGCCGTAACCGAATATTCGGTCGGACACTAAAGAAAACTAATTAGAGGTCTTGGAAACGAATATAAAACTCTTAGCAGCGGCCAGTAAACACATTTTTTCTTAACCCTTTGTTGATCTCGTTAGATTTTATGAAAAAAGACTTATATAATTATTTCTCATTTGAAGTGTTTTCACCACATTTTAAGTTAATTGGTGCATTAAATCATATTTCCCCATACAAACTCTTAACCCACCGTCAGATTTTTATTTTCGAAAAAAGAAAACCTGTGGCAAATTATTTCGCACCAAATTTGAAGTCAAAAGGCGTCATGTTTCTTCATACAAACTTTTAACCCATCGTTGACCCCGTCAGATTTTTATTTTCAAAAATAGAAAATCTGTGTCAAATTATTTTTCACCAAAAATACTTTCACAGTGTTTGAAGTCAAAAGGCGTCAAAAATTATGTTTCTTCATACAAACTTTTAACCCTTGGTTCCAGGGGCGGATTAAGAAAAATATTTCGGGGGGAGGGGGTTTCAAAAAGTAATTCTTTAATATTTATAAAATGCCTTTTAATTTGTATTTAGTTTTAAAGTCGATCCTAATATTTCGGGGGGAGGGTTGTTTCAACCCCCAAAACCCCCCCGGATCCGCCACTGCTTGGTTCACCCCATTAAGTTTTGATTTTCAAAAAATGAGAAACACGTTCCAAGTTATTTTTGATTCCAAGTGTTTTCACCAAGTTTTAAGTCAATAGGCCAATCGGCTCAGGTTTTTTTCGTAGTCTTTCCGTATACGAACCTTAACCCTTGGTTCAACGCGTTAAATTTTGATTTTCGAAATTGAAAATTGAAAAAAATTTCGAATAATTTTTGATTTCGAGTATTTTCAAGTTTCTTCATACAACACCTTAACCCATGTTTTGCCGCTTTGGACCCCGAAATACAAAAAATCCCATCTTAGCGGGGGTTCATTTCTCAAGTTATACCTAAAGTAGCTTTGGCCGTTTGGTCTGGGCCATAATGAAGCAGTCAGTCAGTCAATCAGACAAACATTTGTGTATTGTATAGAGATTGAAATAAAGAAGAGCTCAAACTTCAATTTCTATATTCAATGTACATGTCATTTATAGTTATATACTCATGTTTTTTGACCAAAAATTCACTCATTTCTTAAACCGGTTGCTGCAAGAAAATGTTGCAATCCCTTTAACCATTGAAATCAGCGCCACTTGCAACCGACAACCAACCAGCACTGCTGCAATTGCTTCCAAGACTGAACTCTATTATTATTACGGAATAAGAAGAAGAAGAGCGCATGTTAATGAGCCTACGTCAGTGGTTGCCCTAACAACTCAATTAAAGCGGCTGCATGGCCCGTGTGGCTGGTGAGGCATTAATGGCCACACGGCCGCGGCGTGCAACATGTTGTGCGCGCTGCGCATTGTTGCCCTTGGCAATGCAATGTGCGCGCGTGTGTGTGTGTGTATGTGTGTATGCAAAGCGTGTAGTTTGCCAATGTTAATGCTGCTGCCACTGCGAACGCACAAGCGCGGATTAATTGCTGGCTTGTTGGTTGCAAGCGCGGAATTTGGACGCCAACAACCAACCAACCAGCAACCCAACAACACACATTACATTCCGAGCAACATTTTTGCGTTTTATTGCCACAATGATTAGTTGACATTGTTGGCGACTAGTGGCAGTTGCTCTACCTACTATTGTTGTTGTTGTTGGGCGCGTGTTGCCACATTGCTCGTCGCTATTATTAAATGCAATAATCAAGTTGAATGATTAGCGGTGGCGCAAGTTGCACAGCGCACAGAAATTGAAGTGATTCGCTTTGGAATGAGTCTAGTGTTGGCCATTTTTTGCGGTTGTGGGTATATGAGGGGAGCAGGTGTGTGGAGCAGGAGTGCGTATGGCATAAGAAGTCTCCACTGACTGGCAACCATTCTCCCCAGTGTCGGTCCATTGTATGGGCGCAATTAAGTACAATGTAAGAACATGAAGTAGGTGTGTCTCAAGCGGCTAGTAGAGACTCTGTCTATAGGCACACACACACACATGCACATTTAAAAATGTTGGGTTGTCACAAAAGTCTCTTTGTTTTGTTATGACTATTGGGCACTTCATAGTTCGGAAACTTTATTACTATCGATGCATTTGATATTACTTTAGGATATGTAACAGATAAGTGTGGTATACAGAAATGTGTGGTAGGACCAATTTAAAAGGTTTGAGTCTATGCAAATTTATTTGAAAACGAAATTTAAGTACCAGATGTACGTGTATGTCCTTAACCCATTTTCGGCCGCTGGTCGATTTTTCGACCAGCCACTTTGAAGGAGAGTAGCTCTGCACTAAGACATTATATCTTTGAACTTTTGATGCATAAAATAGCTTTGGTCTTTTGGTAACCCCCCAAAATAATAATTTTTTTAAAAAAGATAAATTTAGAGATGTTGGCGAAGGCACGAAAAAAGCATTTTTTAGTCATATTTTGAATATTCTGAAAAATATATAACCTTTTCATATTATTGATTTATTATTGATTATTTACGAAGCCTAAAGACCAAATTACCACAATCAATTGATATCCATAAGATTATGAAAATATTTTTGCCTCTCAGCACCGCGTACTTTTCAGTGGTCGAAAAATCGAAAATTGGCCAGAAGTCGTCATGTATGTACATATGTAAGCCAACAATTGTTTGTTTTCATGCTTGATTATTATTGGACTAAAACTATATACATATATATTTGGTTTTATTTGAAATTCAATTTTTATTAATTTATAAAAAAAATTTGTAAAAAAAAACAAAAAAAATCCAAAAATATTCTTGATTAAGGTCCTAAATGTAAGTCCTTAAAAGGAATTAAAAAAATATTGGCTATTTCTGGTAGCGGCCGAAAATGGGTTAACCCTTTAACCCAAGAATATATTTTTTTATTAATCTTCAGAATAGTTTGAAGTTTTAGGAAAAATACGAAATTAATAAACTGAATATTTAAGTTTAAAGAAGAGAAGTATACACGTCGTTTTAATGGTATATCTTGACATAGTAAAGGAAGAAGAAGCAGAAAAAATGAGAGAACTTTTTAATTTGACGTTTTCTTTCAATTTAGATAATTTTTTTTTGTTAATTTTGGCTGAAGTAAATGAAGAAATATTCAAATTTTCGTTATGCGTAAAAAGTTTTATGTTTAAGTAATTATTACAGCCACAACGATGTGGTTGCTCTCATAGAAAAACACTCTAAAATACAGGGTCCGAGTATAAAAATTAAAACATTTCTTATGGAATGTTGCTAATATAACCACACAAAAGCCTAAGACGTAAAATTTAATATTCTAACTTTCCCCAGTAAACATCTGTAGCGAAAGGGTTAATGTTAATTAAGTAAACGACAGAAATATTAATTCTATTTTTGAAATTCTAGTTTTCACTCAGCACCTGAGTACAACAATGTTCAAGGTTTATGAACGAGTTGCACTAAACGATCGTATAGCTCAATATTTATTTGCTGGACTCTACTCTGAAAATTTTCAAATGAAAATAGCATCTCGATACGGTCGATGCTGTACTAAAAAGTCCACAAGATCAAGCAAAAAGAGGAAAAAGATCGATACAGGAGCTATCCTTACTGAGTTTATGATCCCATTTGCATTTCTTTCTACTACTAAATTCTTACTGCGATCATTTTAATTGATTTATTGTGCCCCGAGTCTATTCTAAAGGAAGGCCTACTGAGTACTGATTCATTGGGAACTAATGAAACTTGGAAAGTTTTCGTGAGCTTAGGCATTTGGTGTGCCTGATTGCTATCTGTTACTGGACTAGTTGTCGTTTTCTGCCGTCAGATGCAACATTGTAGTGGAAAAAGATGTGCTCCACAGAACCAGCAGTTGGTGCCTTTTTTTTAGGCCAAGAGAGGACAAAGGTGGTGGAGGTGTTTCAAAAGTCTGCCAAAGCCTTTGACCTGACGCAGCTGTTGTTTGTCTAGAACAGGGAACCAGGAGCCTAATTTTGAGCTAATCTAATCAATTTTAAGCTATCTGATCCAGTCTAGCCGCCGTGGCTCAGTTTGTTAGTGCGTTGGACCGCGAGTCGAAGGCAGCAACCTCAGGTTCAAATACTGCCTGTAATAACACCTAAAAAAAAAATAACGGGAAAACTCGTTTTCTCTTTCGGTGGCTGTCCTCTCAGCTGGAAATGGCAAACCTCTGAGAGTAAAAATTGCTTATGAAAGAGCTCCCAACCTGCCGTTCGGAACCGGCATAAAACTGTAGGTCCCTTCCACCCGCGTACAAATTCACACGCACAAAACGGGTGGTTGCGGGAAGCTAGGGCTTAGTCTCGCGTAAGCGGGTTTCATGCCAGTCAATTATTATTATTAATCCAGTCTAAGCAGCTAAAGAAGATGAACATAATGTAAGTTGCCTTTCATCAGAATAATGTCAGACCACAAACGTCCTTCATGAGATGTCAAAAGTAAGATATAATTTGGATCTGGATGCGTTAATGATTACACCAATACCTCGCTTTGCGTCGTTTCGTTTTGCGTTTTTTCGAAGTTGCGTCGCTGCTGAGTTAGTACTAATTTTCACTGTGCGTCGTTAGATTTTCGAGGTTGCGTTGTTTAGGGTTTGTCTTTAATTTTTTTTTTTAATTTTCTTTTTTTTTTCTAAAAGATGGCACGACTTATGTTTCTAATTGCGCCATGCCATCAAAACTCGGGGATTCCCTTTCTAACTGAAAATCAACGCAATTTTAATACAGTTTTATTTTCACTTTGTTTTGCTAATTTTAGAATTCAGTTTCAATTAGTGTGTTGTGCTTTTTTCTAAAAGAGAATAATAAATTTTTCTAAATTTTTACGGGTTGTTTCTGGTTACAAAAAAGGTAAATATTTTTCCAATTTATTTATTGGCAGAGTTATATTATTTTTGTTTTTTAAATGTTTACTTTGTTAAATTTTCTTTTTAAAAAGTAGTATTTCCGTAACCCTGGAACATATCTTCGATCTTTACATGGTTTGCTATAGAAAATCATAATTCACTTTGCATCGTTTCAATTTGCGTCGTGTTTTTTTGGAACGTAACCACGACGCAAAGTGAGGTATTGGTGTATTTTTATAGCCCACAACTTTGACCAGCATGTCTTTCAGTCACTTTGAAACATATTTAAAAATGAACACTTAAGTAGAAAATTGACTATTGACTTTTTTAGAGCCGTTAGGGATATTGCTGCTTTAGTTAACTGCATTTATTACATAAAATATTTATTACTACTTATAAAAAAAATATTATTATAAAAATTGAAAAATGCCAGACTAAGCTTTTTTTGCAGAAAACTGCATAGTGCTTTAAAGAAACACCAATTTGTCTGACTTTTTGTTCTTATCTCTCATCTTAAAATTATCAATCTAAAGCAGTGGCGTACACTGGATTTCATTTTGGGGGCTCCGCACACAAATTTTGATCCCAATATCATTTAAAACCATATTTACCACCCAAAATGTTTCCAGAAACCGATATTTAAACCCCAGAAGACCCCTGTTTTGTGATCCACTGATCTAGAGATATCCCTATCTATATCTAAGAAACCAAATGTGGTAAACACAATGCGTAATATAAGTATGTATAACAAATTTTCAAGAAAACTCCTAGACACAGAGTTTTCTTGGAACTAGGCGTCTAATAACACAGCACAACAATTTTGAACTTTTTCTGTGCAACAGAGTAACGACCGTATATTTCTGAAAGAGGACATCGTACAGATCATTTTCGCTGAACAAAGTAATAGTCCAGCATGTCTGAGTTTATGGTGATTTGCACATAAAAGTTAAAGGGGTCCCTATAGACTTTTACACAGAAAGTATGAAAACTTGAAGTGTTAGAGCTTCGATGTCTAGGAAAAAGTTGTTTGCATTAAAAATGTGAATTTTTTTTTATGTACATGAACCTCTCTCCCCCTTTCCTTACCCCCTTTTTTTTGTTTTTCGGAAAACTGTTTCATAAAAAGTTTGTATTGAGTAAAATATTGCAAAAAATACTATACTGTCTTTTTGGAAAATATTCCTCTTTAAAAATTAAGGGGGGCTTTTAAACAACAAAACTTTCTCAAAACTTCCCCCAAAAAAATAAAATGCCTTAAACACGAAACCTTCATTTAACCCTTAAATGCATATTGACGTAAAACTGCAACATACTACTAACTTACTTATTTCTTTCTATGTCTCCCTGCATTAGAATGTACAAGTCTACAAGATATATTTTTTTCAAGAGGTCAGAATAAATCATGCATTTAAGGGTTAATAGTTTTTTCATTAATTGCTTGCTCTGCTTGAGATGTTCAGAAAAACGTTGAATATTAAAAAAAAAAAAATTTCCATTGAAAAATAGTTCAGGTGGTCTCCAAACAAGAAGTCCCCTCTTAATAAAATAAAGAATTTTTATGATTAGGAACTAACTAGGCGTCTAAAAATTAATAATAAAAAGTGCTAAACTTACCTGACAACCCTATATACGTGCACGTGTGTATTGACGTGTGAGTAGTAGTCTGTCTGCCATCAAGTGCTGGCTAAAAACATTCCAGCTTATACTGAAAAAAAGTGATAATATTGCACTTGAGTTGCATGTCTCATTTTTCTTACTTTTGTTTCAATTTTTTTACCTTACAATGTATGTAACTTTTTATTTTTCCAACTCTTCTTCTCACTTTTCATTTCAGTTTTTTTATGTCTATTTTTATTACTTGTTAAGTATTTTCACACATTCATATGTGCAACCATGAGGAAAGAAAAGACAGGGAGAGGCGAGTGGGCGTTGCATCAGCAGTAACGTGAAAAAGCGTGGCAACGTTGACATTTGACAAAATGATGAACTGGCTGCCACGGCGCTGCTTGCAGCGATTGTTGCGACCGTGAAATGCAAAGACAAAAGGACACTTTGCCATACGGCGCAGACATGTGTGCGTGTGTGTGTGTGTGTTACGTCTGCGTGCAAGTGTGTAATGAAGATGCAGTGGCAGTCATGTGTCTTCTTCTCTCTCTTCGGCTCGCTCAGCGTGTCGTCCATGAAGAATGCGTTAATTTATCAAGCAAAAAACAAAACACAACATAGACAACAACAACAAAAGGGCGTGAAGCTGTCTAGACAAATGTGCTTCAAAGGTTAAAATGACAAGTGTTGCATGCAATCGCGCACAAGCGACGCCAGCTGAAAGCATGCGGCAGTAAAGCACCACACACACACACATACATACACACACTTGCACTTGCATACCCAATATTAAAGTCTTCCTAAAAGTCTGTTGAAGCTATAGTTAAGCAAAGTCTGCCGACTCGTCGACAAGTATTTGCAACAAATGCATAACTTCGTAGCGGCATTCGAGTGCACAACACTCAATAATCACATTGAAGGCAAAATAAATAAGAGTTGAGTATGTTTCGGCGCGGCGACGGCACCGTCATACATCCGTGCCGCCCGATGAAGACATTATCATAAATTGCCACGTACACCGAATTTTATCATTTTTAATATGCGCAACGAAGGAGGAGACGCTGACGCTGACCAGCCGCTCGCTCCTTCCTTTATGCTTTAAAATGGTTTTGTGTTGTTTTTGTTTGTTTCCTTTTCATATTTTCCAATATATGAAGTCGTGTTTGAGCGGTGCGCCGTTGACAGTATCAGCACGCAAAGCGTATACTTTATGGCGCGCATGCCCAACGGCGCCCAGATCGAGTGCCGCGCGGCCACTTGCAGCTGCGTGCACCGGCCGGCCGTATCGGCAGTTTAGCAAAATTATTAAGACATTTTAATTCACAATCTCAATGAGGTGTGAAACGCAATCGCGAGGATTTATATTAATATATAAAAACTAAAACGCATGCACTCGGTTCGCTTCATATGCGATATGCGATATTTGCAGTGCGAGTACGTGGCGGGGATTATCAGCAAACAGTCGCGGAAGTGTTCTGATTCCCTAAGCGTGTACGGCACGTTTGTCACGTGCTGTGAGGTGTGTGCAAAGGCTTTTTAAATATGAGTAAATGCTGTTACTGGACAGCGTTGAGGCTGATCGTTATGCAGACTGCACGCAGCCGTGTTGAAGCCGACACACACACACGAGTGCAGATGTACTTGAGCTGTTAATGCGGTCCAATTGCTGGTGAAATTGACGCCCATTGAGGGGGCCGATACATTTAGAAGCGTCAAAAAAGGTAGTTTTTTCTGATTTTATGCTGGGAGAATAAAAACACATAGAGTCAGGTTTGTTTCGGATATATATTAAGGCATAATAAAACTGGGAGAAAACAATTTTTTACAAAAAAAAAACAACAAAATGGCGGAGTTATGGCCGATCTCCTGAGTAGGACAAACTTTGCGGGCGTCAACTTCCTAGGTAGAGTTTTGATCTGAAACAAGAAATGAAAATATCTTATGAATCAGAAAGCTTTTATCAAGTGCGTAGCGAAGAGATTTACTGTAATTTTGAAAAATTGGAGGTATAGTCATGCTTTTAGTGAAAAAGTGCCATTTTTTACCCGTGTTTTTGACATAAAAATTAGTAAATAACTGTGAAAACGATGTTTGTTAAAAAAATTGCTCTACCACGCACTTGAATATAAAATTATCTATAATATGCTGTTTAATCCGACTAAATCGGTTAAAGAGCTCGCTCGCAATCTTGACGCCCGGATCAGAAAACATAGTTTTGAGAAAAAAGAGGTTCAAAGTTTAGTTGCGCGCAGCTGCCTGTATAGCCGCCGCGCGGTTCTTGGGCTATTATCTCCCAAAATATTAACAGTAGGCCAATAGAACTTCGGGACTATATTTTTAAATAGTTTATCTTTCGATTGCAGCAATAAAAAAAATTCCGATTTTTTTAAGGTTCTAAATGTATCGGCCCCCTTGAATAGTTTGCATTTTTTTAATTTCGATAGATAATATTTCAAGTAAGAAAGTCATAAAAAACAGCTAAAAAATATTAACAAATTTAAAAAATAATAGAAGTACAAACACAAATTTGGTCGAAAACGACCCTAACGTAAGATTAGTCGTTTTTTTTTAACGTAGGTCTACGGTTAAATAGTAAAAATCAATTAAAAAAATATAAATATCAGACGTTCATATTGGAATTCTAGGGGTTCCCAGTGCCGTAAAAGAGGATTTACGTCTTCCCTTTGTGGTAGCATAACAAATCATCCACTGCTCCACGGGAGATTTTCAGGTTTGTTGAAACTTAAACGAAATAAATAAATTTTTTTATTAATTTTACAAAGGCCCTAGCCGGAGAGCCATAACCATATGAGAAATATATAACCCTAACCTAAATAACCATAACCTAAAAAAAATTAAAACATTACATTTTATTTTTTTTAAAACATTACATTTTACTTTTTTTTAGTGTCACGCAGGTGGAAAAAACATGTGAAAAATACCTATATTTTGTTAAAATAAATTGGGGATTGCACATAAATTCTAACTTGATAAATAATCCAAAAAAATTGTTTATATATATTATATTCACTTTTGAGTTTGATATAGACAAACTTTGGTGGTTGTACCGCACATATAACACCGTGCGACAGCATTTTTCACACCGGGAAAAATCCACATCTGCGTGAAACTAGAGACCAAATATAGTCCAATATTGTCCTTTTCAAAGGACTTCAAAATTTTGAAGGGGATACAAAATAAAAAAAATATCAAAAATACTTATACTCCTTAAAATATTGCGATATGTATATCAAATAAAATATGTATATCAAATAAAATTGATTTTTTATCTATTTGTAAAAAAAATTATATGAAAAAGGTCCTTTGAAAATTTTAATCCTTTAAATCCTTGAAAATTTGTTTTGAATTTTCTTGAAAAGTAGCTATGTTAAAACCCAAAATCTCCTTGATCACCTGTCAGAATTTCATTACTCTAACTTTATTGGTTCGAAAGTTATTAAAAAAAGGCGGAAGGTGCAATTCTAATTAAGTACAAAAATTCTAATTTATTTGAGTATCAGTATTTTAAATAATAAAAAGATACAAAATCAATGAAGCGAGAATAACGAAATTTTGACACGTGATCAAGGAGATTTTGGATTTAATATACTTACTTTTCAAGAAAATTCTACATACATTTTCAAGGATATAAAGGAGTAAAATTTTGAAAGGACCTTTTTCATATCCTTTTTTTAACAAATAGATAAAAAATCAATTTATTTAAATTCTTGAGCCTTTCTTCTTTCATTTGATATACATATCGCCATATTCTAACGAGGTTAAGTATTTTTAATATTTTTTTTATTTTTATCCCCTTCAAAATTTTGAAGTCCTTTTAAAAGGACAAAGGATATAGAAATGAAAAGCTGAGTACGCAGTATTACTATGTTTGGTCTCTTGTTTCACGCCCATATGGATTTTTGCCGGTGTGAAAATTCTTTTTAATTTTTGTCGCACGGTGTTATGGACTTTAACTCTGGGAAATTGTTACTTATATTAATACTATTATTAAAAAAATAATAAAAGGGCGGCACTTTGCCCTTGTTTACTGTACTTTATTCTTTTGTTAATCTCTATAAATGATTTAATATAGAAAACCCAACATTAACATTTGATCACGAAGGCATAAAAGATGGCTTCAAGAATGAACCTAAATTAATTTTATTTAATTAAAATCCCTTAATTTCAGTGGACACATTTAATGGTACTTGTTTGTATTGGGGAATTTGTGTTTAAAAGATTTTCATTAATAAATTTAAGCTGTTTCACTCAAAATATTTCGTCAGCCTTGCATGTCTGCGCCAACACTCATTAGGACCGCAAAACGTTGCATGCGCTTCCCAAACCCCAATAAAGCCATACACAATAAAATGCTTGTTGTGTGCGTGTATGTCTGTGTGTGTGTGTGTGTGGCTGCCGCCTGGCCGGGCAACACCATGATTAAAAAGCAATCTTCTTTCCATTTGGGACATCATTTACGAAATCATAATTCGCGTGTTTCGCGCGCATTATTCAACTGTGCCAAGATTTATCTCGAACTGCGAACCGTTGCAGCGGACGCGCCGCGTTCGCATTCGGCACATATGCAACGCTGCCGCTGCGCAACATTATTTGAGCGCAATTTTAGAATGAACCGAAATTTTCGCTTTCGAATTTCCACATTCAAAATGCGCCAAAGTGCTGCTGCCATCGAATGTTGCGCAGCTGATGAGTTGCCTGAAATGTGGCACCGCATCACATGGCCCGAATGTCGCTGCGGCCGGCCGGAGAGGCGCACTCGCATAGCTGGCAATGATTTATATGGCGGCAGCGGCAACGGCGGCAGTGTTGTGCCCTGCAGCCGAACAACTTCATTTAATTTTCAGTTATGATTGCAGTGCTATCGCTGCTGTTGTTGTTGTTGTTGTTGTTGTCAGCGTATTTGTTCTTTAATCGAGTTGCGAAATTCGCTTTTATGCTTTTGCTGCAAAAAAATGCTAATTACATAGAATATTTTATTTCTTGAAACTTGGGGAAACTTTTGCATATTTTTTGTGTATTTGACAAGAAGTTCGAGGCGCACTTGTGGGGCATTGTCGATGCGCATAAAGGCGTTGCAAATGTGCGGCAGCAGCTTTAAGCGAATTTGATATTCAAATTCGGGCACAAATACCTGCTGCTGCTAATTTGCAACGCAAATGCCATAACGACAATTGCGCGGCGGCGACTGCTAACTGGCGGTTGAAATGCTGCTTGGCGCGGCGGCAACTTGGCGTTCTTTATGCTAATGCCGCCGATTATGCTGACGAAAGATGACAGTCGCACAAGACGACGAGACGACAGAGATAAAGACAAAGAAAGAGAGAGAGAGATAGAAAAAGAGGGAGTGCCAAGTGAAAGAGTGAGCGAGAGGCGCCACGCACTGTTTTTAGTCTGCAAGCAGTTCATGCGAGTTGTTTTAATAATTTTTTACAAAGTTTAAAAATTTGTCATTTTCTATTCAATTCAAATTAAATTCAATAATGTTTCGTAAATTCTCTAAATCATGCATTTTTACTTGAGATTTCTACGTTTTTAGCGATTTTTTTAGGGGGTGGCACTTTACATTAAAAAATTTTAGGGTGTCGATTTTTAACACTTTGGGAAATTGACTGTAAAATTAGTATTTACAAAAAACTCAAATGAGGTGTTTTCTTGTATCATAGCTCTTTAACCCTTAAATGCATGGGGCAATTTTTTTCGAATCAATCTAGAGCAAGCACAAACATGATTTAAATTGATTCAACAGATGTACGAAGGATTTAGGAACTGTACCATATATGGTACGCCATGCATTTAAGGGTTAAACCCTCTTTCCAACGGTAAATTGCTTAATTAATAAAATTAAAAAAGAGCTAAAACAATAAATACATTTGGAATTCAGCAGTCGATGAAGGACGTGCCAAAAAAAGTACGAAAAGCAAACCGCAATGGAATTGAAACTTTTTTGTAAACATTGGCGATAAGTTAATTTTTACAAAGAATTCCCCTATAAATAAAAAATTTCTGAGGAGCAATATTTGTTTAAGAAAAAATTTTGCAATTCAGTAAAAATTGCATTAGTTAGTAAGGACTACTTTTAAACCTGTTTGAGGTGGTGGGAACGAAAAAGTTCTATTTGGTTTCTCAAATGTCAATGGATTTTCATACATTTAACCTTTTTGAAAACGAAATGTGATAAACTTTTAAATTATTTAGTAATACATATCGCACACCCACTACAAAAGTGACACAACTCAAATTTTTAATTTTTCAGGAAACGCAAAAAACTATTTTTGAGCTGCATAAAATTTTTTTAAAATAACATACAGACCGTTTAGTAGAAAATCCCTACAGATTATGCTTTAGGATAAGTTACAAAGATTTGTTTTTTAAATTTTACACTAGAAAATCCAAAATTTTGAGTTGTGACTTTTTGATGATATTTTAATTCAATAACTACCGAATTATTTTAAGTTATGTCACTTTTGTTGAATTTAATAATTATACAGTTAAAAAGTTGAAAGCAAAATTTTGAAAGTTCGAAATTAATTTTTTATAAAAAATTTTTTACTTTTTAATTTTTTTACTTAAAAAACAAAAATTTATTTCGTCAAAAGTGTCACAATTTGAATTAGGACTCTTTTGCATTGAGCTGCAGCGATCAAATAGCATCAAACTCCTCGACATGAAGAGAGACCTAACTGTATTTTGGAATCGTGGAATGTTTTTTCAGAAATGTGTTTTTTTATTCTTCAGATTTTGAGGGTGTATTGCAAAATTTGGATATGCAGTTGTTTTGGTCATCGAGATGTATTACAAAAATAATAAATCAATAAAAGAAATAATACAAAATTTATAAATAGAAATAAATGTAAAAATAAAAAATAAAAATAAATAAAAAAGTTAAAAAAAAGCCCAGTGAAATCCTTTCACCTTTGGACAAGCCATGTGTCACACTTCAACCATTTCTTGTTTTTCCTCTGAAGCTAACCAACAGTCTCAACGTGTATAACACTGTATCTTCCAAATTCAAGTTAGACCTGTTTCTTTCAAAAGATGTTTTTAAAAATAATCTAAAACATGTTTTCTAGTTTTAAGTTTAGTTTGTAATATGTCTGTAAGAACAATCTGTTCATAGACTTAAATAAATAAATAAATAAATAAATATGAGAAAATTAGTGCGACCTCTTAACCCTTTCGACCCCGAATTTCACCCTGTGTCTCGATATTACTTTTTGGTATTTAAATCATGAAACATGATCATCATTAAATCATGAAACTAAGAAGTGTGCACACGACATTTGAAGTCGCCACGCTTCTTTGTTAGAGTTCTAGAGCTAGTTTACTTTTGAACAATTTTAGCTTAAAACGGGTTAAATAAATTTTGTATCAATGTTTTTAATTACAGGAAAATGATTTAATATTTATGGAAAAATACAAAATTATCACTTTTTGATTTTATTTAATCATTATTAAAGAAAAAGGATTTTGAGCAAACGCGCCCAATTTGTAGACTTCAATTAGAACACAAACTTTTCCTGATATCGCTGCAAATTATTGGAAATTATTTTGGGGATAACAGTAAAATTTTTGTAATTTGCTTTGAATTCACTTCTAAAAATATTAATTTGTTGGTGCCTACTTAAATTAAATCCATAAATCAATCGTAGCTTTTGCTATAGGATGACAATAGTGCAGAGTCCAGTGAGATGCCGAAGGGAGTATCGTCTCAGGGACTATGATTCCTGAATAGTGCAGAAGAAAGATCTCTTTGTAGCCTTTGCAAAGATGTAGTGTCCAGTTAAAACACGTGGTGCACTTCCTGAAAATTTATTGTTAGATTTTTGTTTGCCCTTTTAGTTCACTGGGGCTCACTTTTAATCCAGCAGACTTTTGGTGCACTTTCAGTGCAATTTCGGTCAGATTTGTTGCGCCATTTAACTCTTTCATTTTTTTGTTGCCATATATCTGAAACTTCTATGATTCCAAGAGTAAATTTTTTTATTGGTCCTTAGGATAGTTTGAAGTTTTAGGAATAATACGAAATGTATGAACTGAATATTTAAGTTCAAAGAGAAGTATGCACGTTTTAGTAAAGAAAGAAGTAGCAGAGAAAAATAATTTAATTTGAATTTTTACTGTAAGCTTAACTTGTTCAATATTTTTAATTAGTCTGTAAGAATTCGTTCTGTAGACTAAAATAAATAAATAAATAAATAAAATAAATAAATAAATTCAAATATGTTTTAGATAATTGTAGCTGAAGTACATAAATGAAAAAATATTTGAACTAAAAGTTACAGTAAACAGTTTTATGTTCAGGTAATTATTGCAGCCACAATTTTAAGAAACAATGACAAAATTATTATGGAATGTTGTTGTTATAACTACACAGAAGACCGAAAAAATAAATTAAAAATTTTAACGTTCGTAGCAAAAATCTGTAGCGAAAGGTCTAATAGGTCTTTGAGGTCGGTTAGGCAGTGTTGGAGCAATTAGTTATAATTGGTTGAAAATCAAGCTGTTACTTTTAGTAGGACCCAAGGTTACCTTTTGGGCGTGGCCAAAGTGCACTTTATATCAATTTACGGTCTTCAGAAGACAATGGCGGATTCAGGGAGGGTTTTGGGGGTTGAAACCCCCTCGAAATTTTAGGATCGACTTTAGAACTGCACCTATTTCTGTTTTTACACGGTCTTTTTTTACATGATTTTGATTTAACACGGTTTGAAAATAAAAAAGTTTTTAATTTTTCGTGCTAAATGAAATAAAATCGTATAAAAAAATTAAAAAATTTTTTATTTTCAAACCGTGTTAAATCAAAATCATGTAAAAAAAGACCGTGTAAAAACAGAATTAGGTGTACATACAATCTAAAAGGAATTTTTTTACATTTTATGAATATTAAAGAATTACTTTTTGAAACCCCCCAAAATTTTTCTTAACCCGCCCCTGTCAGAAGAGCAAAGTGGTACAATGGTATCACATTTGCTTCAGTTCCCGAACACTGCCATTGTTTTTCTTACACAAAATATTCACACAAATGTCTATATTACATAAATTTTTTTTTGTTAAAAAACTATTAACAACACCGCACTGCGAACTGGGTCAGCTGGGTTGCGCTTGGCACCGTTCCGCCGCTCGGTTGCACCAATGCAAAGCTGTGCCGCTGCACTCGTATGCGCATATTTTCCTGCTACTTGCATACATTTTGCATATGAATTGCATGACATGTGCTCCATTCGTTGCAGTACAGTTGTAAGAACGGTAAGAACTCGCGGCGAACTGACTCGCCATGATCGACAGCCAATGTCAATTGTGCCGTTTTCTACTGTTTGCGTTGTGTTTTATTTTATTTTTTATTTTTTCTTATTATGTTTGACTTTTGTTGCAATTGTCAGTCGTCAGGCAACGCTTGTGCTGAATTGCAAATGTAAGAAAAAAATCATGAAACCATTTTTGGTTATTTTCAAAAATCAAAATTTTAGCATATTGAACAGAATAAAAAAATACAAAGTGAATTCGTCGTGAGACAAAGAGGATGGTTTTTGTTGTTTTTGTAATTTTTGTTTTTGTAATTTGTTATTGATGCAGTAGTAGACAAACAAAAATGTGTGTTGCAACTGAGTTGTGCAGCAACTTTCACCAAGAGACCTAAAGTGGCCCAGTTGTTCTGATTGACCCCTGAAGGCTGAAGTCTGCAATTTCGCTTGTGGCATCTCCTCACCGATTTCCTCTGCCTTAGCAAATATGCCCAAACTCTTGCACAAAGTAATGGGTTGCCTCTTGTTGTTGTTGTTGTTCTCTAACTTACTTCAATTAAGACAGTTTGATTGTGTTGGCTTATGGCTTTGGCCCTGTCTGTCAGTGGCGCCTTTGTTGCGGTCAGTCAGATTTCTCACTGCCTAATTGAGTGTTTATCATTTAACATTTGAGCTCATTGCCAATTCGCTTGGATCGTCGTCTATGCGGATTATTGCTGTGTGCAGTGTGCATCTGGGAAACGGTTGAAGCGAGCAGAGTAGCGACCAGATTGCACATTGAAATGCCAATTGAATGATTGCTGCAACGCTCACACGTTGTGCATAGTCAATCGGTTTGCCTCATCATTGTTGCATTCAATTACTGGCAGTTTGGTGCTGTTGACCGCAAATCTTCAGTTAGAAAATGCAATGCGCAAGTCGAAGGCAGCCAAGTTGCCGGGCGGAAACTTTGGGATCGCCAACAACTCAATTTAAGTTTTTCACCTGTTTGCCAATAATTCACCTTTACTGCAAGCGGCATACAAACATAAATTGCGTTTGCTATAAAAAAAAAATTATAAAAAATGAAGTCCATGCACAATGCGGCAATGTGCGCCGCACGTTGGGAAAAAACAGGCAAAAACGCTCGCATCGCCTGTTTTGAGCTTTAGCATCTAGAGAACTGAAATTTCGTTATTATCTTTAGAATTCTTCAGAGAATTGTATGGTATAACTTTTTTTATTTCCCGTACCAGGAGCTGGTACCATACAGTCGGAATTTAAGAGTTTTAAAAACATGCATAATCAGAAGCAAAAAAAAAAGTCAATATTTTGATAACTGATTCTCGTAGAAGATCAAAAATAAAGTTACACGTGTTTTAGCGTTTTTTAATTTGAGCACTTTTTCGCAGCACGGTTTATGGTTTCCAAATGTATAACGAAAAATTTAATAACTTCGGAAATAAAAAAGATAAAGGATTGAATTTTCGCATAACGGTTTCCCATAAGTAGAAGATGATTTATTCCAAAAATGCAAAAAATTCGCCCACGACCACGCCTACTCTCCATACAGACTTTATTTTTAACAATATTGAAATAGTCTAAAATTTTGTTGTCATGAATTAAAATGTTCTTTAGAGACACTTAGCCCACTTTTATAAAAGTAGGCAAACTCTTTCTTAAAAAAATCTAAACTATTCATTTAATTTTATATGGCACGGAAAAGGTTAACTGACAAGTATAACTTTCCTCACTAAAAGTTAAAATAATCACTTATTATGTATCTCAAGGGGTTAAAGAGGCATGTCACACCTATTTCCAGACAAAAATATCCCTAAACGGACGGTAAATATTTAAAAGTTCATATTTTGAAAAATATCTTTATATGGCAACCCTGTTAAAAAATGAGCAACCCACGCCCATTTTAGGCAATATGTTGTTCTCATGATTTCCAAAGTGTTTGTATGAAATTTCAGTTTCGTGTCCCAACTTTCTCGAAAGCTATTATGAATACCTTCCATCAGACAGACGAATTGGAAGACATATTAACAGACGGACATAGATAAATCAATGCGATATATATTTACACATCTCAATTCTATATATTTAAATACATATTTATTCCTTTCAACACCAGCCGTGCTGTTTTTCATACGTTATAGTTTTGCTCAGCAATTAAAAATATATCGTTGCTCACCAGAACTGAGTACAAAAAGTGCTTGGGTTGGCATGCGAAAATTGCTCGCATTCATTTAGTCGCAGGACTCCGCAGATTAGTTTGGTACCATCATTGAGCTGAATGTCCCACCTAATCAGTGTATACGTGCATTCCATATCGTGGAATGCTGTGGAATCTCAAAAGTTACAGTCCAGAGAAAATCACGATTTTTCTCATTTTTATCAAAAAATTAGGCAAAGGTTAGATATTTTTTTTTGTCAAAATAAACATTTTTTAAATACAATTCTTTTATATATTAATTGCTTAAATATCATAACCCCACATGTGAAAAATTATGGGATTTCATTAAAAAATATAGATTCTACGGGCATCTGAAGACAGCCTTGTTAACGATATTTTGCTAGAAGTGAAAATAATATAATAAAACGTTCAAATTTGAAAGGCCCTAAAGTCCAGGTCATGGGATGAAGAGACTTAAAAAGTTGATTTGCTGTCTCGCTTGTCTATCTATATGACAAGCAAAAAAAAAAAATTCAGATTCGCATCTTTTGGATTTGCTCCAATGCGAGCGTTTTTGCCTGTTTTTTCCCAATGTGCGCTGTTTGATTGGGTGAATTGGGCGAAAAAAGTCTACCGGCTTCATTTGTGCAACCGCAGTATGTGCACAAAATGGTTTGGGGAGCAAAATAAATGAAATAAAAATGAAAAAATGTTTTAACCCTTTCGACGCTAAAGTTGTCTGAGAGCAACTTCACCTATTTGTCATCTTATAGCGAAAGCTTCCATTGATTTATGGATTTATTTTAAGGTATCATTACACGTTAGAAAGGGGAATTTTTAATGATTTACAAAATTATTTATTAATCAGCTCCTTTATTATCAATCTTTTTGAAAATTTTTTTACAATATATTGAAGGTTTAAGGAATACAAACAAAATTTTTTTTTAGCATATTGTCTCTTATATAGGTGAAGCTGAAGTCGCGTAGAAAAAAAAACATATCCTCCATTACGGATTGGCTAAACTGAAACAAAAACACAAAAAAGATTCATAATTATTAAGCTTTCGGACGCAGGAATTCACCAGAAAAATAAAACAAACGCTAAAAATAAAAGGATAGGAGCTTTTTGAAAAAAAGTGTCAAAAATTGACTGCGTTTTTCACATTTTTTCCCAAAAAAAGTACTTTAAATTAAAAATTTTTCTTCAATATTGTGGTGGATTCTTGTAAAAAATAAGTTAATAAAAAGAACTAAAAAAATTTTTTTAAAATCGGTCGAGCCAATCCGGAGATTAAGTGTAAGAGACAATATGCTAAAAAACAAAAAAAAAATTTCGTTTGTGTTTCTTAAACCTTCAATATATTGTAAAAAAATTTTCAAAAAGATTGATAATTTTGTAAATCATTAAAAATTCCCCTTTCTAACGTGCCATGATACCTTAAGAGGCCACCAACAAATTAATATTTAAAAAAAAGAATTCAAAGCAAATTAAAAAAATTTTACTGTTATTCCCAAAATAATTTCCAATAATTTGCAGCAATATGAGGGAAAGTTTGTGTTCTAATTGAAGTCTACGAATTGGGCGCGTTTGATCAAAACCCTGTTTCTTTAATAATGGTTAAAAAAAATCGAAAAGTGATAATTTTGTATTTTTCCATAAATATTACATAATTTTTCTGTAATTAAAAAATATTGATACAAAATTTATTTAACCTGTTTTAAGCTAACATTTTTCGAAAGTAAACTAGCTCTAGAACTCTAACAAAGAGGCGTGGCGACTTTAAATGTCGTGTGCGCACTTCTTAGGCAAATGTTTCATTATTGAAATACCAAAAAGTAATATTGAAACAATAATATTAATATTAAAATTCGGGCTCGAAAGGGTTAAAAAAACGGAAAAATAAAAGTGCACTAGAAGCAATGGAAGCAAAATCTATGAACGAGTACGTTCGGTTGGATTGTTGTAGGGCAACGAGAGGCACGCAGAAGTAAGAAGGAGCAGTATTGGTGAAAGAATGAAGCAGTGAAGGAAAAAGTAGCAAAGGAATAAGTAGAAATAGTGACAATTCTCATAAATGTTTGTCTTCTTTTCTCATCAAAACACGCACACACACACAAGCACAGAAAAACACTAACACACACACACACACACATAGTACACTTGAACACACATGTTTATGCTTATTAACCCGTTTTGTCGTAAATCAAGTGAAATTACATTTTCGGCGCACCGAACGGCCGTTTCCGCTGCTGAAAATGCGTCGCAACGACGACAGCAGACGGTTGTAAATATATGCCCAGCTCACAGCACTGCCAGCGTATTTGGCTCTATTGATGTTAATGGTTTTGTTGTTGTCGTTGCCGCGCTAACATTAACGACACACGCACATGATCGATGACAGTTTGTGGCTGTGGCGAAATTGTAAAATTTCTTGCGGTAATGGAAAAAACGTGCAGCGCTCAAGCACATCAATTTTCGCGCATGGCCCCCATGGCCCCCGCCCCCGTCTTCATCTGCCCGGCTTACGCTGTCTTCGCTCGTGTGCAATTTCCAATAATATCAAATATTCAAGCCTAATGCGGCCATAGGTGTCAAGTGTTTGGCCCTTACACCAAAAAAACGGCCCCACAAAACTTTGCTTTTTCGCTTGAAGCAAAACAACAATAAAAAAAATAACAATAAAAAAACCAAAAAACAGCAAAATATTAAATGACATTTATGGCTTTGCTGCTTTGCGTTAGGGCCCAATGAAAATATTTTATTATGGCTCATACATCGATCATAGCTCAGCTGCTGGCAGAGCGTCTTATTTTTTGCTTTTTTTGCATTGTTTTTTTTAGCTCTTTTTTAGCCGTAATTCATCATTGACCTGCCAGCCATACAGTTGTTTATTGTTGACATTTTGCTGCAAATCGTAGCACAAATACGCTTCTCTCGCATGGCAAGAATGACACAGCGCGTCGCAATGTCAGCGCAATTCATGCAAAATCCGCTCGATCGATCGATCGCTAAATGTTCATATTGATAGATGACTGAATAGATGGCTGTGCGCATAGCCAGATTGACATATTGATGGTTGTAGAAAGATTTCGTCAAGTTGCGCTTCTTCCATAAAGTGCACAAAATATGACACACAACACAACAAAACACAACACAACAACTACGGTATGCAAAATCGGTCTGCTGCATTTGTCAACAGCAAATGTAAATATGTCAGGTCAATGTTTGCGCATTTGTGTGTGTGTGAGCGGCAGCAGTCGAACATGTAAATATTCATTTATGCATTTCTTAAAATGCATTACAATAACAAAAAAAATCAATATTGGCGGCATTCACAATGTGCTGGAGCAAAATAGTTTAGTGTAAATTTTTAGACCTCAATTGCAGTTAACTGATTTTTAATCAATTTTTTTTTTTGTAAAAAAATTAGTTTTGTGAGATCTCAAGGGATCTGAATTAAGGGGTTTTCAATTTTTTTCGATTTATGATAAAGAGTTACACTTTCCACCTCGATTTTACGTACTCCAGGCATATTGATTACTAATTTCTTTGTGTCTTTCCCGCTTAGACCTGAGTCAGGTTTAATATAGCACCGTGCGACAAAAATTCAAAAATTTTTCATACCGGAAAAAATCCATATGAGCGTGAAACTAGAGACCAAACATAGTAACACTGCGTACTCAGTTTTTCATTTCTACATCCTTTGTCCTTTTAAAAGGACTTCAAAATTTTGAAGAGGATAAAAAATATAAAAAAATATATAAAGTATTTAACTTCGTTAGAATATGGCGATATGTTTATAAAATGAAAGAGGAAAGGCTCAAGAATTTAAATAACATTGATTTTTTATCTATTTGTAAAACAACGATATGAAAAAGGTCCTTTGAAAATTTTAATCCTTTATATCCTTGAAAATTAATATAGAATTTTCTTGAAAAGTAAGTTTGTTAAAACCCAAAATCTCCTTGATCACGTGTCAAAATTTCATTATTCTCGCTTCATTAATTTTGCATCTATTTATTATTTAAAATACTGATACTCAAATACATTATAATTTTTTTACTTCATTAGACTTGCAGCTTCCGCCTTTTTTTAATAACTTTCGAACCAACAAAGTTAGAGTAATGAAATTTTAACACGTTACCAAGGAGATTTTGGGTTTTCACATACTTACTTTTCAATAAAATTCTATATAAATTTTCAAGGATATTAAGGATTAAAATTTTCAAAGGACCTTTTGCATATCCTTTTTTTACAAATAGATAAAAAAATAAGTTTTATTTAAATTCTTGAACCTTTCTTCTCTCATTTGATATACATATCGCCATATTCCAACGAGGTTAAGTATTTTTTATATTTTTTTTATTTTTTATCCCCTTCAAAATTTTGAAGTCCTTTTAAAAGGACAAAGGATGTAGAAATGAAAAACTGAGTATCCAGTATTACTATATTTGGTCTCTAGTTTCACGCACATATGAATTTTTCCCGGTTACAAAAATGCTGTCGCACGGTGTAGTAGAGAAGCGACCACCTATGCGCTTTAACATCAAAGGATCTACTCAAATTCAGTAAACTGTTTGGTAAACTATTAAATTGAGCCTCATGTTGCAGTACAATGGACGTATTTCTATCTGAGTGCTGTGCTTACAAGACTGGTCCAATAAAAAACTTGTCGCCGTTTCATTATTGTGCTCGCAAATGGATGTTCCATGTTTTTTTATAGAAATTAGTACGTCACTAGGCCAAACAACTACTTGCAGTCCCTCCTGCATAGAGACGGTTTCTTCTGAACGTGAACGTTGGTCCGAAATTACAGGCGACATAAAGAACCTTCTTCTGCAGCCTCTCACAACCTGGTATGCTCGCTCGCGGCTTGAGGCGGCCCATTTGCTTATAGTGGCTTCGATGGAACAGAAGGGAACGGCCGAAAAATTCTACCTCAGAGCTTATAGAGTCAAAGTCTTCGTAACTCGCAATTTCTGTGTTCACCGGCACCTAAGTTTATTTAATTTATACTTTATCTTTAGTAAGTTTTTAATGAAGACTGATATTACGGTATCTAAGTTCTTGAAGAATGGATTTCCATAGGCGTTTAGACAGGACAGGGAATTAACATCCAGCGGTTACTTCAGCTTGGCAAAGTTTCTCGTATGAACGATAAAGCTCCGGCGAAAAGGGTGTTCGACGCGTTGGTTTACGGCTAAGAGGGAGATCGTATCACCGGTCGAAGAATCAAGTTGAACAGGCTCTGTTATCTCCAGGTGTGACCAACTGGAGAAGGCGCAAAGTAGAGAAGCTTGGAGAGACGATTTGTTGAGTAAGTAAGTTTAGACAGGACAATGGCTTATAGTCTCGTGGCTTACAGTCTTGTCTATCTACTCATTAAGGCAACTTTGATGACAACTGACAAGTTTTAGTTGATTGATTTAAGATCTTTGAAAACGAAATGCACGTATATTTTCCGCCAATGCTTGGAGAAAAGCCAATAGAACTACAGAGTTGATGGCTTACAGTCTCTACATACTTGACACTAAAGAAGCTTCGACGCAGGTCTTAACAGTCAGGTTGTAGTTAAAAGATTTAGACTCTCAGGTCCTTAAAAAGACACTTGCGAGCATTTTACATCTGCGTTCAGAGCGTTGATAGACGGTATAGATTAAATGACTTACTGTATCTTCTTCCTACTCACTGAAATTGCACAGAGTAAATCACTTATAGTCTTTTCCTCACATTCACTAAAACTGTGTTAATAGAAACCCCAAAGTTCAAATTCGTGCTTGATTATATAAAGCAAAGCTTTATACTGATTCGGAACCGAAATGGTTTTGAACTGCACTCCGGCTTTATGAATCTTTGAACTGAACCTAAAATGGAACCAATGAAATTTTAAAATGTCTGTATGGAACCAATAAAAACTAACTATTGTACAATATTTTCAAAGGCTGTAGGTTTCAAACTGGTTCAGAAAATTTAAATACATTTATTTTTAATGCATTAAAATATTTTAAAATTTGTTTAACAATTTACGAGAATAAATTGTTCAGAGTTTTAATAAACAAATCTTACTACCACTGAACCAATCACGAATCATTTACATATGTTTTACAAGTCTTTTTTTACAAGTCACACAAAATCTTGAAGGAGAGCCATTTAAATGTTTTTCAGTTGCATCTAAAGTGGGTTGGTGACAGATTAACCCTCAAATGCATATTGATGCCTTTAGGCACACTAACATATTTGTGTATATTTTCAAATTGAACCCCGATATAATATTTTGAAACAACAACCACATTTGAAATCTGTTTGCTAATATTTAGTAGTTTATTAATATTTAATTCACTTTTCAGTGGTTTTCTGTGTTAAAAATAAAAACCTATATTTAGCAAACGTGAAAATAATTCATGCATTTGAGGGTTAAGTGCCTTGCAACTTATTTCTTTTCCTTCTCCTTTTCGTCATTGAGGCAACTTTGTGCGAGATCCCAACTGACTTAGCCTGTTCATAAGACGGCCGAACAGTGAATCATTGCTCTTTGAGTACCGTCACGACTAAGCAGGCATTTCTTATAGTTTAGTACGAATAGATGCTCTTTTACTTTCTATTAAATAATACTATAATTGAGTAATTACTTTCTATTGGTTCTTTCCTTTGCCAACTTTTGCTGTCTTCAAGAAGAAAAGCGCATATTTTATTGTAGAATAAATTTGCCCTCTTATTCCTTAGCCAGGACACTTCGCAGAAGTCATAAGTACTGTTATTTAATGCATCTAAATAATTACTGCTTTCGAGTAATTACACAATTGAATATTTACATTTTCAGCTACTGTGAATGCCGCCTTTGACATTTGGCATGGCATTGTCGTGGCGCTTGCCGCGTGCGCTCAATAATTGTTCTCGCCCAATCATGCTGCCAGATCGCCAAATTACCTCAGCAAATTGCACACAATCGCGCTGCACATAAATCAAATGCTGCGCGCTATTATTGAAACCTTTCCATTGACCTCGTAATATTTAAGTTTAAATTGCTTCCGAATTTTTTCAATGTCCTCGGGCTGCTGATAAATCGCTTAAAAATACCGCTACCTAACCAGGTGGCAATGGCGCTGACTGCAACAACTGCAATGCAATGCATTGTTATGTGGCATTCAAGTTGCATTGTGCTTTTGTATGATATGGGATTTTTATAGCGAAATATTATATAAATATATATGTATTTTTAAATATATATATTTTCGTTGCTGTTGTGAGCAATCAAATTTTCTGCAGCGAATTCAATCAGCAGCGTTTTTTTGTTTTTTTTTTGTTGATATTTGATTGTATTTGTCGGTTTTTCAAGGGATCCGTTCGAACGTGTACAATGATTTTATTTTTAGCTTTTTTTTTTTTAACGAACAATTGTGATTTTCTATTTTTGATAAAATATTAATACCGCTGTGGGCAGTTAAAAAATAGGTTTTTATTTTTATGAAATAATTGTTTGAGCAACTTGCATTTGATGTCCATAAAAAGATTTGAGGTAGTGTGGTGCGCAGCTTAAATGTATGCTTTGGTTTTTGCTGAGTTTCAAGTTGTGATCTGACTGTGACAATACAACTATTTAATTGCATACTTTAGGGATGAATTTTGATTATAAGACAAATGGACTGTCAGTTTATTTGCGACAAATTCTTCATGTCTGATAACACCGTGCGACAACAAATTTTACACACGAAAAAATCGATATACTTGCGAAACTAGGGGCCAAATGTAGTAAAACTGCGTTTTTAGTTTTTCTCTCTGACGTCAGAATTTTTTTTTAAAGGACTTTGAAATTTCAAGGACATGTTTATTTCAAGAAATTATTTTAAAAATTGAGTGCATTATAGAATAACAATATGAGTATCAAATAAAAGAGAAAAATCCTTAGAATCTTATAAAATTTAATGTTTTGGTGCAAAAGGACGAAGAGGTATTGAAAACGTCCTTTTAAAACTTTATCCTTGAATATCCTTGCAAATTTCCAATAATTTTTTTTTTTTTAATTTATCTTAAGGACTAATACGTACACTACTACATCTTTGAATTTCGTCCTTCTAACTTTAATAATAAGGATATAATTTAATGAGTGAGTGAATTGACTGCCGGCAGACACAAACCAAAATTAAACAAAACAATTTATTAATAAACCGGCAGCTCACACTCTGCCATTCAATGTTGTTGTTGTAGTTTATAGTTAGTTTGCCAGCCAAAGAAATGTGCCATCTCCGGCGGAGTTTATTTAGTTCAACCTGTTGAACGGTTAGGCAAATTAGTAGCCGCTACCACGAGACAAGTGCGCGCTGCTCGGCGGCCGGAAGGGCCCACTGGGAATGGAAATTCGTTTAGCATCGCAGCAAAGTGCTACCGGTGACTATTGCCACAGCCAAATACCAGCAACCATGACAACACACATCCGCCCAAGCGGCGGTCCAACCATGCCTGCGCCTCATCCTCGACTGCAGAGTTGGTTCCAGTGTCTTGTCGGCGCTGTTTTGCCCTGCACACGTCTCAATGTGGGTGCAAATTTGTTTAGCACAAACAAACAAACAAAACAAAAACAAAATCGACACTTGATACTTGCGCTACTCGCATGCAAAAGCACTCACAAGGCGGCTTCCGCCCCACTATGGAGCAGCTGGCAATTATCAATGCTTGTCGCAGGTACAGTTAACTGTACGTTTGGCCAAAAGCAGCGCGCACCGAGGATGCTCACATGGCACAAGCGGCGCAATGCGGCATTGTTGTTGGCGCGCCTGATTGACCAGTGCGCGGAATGCGCGGTAAGTAATGCAATTAATATTCAACGCCGATAGGTGCGCGCATAATTTACGTGCACTGCTGTGCTGTGGCAGCGTTCCTGTCCCGCTGCGGGCTGTTGCCGTGCAGCAGGAGGCGGCTTAGTGGCAATTACAATGGCGCAGCGACCGCCAAGGCGCACAGATTTTGTGCAAAAATTATTCAAAAGCCCGCGGAAAATCTCTGATATTTTTTTTCATTCTTTCAGCTTTTTGTTTGTTTCAAGGTTTGTTCGCAAAAAAAAAATAGCAAAATAGTGAGCAGGCCGAAGTGGTTGAAAATTGTTGGTAGCTATTATTTGTTGGTGTTGCATTGTATGCAGAAATGTAGCCGATTGCTTTGTGACCTTATCAAAATGTTAGACAATGATAAGAATTGGCAAATTTGCGATGACTCACAGCAACAAAAAGAAAAATTGCCAAAAAAAATGCTTGGCATACAAAATTTTGTTTTTTTTTCGGCAATGCACTATGGTTTTCGTTTCTATTTGGAAGTTTTGTTTGAGGTTTTGTTTCTAATTTTATTTTTAGTGTTTTTTTTACCACTACCAAGAAAATGTTTTTTCTATAAAAAAGCAAACATTGTTTTAATTTTAAATATCAAACTGCAATGATTTTTTCGCAGCCAAGTTGAGGTTAGAAGCTGAGAATTGCTACTAACTGAATAAGTCGACTAATGAAAACTGATCTGTCTGCCCAGTGCCTGTAAAGTCTCTCAAGCTCTCTAGAAAATATGACTCCAAGCAAATTGTTTGCTCTTATGGATCAAGAACTGAAGTCTATGAAAAAATTAGGATTTTTTTTAATTCTTGAATACAAAAATTTTAATATCTTCTTCCCTCTATAAAACAAAAAATTATTGCATCGCACGACATACATAATATATTTAATTAACACATGAATACATTCTAAACTAAGTAATAAACATAAAATAACGAAATTCAATAAAAAAAAAATTTGGAAATTTTAAACAATATTAAAAAAAAAGTAAAGTCTTTTAGTAAAGTCTTATGAATCAAGAATTGAAGTCTATGAAAAAATTAGGATTTTTTTAAATTCTTGAATACAAAAATGTTAATATCTACTTCCCTCTATAAAATAAAAAAATTATTGCATCGTACAACAAACATAAAATATTTAATTAACACATGAATAAATCCAAAACTAATAAACATAAAATAACAAAATTCAATAAAAAAATATTTGAAATTTTAAACAATATTCAAAAATAAAGTTTTAAAAAAACGTTTTGAATAGCTATTCGTCCTTGCGCACCAAACAATGAAATTTTTTTGAAATTGTACTGAATCTTCTGTTTCATTTGATACCCAAATTAATATTCCACATTGCGCCCAATTTTTTTTATAGATTTTTTTATATTTATTACATTTTTTTTAAATATTCATCTTTTTGAAATTTGAAAGTCCATTTAAAAAGAATGCTAACGTTAGAAAGAAAAACTAAAAACATTGTGCCCAATGTTTATATAAATTTGTTTTATTTCTATTGTATTTTTTTTTATTATTCATCTTTTTGAAATTTTAAAGTCCATTTAAAAAGAATGCTTACGTCAGAAAGAAAAACTAAAAACGCAGTTTTACTATGTTTGGCCTCTAGTTTGCGAGTATATCGTATTTTTCGTGTGTAAATTTGGCTGTCGAACGCTGAAGATATATAGTTAAGATATTTTATATACTTGTAGGAACACAAACTTTGAAGTATAATTCTTTTTTATAACGACCCAAAGGGAAACGTGTAAGCCCCTTTGACATGTGAAGCATTGCATTGTTTTCTGAAAGCAAACTACTTACATGCGATTAGGAATTGAAACGATAAAAAAATAGTTTTTTCTACATATCTACTAAAGTGGTTAGATATCTGATTCTGAGATATCTGCAGTCCCGGAGCCGAAATCTTTTTGAAAAAACTGAATCTGGCTTGCACGCTGCAACTAGGAGAATAAGTGTCCGTATAACATTCAGAAACGCTTGAATTGACTCTTGAAGTGAATCATTTTATTGATTCTCAGATAGATGGATCTCTGATGAATGGCAAAATGGGAGCTGGAAACTTTTTATAAGTACTGCATACATACATATATCTGACTTGAATAGAGGCATAGGTATTTGATGGTTTACCAGACAAAATTAATTGGATTCAATTCTTCATTGAACCATCTTCTTGATTGTCAGATAGATGGATCTCTGATGAATGGCAAAATGAGAGCTAGAAAGGTTTTAAAAGGATTATATCTGACTTTCACGTTGCATCGAGGAGCACATGAGTGAGTTTATTTGTCAGAGATGCTTGCATTGGATCATCTTTTTGACTGTCAGGTGTCTAATAGTGGATTAAGTGCAGGCAGCATCGACCACTAAATTGGCCTCGAAATGCGTTCATAAACTCTACAAGTATGCCGATTTAGAAAGGGTGACTTTGTAGATTTGTAGAGAAAGAGTAAAACGAGCTAACAGATGAAAAAGCTAAAATGGGGTTGGAAATGGAATTCTGTGAACCGGAACCAAGGATTGGATTGAACAAATTGGTATTCGAGGGTCTGGTTGACAATTTCACTATGTATGCGTTTGTATCTTGGAATTGATTATCATATAATTTTCATATCGAATAATTCGCTCTTCATTTGCAAGTTTGAAAACTACACTCAGAAGTTTGGGTCTATGACTAAATTTGCAAGCTCTGAGGTGGCTGACTGTATTAGTTGCAGAGCAAAGAAACTTGAGCGGACACCAAGCCCGACTCCTTTCTGAAGGAAGGAAGGAAGGTATGTTGATTATGTTTAGAGGCGACAAGACAGCATTTAGTGCGTTAATGTGCGGCTATGTTGAATGAAAACTGTGCAGAAGAGGATGGCTTATGGAACATCTATCACAAGAACCTATTCGCGATGACGGATTAGGAAAGATAAAATCGTTGTAGATGTTAGGAATTTAAAAAATCGTGATTGAAAACTGGCTTCTGGAAAAGTCTGGCATACTAGAACAGTCATTCGCAGAAGAGGATGGCTTGTAGAACATCTATCAAAAGAATCTATTTTTAACCCTTATTCTCATACCCGGGTACCCGGGTGCCCACTGCGATGTATTTTCGTGAAAAAAACTGACAAATAATGAAAATTTTTTTTTTACCTTCCGGATCCTCGTTATTTAGGTGAAAAGCGAACAAATCATATATTTAAAAAATTTTGTTTTCTATATTGAAAACTTAAAAATTTCATGAAATGGGTACCCGGGTACCCCGGGTGCCAAACGACGTTAGTAAGTTTGGGTATGAGAATAAGGGTTAAGTAGGCACCAACAATTTAATATTTTTAGAAGTGAATTCAAAGCAAATTACAAAAATTTTACTGTTATTCCCAAAATAATTTCCAATAATTTGGAGCGATATCAGGGAAAGTTTGTGTTATAATTGAAGTCTACGAATTGGGTTTGATCAAAATCCTGTTTTTTTTAATAGTGGTTAAATAACATCAAAAAGTGATAATTTTGTATTTTTTCATAAATATTATATAATTTTTCTGTAATTAAAAATATTGATACAAAATTTATTTAACCTGTTTTAAGCTAAAATTGTTCAAAAATAAACTAGCTCTAGAACTCTAACAAAGAGGCATGGCGACTTCAAATGTCGTGTGCACACTTCTTAGGCAAATGTTTCCTGATTTAAATACCAAAACGTAATATCGAGACACAGGGTAAAATTCGGGGTCGAAAGGGTTAATAGTGGAATTTGACTAGAGAGAGACTAAAAGGAACACAATAGGTCTTCATTGGCTAATTTCCTGAAAAGAAAGAAGGTTATAGTTTTAGAATCCATCACGTTGTTGGTATCAATATCAAGAAAACTCTATTCACTATTCCATTATTTCTAAGTATTTCATTCGAAGCTCCACTTTTCAACGACTAGCTGACCT
The DNA here is from genome assembly GCA_964056695.1 of Melieria picta. Lineage (NCBI taxonomy): Eukaryota > Metazoa > Arthropoda > Insecta > Diptera > Ulidiidae > Melieria > Melieria picta. The sequence goes on along the minus strand of OZ057399.1, from coordinate 11,052,926 downwards.
AAATCACTGCCGCATACTTGGCAGCCTCGATTCAGCCTTTTCGATTCTCACTCAACTGCAAATATTTACACTGAAAATCCATAACCCAAAGACCCCGGGGAGCGCACCACTCACACGATCCCCATTAAATTCGCTTCGTTAAATTCACTTTACCATATCAATCATTATTTTTTAAAGTCAACTGCGACAAAAGCCAGTCCAGCAACAATGAAAATGCCACACAAAACGCCGTCGCCGGGCACCGGTTGCCGTCAACGCGCGCTCGCCGAATGCCCTATTTACGACCCAAATAAGGTTGCAACTAGCAGACACCCAAGAGACACACGACATGTATTTGTGTGTGTGATGCCGAAAAATTTAAATTTCACTAGCCAAGACAAGTTTGACGTCTATGCCGCCGCGCCGCTGTCGTCACCCAACAACCATTGCCATCGCCATCGCCATCGTCAGTCGTCATCGTCATGCGCTGCCATTTAGTCTCATTGCGAATTCATATATGCAACAATTCGCACCACATCCGGCAGCCGCTGCGATGGCAACGCGATATGCTATAAAAATACCCTTCAACGGCGACAACCGACTCTGGTGCAGTGTTGCCATATATCTGAAATGATTTTCTTCTAAATCTTACAAAAATACTGAAATTTCCTCCTAAAAGTTAAACAAATCTCCTAAAATTTTTTTATAATTTGCGTCATTTTAAAGGAATTAAACTTCTCACAAAAAATAAAAATACATATATACACATAAGTTTTTTTAAAGCAACCTTTTTTTAATTCTTTATTTTAATTTATTTTGTTTTTTTTATTTAATTTAATTTAATTTAATTTTATTTTATTTATATTGTATTGTATTTATTTTATTATTTTTTACTTTATTTACTTTACTTTATTATTAATTTTCTTAATTTTATTTTCTTTTATTTTATTTTATTTTATTTTATTTTATTTTATTTTATTTTATTTTATTTTATTTTATTTTGTTTTATTTTATTTTATTGAATTTATTTTATTTTATTTTATTATTTTTATTTTATTTTATTATTTTTATTTTATTTTATTATTATTATTTTATTTTATTTTATTTTATTTTATTTTATTTTATTTTATTTTATTTTATTATATTGTATTATTTTATTTTATTTTATTATTTTATTTTATTTTATTTTATTTTATTTTATTGAATTTATTTTATTTTATTTTATTTTATTTTATTTTATTTTATTTTATTTTATTATATTGTATTATTTTATTTTATTTTATTATTTTATTTTATTTTATTTTATTTTATTTTATTTTATTTTATTGAATTTATTTTATTTTATTTTATTTTATTTTATTTTATTATTTTTATTTTATTATTATTATTTTATTTTATTTTGTTTTATTTTATTTTATTTTATTTTATTTTATTTTATTTTATTTTATTTTATTTTATTTTATTGTATTTATATTGTATTGTATTTATTTTATTATTACTTATTATTTACTTTATTTACTTTACTTTATTATTAATTTTCTTAAATTAATTTTATTTTCTTTTATTTTATTGAATTTATTTTATTTTATTTTATTATTTTTATTTTATTTTATTATTTTATTGAATTTATTTTATTTTATTTTATTTTATTTTATTTTATTTTATTTTATTTTATTTTATTTTATTTTATTATTATTTTATTTTATTATTTTATTTTATTTTATTTTATTTTATTTTATTTTATTTTATTTTATTTTATTTTATTTTATTTTACTTTATTTTATTTTATTTTTGAAATTTCCTCCTAAAAGTAAAAAAAATCTCATAAATTTTAAAGAAATTAAACTTTTATAAACCATTAAAAATATATATGTTACATATAATTTTTTTAATGCAGCTTTTTTTAATTCATCTTCCGCTTAGTAACAAAAACTTAACAAACAAAATATTTAACAAATGAATTAAACAAAAAGTGCAATTTTTGGCGCGATTTCATTGTGACAGCAATAAGAGAGAACGAGATAGAATGAGCTTACATTTTGAAAGCTTACAAATTTTTAACACAATAGGGGGTTTTAACTATTAAAATAGTTGGCGAAATATGTTTTGTTGCCAGTGTTCCCAATACATCATATTTCGTTATCCGAAAATCTCCCAAAATTCCACTAAGGATCCGAAAAATGGCGGATTCAGGGGGGACGTTTTGGGGGTTGAAACCCCCCGGAAATATTAGGATCGACTTTAAAACTACATACAAATTAAAAGGTTTTTTTTTGGCATTTTATGAATATTTAAGAAATACTTTTTGAAATACTTTTTAAGAAATACTTTTTGTCCCCTAACATAAAATATAAATCTCCTAAGCTTTCTCCTAAACAATTCTTGCTCCTAAAAATTCTCCTAAATGGCCAAGAATCTATTAAATCTAGGAGGAAATCACCTGATATGGCAACACTGAATCTGGTGGCTGGCGACTGGTGACTGGCAAATGTTGGCGGTGCCATGTTTTGGTGTGAAAATAACCCAGCAACCTATTGCTCCCATTTACATCAACGCGCCGTGCTGGAATTTAGTTTTGCACTAAATGAAAATGAACAAACAAAAAAATTGCTCAAACCAAAAAAAAACCAACATAAAATATAGACGGCAAATATAGTCGAGCGAGTTTGCATAGTTGCGAAATTTCGAGGCAAATTGAAATGCAGACAGTGTGTCTGGCGTCGCGGCGGCATGGCGAATCGACGACAGAGGCGGCACTTAATGTAGAATGGCAAACAGAATTTCTCAACTTAATTGACAAACGCCGACGGACGAGCGATAAACGCCTATCGCCGGCCGAACTGTGGCGTGAACTTGTTGCCAGCTGGGCTATCGTCATCGTCGTCGCTGGCGTTGGCGATAAGTCGTCGCCTCAGAAAACGAATGTCGTATGTTCCATTGAGTCTAGTAAGACATACGACATTTGTTTTCTGAGGCGACGAAGTGTTGAGAGCTGAGCAGTGCAGCGATGCGGGTGGCAAAAGTGCAGCCTGAAACTGCGGTGACCGCGTGGGTGGTGCGCCCGCAAGTGACAGTGGTGCATTCTACATTTTTGTTGACTCAACTTTTTGTTAAAACATGTCTCTACTTTATTCGCCTTCAGCACTTTTGAATTTTGGGAAAATGTGCCATTTTGAAGACTTCTCATACCATATTCCAAACATTATAAATTAGCCCACTGTATGCCAGCCAAGTTAGCCTTTGACTTTGTCTATAAAAACCGCACCAGCTCAGTGTGTATTTTCTTGCTGCCATATTTTGTGGCTGCCACTCACTCGCCGATTTTTGTTGCTCGCTTCCTGTTGCAGCCTGAACTCTGCAGTTTTTGTTTGCTGTTGTTTTTGGCACGTTGCTTCGGTCGACTTAATTAATTAGCCACCTGGCAGCGAGCAGCGCGTGCATTGTTGACGTAAGTGCTTTTTAACCCATATTTCACGCCATCTAATTAGCAAAGCACTTTGCATGTTTTCCGCTGCCTTCCGATGGCTTTTGACACGTCTGGCGTTGCAGCGTTACTTCCGTTCGCTGTTGTTGCTGCGGTTGATGTGGTTTTGCAACCACCCGCGTGCCTAAAGCTTTGCAAAGTATATAAGAAATCGGAAATTTTAATAACCGAGCACAGTGTTTCTGGTATCTAAGGAACAACAAAAATGCACTGAATCTGTTGAACTTTGGTGAGCGGAAAATTCTTTTAAGCTGGTGGCATGTAAGCTGCGAAAATTGTGCAGTGCAAGTCAAGTTGGCAAGTTGAAGTACTGGTAAATAAAATAGACAAGCAGCTTAAGTAAGATGCGCTGATGTGCTTACGATAGCAACACATATTCATCAAAGTATGAGCAGATGCACGGCTGATTTTACGTTGAGATGAATTTGTTTGAGCTGACATACACATAAGAACATAGATGCATAAGGAAGGACTTATGGCAAAAGTTGCTTGAACTACTTAAATCAATGCAGAATTCAAGCTTTAAAATTAAATGGACAGGTGAGAACAGAACTAACTGTGTCATTCTCTATTTATTCTTCTTCTTATTGTTCAGATTTTGCTTAACCCTTTCGACCCCAAAGTTGCCTGAGAGTAACTTCACCTATTTGTCATCTTATAGCAAAAGCTATGATTCATTTATGGGTTTAATTTAAGTAGGCATTAAAGAATCAATATTTTTAGAAGTGAATTCAAAGCAAATTACAAAAATTTTGCTGTTATCCCCAAAATAATTTCCAATACTTTGCAGTGATATCAGGGAGAGTTTGTGTTCTAATTGAAGTCTACGAATTGGGCGCGTTTGATCAAAACCCTGTTTCTTTAATAATGGTTAAATAAAATCAAAAACTGATAATTTTGTATTTTTCCATACATATTTAGTAATTTTTCTATAATTAAAAAATATCAATACAAAATTTATTTAACCCATTTTAAGCTAAAATTGTTCAAAATCAAATATTTTGGACTGAGGGTCATAAAGTTAATTATGCACTTAATGAGCCAATCAATAGAGCGCTTTCGGATTTTAACTGGCTTTGTGTTAATCATCATTTTGATTTTAGCATAAGTAGAGCTCAATTTAAATTATTTCTTTGTAAAATTTTTAACTAGTTTTAAGTTATTTTAATTTACTGTTTCATAGTCTGTAAGTTTGCGAAAACATTAGACTGAATAAACAAATTGAAATTGAAATTGAAAAAGTAAACTAGCTCTAGAACTCTAACAAAGAGGCGACTTCAATTGTCATGTGCACACTTCTTAGGCGAGTGTTTCATGATTTAAATACCAAAAAGTAATATCGAGACACAGGGTAAAATTCGGGGTCGAAAGGGTTAAAATTAAATGAAGAGGTGAGAACAGAACTACATGTGAAATCCTCTATTTATTCTTCTTCTTATTGTTCAGATTTTGTTTAAGTAATCCTGGTAAAAATATTTACGTTGTTTAAAATCGTGTCACGAAAGTTTGCATCCCTTAAAACCCTACCAGAGTTTACAAAAAAGTATCCTTACCGGGTTGACAAAACATGTTCACAAAATGTTTTCAAAATAACACTAACAGGGATTACAAAAAAAATCGTAACCCCTGTTAGGGTTTTAAAAGAACATCAAACCCTGTTAGGGTAAAAAAACATCAATATCTGTTAAGACCCAAATCCAAAAACCCCAAACTTTGTTACTCAAAAACCATATCTCCTGACTTTAAAATCGCTCCAAACGCTCTCGTAACCCCTTATGTCCTCTGAGATTCTATCTACGAACCATTGCTTTAGCCGAAATTCTATCTTCTAACTCATTTTTTATTTCAGCAAATTTTAGTTAATTTTTTATTTCTCTACAAACCCAAAATCCTAATGTGCATATCTTTCAAAATCTTGTCTTCTAACTTTTCTTAGACTACAAATTTTATTCCTAATCTATGCTTACAACTAAAACCCTGTCTACAGGGTGGCGCAAAAGTCATTACCTTATCGGCAGATGCTATAACTTTTGCAAATGGTGGCAAAAGTAAATTTTGCTTGGACATGCTTTCATTCATTCCTTCATTCATTCATTCATTCATTGATTCATTGATTGATTGATTCATTCATTCATTCACTCATTCACACATTCATTAATTCATTCATTCATTTATTCAATCATTCATTGATTCATTCAATCATTCAGTCATTTATTCAATCATTCATTCCTTCATTTATTCATTCATTCATTCATAAACAAATCAGAGCCAAAGAATATTGAGTGAAACCTTTTGTGCTGGGTGACAACTTTTGCGCCACCCTGTACTTCCACCAAAATTCTGTGTTTATTCGAAAAGACGGCTTCAACATACGCATTCCTTGAAATCTTTTTTCCTGGCCTTTAACTTTAGCAACATTTTATATCTAACCTCTAAACTTCTCTTCAAACCAAATTTTCTAATCTTAAATTACAACAAAACCCTTTTTTAAAAAATCTTAGTATCACCAAAATTGCTATTTTTAATCTTCTTCTCCTTCACAACCCTTTCTCTTTACCTTTACTTCTTAAGGAACCCTGCCTTCAATACTTTTGTAAAAATTCCAGACTCTCTGTTCTGACTTTGACATCCTTCAGAAGCCAGTCTCTTAACTTTTGCACGCTTAAACAGCTTTACATCATTTACAAATACATCTTCTAATTTCTAATTTGCTTTTTATTATAGAAAACTTTGTCTCTAAGCCTTTGCAATATTTAATACCTTAAACTTCTAAAGGAAGATGTTTCTAAACCTTGTCTCTTCATCTTTGTAAGATTCAAAATCTGGTTTCTTAATTATAATTTCAGTAAACCCTGTCTTCTGGCCATCACATTCTTCGAAAACTTCTTTCCTGAACTTCATTTCTATCAAAATCCAATTTTCAACTCTTTCATAAACCTGTTTCCTTATCTTTTATTTTTAAAAAACTTGTAAGCTTCAAGTCCTGGTCTCCGGTTAAATTTTTTTACCAAAACCTTTTCTTCTTCACATTTTCCAAAACCTTCTTTTCCACCAAATTCTCATCTTTTAACCTTCACTTTCTTTACAAACCTGTCACCTTATTTTTGCTTATTACAAAGTATTGCCTCTAGGCCTTTACAACCTTTAAGATCCTATCTCCTGCTGAACTACCAACATTTTGTCTTCCAACTTTCACCTCTTTCATAAACTTGTCTCCTAATCATTGATTTGTACAAAAACTTGTCTTGAGGATTCCGCAATCTTTAAAACCTTTTATTCTAAATTTCACATTCTCCAAAACCTTTTCTCTTCACATTTGTTAGCTTCAAGTCCTGGTCTCCGGTTACATTTTTTACTTCCACCTACACGTTTCCTTCTTCACATTTTCCAAAACCTTCCTTCCCAAACTTCTTTTCCATCAAAATCTCATCTTTTAACCTTCACTTTCTTCACAAACCTGTCTCCTTATTTTCGCTTATTACAAAACATTGCCTCTAAGCCTCTGCAATCTTCAAGATCCTATCTCCTACAATTTACATCATCCACAATTTTTCCCTTTAACTATGTAAATACCAAAATCTAGTTTCCTATAATTTACTTTCACCAGAACCCTCTGTTTTGACCTTTACTTTCTTCAAAACTTTATCTTTGATCTTTATTTCCACTAAAGTCCTGTCTTCTAACCGTCTCATCCTTCACAAACCTGTCATCTTATTTTTACTTATTATAAAGCATTGCCTCTACGCCTTTACAATCTTAAAGATCCTATTTTCTACACTTCACATCATCCAAAATTTGTTTTTCCTTTAATTGTGTAAGTTCCAAAATCTGGTTTCCTATACTTTACTTTCACCAAAACCCTCTCTTTTGACCTTTACTTTCTTCAAAACTTTCTGCCCCAATTTTTTTTTACCAAAACGTGTCCTCTAACCTTCACATCCTTCACAAACCTATTTTCTTATCCTTGTTTTTTTCAAAACCTGTTTTGATCTGTCTCTGGCCTTCCATAACCTTTAAAACCTTTCCTTCTAATTTTTACATTCTACAAATCCTTGTTTCTTCAGCCCAATTTGAGACGGACGTAAGCATTTGAGGTGTAAAAATTGCAGCCTTAAAACAAGTCTTCTAACGTGTCATTTCTGAAAACCCTTCTTCACATCTCTGTCTTATAACTTTTACTTTCTTTAAAAACCAAAGCAATGTTTGGCACAATTGCACCAGAACCCTTTCTTCTTCATATTCTTTAAAGTCTTCCTTTCTTACTTTTATTTCCACAAAAATTCTATCTTCTAATCTTCACATTCTTCACAAACTTGTCTCCTTATGTCCTTGTCTCAAAACTGTCTCGGTCTCGGGCCTTCCATAACCTTTAAAAACTGTCCTTCTAATTTTTACATGCTACAAAATCTTGTTTCTTCAGCCCAACTTGAGACAGACTTAAGCATTTGAGGTGCAAAAATTGCGGCCTTCAAAACTAACCTAACTAACTAACTGTGAAAACTAACTAACTGTCTTCTTACCTGTCATTTCTGAAAACCCTTCTTCACATCTCTGTCTTATAACTTTTACATGCTTTAAAAAATCAAAGCAATGTTTGGCACAATTTTGATAAAGTCTAAATTCGAAACCAACATCTAGTTTGAATGACTTTCAAAATGGTTTCCTAGTCTGCTCTCCCAAAAATCCTCCATCACATCCTTTAGACCTCCTCACACATATTCCACGTGCATTTTTGTGCGCATTATTTGCAATTAAACCACATTGACAACCGTCATAATTCATAGCCTAACAATTGGCGCTGAGGCAGCGGCTACCGCGAATTGCTTGCCGGTCAGCAGTGCCTTGCCGTGCGACATTGTTGTCAGCGCCCACGCCCGACGGGAAAGTGTGGCAACGCCAACATGCAAATGTTTGTTTGCGGTGCAAAATAATAAAAATGCCGGCCTGTATTTAGAAAATCCAACAAGCGTTAAGCGTTCAGCAACGCTGCCTTGCGGCCTTATTAGCCAAAGTGCCCACTCAGCCCAACCGACCGACCGGGCAGACCGGCAGACAGACAGACACACCAATGGACACGGCGAACGCGTGTTACGCCATTTACACCGCGCAGCCAAGAATTATTGCGCGCCTTGCCACACCGTCGACTACGGACTACGGTCCGGGGTGCGTTTGCGTTGTTTTTGTGTGCGCCAAATTCGAGCCGAAGCCGAATGAAATTGCGATAAATGTAATTAGACGTAAAATATGGTGCGTTGAAATTTCAGCGTACCCACCCAGGACGGCGGCGGTCGCTGCTGTCGTACGCGCCAACTTCCACTTGAGAAGTTTTATTGAACATTTCATGCCATGCAAAATTATTGCAAATATCTGCAGCGCACAACTGCTGCTGGTCTGTCTCGTAGTCTCGCGGTCTATCGGTCCCTCTGTAAGTCTCTATGTGTATGTGTGTGTGTGTGTGTGATGCTGGCGCAGTTCGTTGCCTTATCTTAAATGGGCTGCAATTTATGATGACATTTACTGTTTGGCCGCATGGTTGGCAGTGCGCGGCGCGTGTGGGTGCTGCTCCGCTGGCTGCTGGCTTACAGTCGGTTCCTGTGCCTTCTTGTTGTTGTTGCTGCTGCTATGCAGTGCAGCCACCGTCTACTGTCCATGGCCAGCCGGAATGTTTGCATGGCACAGCGCAAATTTAAATATGCGCGCCACAATAATTTCAGCTGGAAAATTTCCCATCTCCGCGCAATGCAAAACAATTTGAAAATTCACCGAGCAACCGACTGCAGCAGATGGGCTCGGTTGGACGCACATAAGTGCAATCGGCATGACAAGCACCTAATTTGACTGTCAAATACGTTGGCCGTCAAATTAGAGGCACAACTTTAGCATTTCATTTCAATTAACTCAATTTTTCACTTTATTTTTCGACCAAAAAACAATAAAAAAAATTCACTGCATTTTGGCGAAAAAGGACACTTCACTGACTGTGAAAAATAAATATAAAAAATAAGAAAAACTGGCAATTGAAATGGAAATAAAACAAAACAACTGAGAATTGCATAAAAAGTGACAAATTGCTGCGCTCACACACACACACACACACACACACACATATAAACATTCAGCCAACCGAACGCTGCAAAAATGTTGCATGCCAGCGATTCTTCTTCGTTTTTGTAGCCACTGCCACACGGTAAATTAATTATTTCAATTATAAAGGCCGCCGGGCACAAACAAAAAATATATAAAAAAGTATAATAAAAATCCTTTGGCAGTTACGTTTCTATGGTTTTTGTAATACAAAATTTGTCAATGTGGAAAATTGTTAACCGCAAAATTGTTAAATTGTGCTTGTTGTTGCTATTCGGTCAAATTGCGAGTACTTTTTTTAAGCACATTAAAAAAATGTGGCTATAACTACTTAAGTTGACATATGCAGAAATGCATTTGCACCTATGTACATACTATCTCGAGTACATATGTATCTTCATGTCTCCCTTATGGATGATGAAGCTCCGGCGAAAAGGGTTCCCCAATACCGCTGAATTTTTGATATTGATAACAATTTTGAAAGTTATGTGTTTTATACACAATATTTCGTTATTAATATTTAATTTATAACTCGAATCAAATCAAATTAAGTATGTGCTTTGTTTAAAATTGATTTGAACTATTTTGGTTTAATTGGATTTGATTCGTCCTTTTCATATTAATTAATTATTTCTGTGTTTTATTAATTTTAACTATTTTTATCAATCTGAATCTTGTTTAGTTAAACTTGATGTAATTTTGAGTTATTTTTTTTTGTGTGTTATTTTAAGTTTAATTAAAACGAAGTTTACCAAATTGTATTTGATTTTGTTGATATTGATGTGAACTAAATGTAATCAAAGTGATTTGAATTCATTGTAATTTTTATTCAATGCAAACTAATCTAATTGAATTGATTGGAACAAACTTATCCATTGAACTCGAACTGAACATGGAACTGGAACTGAATTCAATTAAATTAATTTTAAATTCAACTCAATTAAAGTAATTTTGATTTAATTTAATTCAACTAAAGTAATTTTGATTTAATTTAATTCAGTTAATGTAATTTTGATTTAATTTAATTCAGTTAATGTAATTTTGATTTAACCCTTATTCTCATACCCAAACTTACTAACGTCGTTTGGCACCCGGGGTACCCGGGTACCCATTTCATGAAATTTTTAAGTTTTCAATTTTTTTCACCTAAATAACGAGGATCCGGAAGGTAAAAAAAAAATTTTCATTATTTGTCAGTTTTTTTCACGAAAATACATCACAGTGGGCACCCGGGTACCCGGGTATGAGAATAAGGGTTAAATTAATACAATAAAAGTAATTTTGATTTAATTTAATTCAAAAAAATTTATGTAAATTGAATGAAATTGGTTTTAATTAAATGCGCCGTTACTTTGAACTTGAAATGATCTTTGGACTGATTTAATATAATTAAATTCATTCAAATTTAATGCAATTAAATTAAATCGAATTGCATTGCATTGCATTGCATTGAATTGAATTGAATTGAATTGAATTGAATTGAATTGAATTGAATTGAATTGAATTGAATTGAATTGAATTGATTTGATTTGATTTGATTTGATTTGGTTTGGTTTGGTTTGATTTGATTTGATTTGATTTGATTTGATTTGATTTGACTTGACTTGACTTGACTTGACTTGACTTGACTTGACTTGACTTGACTTGACTTGACTTGACTTGACTTGACTTGACTTGACTTGACTTGACTTGACTTGACTTGACTTGACTTGACTTGACTTGACTTGACTTGACTTGACTTGACTTGACTTGACTTGACTTGACTTGACTTGACTTGACTTGACTTGACTTGACTTGACTTGACTTGACTTGATTTGACTTGATTTGAATTGAATTGAACTGAATTGATTTGAATTGCATTTAATTGAATTTAATTGAATTGTATTGTATTGAATTTAATTGAATTGTATTGAATTGAATTGAATTGAATTGAATTGAATTGAATTGAATTGAATTGAATTGAATTGATTTGAATTGAATTTAATTGATTTGAATTGAATTGAATTGAATCTAATCGAATTAAATTGAATTGAATTGATATGAATGGAATTGAATTGATTTGAATTGATATGAATTGAATTGAATTGAATTGAGTTGAGTTGAACTGAATTGATTTGAATTGAATTTAATTGAATTTAATTGAATTGAATTGAATTAAATTGAAATGAATTGAATTGAATTGAATTGTATTGTATTGTATTGTATTGTATTGTATTGTATTGTATTGTATTGAATTGAATTGAATTGAATTGAATTGAATTGAATTAAATTAATCGAATTGAATTGCATTGAATTTAATTGAATTAATCGAATTGAATTGCATTGAATTAATTTGAGTTGAATTAAATTAAATTGAATTGATTTTAGTTGAATTGAATTTAATTAAATTGATTTCAATTGAGTTGATTTGCATTAAATCGAATAGAATTGAACACACTTAACTTTTAAACTGGAACTGAACTTTGCATTGATCGAAATTTAATTCAATTGATTTAAATTGCATGCAATTATATGAAACAATATAAGTTTTTTATCTTGAACTGACTGAACTGACTAATGTAAATTAATTAAAGTGATTTAAATTGAATGAAATTGAATAAACTGAACTTGAAAACTTTACCTGAACTTTGGATTGAACTTAATTGAATTTAATTAATTAATGCAACATAATTGAATTGAACAAACTGAAACTCGAACTGAGCATGAACCAGAAATTAATTTAATTAATTTGAATTGAATTGAATTACACTGATTAGAATTGAATTGAACTTTATCTCAATTTCAAATGTGAGTTTAATGGAATTTGCCGGCGCCAATAAATCGCTTTCAATGGGAAATGCCGCGCTACTGTTCTGCAAAATTGCCACAGCCGGCACGCAGCAACGCATGACTTCAGTCTGACTGGCAGTCTGACGGCCGGTTCGATACTTTTCGGCTCGTAGCAGTTGTGGCGCGCATCGAAGCGCAAAGTGCGAAAACTCGTAAATTTTCAATTAATTTTGATGAATCGCCGCTGATAATGATGCAACAACGAAACGCAAAAACAAAACCAAAATCCAAAGCGCAACAACACAAAAACCATTACGCACTTTTCGTTAGCCCTTCGTTGGCTTTCGGTAGGGCCGACTAAAAAGACGACGCGACGGCGCAGTCTGCAAAAATTGGACAACAGAAATTGTTGCGTCGTCGCTGCTGATCAGCACGCATGATTAATGCAAATGCAACGCGCCGCAGTGGCATGCAACATGTTGCGCCTTTGTGTCGCAGTGCCACACGATCGACGTTTTTTTTTGCGCAGTTTCGACTGAAAAATGATTGCTCAATGCGGCAGCGCTTGCTGTGGCAGTGGCAGTTGCGTTGAGGTGAAAATATGTAAAATTTTAATTGAACAATGCAGCCATTTTGCGCTCACAAAAAATGACAACAACAACAAAGTTGTGTTTTGCGTCCGAGCAGCAGAGAAGTTGTCCTCCGGTTTGGTGCAGCGAATGTGGCCACTAATAAATAAGATTCCCTTCGCGATTGCGCCCAGTGCTGGCGTGTATTTGTTTTTGTGCTCGCTTTATGACCATCTCGTGTGTGTCTGTGTGTGTATGCGTGAGTGCGTGTGTCTGTATTTCATGCAATGCCAATTGAATTGTGCAGTGCGATTTCGCGTATTTATACCTACGGCCAAATTGGCATCACACCCAACATTTTAGCATTTTAGCACGCAGCAACAATAAACAGCAAATAATAACAATTTCTGCGCATGCGCAACGCTACTTGCGCGCGGCACACATGCGCGACCGCACTGCCCGGCAGCGTCGGCCACGTTGCGGTCATGGCGCAGCGCCTGCAACTCATATCAACCCAAAGGTGAAATTAATAATTTTTTATTGCGCGAAATGCCAGCGATTGCGATTGAAATTTCGCAGATAAGCCTTGGCGCGTCTTCAATAAAATCGAATAAAATAAAATAAAGCGCAGGACATTGGCTATGGCGGAGCGGGAGCGGGGGGGCGGGGGGGGAGGGCGCGAAGGTGGCAGCACAAACTTGTTTGTTTAAATAAGGCAACGCCCACCGGCCGCAGCGGCAGCCGTTGCCAATGGGCAGCAATGCGCTGCATGTGCTTTGGCCGGCTTGGGCTGCGCATCTCCTCACTTCGCATTCAATTGCCGATGCCTTCTTGGTTGGGCTTTGCTTTTCATTGCGTTATTGAACTTTCTGCAGTCCCTTCAGTTTGCACACCAAAATTTACTGTTTAACATTTGGCCAGCTGGCTGTGGTTGGCAACTTTGGAGAAGACTCACTGGCGGTATTCACGATGTGTGTTGACTGTCTTGGCAGAGGTGGAAAAGAACTCAATATAAATTAATCCAGTTCTACTTTAGTACAAAAGCTTTCTTAGTGCAAATAACTAACTAATCGGAGGTCGTAGGAGATATAACAATGATTGTTGAAGGAAAGTTGAAGGAATTTACTATCATTGCGAGTTTGGACGAAATTTCGATAGTTAGATGTCCTTATTCAAGGTCCAATAAAGAAGATTTTTTTCTCTGTCTGTCCTTCTGCCTGTGTTCGGCTGTCTGTCTATATGCTTGACTGCCCGTTGGCCATCCGTCTGCCAATCCATTTGCCTGGCCGTCTGTGTGTCCGTATGTCTCTGCGCCTGTCTGTCTATATATTTGCCTGTCCATCTGCCTGTCTGTGTGTCTGTCTGCCCGCATGTATGTCCGCATGTCTCCTCGTCTATTTGTCCATCTGCCAACTAGGTGGCATGTCCGCACAATAACTTTTAGTTTGAAAACTTGTACTTATTTTAAAATCTTGACGATATCTAAGATCTGGAGTATATTTTATGAATATATGTATCAGGTGTACAACTTTGTTTCCGCCGTTTTTTTTCCAAAATTAAAAGCTTTATTGCGAAAAAGTGCTTACAGATGTATTATTCAAAGTATTGTCCGTCGCTAGCGACAACTTTCTCCCATCTTTCCGGCAATTTTCGGATCCCGGCTCGAAAAAAGGAGTCCTCTTTTGACGCTATCCATGAAGCAATCCATTTTTCCAATTCTTCGAAGGATTGAAAATGTTGATCTGCCAGGCCGTGTGCCATCGAACGGAATAGGTGGAAGTCAGAAGGGGCGACATCTGGGGAATACGGCGGGTGGGGCAAGACTTCCCATTTCAGCGTTTCCAGGTACTTTTTGACCACTTTTGCGACGTGAGGCCGAGCATTGTCGTGTTGGAGGATGACTTTGTCATGTCGCTCTTGATATTGTGGCCGCTTTTCTTTTAGCGCGCGACTAAGGCGCATCAGTTGCGTTCGGTAGCGATCTCCTGTGATGGTTTCACCCGGTTTTAAGAGCTCGTAGTAAATCACACCGAGCTGATCCCACCAAATACAAATCATAACCTTGACATCGAAATCACCATTTTTAAAACGTTGAAACCACTCCCGACACGTTCTTTCACTCAGAGCAGCATCACCGTAAGTTTCTGAGAGCATTCGATGAGCTTCAGCTGCATTTTTTTGCGAATTGTAACAGAAAAGTAAAACTTCCCGCAAATGGCGAGAATTGGGCACATAAACGGACATTTTCGAGCGTGAATAATACGAAAACAAGAACAACTGTCACTGAAACGGCGATGACAATTCGTTAGGCACTGTCCACACTCACTTTAAAGGCATTACCATCTATGTATTTCAACCAGCCTCAGCCGGTACAGCCACCTATAGGAAAACGGCGGAAGCAAAGTTGTACACCTGATAGTCGCCACGCCTCTTTGTTAGAGTTCTAGAGCTAGTTTACTTTTACTGTTTAAAATGTTAGCTTAACCCATTGCTGCCTAATGGGTAAAATTTTACCCATGAAAATTGATTTTTTTTTTTAAATCACAAAAAGTCAATGTTTGAGGTCTCTCAAAACCATTGATAGGGATAGTTAGGGTAAAGATGGAACTACCTTAACCTAGTGAAGATCACCCTAAAATTTCGCCATTTAGCTAGAGTTACCAGACTCCAAAAATCGTGAATTTTCCGGAGATGAAAAATGTGGCGAAACGTAGTGTAGTGAACTTCACAAAAATCTGCCTCCTAACTCACCTGTAAAAAATACAACTTTTGTTCACGTGTTTAGCTGATAACTTCAAAAAGTATGGAAAAAAGCTACCATTGCTGCGTAATGGGTACAAAATACCTAATGAATATCTCAGCAACGTGCAGAGATATAAAGCTGAAAATTTTGGGTCACTTCTAGGTCGTGTATGAAATTTTATCAAAATCGTATGGGCGGAACTGGTACCCGGCTGCAATGGGTTAAAACGGGTTAGATAAATTTTTTATCAATATTTTTTAATTACAGAAAAATTATTAAATATTTATGGAAAAATACAAAATTATCACTTTCTGATTTTATTTAACCATTATTAAAGAAACAGGGGTTTGATCAAACGCGCCCAATTCGTAGACTTCAATTAGAACACAAACTTTCCCTGATATCGCTGCAAATTATTGGAAATTATTTTGGGGATAACAGTAAAATTTTTGTAATTTGTTTTGAATTCACTTCTAAAAATATTAATTTGTTGGTACCTACCATAAATCAATCGTAGCTTTTGCTATAAGATGACAAATAGGTTAAGTTGCTCTCAGACAACTTTGGGGTCGAAAGGGTTAACGGTGTCATAAGGGATTCTCAATGGATTCCCTTTTCCGCCCGGGTGTGCTTTTTGATCCAAAAACCAAATCAAAAACCATGATCCATGATCAAAAACCATTCAACGAAATTTTTGGTTAAGAACTAATTGGTGGAGATATCGATTATCCTTTCTAACAAATTCAACAAAAGCAGAAAAAATCAAATAATTTATTTATTTATTTTCAGCACGATCCATGTTACACTGGGTTAGGTAAAAATAAAATAAAATTTTATATGTCTTCAAAGATGGTTTCAGGTAGAGCTCGAAACTAATTTTGACTAAATTTGTTGAATCCTTTTGTTCGATTCGCGGCGGAGCGGTTAAATAAATATACGCGGTGGTTCGGGTAGAGGGTTCTTTATTTGGCGGCGTACGAAATACAAGTAACAAGTGATACAAGAAACATTAAACGATACAAACGGCCGAAGCCGGGGAGCAGTAAATAGGGGGAACATTAGTACAAAAGGAGAAGGAAAGATTGGGATTAGTGATGGGATCGACGGATCACTAAATACAGCACAGTACATCTGGACACCTTTAATGTATCTCTTTATTTTGAATTATTTTATTTTTAGATTTAAATTCTGATTAAATGATGATTAAAAAAGTTTGTTAAGAATTTTCTCAAATTAAGGGTGATGCCATTTTCAAATGTGGCAATTCAATGTGCTTACTTTGACCTATGCGAACTTTTTCAGTTGCCACCCTAACCTAACCCAACTCAAGGGTATTTTAGGAGTAAAGAAACAGAGTGTGACAATTGTTCAGCAAGAATTGTGATCCTTTGTCACATATCGTGAATACCGCTAATGTGTAACCAATGACTTAAGTATTGTAAATACTGATAACTCAACCCAATAACTTATGTCATGGGTGTGAAATCCTTTGACATCTCATCACTACTCATCGAAGTCCCTTGAGATGTCTATCACTACTCATCGGTTGCTGACGCAACAACAAATCAACACTAAGTTAGATTAGGTTAGATTACAGAAGCCCTACATTCGAAGACCCTGTTGAGTTCAATTTGAAGCCTTAAATAGTCAACACTAAAACATTGCATTGATGTCAGTTGCGTCTGCCGCTGTCTAACGGACGACTGACCGCCGGGTGACTGTGGCATTTGAATATTTCAATAGTTCGTTCGCTCATTTTAGTGCTGCATTTTGTGGCGCACTTTATGTCCGAATTGAATGACAAACTCCGATAAGGGTCACGTCACAGTGCTGTCCGCAGTGGCAACGCAGTGTCGGCAACATTGTTGGCGCGCATTTCAGCACTTTGCAAACTAACGGCACCGATAATGATATGAAATGGTTGTGGCATAAAGTTAAGTTCAATTTTACAGCGAGCCAAGCGTGGACCCTTTTAGCTGTAACCACAGCGCGAGGCGGCGGAAAGACTATTTACGAGCATCACCAACTGAGAGCTTTTTAATTTTACATTTACATTTTCAAATGAATTTTGAGGAAATCATATTTTGACAAGTGTTTCCAATTAAAATTCAATTAAAATGTAAATTTACAATTAACAATGTTTATTTATTTATACAAATTTTGTTGAAAACTCAATGAAATGAAAACAAAATGTAGAATTAAAAAGTTGTATTAATTTATGATAATAATTTTAAGTCCACATTTGTTGTTATTTGTATTTCAATTTACGTGATTTTTCAACAACAGCCACTAATGCCACAAAAAACAAAACAAACAACAAAAAACATGACAATCATGTCGCTCGACGAACGCCATTCACTCAATCCATGCATTCGACCAGTTAGTCAGTCAGTTAGTCAGTTAGTCAGTCATTTCACATTGCCAACACAACCCACAATCGCTGGGTTTGCCAGCCTTTGATGACAACGACAATGCCAACAACAATAATGACAACCGCATAACAACAGCAACAACACCTGTCGCATTGTCCATTGCACGACCAATTGCGGGGCAATTGTTGGCGACCGGCTAGCCGCAAAGCATTTTCAAATCGCTTTCGCGCTGCTACTAAACATGAAACTGACAGCCGCTGTCAAACGGCATCGACATCAAGTGCCGCCAAGTGCATTGACACCGGCCACTGGCCACTGGCCACTGGCCACAGACTGCAGTACACAGCGCAGTCGATGGTCGCTGGTTGGCCGATGTGCGCGGCATCGTAATTGATTTTCATATTTTCCATCATAAAATTCATATACACAAACACACACACACAGTGTTGTTCGACTGCTATGCATGCGATGTTTTTTTTTATTTGCATTTGATTAATTTATAATTTATGCAAATTTCGTAGGTGTCAAACAACAAATCTGATAATTTCTCTATTAGTTGATGCTATCTGCAATATGTACGTGGAATATGTATGTAGTTGTATGTGGCCGCTTGACAGTTGCGGGAAAAATTATTATATTGCCGTGATGTGTATGGTTTTTGTAGGCAAATTAATAGGTGGGAATATAAAGAGTTTTTTTTTTGTTCGTTCTGTTGCCTAATTTATAGACAACGATTGAGTTATAATGTCCAAGCAGAGGAGGTGGCTATGCTTGAAGCTTTAAATTGCTTTTAGATGAACAGATTATTGTCAAATGAGATCCTAACTCTAAAGGATAGTAAAGCGGCTATTCAGGTCCTAGATTTACCAGAGACCTAAAATAACACTGCACAACAAAATCAAATTTTTTTCAAAATAACAAGGTTCTGACATCGGATTCTGGGGGACATTTTAGTACTAATTTTGAATAAGTACGATATGAACACTTAAACACATTTTCAGTTTTGGCTTAATTCTGGCGTTCAAGTTAATTTCTGAGCTTTGAGGTATTCAGAGACCTATAGTCGAATTTTATGGCGAATATTTTCGTGGTACATTTTGTCCTTAAAAAGTCCTGTTTTACAGGACATTTTTGGCATTTTAGAAAAAAGGGTCAAATTGACCCATATAAATAGGAGCTACAGGGTTAAAATGATCTACAAAAATGTTCTTCGTAGTATTTTACATCAAATTGCTGAACATATCATATACCTAAAATGTGAGGTTACATGGTTTTCGTATGCCGATTCACCATGAGAAAGAGCAAAAAGGGAAAAACTTTGACCCCCCTAAAAAAAAATTCAGACGTAAACTTTCAAAACGCCGATACACGTATATTTTTTTTTGGTCCCCTCTACCAGAATCCGTTGTCAGAACCGTGTTATTTTTTTTTGTGTTGTACAGTGTAATTAGTATCCATATTTTTGAAAATAAAAAAATGCACTTATATAAGAAATTTCTAAAAATATTGTTTTATAATAATTATTCCCAATAAGAAATTTTTTACGTGACCTGTAACTATTATCATGTAATAAATATTTCTGCGTTGCTTAATAACTCTTACAAGTAATAAGTATATTTTTCGTTGTCGATAATTATTATTCTGGGATTTTTTTTTTACGTTGCTACTTAACATAACTTTTAATTATGATTTTTTTTATTTACATTACCGATAACTATTCTTTTAAGAATTTTTTTTACGTTGCTTCATAACTTTTATTTGTGATGTTTTTAAATTTAAAAAGTCCCTGAGATTTACTCGTCATAACATATTGGACTGTTTGCAGCTGCAGCAGATGTCTATGACTACATCTGTGGTAGAAATATAGATACAAGGACAATCAAAAAAACTGCAGGTGGATGAGTTAGCCCGACAGTGGACCACTTAGTTGATCAATTAAAATGTTAGAGAAATAAATATGGAAGGTTAGAGTAGTGAATTGAGAGGTCTATTATATTACATCGTGCGACAACAAATTTTTCACCCGAAAAAATTTATAAACTCCATTTTTAGTTTTTCTCACTGACATCAGGATTTTTTTTAAAAGGACTTTGAAATTTTAAGGACATGTTTATTTCAAAAAATTATTTTAAAAATTGAGCGCATTGAAAAACAACATGGGTATCAAACGAAAGAGAAAAATCCTTAGAATCTTAGAAAATTTAATGTTTTGGTGCAAAGGACGAAGATTTATTGAAAATGCCGTTTTAAAACTTTATCCTTGAATATCCTTGAAAATTTCCAATCGTTTTTTTTTCAAAAAAATATATCTTGAGGACTAATATGTACAATACCACATCTTTGAATTTCGTCCTTCTAACTTTATTAATTTAAGATATACAAAATGTAATATACTTCTACAACTTTAATAGTTGCGTTGATTCAACATTTTTGTTTTGCAGCCAATGGGCGAGGATGTCTATTATGGCCTTTGTAGGTTGTCAGATCGGTAATTTCATTGATTTATTTTTTAATTAGCCAATGAACAGATTAGAAGAACAAAATAAGCAATAACAATGTAAATGCAATAGTAACAATAAATTAATTAATTATGGATGAAATCCAAAAGATTATAAAATAAGTTATGAAAGTTAACTAAAGCATCCTTAGATATAGAATTCAATTGGCTTAAGCTCTACGCGAAGCTTTCATAGCATAGTTCGATTTAACGAAAACAACATAAAATAAGAACAGTGAAATATATTTCCAGTAAAAAAACTGGACAGTCCACCCCACCACAAATCACAATACTAACAATGTAAAAAAAAAAAGATAGAACCGATTGCCTATGTTGAAGTGTTTTCAGATTCAAAGGATTTTCGACAATTTTCCGGGCAACAATTTCTCCGGACTTCAAAAATGTTTACATAATTTAAATGTTTTTATATTCAAACGAGTTTTACAATGAAATCAACTAATTTACTTTGAAGAAATCGACATAAAAATAATAAAAAGTAAATAAAAACCAATATTATATTTTACTTATATTTTTGATTCATTTGATGAATTCTTGAAGGTACTATTTTCACAAATTTTATGTAAGATACATTGATGTTCATTAATTAATGTTCATTAATATTCAAATCAACTAATTTACTTTGAAGAAATCGACATAAATATAATAAAGTGTAAATAAAAACCAATATTATATTTTAGTCTTATTTTTGATTCATTTGATGAATTTTTGAAAGGACTATTTTCACAACTTTTATGTAAGATACATTAATGTTTATTAATGTTCAAATCAACTAATTTACTTTGAAGAAATCGACATAAATATAATAAAAAGTAAATAAAAACCAATATTATATTTTACTTATATTTTTGATTCATTTGATGAATTCTTGAAGAGAACATTTTCACAAATTTTATGTAAGATACATTAATATTCATTAATGTTCAAATCAACTTATTTATCAGGTGTACAACTTTGCTTCCGCCGTTTTTTTCCAAAATTAAAAGCTTTATTGCGAAAACGTGCTTACAGATGTATTATTCAAAGTATTGTCCGTCGCTAGCGACAACTTTCTCCCATCTTTCCGGCAATTTTCGGATCCCGGCTCGAAAAAAGGAGTCCTCTTTTGACGCTATCCATGAAGCAATCCATTTTTCCAATTCTTCGAAGGATTGAAAATGTTGATCTGCCAGGCCGTGTGCCATCGAACGGAATAGGTGGAAGTCAGAAGGGGCGACATCTGGGGAATACGGCGGGTGGGGCAAGACTTCCCATTTCAGCGTTTCCAGGTACTTTTTGACCACTTTTGCGACGTGAGGCCGAGCATTGTCGTGTTGGAGGATGACTTTGTCATGTCGCTCTTGATATTGTGGCCGCTTTTCTTTTAGCGCGCGACTAAGGCGCATCAGTTGCGTTTGGTAGCGATCTCCTGTGATGGTTTCATCAAGCAATGCTTCTAGTTGTTCATCTTTGAAGGTTTTTTCTCTTCCACCACCATGTTTGTCTTCGACATCGAAATCACCATTTTTAAAACGTTGAAACCACTCCCGACACGTTCTTTCACTCAGAGCAGCATCACCGTAAGTTTCTGAGAGCATTCGATGAGCTTCAGCTGCATTTTTTTGCGAATTGTAACAGAAAAGTAAAACTTCCCGCAAATGGCGAGAATTGGGCACATAAACGGACATTTTCGAGCGTGAATAATACGAAAACAAGAACAACTGTCACTGAAACGGCGATGACAATTCGTTAGGCACTGTCCACACTCACTTTAAAGGCATTACCATCTATGTATTTCAACCAGCCTCAGCCGGTACAGCCACCTATCGGAAAACGGCGGAAGCAAAGTTGTACACCTGATATTTCTTTCCAAAATTATGACCAAATTTTAACGAGTTCCTTGAATAGCCCACATAAAGATTACAACGATGTTTTTTCTTCATTTATCGTGCAATGAATTCCTTCGCGGCTCTATTGTGGCTCGCAACCGCTTTGACTAACTTGTTAACACATCGTTTTCTATTCTTTACTTTTATGCACATAACTACTTACATACTTGTGTGTTTTTTTTTCTTGCAACAACAACACATTATGCAACATATTCAACTAAGCCGATATAGCATGTGTAGCAACTATTCGAGTGGGTATTGATGTCCCTTCTGAATGGTTGGTTCCCAAGCGCGATCGCCGCTCGAGTTTTACGCGCAGCATTAATTTTATTTGCCTTCGAATCGTTTAGGCAACTGTGCGGCAGTGAAATGTAATTTTTATATTAGAACACGATCGGCGTTGCTGATAGGGCCCACGTTTGCGCGCGCATTGCCACGCAATTGAGTGCAACACTCGGCATCAAAGTAAACTAGTAACAATAACGACAACAACAAAAACCACATTGAACAATAACAAAACAAAATTAAATGTCAACCATAAAAACACAAACTACAAACCGTTAATAAAACTGCGGGTATTCGTAACGATGCAATGGCGGGAAATTCGAGAGCGATGGAAATCTAACGCCAACCGGCAACTACCACGCAAAATGCTAAACCACAATAACAACAACAACAGCAACAGCAGCAATGCAACAATGCACATAGAGATTGTTGTAAGGAAAAATACAAATACAAATAAATAAAACCATCTAAGCGGTAAAATTGTGCGAGAATATTTGCGCATTGTCAAACAATACAAAAAAGTAGACAGCCACCACAACAACAACAACAATGTTGGCTGAGTATGGAACACCACAAGGCATACAAATCGCCATGACAATTGCACACAACAAGTTCATGAGCGAGATTTGTCAATTTGGCGTGCCCGCTGTGCAACATGTGGCACGTAGTACGCGATCCAGCTGCATGAACAATGGCCACAGCAGCGGCCGATAACTGCAAAATAAATATCAAAATATCAACAATTGGCGTTGGTGGTGGTGGTGTGATTTGGAATGGTTAGGGAAGTGGGTAGGGAAGAGGGGGAGGAGAGACTGCACTTGTTGCTTTCTCTCGCACAGGTTGTTGCCAGAGGTTGTGGCAATAATAAAGATGGGAGTAACCAATTAAGGGACAAAGCAATTACAGTTTTAAAGCGAACTTTTTTCAAGAAATATTTATTAATATCAGGGACCGGAAATAACAGTTATTTATGAAAAATATATTTGAAAAAATTACTATGAAGGAAATGTCATACAAGTAAATGAAATATACCAAAACATTTCTTTTCGCACCGAGAATCAAACTTGGCAATAAACTTTTTTTTTGTAATTTTTATGGAAAAATGAAAAAATAAGAATTATGTTTTATTTATATTTTATAAATCTTATAATAACAATTATTTTTGATTTTTTCATATTAGTCTACAAATAAAATTTTTTTTCGATTTTTACTTTAGTTGATAACAATTACGACTTGTTGAAGTGACAAAAATGAAGTTTATATTGCGACTTAAAAAATAAAAGTCACTGAATAATTTTTGATTTTTATTGATGACTTCAAAAATAAAAGTCATTGAATGAGTTTTTTTTTTTGATGACTTTTATAAATAAAAGTCACTTACTGAATTTTATTGATGACTTTTATAAATAAAAGTCACTGAACGATTTTTATTAATGACTTAAAAAATAAATGTCACTGAATAATTTTTGTTTTTTATTGATGACTTAAAAAATAAAAATCATTGAATGAGGTTTTTTGATGACTTTTATAAATAAAAGTCACTG
Source organism: Melieria picta (assembly GCA_964056695.1). NCBI lineage: Eukaryota > Metazoa > Arthropoda > Insecta > Diptera > Ulidiidae > Melieria > Melieria picta. Next base: position 11,028,714 of record OZ057399.1, on the reverse strand, counting down.
AATGATTTTTATTAATGACTTAAAAAATAAAAGTCACTGACTGATTTTTATTAATGACTTAAAAATTAAAGTCACTGAATAATTTTTATTGATGACTTTTATAAATAAAAGTCACTGAATGATTTTTATTGATGACTTAAAAAATAAAAGTCACTGAATACTTTTTGTTTTTTTATTGATGACTTAAAATATAAAAATCATTGAATGAGGTTTTTTGATTACTTTTATAAGTAAAAGTCACTTACTGATTTTTGTTGATGACTTTTATAAATAAAAGTCACTGAATGATTTTTATTAATGACTTAAAAATTAAAAGTCATTGAATAATTTTTGTTTTTTATTGATGACTTAAAAAATTAAAGTCATTGAATGAGTTTTTTTGATGACTTATAAATAAAAGTCACTGAATGATTTTTATTAATGACTTAAAAAATAGAAGTCACTGACTGATTTTTATTAATGACTTAACAAATAAAAGTGACTGAATGATTTTTATTGATGACTTAAAAAATTAAAGTCATTGAATGATTTTTATTGACGACTTTTATAAATAAAAGTCACTGAATGATTTTTATTGATGACTTAAAAAATTAAAGTCATTGAATGATTTTTATTGATGACTTTTATAAATAAAAGTCACTTACTGATATTAATTGATGACTTTCATAAATAAAAGTCACTGAATGATTTTTATTGATGACTTAAAAAATAAAAATCATTGAATGATTTTTATTGAATGATTTTTATTGATGACTTTCATAAATAAAAGTCACTGAATGATTTTTATTGAATGATTTTTATTGATGACTTTTATAAATAAAAGTCAATGAATGATTTTGATTGATGACTTAAAAAATAAAAGTCACTGAATAATTTTTATTGATGACTTTTATAAGTAAAAGTCAATGAATGATTTTGATTGATTACTTAAAAAATAATAGTCACTGAATAATTTTTATTGATGACTTAAAAAATAAAAATCATTGAATGATTTTTATTGATGACTTTTATAAATAAAAGTCAATGAATGATTTTGATTGATGACTTAAAAAATAAAAGTCACTGAATAATTTTTATTGAATGATTTTTATTGATGATTTAAAAAATAAAATTCACTTACTGATTTTTATTGATGACTTAAAAAAAAAATTAAATAAAAGTCACCAATAGTTGTTATTATAGGACAGCTAAAATAAAAATCGAAAAAAAACTGTTATTTGTAGACTAATATGAAAAAGATCAAAAATAAATTGTTATTTTAAATTTTTAAAAACTAAATAAAAAATAACTGTTATTTGTGGAGTCATTAAATACAAGTAAAAAAATAACTCTTAAACATTGATTTTTATAATAAAACTTATAACTGTTGCGGTCCCTGATAAAATGCTGAAATATTAAATATTACTTCATATTTTTTAATGGCTTGAGCAGGGGCGGATTCAGAAAAATATTTCGGGGGAGAGGGTTTTAAAAAGTAATTCTTTAATATTTATAAAATGCCTTTTAATTTGTATGTAGTTTTAAAGTCGATTCTAATATTTCGGAGGGTTTCAACTCAAAACCCTCCCGCCCCCCTGAATCCGCCACTGGGCTTGAGTATAGAATTTTTCCAAACATGTTTTTGTTTGTTACTCACCAGGTCTTTCATTGTTCGGCCCGTTTCAGACGTAGGCGAAAAACATTCGGCTCTCCCTTTTATCAGGATTTGGCTAACCTCAGATAAGCCGAATCCAAGAAACCTGCTATAGTTCATTCAGCTTTTTGATTAGCTCGAAATTGTCCCCAAAATGCAGATGTCGAAAGAAGAGCCTTTGGCGAAGCTCTGTCAACACGCTCCTGCTGTGCTCTCTTTGGTGACGAACTTGCACTATAATGTTTTGCATTCTTCCATCGAAGTGCATTCAATGCATCACGCATGACGCCCGTGAAAAATAGAAAATACTGCAGTCAAGTTGATTATGGGCGGTGCAGATATGGCACGCTTCTAATTACGCCGAAGCGTAATGACTTCGTTTGTACTCAAAGTGTGCTAATTGTGCGTTGACTGATGCTGCAATTGTGTGTAGAAAAAATCATATTTCTCTATTCTAACAGCCATTCAGGCGTGACAGCAGACAATCATACACACACGCACTCACTCATTCATTCATTCATTCAGTCATGCGCCGCGTTCAGTCAACGCCTGCGCAACCAGTCGCTGCGCTGATTGCAACGTGTGGGTGTTTTGTTTACAAACAATTGACAGCTCGCCAACAGCTTCTTCGCTTTTGCAGTCTCACGCGCATTCACTCATAACTCGCCGTCTGTGCTAAAAGTAAACGTCACACTGTGCGCGCGGCTGATGAATGTGTGCGGCTGCATGCGATCCAATGACAGCAACACAAAGAAAGCAAATCAAAGTTAGTCAAATCGTAAAAATTGATCGTTTAGACGTAATTTTTAGATGTAATTTTTTCTACCAAAAATTAAGAAAAAATTATAAATTTTTCAGCAATTCGTTGCAGCAACAGATGCCATGCAAAGTGTATTCGAGTGAAGGAAACACTTTGAACTTAACAGGTGGCAGCGCTGCAACATTTGCAAAATTATTGCATGAAAATTTGTGTGTGGTCTATAACATTTAATTATAACACCGTGCGACAAAAATCAAAAAATTTAAAAACACACGAAAAAATCGATATACAGTCATGTCTGGGTATAGTGAACACCCTATATAGTGAACACCTCGATATAGTGAACACCCAAATTTTGACATGGAGCAAATAAAACGAGTTTTTGACCAAAATGTTAACCTTGATATAGTGAACAGCCTCAATACTGTGAACAGGCCTTGCAATAATTAGTTCACTATATCCAGACACGACTGTACTTGCGAAACTAGAGGCCAAATGTAGTAAAACTGCGTTTTTAGTTTTTCTCTCTGACGTCAGGATTTTTATTTAAAGGTCTTTGAAATTCCAAAGACATGTTTATTTAAAAAATCCTAAACTAATGAAGTTAGAAGGACGAAATTTGAGGATGTGGTAGTGCACACATTAGTCCTTAAGATATATTTTTCTCAAAAAAAACTATTGGAAATTTCCAAGGATATTCAAGGATAAAGTTTTAAAAGGACATTTTCAATACCTCTTCGTCCTTTTGAACCAAAACATTAAATTTTCTAAGATTCTAAGGATTTTTCTCTTTCATTTGATACCCATATTGTTATTCTACAATGCTCTCAATTTTTAAAATAATTTTTTGAAATAAACATGTCCTTGAAATTTCAAAGTCCTTTAAAAAAAATCCTGACGTCAGACAGAAAAACTAAAAACGCAGTTTTACTACATTTGGCCCCTAGTTTCGCGAGTATATAGACTTTTTCGTGTGTAAAATTTGTTGTCACACGGTGTAAGCAGCAAATAACATATTCGAAATTAGTCTCGTACAATTTGATTTTATGGTGTTCAAAGCGCTTTAGAATTACTGGCGGCATTCACAATCGAGGGCTATGCAACAAATTGACTACAGACTAGTTACAATAAAATATTTTACTACACATTGTTGGCAGGTTTACTTCATAGGGGTCTACTAAATAAATCATGATTGCATAGATTGCTAAGTGTAGTTTCTAAAGTAAACAAAAATCAGCTAATTTTTTATAATTTCAATCTGGCGTCGTTTACTACTTATCTCTTTGTGCCCAGTGATTTTCTGCTCTTCTTTAAAGCACTTTCCAAATCTGTATTGTGAATACCGCCAGTGCTCTGTGTCGGCAATGGCAAACAGACATTTAATTGACAGTATATGTGACATTAGCTGTGTTGAGTCAACTCGATTCAACGTGGTCATGCGCTAAACAAAGACACAGTTTGACAAAGACGTCCACTTGTTGATGTGACCGTTCACTTTTGTTGAGCTTGTAAGCAACTGTCAACGACTTCATTCAGCCAATAATTATCAATTAAATGAATAAAGTGAGTAAAAAGTCAAGTAAGATTCTGGGTAACATGGGCTTTCATCTGTTGTCAAAGACAGCAATTTTACTTATACAAGTCAGTAATTGGTAGGTTCGCAAAATTTAATAGGATTAGGGAAAGAAATAGGCATAGAATTAGGAACAATTATAAAGAAAGAAAGCTTTCTTAGGTCATATTTGACTCAATTTGGCTTCTTTCGTATGTAACAGGGAAATCAGATCGGGCCTGAAGTGACCTACAGCGATCTTCTTTAGGTCAGTTAGGTCAACAAAGTGAACAAAAACGATCTTTTGTAGGTCAGTAAGTTCCTTTTGTGATCTTTTATAGAATGTAAGGTGGACAGGCAAATGTTCTTAGGTCAGTAAGGTCCGCAAGGTAACTTACGGAAATCTTGTCAATGTCAGTAAGGTGTCTAAAAGATTTTTTACAGCTATGTGAGTTCAACAAGGTGGGCGTTAGCGATCATTTATGTGTAAGCAATATCAACAGGGTGACCTAAAGCCATCTAATACAGTTATGTTAGGCAGACAAAGTTGAAATGGTGATCTACAATGATCTTTTATAGATATAAAAGTCTACACCGATCTTTTTTTGGTCACTTAAGTCAACAAGGTGGCCTACAGTGATATTTTACAGGTCAAAAAGTAATCAACAAACATACAGCGATGTTGGTTATGCCAGTAAGATCGACAAGGTAACCTATAGTAAATATATGAGCACTCCTATGTCAGGTAGGTCCACAATATGTCCAGTAGCGTTCTTATAGTTATGTGAGTACGGGTAAGCAAGATCAAGAGGGTGACCTACAGCCATCTTATACAGTTATGTTAGGCCGACAAAGTTGAAATGGTGATCTACAATGATCTTTTGTAGGTATGAAAGTTCGACAAGGTTATCTACACCGATCTTTTATAGGTCACTTAGGTCAACAAGGTGACGTACAGTAATATTGAATAGGTCAACAAGTCAACAAGGTGACCTACAGCGATGTTGTTTATGCCAGTAAGATCGGCAAGGTAACCTATAGTGATCATATAGGGTGTTTTTTTTAGAGGTATAGAACTTCGAATTGAAATAAAACACAAGAAAATCGTTTTAATGTCCATCAATTTGGCTTTATTGGAAGGATAATTTTATGCCATTAATGTTTAAATATGATTTCGGGCATGTGGCCGCCGCGGCTGGCTCGAATAAAGCCAATTCTACAGGTCCAATTTTCAACCACTTTTTCGAGCATTTGGGGCCGTATGTCGGCAATAACGCCACGAATGTTGGCTTCCAAGTCCCCTAACGTTTCTGGTTTGTTGGCGTAGACGAGCGACTTCACATATCCCCAAAGAAAATAATCCAATGGTGTGAAATCACACGATCTTGGTGGCCAATTGACAGGTCCATTCCGCGAAATTATGCGCTCATCGAATGTTTCCTTCAATAAATCGATTGTGACGTGCGCTGTGTGGCATGTAGCGCCGTCTTGTTGGAACCACAACTCATCCACATTCATGCCATCCAATTCGGGAACAAAATAGTCGGTTATCATGGCTCTATACCGGTCTCCATTAACGGTAACTGACTCTCCAGCATTATTTCGGAAGAAGTATGGCCCAATGACTCCACCAGCCCATAGAGCACACCAAACAGTCAGTTTTTGTGGATGTAATGGCGTCTCAAGGGTCTCATGTGGATTCTCTTCACTCCAAATGCGGCAATTTTGCTTGTTGACGTAGCCATTCAACCAAAAATGAGCCAAAAATTTTGCGATGAAAATCAGCATCGAGATCAATCTCATTTTCGGCCCATACACCAAAATCACGACGCATTGCATGGTCTCGCGGCTTTAATTCTTGCACAAGCTGGATCTTGTAAGGTCGCAAGCCAAGATCTTTGCGCAAAATCTTCCATAAAGTTGATGGACAAAGCTCCAATTGCTGTGCACGGTGGCGAATCGATTCATTCGGGTCCTCTTCAACATTTTGCTCTACAGCGGCAATTGTTTCTTCGGTGCGCACTGTTCGACGTCTCTGCGGATGCGTATTATCACATAGAGTAAACGTAGTGCGAAAACGACCCATGGTTAACCGAATTAATTGCTCTGATGGACGATTATGTCGACCATAAAATGGACGGAGCTTGCGGTAAACTTCGCGAACTGAACCATTATTTTCGAAATAAATTTGCACGATTTGCAAGCGTTGTTCTTTTGTCAACCTGTTCATGATGAAATGGCAAACCAAACTGAACATAAATGACATTAGAGTTGCCAGATTTGACCACAAAATGCCAGTTTCATCTCTATTCGAAAAACAAACCTCTAAAAAAAACACCCTATATATACTCGTATATTCGTTAGGTCCACAATGTGTCCAGTAGCGTTCTTATAGTTATGTGAGTTCAACAAGATTACTACAGCGATCTTATATGGGTAAGGGAAATCAAGAGGGTGATCTATCTAGTCATCATTTATAGATATGTGAGATCGACAGAATGATGTGCAGTGTTTTTTTTATAGATACATATAAGAGGTTAAAAGGGGGAAAGATATGAAAGTTTATAACTATAAAAGATCGCTGTTGATCCCATTTCGAGCTCTCATATCTATAAAAAATCACTGCAGATCGGTTCGATAAGGGTAGCTACATCCATCTTTTATAGGTCACTTATTTAGTTCGAAAATTTGATTTTCTTGTAAGTCAGTAAGGTCGCCATAAAAGACCCTGTAGGTCAGAGTCTTTATAAATCAGTAAATCGACAAGGTGACTAATCTTGAACAGAAATCTTTTACAGGTCAGTAAGTTTCACAAGGTGAATAGGTCCGTATGGTCGAAAGGAAACGGTGGCCAGTTAAAGCCGAGCAATGGCACATCAAATGGTGGATGCCTACTTCTTGATTTTTTCAATAAATAGAATTTTTATTTTTTATTAATAGTTTTTATTATTAATAGTATTTTTCAATCAATAGAAAATAGAATCTTTGAACGTGCCCACTAATGACAAAATTACTCATACACAGAGAAACAAAACTATTACGAATATAAAAAAGGTAAGGGGAAACATTCGAAGCAAAATCCGTGTACAGTTGTATAAAATCACTTGCATCAAAATAGAATTAAAAAACAATTTTATATTAAATTTTCACAACTTTGGCGATACATATCATAAATTTTTATTTTATTTATTTATTTATTTTTTTTTATTTATTTATTTATTCAAGTCTATTGTACATTAAGTAGCTTACAGACTAATAAGTACAAATTATTTAAAGTAAGAGTTTAAACTATGTTTAAAAGACAATTTAGAAATAACAAAAATAAAAAAAATATTCCAAAAAATTATAAAAATTTTTAATAATTAAGAAACTGCAAATTCCACGAACCAACAGTAACGAACAAGTGCGAAGCTCTGTAAGCGACTTCGACTTTTGCGCACGTTTTCTGTGCAATCAATTTGTAATTAAGTAAAGTCAAGTAATAAGAGTAAAAATAAGGGGACTAATTGCAAAATTGCGGAAGTGGCGAAAAAATGGTTAAAAATAGAAAGTGAACAATTAACGGCCCCGAGGTGCCGGCGCACTACACCACAGCAACACTGGCATGCGGCCACAAATGGCGCAGCACAAGAACGACGCTTTCGGGTTTTTGCTGCGGCTGCGGTTGTTGCAGCAGCAATTTGCATAGTAAATGAGCTTAACACAAATTTTGTATTTTGTTTTATTTTTGCTCAACGACTGGCCCGATTTTTTTTGTTCGTTAATGTTTTTTTACAATTTTTTGTTTTGTTGTTAACTCGTTGAGCTGCATAAAAAGTGTAAATTACGTACGTGTGGCACTTGTCATTTGACAAGTTGTAAGCCGGCAACACACTTGTGTGTATAATTTGCAATTTAAAAATGAAATCGGAGTGTAAACAAGTGACAGCGACGTCAGCAACAAAACGTAAATTAACACATAGACTTAACAAAAAAAAAATAAACAAACAAATAAACAGCAAAAAAACAAAATAAACAGCAACTGGAATGTGAAGTTATTTCAATGTTAAATATTAAATACACAAATCTTTATTTACCCATTTATTTATTTATTTTAAAGTATGTGTATGAGTGCAAATATTTTATATGAACATGTTGCAAGTAGCAAAATATTTTACCCAATTCAAGATCTGCAATGATTGCATTTAATTATTGTTGCATTACTCGACGCTGAGCCGAGCGTGTGTCCGCACGAATTGCGATCGTCCTGTAAATTCGGCCCAAGGGCGCATTTTGGTCGTCGCATGTAAAATGGTCGGTGCAACGCTATGCTAATTTGTTGCAATATCAGGTTCTGCGGAACTGTGGCAGCACGCAGCAGCGACTCTGTAATCGGGCTGGAAAATTATTATAATTTACATGTGAGGCGAAATTGCAAGTAGTTGTTGTTGTTGTTGTTGTAGTTGTTGGTAGCATGCTGGTAAGACCAGTAAACCAGCAGGAAAAGGATGCATTGTCTCTGGATAGAAGTTAAGGCCAGTAGGAGTGCTAAACGTAGCAACAACAGAAGCAACTCTTCTAGATTGCTTATGAAAATCTTTTTTACAATTATTTTAAAACTATTTGATAAAAGGTTAACGAAAATTTCGAGGTAGGATCTGAGGCTTCTGGAACAGAATTATACACCATCTTGATTTATAATCCATCTGTATTCAGAGGGAAGGCATGATAACAAAACAATGAAAACTTTCTTATAAGCGTCCAATACAATCAAATGGCTTTTGAGTCTGAAGAGCGAAATTATCGTTGCAATTAAATTAGTTAATAGTTATTTTATTTTATTTTATTTTAGTTATTTTATTTTATTTTATTTTATTTTATTTTATTTTATTTTATATTATTTTATTTAATTTAATTTTAATTTGTTTTATTTTATTTTATTTTATTTTATTTTATTTTATTTCATTTTATTTTATTTTATTTTATTTTATTTTATTTTATTTATTTTATGTTATTTTATTTTATTTTATTTTATTTTATTTTATTTTATTTTATTTTATTTTATTTTATGTTATTTTATTTTATTTTGTTGTATTTTATTTTATTTTATTTTATTTTATTTTATTTTATTTTATTTTATTTTATTTTATTTTATTTTATTTTGTTGTATTTTATTTTATTTTATTTTATTTTATTTTATTTTATTTCATGTAATTTCATGTAATTTCATTTCATTTTAGTTTATTTTATTTTATTTTATTTTATTTTATTTTATTTTATTTTATTTTATTTTATTTTATTTTATTTTATTTTATTTTATTTGATTTGATTTGATTTGATTTGATTTGATTTGATTTGATTTGATTTGATTTGATTTGATTTGATTTGATTTGATTTGATTTGATTTGATTTGATTTGATTTGATTTGATTTGATTTGATTTGATTTGATTTGATTTGATTTGATTTGATTTGATTTGATTTGATTTGATTTGATTTGATTTGATTTGATTTTATTTTATTTTATTTTATTTTATTTTATTTTATTTGATTTAATTTGATTTTATTTTTTTATTTTATTTCATTTCATTTCATTTCATTTCATTTCATTTCATTTCATTTCATTTCATTTCATTTCATTTCATTTCATTTCATTTGATTTGATTTGATTTGATTTGATTTGATTTGATTTGATTTGATTTGATTTGATTTGATTTGATTTGATTTGATTTGATTTGATTTGATTTGATTTGATTTGATTTGATTTGATTTGATTTGATTTGATTTGATTTGATTTGATTTGATTTGATTTGATTTGATTTGATTTGATTTGATTTGATTTGATTTGATTTGATTTGATTTGATTTGATTTGATTTGATTTGATTTGATTTGATTTGATTTGATTTGATTTGATTTGATTTGATTTGATTTGATTTGATTTTATTTTATTTTATTTTATTTTATTTTATTTTATTTATTTTATTTTATTTTATTTTATTTTATTTTATTTTATTTCAGTTTATTTTTTTTATTTTTCTTTATTTTATTGTATTTTATTTTATTTTATTTTATTTTATTTTATTTTATATTATTTTATTTTTTTTTTATTATTTTATTTTATTTTATTTTATTTTATTTTATTTTATTTTATTTTATTTTATTTTATTTTATTTTATTTTATTTTATTTTATTTTATTTTACTCTAAATCCAATTGTACATACAAAAATTGTAATAACGATGCCTTTAATTTTGGCGTTGGAAGACTAACAGATCGTAAATAGTTTGGGATAGATTAAAAGTTGGATCCCTTCACTGATTGTTATCACAGCTGAAGGTCGAAAAATTAGGAGAAGTCTTCCTCGGTTTCGGTATTGACAGACCACTGAGTCGTTGATAGCTATGTATCAAGGAAAAGGCTCATACTTTCTTAAGCGAAAAACGTTCTCGGTTTTGGTGATAATAAGTCATTGGTGTGTTGGTTGACAAGCTCGGAAGATTGGTCTCCTTTAACCCTAATTCCCAAAAGTGAGCGTCACAGTCTCACTAAAGATTTCAAATGGTGGTAAATCCAAAAGATTTTCGATTCCATTATTTTATGTAATCCTCTAATGGAATATTAGAATTATATTGCATTTATAAATTTAACATTTTAGACAGTTTTTGTACTTTTTAAAGAAATGTTTTCTGTAATTTAGCTCATATAAGCCTGACAGTCTCACTTCTGGGTTTACGTTACTTTTAAAATTCTGGGAATTAGGGTTAATGACTGCTACCGCAGCTGAGAATCAATAGATTATGTAGAAAAAGGAGGCCCTCTGTTTTGGTGTTTAAAAGTTATTGGATCGTTGGTCAAAAAATGAAGAAAAAATCGTTCTCGGTTTTGGTTTTGAGGACCCATTGGATTATTGGTCGACACGCATTGAGTATCGAACATTGGATCGTTGAAAGCTACGAGTATGTTCAGAGAAACAAGCTGTCTTCACATCTGTGAGTGAATAGATTAAGTAAAAGTAGCATTTTGTTTTATTGTTAAAAATTCACTGGATGGTTGGTTGACATGTCCAGGGGATTGGTCTTCTTTAATGACTGCTACCGCAGCTGAGAATCAATAGATTAGGTGGGAGAAGGAGGCGCTCTGTTTTGGTGTTTAGACGTTATTGGATCAATAAATAAAGAGAAACCCGTTCCCGGTTTTGGTATTAAAAAGCCTTTGATTTGGCCTAGAAGCCTACATGCCTTGAGTACGTAGGCCTATTCAATCAATGACTGCTATAGCATCTGACCGTTTGTTGACTCGTTTCATAGAGGAAGTCAACCGATTACTTTCAAATACATGGAGTGTATTGCTTTCAGATCAAAGCCTCAGTTTATTGATAGATATTTTATAATCCTTTTGATGGAAATTCATCAAAGGCATCTTTTGTGAAATTTTTTTGCATGAATATGTAATATTCTTATTAGTGTCCGACCGAAACCACTTTTTTGGGCCGAAACCGAAACCGAAACCGAATATTCGTTTTTTTTTAATATTCGGCCGAAACCGAAACTTTCTAGTTAAAATAAAAATCACCATATCAAGCATTTTTTTTTCAACAAACGAATTTTACATTAAGTAAATAAAGAACAAACATAGCATAAATAAATAAATACATATTAATAAAAACAATTTATTAATTTTTTGAAAACGTAAACATAAAAAATCACCCTTTCGTACCTTACTCGCTAATATTCAAAATTAAATAATTTAATATTATATGCTAACAAAAGAAGTTTATTTACATTGGTGGCATCCAAATTATTCCTTTCACTATATATCTGCTACACAATAAAATGTAAAAAATATACTAGAAAGTTTCGGTTTCGGCTATTCGGCCATTTTTTGGCCGAAACTGAAACCGAAACCGAAACCACTTATTTGGGCCGAAACCGAAACCGAATATTCGGTCGGACACTATTTCTTATATTTATATATTTTTTATATATTTTTTTATAAATAAATAAATTTGCTACAGGTTTTTACATGGTTTTTACCAAAGCCCAAAAACGATCATGACTATAGTGTAGTATATATGTAAATAGATCGTTGAACTCTCAAGCATCATTGCCTGATTTTTTTACGCTATTGAAAACAAAACTCTCGACTAAAGCTTGACTCAAATTGCGGCAACTCTAAACGAAACATTTCGATGCAAATTTATGCCAATTTATTTGCACATTTTATTTGTGGCACTTTGGCTTATGGATACCTAATCTAGGCTACATATTTTTTACATGCACACACACCCTCTACACACACACAAGCATAATGTTCCATAATATATTAGAATTATAACGACACATGTTGGCATAGAATTGCATAGCTGTGCCGATTAGACGCTGCACGCGGCACGTAAAGTGGGAGACGCTCCAAGAGCGCAGCGAACATTTATGACTTTATTAGAAAAATTTCGACCGCGGCCATGCGGCCAGATAACATCATAAATGTAGCATGCAACAACAGCTAAGACAACAACAAGCCGCATTAATGGCAACAACAGCGAGAAGAACAGGCATGAGGCATGCAGATACAAAAGATACACACGATCAGATATGAGCTGCACATGAAGAATGCACAGCACAGGACGGACGCGGCCAGCCAAGCGGCAGCACTTGCGGCCGAATGAAATTTGTTAGTGTTGTTGTGGCCGCCTGTGCTGAATTATGATCTCTAAAAAAAGTGTTTTCTCTCTTGGAAGATGCAGCGCACTTGTGCCAGCTGGCTGACTGGCTGCCCGACTAAATGTGTGCGAGTGTGTGTGTGTGTGTGTTTGTGTGTGGATTGAATTACAGGCGCCTAAGTACAATGATTTTGTGCTTGTTGCACCAACACCAACCAAACAAGGCCACAATTTTTTTAAAACAATTTTTATTTATTTTTTTGCAGCGAAATAAATGCGCGCAAATAGCAGTAATCAGGGCGGCAGTAGTTGCAATATGATTATTATTTATTGCCGCCGCTTGCCGAAAACCACATGCAAGCACATACAAACTTATACATAACTACATGCATACATATGTACCTATGTTGTGGTATGTGCAGTACTGCACACAATTGCGCCAATTTCCAATAAGTACCGCATGCGCCGCGGCGTCGGCGCATCACGGCCGTTGCTGCCTTTACGTACTTTCGGCCGAAATATTTCTAATCAACACTTGCGATAGCCTTTCTTGCCTCGACTTCGCCTACGTGCAACTAGTGCCACGTATTCAGGTTGCAATAACTGTTGCCTGCTTGGGCTTTGTTTGTGTTCCCAGTGCATTTATGCTTTTTTGAGACATTGTGGCAGCGCTGTGAGGCGCAAAGTTCTTCAGCCACCAAATTTGGCAAATCTGGCCGAATTTGTGGCATCGGTATGCGTTCCAAATGGATTCTGCTCAATAAGGCGTTTGCAGCTGGGCCATTGTGCCATTTTGATGGCCGGATGTGCCTTGCAACTTTGGTAAATGGACCAAAACAAAAAAGTGACAATTTAGCTCGGTGCAGCGGTAAGTTGGGCTTCACAATGGCCAACAATTTCAATAAAGGGAAACTGAAGATTAGAAAAATTAGTGCTAGATCTATGCTTTCTTAATTTAAAAAAATTTATTGTTCGTGTTTCGATTCTATACGCCAGTGAAATAAATGTTTGCGTGCGATTTCTATGGCCTGTATTTGTATTGCCTGCCCCACTGTGCGACTTACACTGCAGAACTGGCTACTTGAAACAATTTTAGTAAGAAAATACTCAACATTTTCAAGAGAGCCTAATCTAAAATTTTTTAAAAGGCCATATTACCGCAAATATAGCTTAGAAAAAAATTAAAATTAAATTTAATTTTTTTTAATTTCATTTAATTTCATTTAATTTTTTTAGGTATCACGCCGGTGAAAAAAAATCTAGCAAAAATATATATTTTAAAGCACTATATGAGAAATATATAGAAAAGAAGAAAATAAATATACCTATGGAAAAGTACGGCACACATAAACGAAAAAAAATTAAAATATAATTTTTTCACGCAGGTGGAAAAAATGAGGAAATAATATATGTTGTTAAAAATTATATGAGAAATATATAAAAAAAATGATGATTGTACTTATTTTTTTAAATTTTAAATTATTAAATTATTAATTAATTATTAAATTAATTACACTGTGCGTGAAATTTGCCCTCAAAAATTTAGACATGGGAGGGACCTACTGGGTGAGTTTTCTATAGGTATACTGAGTTGAGATCCACCAGCCGTTTGGTAAGATTGGCTCTAGTTTATGAGAAATCCGACTTTGAAGTTTGGTAATTTTCGTCAAGTTTGTCGCTTAAGTCTTCGAACGTTTAAATGCTAATAGGTCCTAAATCGTTCCGAATATCGCTTTACTGTCTTCAGCAAGTTTGTAGATATTTTAACGACCAACAAATTTGCTTAAGACACCAATCCAAAAAAAATACATTCAAACTGTGTAATTGCGATATGTGCATTTTGTTGCGCAGCGCAACGTTGCGTATGATTGTCATTTAATTATAATCAAAAATACATTCACATGACACTCATACGCCATTAGCATTTAAACGTTCGAAGACTTAAGCGACAAACTTGACGAAAATTACCAAACTTCAAAGTCGGATTTCTCATAAACTAGAGCCAATCTTACCAAACGGCTGGTGGATCTCAACTCAGTATACCTATAGGAAACTCACCCAGTAGGTCCCCCCATGTCCAAATTTTGGATTTGCACAGTGTTATTATTAATTATTAAATTATAAAATTTAATTTTTTTAGGTTTCACGCAGGTGAAAAGAAATGTGGAAAAAATGTATGTTGTTAAACATTATATGAGAAAATTATAAGAAAAAAATTTGGTGGTTGTACCAAAATTGTTACTTGATAAAAAAATTTGTATTTTAAATAAAAAAAATTTTTAGATTATATTTATTTTTGAGTTCCACCGATTTTTCTGGTAATGTGTCTAAGTGATATCTATAATATGTCTCAATCTCATCTAAATCGGATGATTACTTAGAAAGTTATCAACTTTTGTTTCTATTTACTACATTAGTTATGGCAAATCGAGGATTAACTATTATGGACTAAAACTCTGGGAAATGGTTACCTATATTAATACTAGTATTAAAAAAAATATAATAATCGAAATAAGCTGGTTGACAATTTGCCCTTCTTTATCCGGCTATGGCCTTTAATAAAATATATTTCCTGGAGCGTTTTTATACCTAACTATTACACCGTGCGACAGCATTTTTCATATGTGCGTGAAACTAGAGACCAAATATAGTAATACTACGTACTCAGTTTTCATTTCTACATACTTTGTCCTTTTAAAAGAACTTCAAAATTTTGAAGGGTATAAAAAATAAAAAAAATATAAAAAATACTTAACCTGAATATGGCGATGTGTATATCAAATGAAAGAGGAAAGGCTCAAGAAATTAAATAAAATTAATTTTTTATCTATTTGCAAGAAAAGGATATGAAAAAGGTCCTTTGAAAATTTTAATCCTTTATATCCTTGAAAATTTACATAGAATTTTCTTGAAAAGTAAGTATGTTAAAACCCAAAATCTGCTTGATCACGTTAAAATTTCATTACTCTAACTTTATTGGTTCGAAAGTTATTAAAAAAAGGCGGAAGCTGCAATTCTAATGAAGTACACAAATTCTAATTTATTTGAGTATCAGTATTTTAAATAATAAAAAGATACAAAATCCATGAATCAAGAATACAATACAATACAATCCCAGTCTAATCAACAAAAAGTATGTCTTTGCCTTCCCATCAAAAATCCTTAACAAACTGAACAAAGTAGAATTTTATTTTACAAAAATTGTCTACAAGTTTTTGACTAATCTCAGCCAACACAACGCAATCTATTCCTCATTATTAATTGCACCGATTTTTACCTAATCTTTTCTTCATCAATTTCCCAAGTCTAACTAATTTACCTTCCAAAGATGCAAAATCCTATCTTAACTTTTCTACTTTATCAAACCACACCTAACCTCATAAAAATTTATGTCGCAAATATATTTCCAATATTTGACTAACCTACTGCGCCCACTGGCCACTGGCGACTCTATCCTTACCAAATAAATATGAAATATTGGTCCCATTATGCGCGCAAAATGCAAATTCGCCCAAGCCGCGCCGAAAGTGGGTCATTCAGTGAAATTGGCCGAGTGTGGTTATTAAAATTTGACCTTAACGCAAATATGGCTGTGCAGATCAGAGAACTTTTGCATATTTGAAAGCGCACCGAAAGCCCAATGGAAAAAATATTCATTGATAACCAATCGGTGGGCATGAAAATTTCATAACGTGGACATGGCCGCCGCCGAACTGGGACTCGATGCATAATGCGAACTCGGCTCGGCTGGGGACAATTGCCATATCGGCACGTTCGGCCGCAGTGTGTCACCAAATTCACGAAGCGCACAATTGGCGAAATGAAGAGCGACAGCGCGATGGCAGCGCAGATAGCGAGCGCGGCAAATCGAAGCGGCGACACCAGGCCGCAGCAGACGACAGTTCCTGTGTGCGGCCACTTGAGCGAGCGTCGCAGACAAACGAGTCGAACGGTCGTGATGCGAGCAGGGCGATATGAAAATGAAAGGCCAGGGCGCTGCTGGCAGTCGCCGCCAGTGGTTTAGGTTTCTAATGAGTGGCGGATGGGGAGAGCAGCGGCAGGCGGCACATTGCCAGGTGATGACTGTGGCGCGCGATGACTGTGCAGTGTCGTGCGGTTTTATAACTTCATTAGTGCGACCAGTCGTCGGCTATCCAGTTGCGCCGAGTGGGAATTTGCATATTTGTCGCGCTGCAAGCAACAACAACAACAATTTGACAGCATCTGCATTGGTTGCGCTGCTTATGACGTCCTCGAACAGAATGCGATGACACGATTTTGCTGCGCATGAAATATGCTAAAACAAAAGCAACAACAATGCAACAACCACAACATTTGTGGCATGCCGCAAAAATGCAAAAAATTAACACAAAAAAATTGAAGCATTGAATAGAGAATTCAGTGACCACATGCTCCACATACTGCCACACGTTGTGGCAATACGCAGTTGCATGCAGCGCATTGCACGGCTGCTGGTCCCCGAACGCCGCTCGGGCGTTAATGATGAATTAGTGGGCTGCCATGTCGTGTCGAGCGCGCTCCGCATGCGAGCACTTTTCCACGAAATTTCCCCGCATCGCGTTGACAAATCGACAGGCAGTTTGTTTAATTTTCACTCGACTGCTGCTGCTGTTCCGTTCATCTATTTTTTCTCTTTCTTCTTGCTGCATTTGAATAGACTTGGTTTGGATTTCGTGTTGACCGGCGCTGCCAATCACGTTGTCGGCGCCCCTGGAAAGCCATGCAAATGCCACTTGTGACATTCGACTTGGCAATAATTGGTGGTGCATGTTGTGGGTTTGTGCAGCGGCTAATGGCGGTTGATAGCGTCGCTGTTGGCTAATTACTCAATTAATGCCCAACGTGATCAATGCAAATGGCTTTGGAAGCGACAGCGATGGCGCTGGTCAACTGGTGGCAGGTGTAAAGTGGCCTACGAAATGTGGTGTTAAATCTTTCACTACAGGTTTTTAATGAGGATAGTTAAAATTGTAAGTTTATCAATTAAGTCTTCTGTATGGTTGTATCAAAAACATCCCATACTAATTTTTTTAGTTTTTGTTATCGAACCATGTTTTTTAGAATGTTGTCATATCGCTGCAACCATATCGTTGTGACTGTAATAACACCGTGCGACAAAAATTAAAAAAATTTTTCACACCGCAAAAAATCCATATGGGCGTGAAACTAGAGACCAAACATAGTAATACTGCGTATTCATTTTTTTTTATTTCTACATCCTTTGTCCTTTTAAAAGGACTTTAAAATTGTGAAGGGGATAAAAAGTAAAAAAATAAAAAAAATACTTAACCTCGTTAAGATATGGCGATATGTATATCAAATCAAAGAGGAAAAGCTCAAGAATTGAAATAAAATTTCTTTTTTATCCATTTGTAAAAAAAGGATATGAAAAAGGTCCTTTGAAAATTTTAATCCTTTATATCCTTGAAAATTTATGTAGAATTTTCTTGAAAAGTAACTATGTTAAAACCCCAAATCTCCTCGATCTCTTGTCAAAACTTCATTATTCTCGCTTTATTGATTTTGTATCTTTTTATTATTTAAAATACTGATTCTCAAATAAATTAGAATTTTCGTATTTCATTAGAATTGCAGCTTCCGCCTTTTGTTAAGAACTTTCGAACCAATAAAGTTAGAGTAATGAAATTTTGACAGTCGTCTCGCCAAGGACAAATCTCTGTATTTTTTTAAATTAATTTAATTCATTTATTTAGCAATTTTCGCCCAGAAATCTTGCTAGTATTTGTGAAAAAAAATAACAAAAAAATTAAAAAAAAATAGTTAAAAGCAAAGTAAAAGAAATTCTGCATAAAACTGCGTTTACTCTTCCATAAAACGCGCTCAGTTTGACGCTAAAGTTTATGGCGCTTTTATTGCATGTACAGCTTCGCAGCAAACAGCTAACCTACAACAACACAATGCACACATTTTTTTGTTTTTGTTTTCTGGCATTTGGTTATTTCTGAAATAAATATTTCGGAAAAATATTTTCAGCGCTGCCGCATGCAACAACAGGTGCCGGTTGGCCCCAATGCGCCAAGCACTTTAGACCACATTAAAAGAGGGAAAACAAAACTTTAGTATAAAAAACTGCCATGTCGGACAGAGGGGAGACATAAAATATTTTCACTGTTGACTCTATGCTATTGTTGAGCGCTTTTAATGCGTTGCCGCAAATGCTGCCAGCTTAACAAATAAGTCTCGGCATTATGCTGGCCGACGACGGTGCGTCAAGTGTCAATAAATGTCAAAATTAATAAAACCATGAAACAATTTATGCGTCACAAATGATGGGAATAAAAAGTGGAATCTATACTTAGGTTAGGTTGGAGTGTCAGCCTTCTTCGTGAAAAGCTCACTTAAGCACATCTAATGGCTCATTGTGATACCACAATGGATGGCGCGACTCCCCCTTACAACGCTGGGAACCATGAACCTGGCTATATCCCTGACATTCAGAGACGATAGTTCGGTTAGTGAAGAAAGCTGAACCGAGAGACTTAAGTCTTCTTCTGGCTAATGAAGGACACTGACATAACAGGTGGAGAACGGTCTCCTCTCGGTAAAATCCATACTTACGAGTATGTAAATGTATTAGTAGCAAAAGTAAACAAATGAAGAGCCCAAAATATGCTCAAACGGTGGAGTGACATTTTGTTTTTATTTTTAAATAAATGAAATGAAATAATTCTTATTCCGAATTTGCACAAATATTTCTTAAAATTTTACCTACCAGACATTTTTTGTTGCCGGCAATAAGAAAACTATTCGCTCCCGGCAACAAATTTATCGCCGGTAATATTGCCAGCGTATCGATTTCGTATCACCAGTCGCTCTAAAATGTCCGCCGAAAGCAACTCGCCTTGACGAGTCGTTTTCTTATCGCCTGGACGAGTTGTTTTCATATCGCCTGGACGAGTCGTTTTCTGATCGCATTGACGAGTCGTTTTCTTATCGCCTTGGCGAGTCGTTTTCTTATCGCCTTGACGAGTCGTTTTCTTATCGCCTTGACGAGTTGTTTTCATATCGCCTGGACGAGTCGTTTTCTGATCGCCTTGACGAGTCGTTTTCTTATCGCCTTGACGAGTCATTTTCAAATAGATTTTTTATTGCCTTAGGCGACTTGATAAATTAAGCAATAAGTGTTTTGAACAAATGTACCTATTTTTAATATTTTCATTTTATTTAAAAAGTAACAATTGGCAAAATTCAAAAGTAAAATTAGTTGTTCTCCTTGTCATGGTGCGTCATTTTTTTCAATTCTATCCTTTGCATAAATTATATGTTTTTGCAGTATGCCATTGACGCGAAAGTCGTCTGTGTTGGGAAACTTTTTGTAACATATTCCTAAAATGATATAAACTCATCATACTTTATAGGTAAATAACACTTCCACTTACTCACTTATAGTTTTGGTTGATGTCTTGAGCTGGAATCAATGTTCTTGATCAATGAACCGTCGACGAATGAATACAAATTTTTAAAATACGATCAATCTTACTGAAATACAAAACATAGTTCAATTCGATATTTCAAAAAGTCCTGGAAAACAAAGTATTTTTCTACACAACACTATTGTTTTTTTGTTGCACTACGGAACATGTTGCTAATTTGTCGCTGCAGCAATAAACCAGTCGCCAATTTGTTGCCACTGACGATTGTTGCCTATTTCTCACATTTTGCTTGGTGGGTATTTATATATAAAAAATTAAATATTTACATAAATATGAAACTTAAAAAATTTCTAAAAGGTCTCTCTTTACATTTTACAATACATTTTACAATATTTTCAGTACATTTTACATTATTTGAAACTTATTTCTTGTGCGCAGATATGACTTACAAAAATCTCGTATTGGGTACTTGGCTGTACCAGATGGAGTTCCGTTTATAAGTTGTTGAAGCGTTCCTTAAAAGTTCAGTAACCTTTGGTAGATAATTGAGTCTTAGTGCTAAAATTTTTCAGAGGTCCTCAGGGTGGTCACGAAGTGCCGCGAGACAGCAAGACAGGAACAAATATGTGATCCAGAGTTTTCAGAGACTGACTTTATCTCATTGATAGACACTTGTGACCGATGTTTTGACTAAAACCACTTGATACCAGACCACTTTAACCTTTTCGTAAATATATCTTTTGGACATAGCTTGTACAAACATTCTGAAGGACATCCTTGACGACCATCTAAAACTGGTTCGAAAGGGGTTGGCTCGACCGATTTAAAAAAAATTTTTTTAGTTCTTTTAAGTTAATATTTTTTACAAGAATCCACCACAATATTGAAGAACAATTTTTAATTTAAAGTACTTTTTCT